>JAMWET010007208.1:112500-840000 GCA_024036415.1 Prochilodus magdalenae | reverse complement strand
AACTGCATGCCTAAACCACCACACACCTGCCTTAAACAAGGTTAGTGTTAAGTTGCTACATAATCATATATGGTTTCTAAAAATGTATGGCACACAGTTATCATTAAAACTGGCACTTTGCATAGCTGAAAAGGCACATTCATATTAGGGGAGTTTAGGTCCTTTAGACTCATCCATCGCTAGCAGTTATGCAAACCAAACAGATAGCCAAGCAACCTCTTTCTACCCTGCTAGAGCTGCGCCAGTCAACAGTAAGGGTTACCAATGACTCATTAGAACATACAAATTCACAGACCATGCCCGCCAACTAGCATGCATAGCATAAAGATCATGTGACTTCAAAGTTCTGCCTTTGGAAACAACCTCAGCAAAAGAGCTGTGCAACTGAGCTTCATGAAATGGGTTACCATGGCCAAGCAGCTGCACACTATGTCTATGTGCAGTGTCAAATGCTGACTGAAGTGGTCTTAAACACACAGTCACTCGACTATGGTGGCAGAGTAAAACTGTGACAACCCTAAAGGATGATTTGTCCATTTTGTGGCAGGCATTTTAGCCAGCTGGCACGCTTTTGTTTTTCCATTACCTTTTCTTCTGCCAGGAAAATGCTCACTACAGCTATGTTTGGTGGAGGAGGGATAATGGTTAGGGCTGTTTTTCAGCGTTCTAGGCTTCCTAGTTTTAGGCAATGGTATGCTTCCAGCTTTGTGGCAGTAGTTGGTGTATCTCCATAAGGACATGTTTAATGTGGAACTCCAACTTTGTATTAATGCCATTGGCTTTGGAATAGAACATCCAACAAATCCATATGAGTGATATTAAACACTTGACCACTGTATGATGATGTAGGCATGTAGTTTATACAATGCTAGGTGGTGCCACTTTCTTTATGTGTTAGCTGCCGCGTATAGCTCTGAAAACAAAAGAAGCCAACTCTGTGTTGGCTGATCATTTATGTTTATGGGTGAAATGAGCATTCTTTGTGAAGCTGTTCCTTTAAGAGGTAGCTACCGCTTTGTGTCTAACAAGGTTGACACATAGCTGTGTCCCTCCTGCTGGGTTTTCATGTAATACGCACTTCTAGGTACATAGCACCGTCACTTTCTAACCTGCTGTCTCATTGATCCATCGGCATCGCTCTCTTGGCCTCTTCAGAAGCTCCAGGAGGTGCAAAAACAAACCCTCCACATTCTGTTGCACGTTCTCAAGGACAAGCAGAGCATGACAGTAACAAGGCATGGGGACACACTGTTACACTCTTGACCCTTTCCATTATCTCCTGCCCGTGCTCAGCCACTGCGAGGGAATCTTTATGAATCTGTTATCGCTCAGTGCTTGTAATATGCAGGGATGTGTAAATTGTTCGGATGGCCTTAACAGCAGGTCAGCATGGGCCATGCCTCATCGTCCAGTGTGAAATAAGATTAGCTTTGGAGTGAGGGCAATGATGGTTAGCGGCTTTTCACCTTCAATAGATGGCTTCAACTATAAATCACGAGTACCAGTTTGTGCATGTGCAAACGTTGCTGTCATTTTCAGTTATATAGCCTCGCATGAGTAAGTGGAGTATAGTGCCTAAGGCTGTATCAATGCAATAGCTTGCCAGGACTCCAGGAATGTGGCTGGACCAAAACAATAAGACATAAATGGCACGCGTTTCTGTTGTGTCAACTTCCAGGAATCAAAAAAGAGAAATACACATGCAGATACACAGATTCAGCCCAAAACCACCAACTCTGTAACTCACCCAAGGTTAACAGTGTTTCAGCCATAGGCCTTCAGCCATTGGATCACCCAAAGAAGCCTACAACACATCACTGTACACCTTGTTTCTCATTTTGGTAAATACGGAAGATAACCGTGGAACCCTAGACAATTCCAAAATAGATCTTCCCTAATCGCTCAGTACCACCAGGTTGTCAAGGTGAAGGCTAGCACATGCTACTTCCAAGTCTCTGCATCTTTTCAACCTGCTGCTAACACATCCACATGCTTAAAGGAGAACGCTAATGGTTACATCAGCTAATAGATACCCGCATTAGCCACCAGTGTACTAGTCATGTACTAGTCTTGCAGAAAAAGGCGTATGTTTTCTTGGACTCCAGCTAGAGTGGCCGCACATCCGGTTTTAGGCTGGGCAGTCAGTTTTTTCCTCCGTCCGGCACTATACCCAAACATATGCCTATCTTTTTGGGGTGTACTATTTGAAATATTCACTCACGAACAATATTATGTGTGCCATTGGCTCACGTACGTGCCTTGCATTTCATTGGTTTAACAAGGTCATGTGACATTGTAACTTGCCTATCGGCTAACCGCAGGTCAGCCCTCTAACTGCTAGTCAATTAGTAAGCTCCTGTCTGACTCATGACTGTGATCCATTCCACCCAATTAGGTGAGTAAAGCAATCATGTATGTGTTATATAGGCTAGGTTATGATGTTCTTGTAGAACCCTACCCCCCCCCTTTATAATGTCCTCCTTTTGGAGGTGGGATGTCCTTCTTTTAGGGGTTATGAAAGTGACCACCCTAACACCAGGCCAAGGGTAGCATTCTGCAGGGTAGCAAGCATTTTCATTCTTATTCATTCATTTGTGTTCATTTCTTATCAAGATCAAACCACTGCTTTATCCAGTCATGTTATTTATATACCAGGAATGGGTTTGGCTAATTCAGATTGCCCTGACATCTTCCTACATAAGCCGACATTCTGAGAAATTAGTAAAAAACGGGTCCCTGATTGAGGAATTAGTCTAAATTAGAAATTAGAATAGGAATTAGAATAGTCTGCAAATGTCCAAATGAACAGATGTAATGGCCGGACAAGACAAAGAAGTGAAAAGACAAAGCCAAGGGATGCTGAACAAATTAAAAGAAAAAAACAAAGCCAAAATCAAAAAAGTCCAAAAGTCTAAAATGAAAAGTTAACAAACAGCAACCAAGATGAAAGAGGCAGGCAAAGACAAAAATCAGTAATCAGAGCAAGAGGTCAAAACACGAAATAAAATAGACAGAGTAATCAGACAGGTAGGAAACGCTCAGTATGCAGTGAATGTATACAGACAGTCCCTTACCCCCAATCCCTCAACTCTATCATGCTGTTTCAAAATTGCAAAAATAAGAGGTGGGTTTTATGAGTAGGTGTGTCCAGACTTCTGACTGGTGCTGTATTTCAGCTATTCTGCATAAGTGCTGTTCCAGTGCTGTCATCAGAGGAGAGTCATTATCCCTCCATTCCATTAAAAGCTCCTGGTGACCCTCTCTTCACTGGCCGTGTTGAAGAGGCCATCGAATGGACCAGAGCTCTAATTACAGTCCCTTGGCTAATGCAGAATAAGCAGCTGCACTCCATGAATTAGCAGTAGTCTGCATGGATCGTGTTGGCTGGGTGTAAATACTGAGTGTGTGTAGTTAATGGTAATAAGATGTGTGTGCGTGTGTGTGTGTGTGTGTGTGTGTGTGTGAGTGTGTGTGCGTGTGTTAGATATGATAGCCTATCTGTGTTTGAACACCTTGGTCCTTCCTTATTTTCAGTTCTTTGTTTTTCAGCCCCAGTGATCTCATCAGCCACAACTAGCCAGCTTCTTTCTGTATTCTCTCGCTCATCTGTCTTTTGCCTTACTTTCTTGTACCCTACCTCTCTCCCTCTCCCTCTCTCCCTCTCTCTCTCTCTCTATCTCTATCTCTCTCTCTCTCTCTCTGTTTCTCTCCCTCTCCCTCTCCCTCTCCCTCTCTCCCTCTCTCTCCCTCTCTCTCTCTCTCTCTCTCTCTCTCACTCTCTCTGTCTCTCTCTCATTGTCTCTCTTCCTCTCTCTCTCTCCCTTTCTCTCCCTCTCTCTCTCACTCACTCTCTCTCTCTCTCTCTCTCATTGTCTTTCTCCCTCTCTCCCTCCTCTCTCTCTCTCTCTCCCTCTCTTCCCCTCTCTCTCTCTTTCTCTCTCTCATTGTCTCTCTCTCTCTCTCTCTCTCCCTCTCTTCCTCTCTCTCTCTCCCTCTCTCTCTCTCTCTCTCTCTCTCTCTCTCTCTCTCTCTCTCTCTCTCTCTCTCTCTCTCTCCCTCTCTCTTCATATTGTAGAAGAATGAAGTTTTAATAGATGCTATCGGAGGATCTTTGCTCAGACACACAGAGAGGATTTTTGGTTTTGCTGTTGTGCTCTGTTTTTCATTCCATCTGTCTCACAGTAGAGTACGCGTGTGAATGGCGGGGCATTTCCCAGCGGGTGCAGAGTTAGTCAATAAGTTTCTTTTATTTCTCAGTACAGGATACAGGATTCAGTCTTTAGCCAACACACTAGCTGTTAACTGCACTCTGTTTCATGACTTGTGGCGGTGTCATTATCGGTCATTTACAACAACCAGTGTTGAAGTTCACAAAGAAAGGTCTCATGCTGTTTCATTGAATTACAGCTCTTTAGGAAACAGTTTGATGCACCCTCAAATATCAAATCTCTCCATGGTTCCACTGCGCTGTTGTAGTGTGGTTCAGATTTACTGACACTGATGATACACAAACGAACTGTTTACTCCACTATAACAATACAGCTGACTATTTAAATGCCAACCTGAAGTCAAAATAGAGATTTCTTATCTTTTTAGGTCATGCTTTTGGTCATATTAACCACAATGCATCATACCACAATGCTTAAACAACCAAATTCATGTTTCAGTTGACCCAGAGGTATTGCCGTGAGGTGTCCAGGGTGGTCAGTGCCACCCTGCGATGAAGCATGGCCACTCTTCTGGCCACCTCTGTAATGAAAAGTGAGACAGTCAACCATCATATTCAGCGATCATTAGTAAATCATCATGATGAAAATCTGCCATCTGGATGATTATCATCAGTTATAAGTATATGATGATGCTACATTCAATAATTAGTATATCCTGCTGTGATAGCAGCAAACAGGGCCTCTTCGGCGGTACTGCTCATAATGAAGTAGGTCATTCGATGGTAAGAGAAACTGACTGTCAGAAGTTATGGTAATTTATCGTGGTGACTAATCACTTTTCTAGTGAGTTGAATACAGGCATGTGTTGTGTACTGCCTTACACAGTGCTGTCTGGCTAGCTTGTATAACCAACTTCTATGATCTCTCTAAATTAAACATTTGTCAGACAGTTATTGTACTATATGTAATCCCACCCACTCGAAAACTTCTAGCTATGCCACTGAAATGAGCAAGACTTAAAGTACCATCTATTGAGAGGTTCTTCAAAGAACCAAAAGTGGTTCTCCAATGGCATTCATATAAAAACCTTAATTTTAAAATGTGCTACGGCTATTAATAGTATTACTATGTTCAACAAGCTCAGAGACCATGCTTGTTATAGGGCCTCAAACACAGTTTGGAAGATAGATAGAGACAGAAAGACATATACTACTCTGCAAATAAATAAAAGCCCAGTCCAGTTTCTTCTTAAATCAGTGGAATGGGGTGAAATGCACAGTGAGCATGGTTCAAAATAGGCTTCTGGAGGCGTCATTAGTGATTTTCTTAATAACCAGACCTACAATACAATATCTGATCTGGAATTTGGGAGATATGTTTTCAGTAGTGTGTGCAATACAACAGAACTGCTCATTTTCGTCAAACACAAACCCAGAAACTGTACAACTAGAGAAACTGATCACTTTGAAGTCATCTCTTAAATTTTTCCAGAGCTCTGTATATATGTGTGTGTGTATATATATATATATATTTTCTTTTCTTTTTTTCAGTGGTTCAAATATGTGTTTCAAACAATAATTGGACTTTCAGTCTTTTAGTCTCGTCCCATTAATCGGTAGATCTGGTCTTGTATGCCCAGAAATGCAGCGATAGCAAAGATATCCACTGTGTTAACATCTTGGAAGTAAAGTTTTCCAGGATCCTGTTAAAGATGTAGGAACTGAAGTTTGCCAGTAGAAGTTTCCTGTTTGCCAGTTTGCTTTGTCTACACATTTACTATTTATTCCAAATGGTGCTGTGGCTAAATGCTGGTCTGTTTACAAGCTGTAGAATTTAAGGTGGAATGAAACATGTGATATGGAAACTGGCAAATCGGGCCTCTAGTCTGGAGCTTGAGTCTGGAGCTGGAGTCTGGAATCAGGACTCAGGAATCAGGACTGTCATGTATATGTAATGGACTGAAACGTTATTCTTCTATGACAATGTAAAGACTTTCCATTCAATGGTAGAAAATCTCAACATCAGACATATGTTTGGGCTTGAGTGATATTTGATAACTGATATTTGATGTCAAGTTATTGTGCTCCAGACATGCAGAACGTTTAGCCAATGCTGGGCTATTACATCTGCTTTTTATTCAGCTTACTGTATTTATAACCAGAAAACATTCTACAATAATGTAACACAAAACATTTTGAAATATTTACATTTTCTATTGAGCATATATACATGAAAAATATTAGCCTCCGCCCACAGTCAGTGTACATCCATTCTTTTTTCTTAAAACCTAGTGGTTTCCTAGGGGATGTATACACTGTATACCTGTACATCACATATAGTACACTCCCCCACCAACAAAACCGGGTTTCTCCATCATCCCTACAGGCCAGGACGAGATGATTGAGCGTGTGCTGCTGTCATCCATGCTGAACCCTGGGGAGCAGTGGCAGACACACCGACACCACAGCCGCCAGCTGAGTCTGGAATACCGCATACGCTTTCGCTGTGACGTCAACTACTACGGCCCACAGTGCAACAAGTTCTGCCGCACACGCGACGACTTCTTCGGCCATTTCGACTGCGACGCTGCGGGCAGCAAGGTGTGCAAAGATGGCTGGACCGGACCGGAGTGCACACAGGGTGAGCTGGCCTTTTTATGGCCTCCATGTAATTTCAGCAAGCCTAATTGAGTCTGAAGGTAATGCTAGGATTTAGAGTGGAATCATAACAGGAATGTCCAGGCCAAGACTCTTAATGAATAACAGTGCCACCACAGAGATGCCTTGGAAGAAGCACTTAAAGGACAGATTTCAGTCAAAGGTTTAGACACACTGGATGTTTTGGGTTATCCTGAAGACTCTACAAGCTTACGTTCAACAGTTCCAACTGAGGAGATGTCTGATAACTGTACGGTTGCAGATATTCAGCTTCCTATCAGTAACGTTATCTATTATAATCCCTTCTGCATTCAAAGAATAAATGAATAAATAATAATAATAAGCATCATCAAAATAGTTCATCTAAAAAAAACAACAACAAAGGATTGAAAAGGTCTTTAACCTGGAAAATCTGACTCGAGGAAGTGCTTTAGGCTGCGAGTCAGTATGTTCACATATTGTTAACATATTGTATGGGGTCTATAACAATAAAAGGTTTCTCCTATAACTATACGTCCAAGCCAGGAACCATTCAGGAACCATTATTTTCAGGGGGGTGTACCACCACTGTGGGAAGGGACCATTTTTCTTGGGCACTGCTGGTTTGATTCTCCTGGAATGAGAACTATGTAAACTGTAAAGCTACACAGTGGCCTGTAGTTTCTCCACTACACTAATAACAGCATCCCAAGTGCAATTTACCATTAAAGCAAGTGCACTTAACTGTGAAGGAGTACTGCAGTGTTTCTCCAGCATGCATGATTAACATTAGCTGCTACATTAAGCATTGCTTTAACAGTCTGTGATCTCTGGACTTGAGTATTCAGAGCATTCTCTTGAATGCTTATCAGAGTTACATCGGGGGGGAAGTTCTTAACTGTGCAGTAATTGGCCTTGTTTTATGACTGGCCACTTTATTTAGCTCTCCCTTGTCGGTCTGGATTATACAGTTTGTGATTGTGTTGCAGAGATTGTTAGGCGTGCTGAAGTCCATGCTCATTTCTGACTACAGAACAGCTCTCAACCATCGGACCACTCTCAACCTAGCAGTGGCATTATCATGTCTGAAGAGCCAATAACACCACTGTGCCATGTCAATATCTGGTTGAAAGTGGGCCTGTGTTCAGAAACCGAACAATGATGAATGGGCGAAGGGGTGGCTGGCAAATAGTGCATGACAACAGATGGGCTACCACCTCTAAACCTGGAAGTATGAAGTAGGTGTTTCTAGTTCAGTGGGCAGCAGGTGTATATGCCAGACTCTCTTTGTACAGCAAACTAGAACTCTGCTGATTTTGAGACATTGAAAGGCATTTTTGGAGTGGTTTGATGTGAAATGGCTCATTGTAGATGGATATTTGGTGGTGGATATTTGGGATACAAATATAGCCAATTTATTAGCCATTAAAAACCACCCATGACTCATTTCCAATGTAATGTTGAAAGTGGTGAAGTTTACTGGGGACTAGTTTTCCTCCCAGTGCCATGCTTATGCACCTCTGACTAGTTAGGGGACTAGTTTGCCTCCCAGTGCCCTGCTTATGCACCTCTGACTAGTTCGGGGACTAGTTTGCCTCCCAGTGCCCTGCTTATGCACCTCTGACTAGTTTGGGGACTAGTTTGCCTCCCAGTGCCCTGCTTATGCACCTCTGACTAGTTCGGGGACTAGTTTGCCTCCCAGTGCCCTGCTTATGCACCTCTGACTAGTTTGGGGACTAGTTTGCCTCCCAGTGCCCTGCTTATGCACCTCTGACTAGTTTGGGGACTAGTTTACCTCCCAGTATCCTGCTTATGCACCTCTGACTAGTTCTGGGACTAGTTTGCCTCCCAGTGCCCTGCTTATGCACCTCTGATTAGTTTGGGGACTAGTTTGCCTCCCAGTGCCCTGCTTATGCACCTCTGACTAGTTTGGGAACTAGTTTGCCTCCCAGTGCCCTGCTTATGCACCTCTGGCTAGTTTGGGGACTAGTTTACCTCCCAGTGCCATGCTTATGCACCTCTGACTAGTTCGGGGACTAGTTTACCTCCCAGTGCCCTGCTTATGCACCTCTGACTAGTTTGGGGACTAGTTTGCCTCCCAGTGCCCTGCTTATGCACCTCTGACTAGTTTGGGGACTAGTTTGCCTCCCAGTGCCCTGCTTATGCACCTCTGACTAGTTCGGGGACTAGTTTACCTCCCAGTGCCCTGCTTATGCACCTCTGACTAGTTCGGGGACTAGTTTGACTCTCAGTGCCCTGCTTATGCACCTCTGACTAGTTCGGGGACTAGTTTACCTCCCAGTGCCCTGCTTATGCACCTCTGACTAGTTTGGGGACTAGTTTGCCTCCCAGTGCCATGCTTATGCACCTCTGACTAGTTCGGGGACTAGTTTGCCTCCCAGTGCCCTGCTTATGCACCTCTGACTAGTTTGGGGACTAGTTTGCCTCCCAGTGCCCTGCTTATGCACCTCTGACTAGTTCGGGGACTAGTTTACCTCCCAGTGCCCTGCTTATGCACCTCTGACTAGTTCGGGGACTAATCTGCCTCCCAGTGCCCTGCTTATGCACCTCCAACTAGCACGGTTGTAAGTCGCTCTGGATAAGAGCATCTGCTAAATGCCTTAAATGTAAATGTAAAATGTAAATGTTTATCTCCCAGTGCCCTGCTTATGCACCTCTGACTAGTTTGGGGACTAGTTTGCCTCCCAGTGCCATGCTTATGCACCTCTGACTAGTTCGGGGACTAGTTTGCCTCCCAGTGCCCTGCTTATGCACCTCTGACTAGTTTGGGGACTAGTTTGCCTCCCAGTGCCCTGCTTATGCACCTCTGACTAGTTTGGGGACTAGTTTGCCTCCCAGTGCCCTGCTTATGCACCTCTGACTAGTTAGGGGACTAGTTTACCTTCCAGTGCCCTGCTTATGCACCTCTGACTAGTTTGGGGACTAGTTTGCCTCCCAGTGCCCTGCTTATGCACCTCTGACTAGTTTGGGGACTAGTTTGCCTCCCAGTGCCCTGCTTATGCACCTCTGACTAGTTCGGGGACTAGCTTGCCTCCCAGTGCCCTGCTTATGCACCTCTGACTAGTTTGGGGACTAGTTTGACTCTCAGTGCCCTGCTTATGCACCTCTGACTAGTTTGGGGACTAGTTTACCTCCCAGTGCCCTGCTTATGCACCTCTGACTAGTTTGGGGACTAGTTTACCTCCCAGTGCCCTGCTTATGCACCTCTGACTAGTTTGGGGACTAGTTTACCTCCCAGTATCCTGCTTATGCACCTCTGACTAGTTTGGGGACTAATCTGCCTCCCAGTGCCCTGCTTATGCACCTCTGACTAGTTCGGGGACTAGTTTACCTCCCAGTGCCCTGCTTATGCACCTCTGACTAGTTTGGGGACCAGTTTACCACCCAATGCCCTGCTTATGCCCTGCTGAGACCCAGACTTGCTTGGTGTGCAATTTTAATTTCTCCTAGCTATTTGTGATTAGTAGGACCTAACAAGTATAAAAACTAAATGTTGTCTTTGTACAGGAAGTTGTTTTGGCAAGAAACAAGGTCCTCATATGAGGCCAAAGGGTCAACATTTTAAAAAGTATCACGGTGCAGAGAAGCAGAAATGCAATGTCCTCATATGAGGATGCTGGAGGTTTTGCATCTCCGAATGAAATGATTTTACAAACAATTGTGGCCAAAATCTTATCTGAAAACTGAAAACATAAAACAATACCCCATTCACTGGACAGCCTGTTCATAACCATTTTATCTAAGAACGTTTGTGAGAGAACTTCTCTTTTGTTGTCTGGATATCTGGTTCCCATTACCACCATTGAACATTCTGAACAAGGTGGAAGCATTTGGGTTTGCAATGTCTGCAGAACAAACACATCCGTTTTATTTACCATCCAAAATGACCAGTGAAGCATACACATGTCTCTGGAGTTTTAGATGGCATAATAATCATGGTAAAATAGTGGTAAATATAAAACAAGGTATTTCTAGGACTGTTTTGCTTCTCATGACCTCTCAGTCATACAGGCAAATTACAAAAATACATATTATGTCAAAATCTTCATTGTAAAAAAAATAATTCAGCCAGCTGGCAGTTTATTTGTAACCATTTATTTCAGTAAGTGAGCTTTTATAGGGAGTTTTCAGATGTCTGGTTCCTATCACAACCTCTTTTAGTCATTAGGTTTCTCTGGAAAGGAGCGGTTCACATCAAACCGAATCACTGTGTTTAAAAAAACTGCCGGAATTCCCCTCGGAATGGAATAAGTAACTGACTGCGGAAAGTTGAGGATGATGACTTCACTGTATCTGCCCCTTGAGATTAGTGTTGGCACTGATCTCTCCTGCAGCTTCAGTTATCAGTTCATCACTTATCCTGTCTGTGACGCATAAAGTCAGCAAGCTAGAGAAAAGCCAGCGTTAGCATTGTGTCCTTAACCACCAGTGCCCTAAGGTTACCCTCGGGTCAAACTAAACACAACCTTGGGCACGTTCATAAAGGTTGCCGATCAGTAGTGTAACTTTGATGCCCTGTTGGCACGTTGCATGGTGGAAACGTGTTTTCATGGTATACACGCCCAGTTCCGTTGGGATGTTTTGTCAATCAACATTGACACTAAAACACTGACTAATGTTAACCGTTAGAAGCTGCCCCTGAGAACAAGAGCATGCTGGGATTTTACATCATCACTAATGTAGCTACGGGGTGCTGGGGGACACTACCTCTTCTCAAAGGAAGCCAGACACAATTTTTTCCCAAATTTCTGACTGCTGAAAAAAAGTCAGTACATCTGCAAATATACTTTGGATGGATGACTTGTGCTCTTATAAGGGACTACAACTGAGGTCTTGCATCCTTTAGCCCTTCTTCAAAAGTGACCATCGATTCTACAGACTGTAGGAGTTTAGCTCCAACCCTAATCTAATACACCCAGCCCAGGTAATGAACGCCTTCACGGCCATCTGAATATTAAAGCCTAGTTTGTTGGATCAGTACTCCCCAGAGTTACCACCCTACTACAGGACCAGGCTTGGGCATCCTTGATACAGATATTTACACTAAACAGAGGTGGGTAATCCAAGCTTCCCAAATTCTTCCCAGAATTATGTCCAGATAAGCTTTGCCATCTTTGCTGATGGTTGGAACAAAATCCTGGGATAGGCTTGTATTTTTTGAACTGGAATTGTCCACCTATACCAGTAGGGCTGCACGATATTGAAAAAAAACCTGACATTGCAATTTTTTCCCTGTGATATGTATTGTGATATAAAAATCAACAGATGACACGAACATTAACATTCACAAAACATTATTCAGCATAAAATTACTAGGGGGGGGAGAAAATGAAAATAAAAATAAATAAGCTAAGGAATGACTTGTGAGTGTGAACCATGTTTTCTTAAACTCTATAATCAGTTTCGGTGCACAAAAGCAGCTGAGCACTGTGACTACTCTTTTCTCTGTATCCAAGATGCTTTAAATCCGGACCCGTCCAGGACCATGCAAGTTCTTTTGTATCGAGCAGCAAAAACATTTGTAGCATGACACGTTTCACTTAAGTAGTCTTACCTAACGTTGCAGGTCCTGCGATGTGAGTGTTGGGCATGCACATATTGCGATGCTGATGCTGAAACGATATATTGTGCAGTCCCAACTAGTTTTGTTAATGGTAGGCACACAGTAAACTAACCGTCAGTTACCCTGCGGTTAAATGGTCAGCAGGTCAGTTCAAAGTTTGTACCTCTCTCGTATTGGTAGCTACAGTAACGTAGACTAGTTGTTGGTTGTTAACCTCAACATAACGATTTCTCTGGTTCCCTCAGCATCGCTGGTCAACTGGACAAACTGGAGAAACTATGAATTTGAAAGTTCTAGCTCTTTCATTATGATTTGAATTTTCACAATGCCTGACATGTCACAATATTTATCATTTGAGCCTAGTAAATCCAGCTAAGCCTGATAACTGTTCTCTTTATAATAAATTATTTAGAGGGTCAATTTCTATAAGTACTGATATTCATATTGTGTTGTGACATCATGATATACCTGTATATTGTCATATTGCTCAGACCTGCTGGGAATATACAATGTAAATCAATGTATGTCTGATCTAACACAGTAAAGTGGTGTGAATAAGGCTAATCTGGGCTGATCACGAGGCTTCCGGAAGTTTCTGCCACTGTCTAAAGTTTCTGTCGCCGTATGTCCTGTGTGATATGGCGCCCATGCTGTTGACAGTGTTGCTAATCTGAGTTGACACCAGCATTGTGTGTGTGTTCATGTGTGTGTGTGTGTGTTGTTGCAGCGGTGTGCAAGCAGGGATGTAACCTGGATCACGCTTCCTGTAGCCTTCCGGGAGAATGCAAGTGAGTCACAGCAAAAAACCCCATCCCACACTGCCCTCAGATCACATACTGTCTATCCTATCAGTAGATGCTTATGTCCTCCTCTCCCTCTCTCTCTCTCTCTCTCTCTCTCTCTCTCTCATTACTCTCTCTTTCTGTAGATGTCACTATGGCTGGAAGGGGACTCTGTGTGATGAGTGCGAGACGTTTCCAGGCTGTGTTCACGGCACCTGCACCGACCCGTGGAAGTGTGTCTGTGACACCAACTGGGGTGGTCTTCTCTGTGATAAAGGTGGGATCAGAAATGAGTTTGTGTCTCAGCTTTGTGTGTTAATATGAATACAGCCACCAGGTTGTTAGCTGTTGTGCTGTTATGTGTCGGCCTCTCTCCCATGAAACCTTAGTAAAAAAAATTAATCCAAAAAATGAAACTGTATGTTTGAACATCTCTGAGCTGAGCTGACCAGACATACACTATCACTATTTCCCATTTGTTTTGCTCAAACTGGGCTTCCATATAGTCTTCATATAAAGTGTTAAGGTGCACCACCATACGGAGCCCTCCGTCATACTTGCGCTCAATATGGACTACATATTTTGAATGCAGGTCTGAAGTGGCCTGAAGGGGGCAGCATATGTTGCTGCAAAATGTGTATATGTCATTAAGCATTCATTTTGCACACATTAAAAGCCCCCCATGCAATTTTGAACTTTACACTGGTAACAGTTTGGATAAGCCATTTCTTTATAGGCTCTGAGAATCCCAGTCTGGGTGACTGTGCTGTGCTACACCAATGAGAGTCCTTGGGCAAGACTCCTAATGCTACATTGACCTACCTGTAATATGAATAACCTTGTAAGTTGCTCTGGGCCAGAGCATCAGCTAAATGCCATAAATGTAAAGGCAGTGTTCATTATTTACATATGTAGTCAGGAAAGTGGGCTTGTCAGACCACGCTACACTTTTCTACTGAGATGGAGCCCAGAGAAGTCGGCAGCGTTTCCAGACAATGTTGACTTCTGCACTGGCAGAAGTAATTAGCGCCTCTATTATATATTTATTATTGCATAACAGTACATACTACATATTAGGCTTTCTTTAATCCGTCCAGTTAACACTGAGGTTTACAGTGGATAATAATTAATAATTGTGATTGTTTTTTTTTTTATTATTATTACTATTGTTTTTTATTATTGGTTTGTTAGTTTATTTGTTTTCTTATTCTGCCTTATTATAAATGTTCTTATAATGGACACCCAACAGTAAAAAATTTTGCCAACCTGCCAAGTAAAATATATCCATTAAATATAATATATGCCATATATGTTGCAAAGAATATATCCATTGTGTATAAGATTAGCCTTCTATTTCAGATCTGTCATGATCTGATAAGCCTGCTTCAGTAGGCAGCTACCTACAACGCCCTTAACAACAACAACACAGGCTTTCTCACAACATTCCAGCGAGCCGCTGCATTTATTCCACGCGTGGCCCTCTGAGAGGGCTTTAAGAGGCTGTAAGCTGATAGTCTTGGGTAAACAGAACGTGAGACGCTGCTTTAGAGATGCTGACTGAAACAGGCTCCTGGGTAGTGTTGCAGGATGTGTCAGTGTGTTTTCTATGCTGCTACGTAGTAAACAATCCAATCCAAATCTTTCATCTTTTAAAGTCCTTTATATAAACTGCTTTGAGACAATGTTAGTTGTAAAAAGCACTATATAAATAAATATTGATTGATTAATTTTTTAGGCACTACATTTTGAAGCTTTCGGTAAGAAAAGTTTCATTTCTGTTGGCTGATTCTATCTGGGTGCATGATATTATGTAGCACAGTATAGTAGAATTGGAAGGTCGTTATGCAGAAGTCACTAATGAATGGTTATAATAATGACATGAATAACGTATGCAAATTATTGAGCATGAGTACAGTCCAATGACAAGACCATAATGACCCCACAATATTACAATTTGTAATATAACATGTTACAATGCTGCCAATACTCTGTCTATGTAAGTACCATCATCTTATACATATCAACCATCCCTCCCCCCCGACCCCACCTCTCTCTCAGATCTGAACTACTGTGGAAACCATCAGCCATGCAAGAATGGTGGCACTTGTATCAACACAGAACCCAATGAGTACAACTGCGTGTGTCAGGATGGATTTCTTGGCCGCAACTGCGACATTGGTGAGTGGAGGGGCAAATTTGACGTGTGCAGGTTGAGAGGATCGCTTTCTACTCCAGCGGATATGTTAATTTTGTTATGACTGAATTTACTTGGAAATTTGGAAAACCCTGTGCCTCCTCTGACTAAACAGCCATTACTCTGTAGCTTCTTTTATAACTGCAACTTTTGCCATACGACTAGATTTGCCAAACTAGATTTTCCTAACTATCACACATGAGCAAGGCACATCAACAAGGGGTTTGGGCTTACTGGTGTTGGTGATGGTGATTGTTGGTGATAGTGAGTGTTATGATGGGGTATGTTGGTGATGCTGTTGGTAAGTGTGGTAATGGGGAGTGTTGATGATGTTGAGCGTTGATGTTGGTGATGGTAAGTGTGGTGACGAAGAGTGTTGGTAATGTAAGTGTGGTGATGGGGAGTGTTGATGATGTTGAGCGTTGATGTTGGTGATGGTAAGTATGATGAAGGGGAGTGTTGGTGTTGGTCATGGTGAGTGATGATGAGGAATGTTGGTGAGTCTTGGTGATGGTAAGTGTGGTGACGAAGAGTGTTGATAATGTAAGTGTGGTGATGGGGACTGTTGTTGTTGGTCATGGTGAGTGTGGTGATGAGTGTTGGTGATGGTAAGTGTGGTGATGGGGAGTGTTGTTGGTCATGGTAAATGTGGTGATGAGTGTTGGTGATGGTAAATGTGGTGATGGGGAGTGTTGGTAAGTGTTGGTGATGGTAAGTGTGGTGATGGGGAGTGTTGTTGGTCATGGTGAGTGCGGTGATGAGTGTTGGTAACGGTAAATGTGGTGATGAGGAGTGTTGGTGAGTGTTGGTGATGTAAGTGTGGTGATGGGGAGTGTTGGTGTTGGTCATGGTGAGTGTTGATGAGTGTTGGGGATGGTGAATGTGGTGATAGGGAGTATTGGTGAGTGTGGTGATGAGGAATATTGGTGAGTGTTGGTGATGTAAGTGTGGTGATGGGGAGTGTTGTTGGTCATGGTGAGTGCGGTGATGAGTGTTGGTGATGGTAAATGTGGTGATGAGGAGTGTTGGTGAGTGTGGTGATGAGGAATATTGGTGAGTGTTGGTGATGTAAGTGTGGTGATGGGGAGTGTTGTTGGTCATGGTGAGTGCGGTGATGAGTGTTGGTGATGGTAAATGTGGTGATGAGGAGTGTTGGTGAGTGTTGGTGATGTAAGTGTGGTGATGGGGAGTGTTGGAGTTGGTCATGGTGAATGTTGATGAGTGTTGGGGATGGTGAATGTGGTGATAGGGAGTATTGGTGATGGTGAATGTTGGTGATAATGAGTGTTGGTGTTGGTGAGGGTAAGTGCTGGTAATGGTGAAGGTTGGTATCAGTGATAGTGAGTGATGGGGGGCCAGTGATAGTGTATGTTGGAGTTGGTGATGTGTAGGGTTAATACAGGGCTTGTCAGAGAGACGCCAGATAGCTAAAGCCCTGAGGAAGCAATGTCTGTATTTATTAGCTTTTTATAAGAGCAGGAGTGAGACTGACATGATGCAGATCAGCCCTACTTTACACACACAGACCAACATACGCCAACATACATACAGTTTTAGACTGCGCTAACGTCCTACAATGTCATCACATCAGGTTATAGATTGTTCCTAACAGCAGTGTCTGCCCTGATGCAAAACAGCAGCAATCAGCTGGATTCACTGTGAAACACGCATCTGCTCCGCACAGACGCAACTCCAGCCCGGAGACGACAACAAAACTAATTAGAACCAGACAGCTGCGACGTAGAAGACAAGGAGGCGTGAAATATATGTTGCATGTTTTCTACCAAATGACAGCAACTTTTTTTACACTTGTTTTCCCCCTTAGTCCACCACCACACAGACCCCTAAGCACACACACACACACAGCCCCATGATGTCAGCTCCGACAATTAACATTCTGGAAGTTCTCTCAGGGGACTCTCATCTCACTGCTTCATATAACCATGCATCGCATGCATCCACAGGGGAACGTGCTGGTACTAGGACACCGCCATACTTTAAGGTCTAGATATATTGTTAAGCATCCCCAGATACATTTTCTAATGCAGCTGGAAATTTCCATTTAAAAACTGATAACAAACAGCTTGAAGCAAATAGAATAAACTACGTAGAGCCAGTATCAGATTGATTCCACTCTGGCCAAATTCACACAGTCTCATGCTGAATGTGATCCGCTAATCTCTCGAGGCTGAAGTTAGCTCCTTGGTCAAGTTTCAGTTTCACCTAAGCGGATGGCAGCCATCTGAAAGTAGCTGCTGAATCATGTAAGGAGGAATAGGAAAGAAAAAGCTGGAGCTTCATCTAATCTCTATTCTTCATATGTGTCTGTTACAGTGAGCAAACCTGGGCCATATCACTAGGGGCTATGGTTTAGCCCCCTGAATTACAGATGTACACTTGGATGTAACAGTTGTAGTTTGAGCATTCTGATGCTTACATGCTAAGGGTATACCACTGCAGTAACCAGCCCACTGGGAATGCTCCCTACTCTCCAGATTATTGTTCTACAGCAGTGCGAGAGCAAGAATGATGCAAAACCGTGGATAATGTCAAAGCAATGAGGCTGCAGTGCTGCACAACAGGACCCAATAACACTAACCCCAATAAATGCTCACTGCAGGCCAGAAACTTTGAGTTGGAGGAGTTAGCTAGTAGAAACAAACCAATGATAAATCCATAATCACCTGATTAAAGCAAAAAAATATTATTCTCTCTCTCTCTCTCTCTCTCTCTCTCTCTCTCTCTCTCTCTCTCATTCCCAGTGGAGCACGCATGTCTCTCGTCCCCGTGCGCGAACAGAGCGACATGTGTGGAAGATCAGACTGGCTTCAGTTGTGTGTGTGCAGATGGCTGGACCGGACCCACCTGTGCAGATGGTACGCGCACACACACACGAGTACACGCACACGCACATACACACACACACTCACACACACACACACGAGTACACGCACACGCACATACACACACACACACACACGAGTACACGCACACACACACTCACACACACACACGAGTACACGCACACGCACACACACACACACACACACGCACACTGCTGCTGTGTACAGTGTAATCAGCGGCAGTCAGAGGCAGCTGACATTTCCACTGCTGACTGTAGATTCCAATCAGGAGTGCACCAAAATAACACTGATTAATGTGGAACACAAACAATCAACAACCACACAAACTCCCGGCCGGATATGCAGTGGCTCTGATGTAATGTTACTGTCATCAGTGGAAAGAGTGGGTGTGTGTGCTAGCTTTAGTCTGAGCACGCGGGCGTGCGTCTTAAGACTCTTCCTGCGCTATATTATGACGTGCCAACAATCACCCACTTTACAAAAACATCAGACCGTGTCAGCAACTGCAGATAACCCAGTCCTAACTCTACTACACAAAACCCGGGACCAAACACACCACCACCACATCACTGCAGTGCTGAGAATGATACAGCACGAACAACACTGCTCTGTGGTGGTCCTGTGGGGGTCTTGACTATTAAAGAACAGGATAAACAGGTGGTAACGGATGAAGAGAAAAAGATGGTCTGTTTATTTATGTTTGTATGTATGTGTATATGTGAACATCTGTATTTCTCTCTCTCTCTCTACACACACACACACACACACACACACACACACACACACACATATATATATATATATATATATATATATGTAGAGAGAGAGAGAGAGAGGGGGAGATGGCTGGACCCTGTGCCACAAATTATGTATTTAAATAATATATATACTATTATATATATATATATATTATTTACATACATGAGCATGTGCGTATATGTACACGGAGGAGCATGTATGTATATGTGTGTAAAGATATGTATATATACATTGTTGGCACATATATATATATATTAGGTTGCATACAATTTCATTGTAGGTCAATGTGCAATAATGATATAGGAAATCTAATCTAATCTAATCTAATCTAATCTAATCTAATGTAATATATTGTAATCGTAGAGCTAAAAAGATCCCCTATATGGTATTTGGAGTTGATTTAATACGCAGTAAGTGTAGATACAAGGAGGTGCTTTTAATGTTATGGCTGATCAGTGTACATATACAGAACATAATACAGGTTACGGGACCTTAATTAATTTCATTAAAGAATTTAATAACAGTCAGATTTAGTCATTCCTGCTTCCTATTTATTCTAACATTGCTAAAGCGTGTCCAGCACCCCACCCCCACCCCCACCCCCACTCCACACCTCTCTCAGGAGGATTTATCAGTATTTGCTCAGAATCCACTGAGAACACAAACAGAGGAACATCCAAGGGCACCCAGTTTCACTCTTCCGTAACTCCACCTCCAGCTTTTACCACGCACAGCACGCTCTCTCTTTACTATATTCAAAGTCACAGTTTCATCACACCACTCATCCGTGTAATGAGTCCGCCTACAGTTATTACACACATGCATATCTCTCTCTCTCTCTCTCGCTCTCTCTCTCTCTCTCTCTGTCTTTCACACACACACATACACACACATACAGAACAATCCACAATGCTCACTCTCCTCCTTCAGAACTGACTGTTATCATATGCGTGCATTAGAATAATTTTCCCTATGAAGGACGCTTCAGCGGACTGACTGTAATTTGACTTCGGTTGAATAAGATGCAGTTATGAGGGAGTATATAAAGCTACCTCATGCATACTGATATGCATATGAAGGTGTAGATGATTAAACAATTATAATTTCAGGCTTATATAGTTACTATGTATTACGTAATAATTTGATTATTAGAGTCATTATTTGTCAGATCGTTTTTTTTTTTAAGGGAATCAATTTAGTACAGTAGGATAGAGGAATCAAAGGCAGAAAGGCCACAAACGAACTGATGTGGCTAGACCAGCGGCTAATCTAATAAATATCTGCTGTATATCTGGAAAAATCTTCTGTAAGCATTCCCCTGACAAATCAGGCTGACGTATTTTGCTCCGCCCACACAACACAGTTTCAGTCCTAATTTTGAGAAAATCTTCTATAGCATCCCGCCACTCATTTACTGATTTATCCATACCGCAACCTTGTTTGTTCGTCCACACCTTCGTTCATACATAGCTTTGTTCATTTCCTTGTTGCTTCATTCGTCCTTCTACCTACAAATCTGGACGTCTGTTACTTAGCATGCTGCTTTGTCCATCTATTCATTCATCTGTTCATTCATGTTCCTTCCCACCTAATTCGCCTTACTGGATAACACAAAGCTAGCAGCAGGCTTAGGACCTTCGAGCCAGAAAGAGCGGTCAATCAAGCTGCTCATTAGCCCCGCCCACACAGATCCCAGATAGATCTGATAAGCAGTTTTCAGATGATTTTTTTAATCATATACTATTATTATCATATTAATATCTTATGTTTTTCCATTTAAACTTTGCTGGATGTTTGATATAACACTCACGTTTACTCAGCACTGTATGCTGTATACAAGCTTTGCCGAAGTTAGGTCTGTCCAGTTTACATAAAAAGGGGGGACATTGACGAAATACATGCAGGCATTAGAACGATATTCATATAGCCTACTTTGCATATGCATATTGTGTTCCCACCAGGAGACAAAATAAATGAACCTAATTAGAAAGCCAGCACAGATTTAGGCTCCCTATGGCTTTAATATCGTCCAAAGAAAAACAAGTATCTCCAAAATGGCAACTTTACAGGAGAGGCCAAAAACCACATTAACCAGACATGGAACCAGACGTCTTTCCTAACACTTTTGGGCCATTTCTGTTGGTCTATTCGTCATGCAATACTCACACAGTATAAATGGCAGCTGATGTGTTCGAATGATGTATAAAAGTCAAAATGGACAAAATTGAAGATACATGTTTTTCAATGGACAGCGACAATATGCTTTCTAGTATAACTCAGAACATAGTTACAGATGAATAAAGTAAGAGGAGATGACGGATATTAGTTATTATTAAACGATACAAGTAGATTAGACTATACAGGTTTTATCTCAGCATTAAAAGTTAAAGGGGTTTAACTGCCTGTGTTTGACTTGTGTCTAATTGCCTGTTGTATATTGTGTAGCGGTGCTGCAGTGCGACTCGGCCCCGTGCGGGCGTGGGGCCACGTGCCGAGAGACGCCGCAGGGCTTCCAGTGTCTCTGTCCTCCAGGCTGGACCGGCAAGACCTGCCAGATTGGTAAACAATCCCACATATACACACGTGCATATTCTACACTGGCCGCCCTGGTGTCTGTAATTAGCCACCTGCCCGCACAAGTCCGTGCCTCTCCCTTCCTGTCTATACCAGTCTGTGCTCTCCTGGATCTGCTGATGCTTGCCTGAGCTTGTCCTTGCCTGTCTGTACCTGTCTACACCTGTGTGTCTTTGCCTCTTAGTTCAGAATATGGAAAGATAGGCCTGCACTATGAATCATCCCAGTTATGAAGATGCACTTATTGATCTGCAGATGTTTGAAAATGTAAAACTTTACCTGGTAATGTCTTTAGACATTTCCCACAAGTTAACATGGTTCTCTGGGGGGTCTTGGGGAAATATCACAAGGATTACGCACCCCAGTTCCTTTCTCACCCCTGTTCAGAGCGACCCTTGTTCATAACGAGAATAAGTCGTTGCTTAGCTGACCCCCTCCTCTTCTTCCGCATGGCACCAGCACACATACTCTCAGTTTACTCTCTTCTTATTCACCTGAAGTTCATCTTGCAGACATTCAAACAAACTAATAGATATAACCTGGTAGAAAATGACACCTCTGCTAATGGCTGTTAACACTCTGATAGATGGCTGATGGTTTTGGTTTGTTCTAACAGCCAATGAAACACAGAGCACATTGATTTTATAGCTAATATCGATCCCACTGATAGTAAAAGCTTCGTTGGCTGTGCTGCGTTTCTCCGACTCAGATTGGAAGAACAATCAGACACATGAGGCTGAAGTTGACTTCTTATTCTCCAACGTCTTATTTTAATGTCCCTGTTCTTCCCTAATTGGTGCCTCAAATGGTCCCATCACTTCTGGCGCTGCTGTGGGTGGCAGCCTTTCAAGTAGCTGTTTTATTGTCTACTGTTTTATTGATTTTGCCCTCATTTTTTTTTTCTTTTATATGTTTTTACTGCCAGTTTAGTGATTTTATGGACATGGAATTAATCAACTAATCAATCCATCACTCAATCATTCAATCAATTAATCAATCAATCAATCAATCAACCAACCAACCAACCTAGTTATCTATCAACAGCAGTTGACTCAGTAGTGGACCAATGCACCATTAAATAAGTTACGCACCATTTAAGGTGGAATGAAAACTTGACCAGGAACCTGAACAGGTAGCCTGAAGTGCAGCTGGTCAAGTTTTTCATTCCACCTTAAATGGTGCGTAACTTATTTGATGGCGCATTGGTTGGTTGGTTGATTGATTGATTGATTGAGTGATTGAGTGATGGATTGATTAGTTGATTGATTCCATGTCCATAAAATCACTAAACTGGCAGTAAAAACATATAAAAGAAAAAAAAAAATTAGGGCAAAATCAATAAAACAGTAGACAATAAAACAGCTACTTGAAAGGCTGCCACCCACAGGACACAGGATGTAACTGCTGCAACAGAAGCTGGTCTTGGTGAAAGATCTAAATATTTGTAAAAATATAAATGGTGTCTACCCGTTTGAAATGGAATGTGAGAACTGGTCAGTGGTTAATTTAGGCCTTCCGTTCAGCTTCTGCAGTCCTAAAAAGAATTGCTGATTGGACAATTCTTTTAGGGTGGTCAAGTAAAAGGGTGGTGTAGATTTTGACTCTTTTGTGTTCAAATAAAACAATGAGACAAGACATGCATGATATTGAACTAAATTTACAGAACCCTTGAAGCTTTCTCTAAAGGCCTCAAAGGCTCTGAGAGTCCCTACATGCACATGAACACATATCCAGCTCTAAGCCAATAAGTACGTACACTCATTATCTAAAGAATAGTTGCACTCGGAAATAAACAACCAACAGGAGTGACAGTGCAGACATGTAGTGAGCAGTGAGGCCCTTCATGAGTCATCCCGTTAGTGCCAGCACCATTGGCAAATGGCTGCACAATGCAGGACTAGATGGACGCAGACTGTTACAACGACTGTCCTTAACACCACGTCAGTGTCATGTTGAGTGACAAGTCTCACCAGAAGTCTCAGTGTCGCTCCATTTCCACACCTACCGCACAATCTGTAGGAACTGTGTGAGAATATTCAAGCTGCATGGGATGGATTATCACTGGACACCATTAGGAACCTCTACAACTTCATGCCGAGATGTCTGGCATGCTGCATTAGCTAACATGGTGGTCTGACGCCATACTGAGAGACACTACTTCTGTATGTGTAGCTCAATAAATATTACCCATATCAGTCTAAGTGAATCATCAGTCATTGTTCCTGGTAACCTTTATCTTCTTTCCCAACAGCACCGCAATCCCACACTTCCTTCTGAGTGTAACTGTCCTTTTGATGATGAGTGTATATGCCGGAGTAATTAGGTGACTTTTGACTTTATAAATGGGCCTATTTATTATCCATTGACTGAATGTCAAGCTGAGATGCATTTAACATGATTTTCCCACGACACTGGTGTTTCTTTGCCAACCTTTCCTATCTATTAACCCGGATCAGACGGTGTGCTGGCTGTTTGTTTAATGATTAAAGAGGGAGGAATCAGACTGTTTGGACAGAGCAGACTGCGAGGCAGGCCAGGGCATGTTCACTAATGGAAGAATCTTTTTTACACTTGGCTGCCCCTCGTGGCCCACCTCAGCGCTGGTTCCCTGGAGTGTATCTTGCTCTCAGATGCGATCATGTGTCAAAGTGACACCTCAGAACGCCCCCGCCAGCATCAATGCTTTGAGAGCACTTTGTCTCGGAAAGGGCAGAGAAAATTTTGATGCCACGTTGCTCAGCCTCACTTCGGCCACAATGAATCCATAGCTAACATTCATGACATGGGATTCTCTAGTGGAATGCACAAAGCCCTGGTCTTAACCCCACTAAACCTTCGGGATGAATTGGAACATCGATTGCAAGCCAGGCTTTTTCGTCCAACCTCTGTGCCTGACCTCACTAATGCTCCGTTGAGTGAATGAGCACACAAGTTCCACGGGCACACTCCAAATTCTTGTGGAAATCCCTCCCTGAGAAAAGGAGGCTCTTATATCTGCAAAAGGTAGGCCAACCTGCCCATAGTTTGGGATGATGGCCAACGAATTCAAATAGGTCAGGTGTCCACATACTTTTGGCCATATAGTTTTGACACACATTTCTAACCCAAATTGCAAGTTCGTGGGTCACGTAAGTCTTGTGACGCAAAACCAGGTTCAGATGATGCAGTGGATACATGGTGCAGTTACACTGTAACTCGCAGAGTGTCCGTCTGCGTTCCTGCAGGGCTTTGTTGCAGCCCAGGTGATCAGTTTCCCAGCTCAGTGAAGACTGAACTCAGCAGTTAGTTACCAGGCTCATTGTTTGTTAAGAGCAGGAAAATCAACAAACTGGATTACCTGAGTAATAATATACTCTTGTTTGCAGACATGAACGAGTGTGAGGTGGGTGTCTGTGTCAACGCCAACTCCTGCCGAAACCTGATTGGTGGATACCTCTGCGACTGTCAGCCTGGATGGGTGGGGCCAAATTGTGATATAAGTGAGTATAGGATAGATGTTATATGATACATGCAGCTTTCATAACCTCAGCTATGTTAAACGCATATAGTCGCTGTCTGAGCAAAACCAGAAAGCAACTTTACAGTAAAACTGGAAGAAACTTGTTCTTATAAAGGAGGATAATGGAGAATTCTATTTTTGTGCTGATAGCGATATGTTCAGTGATGCTTTCATGATAATTTACAAGGGTTGCCTTCTGCCTCTAGTGTGTGTGTGTGTGGGGGTTTCACTTCATGGATGGTTTAAATGTGGTAGACAAATTCAGCTGTGTGCAAACACAATTGGCAAACGGTTCTAAATTCGAATTGTAACTCTAAAACCAATTTGTTGAACATGCTGTCGCAAACACTCTGGTAGATTGTTTGCAGTTGCATATCCAGTTGTATTTGGGATGTTCCTCTTCAAATTATACACTAATTTACAAAAAATAATGAAAGAAAAAAGATGAAAGAAAAAGAAATGCAGTAGAGCAGAAAATGAATGATTAAAAAGGCATTTTGTAAAAAAACTGTAGTTAACCACCAGGGGTCATCAAGAAAATGCTGATCAGAAAGACTGTGGGTTGTCAGTGGGCTGTCAGTGGTCCATTATCATCTTGCTATCTGGTGTAAACTGCAAAACCTCACTCTAGTACAGCACTACTGTAGGCTTTGAGTATAATATATATATATATATATATATATATATATATATATATATATATATATATATATATAATTTGTTAGCCACTTTTATGTCATTCCTGATCCACTGTGTACTTGTAGCTCTTTGCTGTGCAGGACAAGCACTTCTGGCTATTGATTGTGTTAAATATCACCAATTCAACAGGGAACAGTAGCTGCCAGGGTTCGTGTCTCAACGGAGGACACTGCGAGGTATGACATTCACTTTTCACTTTTTAAATAATAATGGTCCGGCTCCCAAATCGCTGGAGCAATGCTGAATGCTGACGCTTGCTAACACCTGGCAGAAGGGTCTTTGAAGTGCTCATAGAAAAGCTGCCTTGAGCTGTTTCTTTCTCTGAATCTCACAAGATGTAATCTGTGTGTCGCAGGACTCTCGGTGTGTGTGTTTGTCGGGTTTTACCGGTAAACACTGTCAGACGGCGGTGGGAGCATGTGACAGTGCCCCCTGTCTGCATGGAGGGCAGTGTGTGGAGCAGAAGGATGGCAAGAGCCTGCTCTGTAACTGTCCCAAGGGATACACTGGAACGTACTGTGAGGTATGGCCTTCATTGCTGTAAATTGTGCCTTTTAATGCACCACATGTTTTCAATGGGAGTCAGTACTGGATGGCCAGTAGAGCACTCATACTCTCTAATAGCACAGGCATGATGTTGTAACACAGGCAGAGTGTTTCTTTGAATGGTCATGTTACACATGGGCATCTCTGAAAAAGACGTCATCTAGATGGCACAAGTTTCTGAATGGAGGCCACATCAATGTTCAGCCACACTTGCATCAACGAACTGAACAGATTTGGTGGTTTTCCCTGGCATAATTCTGAGGGGAATTTTCTGTAGACTGAAATTTCCACCGCTGGTAGACCCATATGACCGTACGCTTTCACACACCTACAGATTCAGCTACTTCCTTCACACTATGGTCTTTGGCATGCCCAAATGCAGTCACCCCTTTTAGCCAATCATTAACATCTGCTTCGGAGCCATTTTCCACACATGGTACGAGACATTCACTTTACTGTAGCACCTCCTCTTAACTTATGGACCCCATCACTCGCACCCCACAGGCTTTTATAGCCCCGGCATCTGTAAGAGCCTGAAGTTACTACCACCTTAAACGAGCAAGTTGACTTATTTTTTGTTTGTGGAGCTTAAGGACATCTTTAAGCAAGTTACTCTAGTCATGAACACTAATACAGTCCCATACCATCATAGACACTGGATTTTAAACTTTATGCTGGCAACCATGTGGCTGGTATTTTTCTTCTTAGGCCCAGAGAACACCATGTCTGTGTATTTTTCCTGAACAATTAGAAAGGTTGACTCATCGGACCCCAATGCCTGCTTCTGTTGTGCTGTGCATCAGTCCATTTCAGATAAGGTTTAGATAGATCGGTGTGTCCACTTCTTGGTTTTCCATACTTATTTGAAGATTCATATTTAGCTTTTCAAGAACCCTTAAAATATATTTTCACACATTTTTGCAAGTTTATTGCATTTTCTGTGTTAATGGCTTCAAAGAAAAAGACAAATTGATTGGTGTAGCTCAGCAGGTGAGCAACCAGGTCAGCAACACCACTACCTGCCAGGGAGCCACCACCACAAGTGGGAGACTGGGGTTCGAATCCCAGTCTGGGTGACTATACTTGGGCTACACCAATAAGAGTCCTTGGGCAAGACTCCTAACACTACATTGGCCCACCTGTAATATGATTAACCTTGTAAGTCGCTCTGGATAAGAGCGTCAGCTAAATGCCGTAAATGTAAATGATCTGAGATTAGATTTAATGGCCATTTTGTCTGGAAATTATCTATATAAACAGGTTGTACTGTATGTGTAGTTATTACAGAGTGACATTTTACCACAATTACTCAGGATGGCGCTGCCTTTATCCCTGATACGCTGTGCTTTGACCACGTAACCACTATGTGTACTCTCTTGTTCTGCACAGGTGGTGGTAGATATGTGTAATCCCAATCCCTGCCAAAAAGGGGTGCCTTGTCAGAGCACAGAAGGTGGCTACATGTGTGCCTGCCCAGACGGATACTTTGGAAACGAATGCATGAGCCTGAAGGACTTGTGCCATGGGCCACATTGCCAAGGTTAGTGTCTTATGCTGAGGTGTGATGTAATGGTTAACATTAACAGAACTGCACTGACTTCAGTAATCTTCAGTACACTGTAAACGGTACATCCACACCACCTTCTGTATATTTACATCTCTGTATCTCTTCCCCCTCTCTCCCTCTCAGTATCAGACCCAAGCAGTGGAGAGTTCAGCATGTACATGGTGCTGCTCGGGGTACTGGCCGTGTTAGTAGCCGGCGGCTGCTCGGTCTGCGCTCTTCTCCTGTCACGCGTGCGCCGGCGCCGCAGCATCAAACACCCGACCACAGACACCGCAATCAACAACCAGCGCCAGCTCTGCACCCTCATCCGCAACGTGGACAACAGTGAGACGCAGCTGGCCCCTGGCCAGCCTGTCCCATCCGCGCTCCGACCAGAGGAGATCGAACTGACCCTGCCACCCTCTCCGGCGCCTTCTCCTGCCCTCAAACCAGCACTGGGACCAAAGATGGACATCTGCAACCGCGAGCGGGAGAAACTGAACCGCTTCCATTACGCAGACAGCCAGGAGCTGGAGGCATGACCTCACACTGACCTCTAGGAAGGACTGCGATCCCCTAAAAAAAGAACAGCGCACCTCAACTGACCCCTCTCAAGCAGCCTCCTGCCAGGAAGGTCAAAGCTGGGTCTTTGTGAGGGAACTGGAGGAGGCTGCACTCCAGGCAAGAGCTGCAGGCCTCACTGTTGTCAGGCCAAGTAAATGCGATTAAAGCGATAGTTTGGCTAAAAATCAAACTGACACAGTTTCCTCCACCTTTTTCGTATGTTGTGCATCAGCCAAGACGTGTTGGCTGTCTGAGGGTTCATTAGTTTTGCACTAAGAGCGTAACGTTGCTAACAGGTAATGGCATACACGCAAGTCTCTCATTCATTATCTAACTATTCTTGCTTATGTGGTTTCTGACATGACAAATGAATTGTTCTCACTATTGTTAAAAATGATAATTAGTATATAAACATTGTTAAAGTTCCAAAATAATATATTATTATTTGTTATTGTTAATATATCCAAATCCACGTCTAGAAAAATTACGCCATTTTTAAATGGAAGGTTTGTCGGATGCCATGTAAAAGCTAAGCAGCATGCAGCCCCCATATCAACATATACAATATTTTAAATACATATATATATATATATATATATACAGGGGTTGGACAATGAAACTGAAACACCTGTCATTTTAGTGTGGGAGGTCTCATGGCTAAATTGGACCAGCCTGGTGGCCAATCTTCATTAATTGCACATTGCACCAGTAAGAGCAGAGTGTGAAGGTTCAGTTAGCAGGTAAGAGCACAGTTCTGCTCAAAATACTGCAATGCACACAACATTATGGGGACATACCAGAGTTCAAAAGAGGACAGATTGTTGGTGCACGTCTTGCTGGCGCATCTGTGACCAAGACAGCAAGTCTTTGTGATGTATCAAGAGCCACGGTATCCAGGGTAATGTCAGCATACCACCGAGAAGGACGAACCTCCACCAGCATCACGTAGTGACCTGGCCACTATCCTGCAAGAAGAATGGCTTAAACTCCCTCTGACCACTGTGCAGGACGCAGTATATGTCATTCCCAAGACGAACTGACGCTGTATTGGCCGCAAAAGGAGGCCCTACACCATACTAATAAATGATTGTGGTCTAAAACCAGGTGTTTCAGTTTCATTGTCCAACCCCTGTATTTATATATATATATTTCACCAGCCAAAATGTAGTTACCTTGTGTGTTTAAGACGGTAGTAACTCCTGCAGATGGTGCTACATGAGAATGATGGGGAATGATGGGGAAAAGCCAGAATTGTATTAGCTTGAAAAGCTCTCTAGATAAAGGCTATGTTGTCACACATGAACTGTGTGAGGATATTCGAGCTGCATGGGATGCGCTTTGAATGACTGATATGACACTGAAGTGAAGATGAGAAACGCACAGTTCTACTGGCTGCTGTAGTGTTGCTGCATAATGTACTGTTGTCCGGCTGTTACATGCGGCTTCACTACCATTGCTTTTTTGCACTAGCATTGGAAGGGAATTGTCCCTCCCACTTTAGTTTGCCACATACCCCACCCCAAAGTTGCAGCAGCCTATGGCTATCAGCATACTAAACGTCATGAAGTTTCAGAAGCCACATAAGCAAGTCTATTTGCCAATACTTAAAAACTCAACATGGTTTGATGTGAAGTATGACGTTGATGTGATGCTCTAGGCATGCAGTTTGCACAATGCTGACCCTCTCTTGGCTGATCAACTGCATCACAGTGAGGAAAAACAGTGAGACTCTTTCAATCTACCAAACTATCGCATTAAAGGTCAAATGGTTAAGGAAATGCACACGGGCCAGCTGTTTTTTTGAGGCCTGAGTCATGGTTATTTAAGTGTATATGGTGTGTGTTTACACATGTGCCCTCTGTTTGTACCCGTGTGTGTGTGTGTGTGTGTTTGTGAGCATGCATGGATACGTATGTCGAGTTTTCAGCACTAAATCTCCTTTGTAACTTCAAGTTGCCTTCGTCTGAAGAATGCAAGGAAGGAGGGATACAGAACACTAAAGGAGCAAAAGCGAAGGAGCACAGCTGAAAGAGTGCCACGAGTTCTCAAGAGTTAATATTGTATTTTGCATTGCCTGTGTCACGTTGCAGCTGTACGAGATGTATGATTTCTGTTTTTATACTCGGATGTAAATAAGCACTCTTGTAAATACGCTGTATATATTGATTTGGATGGTTCTTTTGTACGGTGGGTTTGGTCTAGAACGTCACCATGTTAAAACTTGTCATCTGTCCGTCTCTACTCCTTCCTCTCTGCTGGTATTTGGAGGCAGGGATTGTAATTAAAGGTGCATTTACCAACCAAAAGAGTTACAGGCCGATCGCTGTGTGTGTCTATGTACATTGGCTACTCACATATATGATATAGCTCTGCCACTGAACTTACTTATCGCTGCTGTTGGAACAAAACCAGGTACCTCATTTTCAGTTTTAGAGATCATTTGAAAATACCTGTCACTGACCATCTTGTGTGCAGATTTCATGATGAAGGAGGGGCCCAAAATTTCTGGTTCCACTGACCAACATCACATTTCAAATGTTTTTTCCTGCTAGGGTAAAACGATCATTTAGGAGATACAAGGTTTTGTTCCAACAGTAGCAATATACACTCATTATGACACAGATAGGAATGAAAACTGGTGGCTGGGTGAGACATGCGAATTTTCACGCTTGACCACAGTAAGCAAGAATGGGCCATTTCACTGTACCTGACTCATTATATCATCGCTGTCCAATGAAAAACATGTATCTCCATTTTTGTCCATTTTTACTTTTATGCATCATTTGAAAACAGCCGCTGCCGTTTACACGGTGTGAGATTTACATGATGAACGGACCAACTGAAATGGCCCAGAAGTGCTCAGAAGGACATCTGGTTCCATTGACTTACATTAAAATCGAATGTGTTTTTTGGCCTCTCCTGTAAAGTTGCCATTTTGGAGATACTTGTTTTTCTTTGGACAGCGACGATATGCTGTTGAATTGGTAGCATCCTTTGCAAGTGAAGTATGCCTCAGAGAAGAGTTTGAAAGCAGGAGTATCAGGATGGCCATACTGATGTATTGTGCGCCATGCTGGTTGTACGGACATTACCATAAAAAAAAAACACAAGGCAGAAACATGAAGGTTCTGGGAGAGCTGCACGAACCACAGAATGGGAGAACCAACAGATTGCCGACATACAGAAAGTCAGAAAGTGACCCAACCATGATGGACATTCAGCAAGAATGGATAAGAGGGAGGACGACCTATATGGTAAGTGGATTTAATATAAAGGAGAATGAGCGCAGATACAAGGTCATTTACCTCCCTAATGAAGTGGCCGGTGGTGTGTATGGATGACCTCACATCCTTAATGACATTGTATAAAAACAAATGTATGTGTGTTTTAATGTAGAGAGAGAGAGAGAGAGAGAGAGAGAGAGAGAGAGAGAGAGAGAGAGAGAGAGAGAGAGAGAGAGAGAGAGAGAGAAAGCGTGAGAGAGAGAGAGAAAGTAAGAGAGAGAGAGAGAGAAAGTGAGAGAGAGAGAGAGAAAGCAAGAGAGAGAGAGAGAGACAGAGAAAGAGAGAGAAAGCAAGCGAGAGAGAGTAGAGAGAGAGAGAGAGAGAGAGAGAGAAAGCAAGAGAGAGAGAAAGCGAGAGCGAAAGAGAGAGAGAGAGAGAGACAGAGACACAAAGAAAGAGAAAGCAAGCGAGAGAGAGAGAGAGAGACAGAGACAGAGAGACAGAGAGAGAGACAGAGAGAGAGAGAGAGAGAGAGATAAAGAGAGAAAGAGAGAGAGAGAGAGAGAGAAAGAGAGAGAGAGAGAGAGAGAGAGAGAGAGAGAGAAAGGTAACTGCTGAATGACGTGTTCAGGTGTTGAGTGTTGTGTCGGTGTAATAGTTGTAAGCCTATAACAGGACAGTTTCTCCACAATGCATTTCCTATTGCATAAACCGTAGTGATGTAAAAAAAAACAGAGCTGGGGGAACATATCCTGTCCCATGTTAGTGGGTCATGGTCACTCACAGTCACTACCTGCTTTCAGGGTTCATGTATGTGAGGAATGTCTGAAGTGCGCTCTGGACTAGTCTCAGTATAAAGCTGTCCCTAATATCGGTCAGCTGGTTTGCTTTATGTGCTTTAAAGGGTGCTGTTGTGTCTGCCTTTCCAAACGTTCCGGGTATCAGAGACATGGAGGACAGCTGCAAGTGAGAGTGCACAGACTCGTGCGTATGGCAGAGGCGACCTCTGACCCTTTACAGGCCGGGAATGGGCGGAAACGACCATTGCCTTCCTGTTACCACCCGTCCGTGAGGAAACGTGGGAAGCAAAGTCCTACTAAAAGGCACACTTAGATACACACACAGACACAGAGGAGTGCAGCCGGACCCCCTCCCTGCGCACCTGCTGCGGCTCTCAGGATGTCTGCCCCTCCCCTCATTAAGTGCATTGTGCTCCTGGGCAAAACGGGTGACCATCTGAACCGGCCTTTTCCTGGACACAAGTCGGCACTCTCCGCCTCCTGGAGTCAGGTCCACTATCTTATCTCGTAGCTCCATATCGCGTATTCAGTAATGGGCCTGGCCAGGTGAGTCATTTGTACTGGATTTTGCTAGAATTCTGTTTTTCCTCCCTTGTCTTTCCTTTCCTTCCTTTCATTACAGAAGGAGTGGGTGGAGTAGATGGACCAAACAATGAGCTTCTTACAAATTAATGTTGTATGTCGTATGCAAAAAGCACATTTTGTTGACTTTATATATGTATATAATGTTGTGACCTGCTCCTGGCTGGTCCCGTGAGCCTCCTAGCATGCAACCAGTAGTGGGTCACTACTATAAGAATGTATGGAGAACACACTTAAAGGAGCAATATGTACAGTGCGGTGCGAAAGTTTGGGCAGAGTTGTTCATTTTCCTGATTTACCTTTATAAAGCATTGATTGTTTGGATAAAAAAAAAAAAAAAAAAAAAAAAAAAATATATATATATATATATATATATATATATATATATATATATATATCATATAGGGGACAAACACAGTGATATTTGAGAAGTGAAATGAAGTTTATATGATTTACAGAAAGTGTGCAATAATTGGTTAAACAAAAGTAGGCAGGTGCATAAATTTGGGCACTGTTGTCATTTTATTGATTTCAAAACCTTTAGAACTAATTACTGGAACTCAAATTTGGTTTGGTAAGTTCAGTGACCCTTGACCTCCATACACAGGTGACTCCAATTATGAGAAAGGGTATTTAAGGGGGGCAATTGTAAGTTTTTCTCCTCTTTGCATCTTCTCTGAAGAGTCGCAGCATGGGAGTCTCAAAACAACTTTCAAATGACCTGAAAACAAAGATTGTTCACCGCCATGGTTTAGGGGAAGGATACAGAAAGCTCTCTCAGGGATTTCAGCTTTCAGTCTCCACTGTGAGAAACATTGTGAGAAAATGGAAGACCACAGGCACAGTTCAAGTCAAGGCTCGAAGTGGCAGACCAAGAAAAATCCCGAATAAACAGAAGCGAAGGATGTTGAGAACAGTCAGAGTCAACCCACAGACCAGCACCAAAGACCTACAACATGATCTTGCTGCTGATGGAGTCACTGTGCATCGTTCAACTATTCGGTGCACTTTACACAAGGAGATGCTGTATGGGACAGTGATGCAGAGGAAGCCTTTTCTCCGCCCACATCACAAACAGAGCCGCTTGAGGTATGCTAAAGCACATTTGGACAAGCCAGCTTCATTTTGGAATAATGCATTTTGCAATAAGACTTTTGATGGTGTGTCAAAGCTGTCTGTGTATTGTGCTGCAGAGATATCTACTAGAGTCCTAGCTAGCTGAGTCCTATGCTAACCAGCTAGCACAGGCCTGACTGTGTTGTAACACCACTTTGTACATCAGGAGGTGATAGTGAGTCAAATCAGTCCAACATGAGGGGATGAAGAAGTAGCACTGCTGGCCTGATGGCATATGTCAATCATATTTAAGGTCCTGCTTTTAGAGGAGGAGTAAACACAATGAAGGCTAAAACATTCAGCAAGTGACCATATAACAACCACGCCTGCTGAATGTTTCAGGCAATTAACCATGTCCAGCAGAAAACAAAAGAAGTGATAGAAACAAGAGTTACAGTGGGGTGCGAAAGTTTGGGCAGCGTTGTTAATTTTCCTGATTTACCTTTATAAAGCATTGATTGTTTGGATAAAAAAATTCCGTTAAATATATCATATAGGGGACAAACACAATGATATTTGAGAAGTAAAATGAAGTTTATATGATTTACCGAAAGTGTGCAATAATTGGTTAAACAAAAGGCAGGTGCATAAATTTGTGCACCAAAAAAAAAAAAACCTTTAGTAGATCCTCCTTTCGCAGAAATAACAGCCTCTAAACCCTTCCTATAGCTTCTAATGAGAGTCTGGATTGTGGCTGAAGGTATTTTAGACCATTCTTCTTTACAAAACCTCTCTAGTTCATTTAGGTTTGATGGTTTCCAAGCATGGACAGCTCTCTTTAAGTGACACCACAGATTTTCAATAATATTCAGGTCTGGGGACTGAGATGGCCATTCCAGAACGTTGTACTTGTTCCTCTGCATGAATGCATTGGTAGATTTTGAGCAGTGTTTAGGGTCGTTGTCTTGTTGGAAGATCCAGCCCCACCGCAGCTTCAGCTTTGTCACTGATTCCTGGACATTGGTCTCCAGAATCTGCTGATACTGATCGGAATCCATGCGTCCCTCAACTTTAACAAGATTCCCAGTCCCTGTACTGGCCACACAGCATGATGGAACCACCACCAAATTTTACTGTAGGTAGTAGGTGTTTTTCCTGGAGTGCTGTGGTCTTTTTCCTCCATGCATAACAGCCCTTGTTATGCCCAAATAACACAGCACCTTATTCCAAAATGAAGCTGGCTTGTCCAAATGTGCTTTAGCATACCTCAAGCGGCTCTGTTTGTGATGTGGGCGGAGAAAAGGCTTCCTCTGCATCACTCTCCCATACAGCTTCTCCTTGTGTAAAGTGCACCGAATAGTTGAACGATGCACAGTGACTCCATCAGCAGCAAGATCATGTTGTAGGTCTTTGGTGCTGGTCTGTGGGTTGACTCTGACTGTTCTCAACATCCTTCGCTTCTGTTTATTCCAGATTTTTCTTGGTCTGCCACTTCGAGCCTTGACTTGAACTGTGCCTGTGGTCTTCCATTTTCTCACCATGGGTTTCACAGTGGAGACTGAAAGCTGTAATCTCTGAGAGAGCTTTCTGTATCCTTCCCCTAAACCATGACGGTGAACAATCTTTGTTTTCAGGTCATTTGAAAGTTGTTTTGAGACTCCCATGCTGCGACTCTTCAGAGAAGATACAAAGAGGATAAAAACTTACAATTGCCCCCCTTAAATACCCTTTCTCATAATTGGAGTAACCTGTGTATGGAGGTCAAGGGTCACTGAACTTACCAAACCAAATTTGAGTTCCAATAATTAGTTCTAAAGGTTTTAAAATCAATAAAATGACAACAGTGCCCAAATTTATGCACCTGCCTAATTTTGTTTAACCAGTTATTGCACACTTTCTGTAAATCATATAAACTTCATTTCACTTCTCAAATATCACTGTGTTTGTCCCCTATATGATATATTTAATGCAACTTTTTATTCCAAACAATCAATGCTTTATAAAGGTAAATCAGGAAAATGAACAACTCTGCCCAAACTTTCACACCCAACTGTAACACTGGCACTGTTTTTCACCACTGGAGATGTTCGTGCAGAATAAAGGGATGAAATTTAATGATACAGTTCAACGACTTTTTGAGACGTGAAGAGGGAGGAAGAGGGACAGGGCAGTTTTTGGTGATACGTAGCGCCCTATATGTTTGCAGCATGATTCCAACAGGTTGAGCCATCTTACATATTGCTCCTTTAAATATGACATTTGTCTGCATTGCTTAGAGCACATCTATTTATTAGCTAATATTAACATATACATATATGTATAATATAAAATGTGCCAGAAGTTTCAGACAGGTTAGGCATATATACAAATCTATATACTTCACTAAAATCATGTTGTTTATTACTTCCTATGGATCATGCACTAACGGTGCAGTCATCCGCAAAAGTTTTAATGCACATGGTAAAATGATCAAATTTGCTGACTCTCAGTTTAAATAAATTCACATCCTCTTACACACTATACTGCCAAAAGTATTCACTCACCCATCCTGAATCATTGAATTCAGGTGTTCCAATCACTTCCATGGTCACAGGTGTATAAAGCCAAGCACCTAGACATGCAGACTGCTCCTACACACATTTGTGAGAGAATGGGTCGCCTCAGGAGCTCAGTGATCTCCAGTGTAGTACTGTGATGCCACCTGTGCAACAAGTCCAGCCGAGAAATTTCCCTACTAAATATTCCACAACCGTCAGTGTATTATAAAGCGGAAGCGACTAGAAACGACAGCAACTCGTAAAAAGACAGAGGGGGGTTAGGGTTAGCAGATGCTGAGGCACATAGTGTGCAGAGGTCACCAACTTTCTGCAGCGTCAATCACTACAGGCCTCCAAACTTCATGTGGCCTTCAGATCGGCTAAAGAACAGTGTGTAGAGAGCTTCATGGAATGGCTTTCCATGGCTGAGCAGCTGCATCCAAGCCTCACGTCACCAAGTGCAATGCAAAGCGTCTAATGCAGTGGTGTGAAGCACCGTCACTGGACTCTAGAGCAGTGGAGACGTGTCGTCTGGAGTGAGGAATCACGCTTCTCCATCTGGCTATCCAATGGATGGGTCTGGCTTTGGTGGTTGCCAGGAGAACAGTACCTGTCTGACTGCATCCGGCCAAGTGTAAAGTTTGGTGGTGGTGGTGGTAGGGGGGTTACATGGGGTCGTTTTACAGGAGTTAGGCTGGGTCCCTTAGTTCCAGTGAAAGGTCCCCTTATGCTTCAGCAGACCAAGGGATTCTGGATATTTCATGCTCCCAACTTTGTGGGAACAGTTTGGGGATGGCCCCCTTCTGGTCCCACATGCACCAGTGCGCAAAGCAAGGTCCATAAAGACATGGACATGAGCGAGTTTGGTGCGGAAGAACTTGACTGGCCTGCACCTCAATCTGATAGAACACCTTTGGGATGAATTGGGGCGGAGACTGTGAGCCAGGCCTTCTCATCCAACATCAGTGTCTGACTCCATAAATGCGCTTCTGGGAGAATGGTCAAAAATTCCCATAAGCACATTCCTAAACCTTGTGGAAAAGCCTTCCCAGAAGAGTTGAAGTTGTGATAGCTGCAGAGGGTGGGCCGACATCATATTAAACCCTGTGGATTAAGAATGGAATGTCACTCAAGTTCATATGTGTGTGAAGGCAGAGAGCGAACACTTTTGACCGTATAGTGTGTATATATAAATACACTGTATACTACATATATACTATACGCCAAAAACATACAGAATTAGGTGCACTATTACGGCATTATTACTGTTTTCTCCATAGAGCATGTTTGAACTTATTTCACTTAAAAAAAATAAAAAAAAAAGTGTGATATTTGACAAGGGCCTATCAAACTTTACAAGCTATATAAAGGTATATATGTTAATAGACATATACACATATACACTACTGAGTTTTCACAGACTAAGAGTATGTACTGGTATATACTGACATCTTGTGGTTAATGATGGTATTGCTAAAATATGTAATATAGAAATTCAGCTAATAATCTTCAGCTAATAAGCTAATAATACTCCTCAGGTGCTGGGAAAACACAAAGACTGCAGTGAACCACTTTAACAGGTATACTTAATAACTGCACAGTTGCTAGCACTGAATAAATAACCGACATCTTATCTTTTGCATTAATTTCTACATACATGTAGACCTAACAGTACTCATTATAGATGAAAGGCCAAATTTTAGTTCTCAATTTAAATTTTTTTAATTATAATTTTCATCTAGTTATTGAACATTGAAGTTATTGAAGTAAAACCAACATCATGACTTTGTTGTCTAAAACAGCCCCCTGAGTTGCCTGGTTGACTAGAACCAAATGGTTCCTCTAACTGTTGAGCAGCTCTACCCATTACCTTGCAGGAACCTTGGCCCACCCCCTCTTACATGACTGCTTCAACTCTGTTATGTTAGTGGACTTACTTGCATGAATAACCACAAGACTTGTACTGGATTGAGGTCTAGACACTGACTAGCCGTTCCAAACGGACACCTTACCTCTGCTTTAACAATGCCTCATAGATACCCTGGCGTTTTCAGGATTGCTGCCTTTCCGCAGGACCCACCCTCAGTTGGGGTTCCGTTCACAGACGACTTCTTCCCCAATATGTAGAATTTCAGAATTCATAGTTTCATCCAATGATAAGCAGTCCGGTAGGAGTGAAACAGACCCAAACTGTGATCCTGCCACCACCATTCGAAGTTAAGATGCTGGAATGTAGTGCTGGGTTTTGACAAACACTGCATCTCTCATTTAAGCCATAGGTTTCTGTTACTGACTTATCCGCCCCTTATTCAGTAGGCTCATCCGGCTGCTCTTTGGGAAACTTGGGGAGCAGTGGCTTTCTCCATGCCATCACTACATACATTTACATTTTAGGCATTTAGCTGATGCTCTTATCCAGAGCGACTTACAAGGTTATTCATATTACAGGTAGGTCAGTGCAGCGTTATAAGTCTTGCCAAGGACTCTTATTGGTATAGCTCAACATTTGCTACCTAGACTGGGATTCACCACCCGTCTCCCACAGGGTGTGGTACCTCTCTGGTGGGTAGTGGTGTTAACTGCTGAGCCACACCAACCACTATATTATACTATCCATTGTCAGTGTTTGCCTGATGGTGGACTCATGAACACTGACATTAGTCTGTGTAAGAAAAGTCAGATGCAGATATTTAGATGTTGTGATTGTCTGAATATGGATTTTTATTATTATTATTATTATTATTTTAATTGTGTAGCCCTGTATATACACTGCGTCAAGATGAACCCGTAACTCAGAAATTAGTTAAGTTCAGGATGCTGTTTCTCATTCTGCAAGTAAACATTAATATCGGAAAGAATCACAATATAAAACATAAAATGTAACTATTAAAATTACAAAAACCTTTCAAAAGTAACAATATACAACCCAATTTTTTTTTTTTAAAATGACCGTTTAATTGTAACTTCACAGGGCAAACAATACTGAACCACCGAAATTTAGCTTTACAGAAATGCATGTACTGTAACAACATCAGATCTGTGAGTCTATGAAGCACAATGACCACAAGAGGTCACTCCCAGCCAGCATTCTGCACTCCTGCAGCTGTATGGCACCATCACTACGACCAGACCAGAGTTAAACCACTTAGCAACACTGTGAGAAACACAACATCCAATACAGCACTGGTAATCACTCGTACAAGGGGCTGTGCTCAGGTGTTGGAGAGCGAGCTCGCTGCAGTTGTCTGTAGAGCAGCAGAACTCAGCAACTGCTGATGAGATGAAACGCTGGTTTGTACAGGACGCACTGCAGGAAGAAAGAGAGAGACGTTCATGTTCATGTCCTCAAGGTAAATTAAGAAACCCTGATTAATCAATTTAGGATGAACAAGTTCCAGCACATCTTAATTATGGATGACTGTAGAGTCAAACTGGAGGACATGCTGATCTAAAGCGCTTTCAGAAGCCCCGGGCGAACACTGAATAACATGGCAGGACGTGTCATTTCACTCTCTACTATCTGCATGAACTTACTTTATCACTGCTGCAGAGGCTAAACCGTTTGTAACATACCTACTATGTAAACTCTTTGTACATTTTTTCTGAACTTCAAAGTGCCCACTGGCCTTTATACTCTGGTCAAATGTCATGAATAATTAAAAGGCAAGATTATTAATCAACAATTATTAACAATTAGGGGGAAAAAAAAAACAATATTACATTCCAAAAAAGTTTTTTTCTTCGCCTGTCATTAAGACATCCATCCACCTACCTATAATGTTCACATATAAACTTGAGTGAGGTTTATGATGATGTCTGCCCACCCTTTGCAGCTATTCCACAAGGATTAGGAATGTGTTATAGGAATTTTTGACCATTCTTCCAGAAACACATTTGTGAGGTTAGATGCTGATGTCAGACAAGAAGGCTTGGCTCGTGGCCTCCGCCCCTATTCATCCTAAAGGTGTTCTATTGAACTGAGGTCAGTCAAGCTTTGTGCCCAGGTGCACAGTCATGCTGGAACAGGAAGGGGCCATCCCAAAAACGTTCCCACAAAGTTGAGAGCGTGAAATTGTCTAAAATCTTTTGGTCTGCTGAAGCACTAAGACTTTCTTTTACTGGCACTAAGGGATAGCCAGACAGAGAATTCGTCACTCCTTGATTTGTCACTCCAGAGGACACGTCTCCACTGCTCTATAGCCCAGTGACTGCGTGCTTTACACCACTGCATTCGACGCTTTGCATTGGGCTTAGTGATGTACGACTGGGATGCAGCTGCTCGGCCATGGAAACCCATTCAGTGAAGCACTATACACTGTTCTGGAGCTAATCTGAAGTTTGGAGGTCTGTAGTGAAAGACTGCAGAAAGTTGGGGACCTCTGTGCACTATGCGACTCAGGATCCACTGACCCTGCTCTGTCATTTTACATGGCCTACTGCTTTGTGGCTGAGTTGCTGTCATTCCCAATCACTTCCACTTTATTAGAGTACTTACACCGACAGATGAATGTGGAATATTTAGTAGGGAGGAAATTTACGACTGCACAGGTGGCATCCTATCATGGTACCATGCTGGAATGTGACCCATTCTATCACTGATGTGTGTAGAAACGGTCTGCATGTCTAGGTGCTTGGTTTTATACACCTATGACCATGGAAGTGATTGAAACACCTGAATTCAAGTAACTATATATGTATATATATATATATATATATATATATATATATATATATATATATATATATATATATATATAAACACAATCTTACATTTCCATGCACAGATGACTGCTCCTCTAAGAGCTACAGCTATGTATGCCTAGTATGGGTGTTACTAATAAATTACCACTATAAATAATTTTACTGCAAATAATATGGTTATTGTTGCTTTAATCTTTTAATCTTGTTGGCGACTGCTCCAGCCTTACTGCATTTACGCTGCCATCCTGATACACAAAGCATAACACGCCATCCAGACCAGTTCACTCAGCAGAGACAGCCTTACTCCAACCTCTCAGGACCACTCACTGCTCGGCTGGTGGATCATTTTCTTGTATAGCTTCTAGACTATGAAATTACCTATAAGAGAAAATCAGGCAGGCACACTTGATAAGTAGAGTAAGGCTAATCGGATGTCTGGAAGCTACGTGGACATTTACGTCTGTAATTCTGTGGTCACTTTTCATTTGCAGTGTACTGCTCCTTCTCTGCAAAGCGCTTTCAGATTTTATAATTAAAATAAATTGTGTCATTATCATCATCATGGCCCCTTGTGCTTTTACTTTACTCAAACTATAAACTGAATGAATTATGAGTAAAGATAAGCAAGATAATGTTCTTTAAAGCTGATTAAAAGCACTAGTAAAAAAAAGTTAATAGGGAAATTCCTAATTTCTCCACAAACAAGAAAGTTTCTGGCTGGTAGCCCTGCTATCTCTTAAGTCAACTCCAGCTGGTTCAAGTCCCAGCTGCACACATGGAGAAAAAGACCACAAAAAGTCACAGCCAGTTTACCCTGGTACTGATTACAAAGTCTTGATTTTAAAGCTCCTAATTACCTAGTACTATCTCAATTCACTGATCTGATAAAGTGTTACAGTCCATTTAGACTACTTCCAGTGCTGCTGCAAACTCTATGTTTCGGTGCAAAGCACTTCGTAATGCTGTAATGAAAAAAATAAATAAAATAAAAGTGCTGTTATTTGCCTTTGTGCTCCTGTTGAGTTTACACGATGAATGAATTGAATGATCAAGAGCAGACAATGCTGTTTGACAGTGCTGCAGAGTGGCATGGTTTAATGAGAGCCCAGTACATGGAACCGACATATCCTGAACCTTCAATACTGTTGCCCCATTTATAATACAAATCCTGCTATTTATTACAGAGGATGTCGTAAAAAAGCACATACCAAAATCGGTATGTAATATTCTTGACTGATATTTTAGGCCCTGAAATGTATATACAGCAACAGAGCAACAGCAAAGAAAATCATCTGTTCTAGGCTGTGAAGGTGGTCATCACTTTGGGATACACTACCCAAGGAACCGATGTGATAGCAGGTACGGTTGGCATTCCATATTAAACAAGGCTGGCGCCCTGTTGACCACCCTGTCAATGTAAAGGTCTCTTCCACCTTAACTGCTACAGCTTTTACTGGCGTCAGAATGAAACTGCGACAACATTTACGGTGGAAAGGAAAAATTGCAGGTAACAGGAGGGTAAACAGGAACCTATATCAGCCACATCTTTAAGAAGAGCACCTAATTCAAACTGTCAGCCCTTAGACAATATCGAGCAGGCTTCACTCAGCATTTGACAGTCTGAAGAGAGGAGCTAATCCAGCTTCATTAGCAGTACAAACACAAGCAGCAAGCTGCAGCCATGCTATGGGATTGTATCTACTTCTTGATGGTTCCTACGTCAAGCTCCAAAGCAAGCTACCAGCAAACCTGTAGTTACCAGACATTAGCCAAATAGTATGGCAACTTAATTAATTTCAAGAAGGTTCTTTTCATTTCATGTTCCTGTCTGTGTCTGTTTCGAAATGTTCAAAACATGTTCTTGAGTTCACCAAAAATGGGAAAACAGTTTGTTTAATTACAGGACCAAATGGGTGTGTAAAACCACATCTGGGCTTTTTTCGCCCGCACTAGTCACATGCCTACTATGTCGACATCAGGGAACAATGTCTAAAGCTGAATAAATGCATTCTGTGACTTCTATATACCTGGCTAAAAACCGAGGCAACACAATTCAATTTATATATATATATATATATATATATATATATATATATATATATATACACATACATACATACATACATACATACATATATATATATATATATATATCTCCCAGGAAAAAAAAAAACGTACTTAAAAATACATAACTGTGACTCTAACTAGCTTTGTTTTACGATAAGTTGCACTAGTATCAGGAAATAATTGGCTGACCTGTACTGCTCTGGTCCACAGCAAGGCTCTGATTACTCAAGCCATCGTCACAGCCCAGCAGGCGCTGGAAAGCTTCGAAGTTCACAGCTGCATCCTCTTCAGACACCGTGTGAGAGACTTGGCCTTCACTTGGACGGCACACTTCGAACCGCACCCAGTTATAACTGAAACAAATTCACACACAAACCAAAAACAGATCTAGACAACTTATGTGAAGATTGTTTCGCCCATAAAACACACAAGCACTTGATCAGTACTCGTTAAACAGCATTAGTAGATAAACTTCTGACTAACTGGTATTGCCCTGCTTCTGGGAGACTGGAAGACCTTTTCCCCCCAGTAGACGCGACTCCAGCCAGAATTCTTTCAACTGTTCAACTGTGGTTTCTTGCATTTACAGACTGTTTCAAATAACTTATTTGAGTGAGATCCAGAGTTTGGTACTGACCATCCTTTTCCATAACCCTACATTCCTTCCCTTTGAGTCATTCCTTGTATGCCTGGAATCACTATCTTCATCATCATCAGTTAAACAGGACATGGCTTCATTAACCGTGGCCAAACATTACCATCTCTGACTTATTTGTCCATAGCCTATTGTTCCTCAAGTCCTGGTGCATGTCTAGATAATAATTAGCAAACATTATTCTTGCCCTAAGGATGTTTTTTCTTTCTTTTTTTTTTTTAACAGCAAAGATTTTCCTGTCTAAAAATTAGAAGCTGATAGTGGCAAGAGTAACCTGCAGGTCACATTAGCATCATATGGTCCACTTGCAGAGTCAGATTAATGTGGTAGCTCGGCCTGGACAAATCTTTCCATTTACAGATGATGGTCAAAAAAGCAGAATTAACTAATTTCCAGTGTTTTGGAAATGTACTTAAACACCTTCCCAGGCTCTACAGCGTTTTTTCAGGAGGGCTCTGAAAGCTCTTTTGATCTATTCAGAATCATACCAGACAAACCAGACCAGACGTCTGAGGCTTCTCCAAAAAAACAGAAAGGTGCCCTAACCATTAGCACCTGCTTTCAATTTGATGCGTACACTGTATCTACTGATATACGTAGAAGTGTACTTATTTTGGGTCACTAATCAAATTATACCACCTTTATCCATTTACACTGTTTTAACAAAGACCAGATTTGTATGTCCAACTACGTTAAAACTAGGGGTGTGACGAGATCTCTCGTGTCACGAGATCTCGCGAGATGTATCTCAGCGATATTTCTCGTCGCGTTAAAAATCTGTCTCGCGGGATTTGTGATCCAGCAAGCAGCCAGAATGACGTCGGAAAATACAGGTAATACTATTGAAGATGCCCCCGCCACTTTCAAATCGTTTGTTTGGCAGCATTTTGGGTACCCGGTGGAAATGATAAATGGCAAGAGAGTGACTGATAAGACACGGACCATATGCAAACATTGTATGAAAACAATGCCGTACACCGCGGCTAATACGAGCACGATGCAGAGACATTTACAGCACCACCACAGCACAGCACTCAAATCAACAACTGCACCTGTGAAGAAAACAAACCAGACAATGCTGACAAACACATTCGGACCTCAACTTCCACAGTCAAGCGCCAGAGCCACAGCAATAACTAGAGACATAGGTGTTTTCATCGCAGCAGATATGAGGCCATTTTCTGTGGTAGAAAATCAAGGATTTCGGCGACTCCTTCACACACTGGAACCTAAGTACACCATCCCGTCACGCACACGCATTTTACCCGTACAGTGATCCCAAACCTCTATGAAGAGTCCAAGAGCAAGATAGTGCAGATCCTGAAAGACGCAGCAAGCATCGCCATAACAACAGACGGTTGGACATCGCGAGGTACACAAAGCTATTATCACACATAACAGCCCACACAATTAACAATGACTGGAAAAATGGAAAGTGTTGTTACTACAGACTCGCCCACTTTTCGAGTCCCAAACAGGGGCAAACATAGCTGAGGTTTTACAGACAGCTGTTACTGACTGGGAGCTTAAAAAACCCAACCACGGCATCGCTATTGAAACTGACAATGCACGTAATATGGGACGTGGCCGTGCGCGAGGCGCGCTTGAAGCCGCACATTAAGTGTTTTGCGCACACTATAAAATCTTGCAACCCAAGCCGGCTGGTGTTCCCCGTGTCGCTCGTTTGCTCGGGGGCGGGTGAGGCGTGTTGCAGCTTTGTTTCATCGAAGTTCATTACCGCCGTGTTAATTTCCAAGCAGAAACAGCTAAACCTGCCATCACACCAAGTTAATCAGGGACGTTCGACGCGATGGAAACAGCACGTTGGATATGCTGGCTCGTTACCTCGAGCAGCAAGCTGCCATAACAGCAGCTCTCACCAGCCCAGAGTTAAGACAAAATGCCCGAAGCATTGACACACTTGACAGCTGCGATGTCAGAGATGCTGAAGAACCTCGTGAAGCTGTTGCATCCTTTGAAGAAAGCCACCACAGTGTTGTGTGAGGAGAAGAGTCCCACAGTGTCTCTCATTGTGTGCCACTGAAGAGCATGATTCAAAGCATGACACCAAATGATGGAGATTCCACCACTATGGCCAACACAAAGACTGCAATCCTCACGAATATTGCAAAACAGATACAGTGGGGATGCCTTCACACTATCTGGTGGAGTGCACTGTATTGGGACCCAAGGTTTCGGAGTCTACCTCAGCTAGACCAGGACCCAGTGTAAGGCCGTCTTCCTGAGGGTACAGAACAAGGCAGAACAGTTACTGCAAAAAACAGGTACATATCACTAAGTTGTATTGTGTATGTCAACTAAACATTTTTGTGGTCTCTTAGCTGCTTATGAAATTTAACACCAGTGTTTTTCTGTTTAAAGACCACAGCTGAAGAGAGGGAAGAAGGGGCAGCAGGTGGAGCTCACTGTCCCCACACCCAGTAGAGAGGAGACTGTGAGAGATGATGAGCCCGAGGTGACAGGACCTGCTCCAAAAAAGACAGCACTTGAGGACCTGTTAGGGAAAACTCTTTCTCTACTGAGCCAGAGGGGTCAAGCAGTTCAAAACAGCAGAGAGGGAAGTTGAAAACTACAGAAAAAGGGGCATCATATCCCTCTCAGTGGTGCCCTTTGAAGTGGTGGCAAGAAACACTGCTCCCGATATCCTTTGCTGTCTCAACTTGCCAAAGCGTGCCTTTCTGTCCTGCTTACCTCTGTTCCAAGTGAGCGCATCTTTTCAACAGCAGGAGACATAGTCAATGCGCAAAGATTTCCCCAACTGCTTTGCCAGAGAATGTGGACATGCTAATATCTTAAAAAAAGAACATGGCTGTGTAGTTGCAGCAAATTGTCAGTGGCATACTTGGTCAGACACTGTTTGCACTATTTGCACTCTGTATTGACAGAGAAGAACTTTTTGTTTTGCACATAATATTGTTTGCACTTGAAAAAAGGAGAAATATTTATTTTATTTATTTTAACTTTTATAAAACTTTATTTTAATTTCAATTTGTAGAGGAAGAAGTTTATTAAAAGTTCATGCTTACATCATGCATGTTAAGAGTTTGAATAAAACATTTCAAGATGCATGTGCAACTCAGTCAAATAAAAGTCTGTTGTCCAGTCATATAATTTGTCATTTTAGTTTTCTTAAAATCTCGTCTCGTCTCGTTCTCGTGAACCCAATATCGTGTCTCGTCTCGTCTCGTGAGCGGAGTGTATCGTCACATGCCTAGTTAAAACTGAACTGAACTGCATACATTAATACTGTTACCAATTTACAACCGCATCATCACATGAGATATATATCTGTGTCACTCACTTGCTGCACTTGCGTGCTCCAGGACAGCTCTGAATGAGGTTCTGAATGGTTGGGTGAGAGAAACCGAAGAATTCTGCACCAGATGGGACGATGTTGGTCAAGGGCAGGCCCCTATTAAACAGATAAGATATGTTAATGTTGCTGATTCCATCTCTAAAATTATACAATATTAAATACATGTTTGAAAATACATTGGACCTGGCTGCCCCGCCTTTGTTGAACATATTTACATACTGCTTCTATCATTTCGTTGTTTGTGAAACAATCATTAGCTTAAGAAACGTAGAACTCAAAGGATTCAGAAATCCAATCATTTACTAAAGTTCTAATAGCAAAGACCAGTAGAGAATGTCTGTCCACTGTATGCAACTTCTCAAAAACACTGCTGCTCAGTCAGTCTGTGCCAGTGTTCCATCACATCTCTTGAAACAGTTGCATACAGACACCCAACTATCACCATCCTTACAGTATGGGAACGTCAATCTTGGGATGGGAACTCAAGAGCCGCAAACTGAACAAATTAACGATGTTCTAGGAAATATTACGGGTTCGCTTCCAAGCAGTCCCTGATTTAATGGTGGGAAGACTTTTTTACAATGGCCTGGACTAAATTTAGCAAGCTTTTCTGCTTTGTCAGAACTGTACTGTTCCCATAATCTGATTTAACTTCTCACCATCATGGGACACTCACTGTCACTGCTGTGGCTGCAGTAAAGCAATCCATTTTGATTGACACATTGACTGTGAAATATACAAAATCAGCGACCTGGCCACAAGCCAATTATTGGTTTAACTGCATTGTTATTGGTTTAAATCTGACGCACAGATTTAATATCTTAATCTTAAATTTGATGTATATATATACACACACACACACATGCATACATACATATATATGTATGTACTTTTTAATCTTAGTGTATATATATATCTATATATATAGATTAAAAAGTGCCTCACTGTGTGACTGTGGACAGCTCAAATCGTTGTATGGAGGCGCATACCATTGGTGCACTGAGCTCATGTGTTAGCTTTACATGTTTACCTTTTAGCAGTGATGGTTTTCAGTAGCTCTGTGTGGCAGCTCTGAGCTGATGAGGCCGCAATGGCATTCTGTGGGTCATCCTCAGGCACAATCTCAAACTGGAACAAACGAAACAAAGTTTTCTCACAATGTTTGCTTGTATAGTATAGTATAGTATAGTATATAGTAGTGGTATAGTTGCTCAAGTTGTTGGTGGGCAACATGTGATATGATGATGATATTTTATGGTTATCTTGATCCATTCTGTTTTTATGACTTATTTTTTTGTGATCACCAAGATTATCTAAAGAACACCCACAGTACGTTTCACAAGTAGAAGAGCCAGGTCATTGGTGCCTGTTGACTGATTTTAGCACATTACAGAAAGCATTTTGTGTCCGTCTTTTCAAAAAATATCGACATGTATCATTACAAAGTCTTTATGTACTCAGATGATACTTTTGCCATATCTGCCACCCCCAGCTCAAGAGTCTAAACCTTCATTCGTCCTATACTTTACTTTATTCCTGAGGTCTGCCTTTCAACATTTGCTTGGCCTTATGTATCAAAAGCATAGAATTCATTTCTAACGGCTATTTCAAGGATCCTATTTTTAGAATCCGCCCCCTCTGTATGATATGGGCCTTTTAAAAGCATAAACATATTTAAAGAATGTGCGTTGATGTGTATGTGAACTTACTTGTGGTCCCTGTCCACCATCTTTAATCTGGCAGGTATACAAACACTGCTGCTCTGGGTTTTTCATGCTGGCAAACACCCGTGTGCTGCAGAAGCCTACAGGATAAATGGCGCTTTCATCGTGGAAGTGAGTCCTATCTGTGATGATCTGAGGGAACACAAACACAGTTATTGTTTTATGTGATTTTCACACAGTCCAGTTTTTCTGAATTCTGCATTGTGGCAAATAAGCTTTACATTTCTCATATATATATATATATATATATATATATATTATATATATATATATATATATATATATATATATATATTATATATATATATACCCACACACACGTGTATATATAATAGCAGCAGTAGTAACTACCTGGAATACCACTGCAACAGTCTAGAATCACTCAATAGTATCACTTGGTATTCACAAACTTTGTCCTTTTAATTTCAAATGTCTTGCATAGCATATATCTAAACTATAGCATTATCCAAACTGATTATGAAATGTTACCTCAGGAGACGGCTTGGGAAAACCCACACCTGTATATGCTGGGGGTGAGGTTGTATACTGGCCAGCTGAATGAAGGTTCAGCCTCACTTACAAAATAACATTGCACAACTCATACAGGTGTGCGTCCCTGAGGTAACGCCACTTCATAATCAATTTTCATACTGCTTTCCCATGACTTAAAATGTCAGTGAAATATTTATATTACTTATAATGTTTCTGATAAGATTAAATAAACGATAACCACTCATATAAGAAAGGTTGATGAAGAAAAGAAAGGAAAATAATTGGGAAGCTGTGGCAAAGACATAGGGTTACAAACTAAAGATCACTTTACTGGTTATTCTGGCTGCAATTTTAATAACTCATGGAAGCTCTTTGACCTTTCCATTGTTAAAACAGCTGGATAAATAACTGGCAGTCAGCAATAGCAGGAAGACTGTGGCCTTTCCCTTCCGTCCAACGTATTAAGAGGAGCAGCCAAAAAGCATTGTAGATGAATAATTTTGAACGCAGTACATCATATGAACAAAAGCAATGAGACTTGTTGAGTACCTCTTTGAAGGTTTGCCTATTTATTTAAGGATTGTGTGGCAAATTGACAATGTAGACATTATACAAGAGACTGCTGAAGAAAAATGTCTGGCCTCGGTTGAACAAAAAAAGTTTATTCTATTCTATGTGAGCAGCCGGAAAAGGGGTACTATAAAACATTTAGTTACACATAGAAGCAATTTGTCCTAATGAGCACCTATATGTACAACAGGTGATAAAACTGTAATAAAAAGGAAGTCTGTGATCATTCATATAAGTGTGACTTTTACGGAAATACGGGACGCAACATTTCATTGCCAAATAAAGGAGGATTACATATTTTAGGGGACGGGTGGCAACCCTAATCACGGCTCAGTTTGAACCATATGAGCACTGTCGGCAGGATAGTTTTGGTTGGTGAACTTTTCTCTGAACTTTTCTACAACAATATGGCTGCTTCTAGTTTCCAGAATAAATTTGGTCCACAGAATGTCGAAAAGCAGTTACACTACTGATTTATTTAATGTTCACCGTTTAGGAAAAAAAAAACAAAAAAAAAAAACAATTGTACACTGCTTTGTGCTTTGTAGGCTGCTCTCGTTTTTAGTACATCCCGTCTCATTTTTCTCTTACTGACAGTTTTGTTTCACAGTCAGGTAATAATTTGTAACATTAACGTTCTTTTATGTTTGCCTTTTCCACCTTGTATCATGCAGGGGTCAGCTGGTCACGAACCTGGAAAAAAAATCTCTCTATAGACGCAATACTGACCCTTTAAACTGCAAACCAAAAGGAAAGTGACTCAACAACTGAGTAAGGGTGTTTTCACCACATCCTTTCACCACAACACCAGTCACCACTCTGTGACACTTCTCAGTCCCCCCCCCCCCAAATCCTAAATAGCTGTACCTTCCTTGCTAAAGAGAAAGGGGAATCAGAGGCTGACCGTACTAGAGGTGCTAAGAGGGTGCTGGCGCTGTCTGTGGAGGTCGCTATTGTATCACTCAGGCTGGGAGACCACAGTGTCTCCAACACAGTACACTGCTGCAGAACAAGTCATCCTGGTGCCTTGGATGTTTTGCCATATTGGAGGTGCAGCAATCTTCCCAACAGATAAACGTTCCACACATACTGCAGTGTCACTTCGGTTTAGTCGGAAGTCTAACAGGAGTACCATATAACTCGAGACGTTTATTAAACACTCTCTGCGTTACAGTTATTTTATTGGAATTATCTGACAGACATATTGTCATAATAAACCTATTGTTATAAAATGGTGGTATAGTAATAATGGTACTTGTGTTTGAGACCCCTTGCTCTGGGTCACAATAAGGTGTTCATTACTATTGACCAAGGTGTCATCAGTTCATCGCTATTCAGCAGACTGAATCACATCCATGGATTAAATAAAAAAAATATATATTTACAGATTACTGACCTCACCCAGGCTGTAGACTGTTAGCCCACCCAGTATTATGGGGAAAACTGGTCTCCCAGATGAGTCCAGAGGAATGGGCTGAACCAGCCTACGCGTTCCACTTTCTGATACTTTCCTCTTCTTAGACATTTTCTTTGTTACTGGAATCAGTAAAATGGCAACTCAGTGAAACACACAGCACAGAGTTCATATTTTTACAGTAGGGTCTTTACAATTCAACAGAAACTGTATTATTACAGCAAGTACTTTTCTAAATGCAATAGAAATTAATATTATATAAGATGCATGATTTTAATCAGACCTGCCAGCTAAACCAAATCATTCTTCTTTTTACTAATTCATAACCCTTATGTAACTTTATTTCACTTTTACTTTCCCATTCTTCCAGAAGTCCTTCCATTGCTCCTTAAACAACCATTACTGTTTCAGATTTTTTCCCAGTACGCTACTATGTTATGAGGTAACCTAGCTTCAGACCATGGTGCCATCAGATAGTTCCAGCTATGCACTAAGGTTTTCTGGCAGTAACAATTACTTTATCAAAGCATAATCTAAGATGTTGTTTACCTCAATCCCCTTGAGGGAATGTGACTCACACATTATGTTACAGGCACTCTCCCACTACAACGATTCCAGCTCTAGGTTCAGGCAACAAGCACACTCTGACCTACATACCTTCCTCTCTTCCATTCTCCCTTCCACGTTCTTTTCTTTCTTTCTTGGCTTTCTTCAGAAAGGCATCGTCAGGGCCTGAGGCTCCAGGCCCCTGGCTTTGGACTGCAGGTATGATAGTGGCCCCTGCTGTACTTGAACTGAAGGTGGCAGGGGTGTGAGAACTACTGCTGGGAGTTGAAATCATCTCTCCTTCTGCCAGAGACTGGTACTGCAGTAGAGTCTTCAGTAAAAACCTGGAAGACACAGCGACACCAGAAATGTGTGTGGTCTTCCTGTCAGCTTTTAGACCCGTGTTTTTCTTAACTCTGATCCCAACACAACAGCCTTTTAAGACCTCAACCAAGGTTATGCTATTCTAACTGAGAGCGCAGAATATATCGTTTTAGCAATACTGCAGGAGGTGAAATGTGAAGTTAGACAATTTAAATCAAACCAAATTATGTTTATTTATACAGCGCCTTTTACAACAGATGTTGTCCCAAAGCAGCTTTACAAAAACCCAGGTCCAAGATCCTGGGGAGAAAGCCAAGGACAACAGTGGAAAAAAAAAAACTCCTTCAGAGCAAGAGAAAAACCTTGAGAGTAACCAAGACTCAGAATGGGAAACCACCCTCCTCAGGCAGACACTCGATAGCAAACAAGCACAAAAGCGATATTTAAAAAAATGTACTATTATATGCAATATTGAATAGAAAGGATGCACTGAATGTTGTGCAACAGAAATTATTCAGCTGAAAAAATAAATAAAAATTACGAATAACTGGAGGAAGCAAACAAACAAACAAGAGCCAGCTTCTGTAGGGTCATATCTCATTTAACGTATTTCTCTACTGTGAATCACAAGCGAAGCATGCTGACGTTTTTCAACCTTTAATTCAGTTTCAAGCATTCGAGTCAAACGGAACTAACTACACAGAGTAACAAAGAGCTGCTAGCTTCAGAACCAAGACAAAAATACATCCCAGACAGCAAAATTGTTCTGGACCAAATCTGGCCCACATTCCCCATTTTTATCTGCTAGATGGTTTGATGACACTTGGATGGACCACTCCAGGTAGCAAGATATGGACCACATACTGTATGTGCCAAGCCAAAAGTAGGCAACTCTGCTGTATCTGTGCCAGAAGTGGACCACATCTGTTTTGGGACAGGAGGCTGTGTTAAGTATGTGAGCCAAAGGTGGTCCACCACAGACTGCCAGTGCCAACAGTGTGCCAGCAGTGTCTTTGTCAGATGTGGCCTACCTCCACTTGCTATCTGGGATTTAATTTATGCACTGGTGAAAAAGTGGCCAAATAATAAAACATATTCGGTATTTAGCCTTCAACCTTTGGCCAAATGTTTCATTTTGTTTGGTGTCGGTTTTATTTTGGTGCATCCTTACCTCAGGACTACTAGCTTTTAACACCTAGAGTCCTATGAGAGAAACAATAAGAAACAGCCCCGAAAATCCAAAAAACTGGTTATCTTCAAGATGTCCACATAATAACATAACTTGCTCTGATTTTCAAGATAATTTTACTAAGGACATAAGTAACAAACCAACAGCTTTGTTTGAGGTTTGATCAACTAAGATTCTTTTCTTTCAATGGAAGAGGTGGTGTTGGAACAAGCTGTAACAGAAAGTAGAGCCACAACCATGAAACAATTTGTTTGAAATGCCATATCCTAAAACACACCAAATCCGTTTAAACAGGTCAGTTTTTCCTCTCTTTATAATCAAGAGATGCTGCAGCTGGGAAACACCCAAAGCACGCACAAAAAAGCTGTGAGACAAAGTATCTATAATGATGTTTGTTACAACCCATGCGTCATTTCTGTGCTCGTCAAAGTTGACTCACCATCGTTTCATCGATCAGCTTATTATTTTAGTAACTGCTGTCTGGTAGGGATTTAAAGAGGATTAGCTGGAGCATTAGCTGAGATCTGTTTATATAAAAATATGGACTTCTTGTTATCTACCATGGCTTTCTGCAGCTTTAATGCGACTTTACAGTAATGATACAACACTGGTGCCTTTAGAAACTGAACAGCGTTCACCAAATAGTCACCTGGAATGTTAGCGCTCCAGATTTGGAAACTAAAACTGTGTTTACAGTGCTCTTGTTATTTATTATACTTATTATACATGACTGAAAGGTATTCAGTTGACCAAGTCTTGTTTCCTATGAAGATACTTAAGCCTACCCCAACCTAACATACACACAGAGAAACAACCGAAATGGCAAGAGTAGTCTGTAGCATCCTTTTGCCTGCATGACACGTGTACATGCGAAGCGGAGTATGACTATGGGGGTGGGGGGCGGGGTCATGCACCAGAATCAGTACCTTTGTTAAAAATGATGGTTTGGAATGTCTGGACATCGCTGAACTGACATGCGGTGGTCTTGAGGCTGAGTACTTGACGCACTGCAAATACTGTGAAGGTGCATCTGCCAAACTGTCTTCCTCTCAAGGTTTATTCCTTACTCAAGGAAGGTTTTCCTTGCCACTGCTGCCTCAGGCTTGCTCACAGGCGGCTTGGACCCGGTTTCCCTTTCCTACGTATGTACATGTACTCCCGTGTTTTTCTTTTCCTTTACATAAACTGCTTTTCTGTGAGGTTGCTTTGAAACAACATTAGTGTATACAAATAAAAACTGAATGCTGGATGATAAAGTTAGATCAGGTGAACACTACGTGAATTCCATCACTGTCGTCCATTCCTATACGTCTGTATTCTCTGTGAAATTAGATGATACAGCTCTCGTATGCTAATAGGATTTAGAGTCAAACTTGTGAATATACACAGCAACCCTTTCAAAGGGATTCATTTTGAAGCAATTTATGAAGGAATTCATTGGAGATCGCAGATCATTGCATAATTGGATGATTGCAGATGAGGTCTTATAGAGGAAGGGTGGGTGCTGGGGTGTTGGTGGTAAATCGCCAAACCACCCACTAAAGGCAAGTGCTTAGGAGAGATCAATTTACTCTTTATTAGACGTCATTTACTCTCTTAGTGGGCTCCGGGCCAGACTTGTACTGCAGATGTCGGCGTACTGTGGTTACTAATCACACTTGATAGAGAGCTTTTCATGAGATAACTTGCAGGGCTGAACTGAATTCTGAGCGTAAGAGGAAGAAAAAAAGGTACTCGCCGCAGTGCTCTGGTCCTTGTCAGTGAGTCAACATTTTCTGCACTTGTTTGTGCGGGTCTTTGGGTACTTTAACACATCGCAGTTTAGAGACTCGAGAAAACAGTTACCCAATACAGATATGATGGTAGTTCCATTATTGCTCAAGTTGATATAAGATGGATGTCACGACTCGTTGACTAACAACTCTGCAGTTCTGATATCATCTGCTATAAATTTATCTGCTTTCTTATCTACAATTCCTATGAAAAATTTGTGATGGAAAACAGATGTTTGTACTTTCTCATCCACCCACCTCGCCCTGGCCAAAAGACATTACTCACCTCCTCTCCTCTTTCGCCCGTACGAACTTCTCCTCCAGGTGGGCAACTTCATCACACAGAGCTGCGTTTTCCTGGCAACAGACAACTGCCAATAAACACTAGGGCTCAACTCAATGAGCTTATTTAAGAATTAAATCATCTTATGTTAACACTTTACAAAAGGCCCCTATGGACAGCAACTTAATCAGTCCCCCATATTTCAATAACGTTCATTCACATCACATAATTCTTACTTGTGCATTAATAAGCGGGACTACTAGAATTACTACTAGACACATCTCCTGTCTGAGATCCGAACTGTGAAAATGATTAGTTTGATTAGTGCGACTCAGCCTTGACCTGAACACCAGTGACTTGGACTTCAACTCGAGACACAATATAGAAGAAATATTAATGGATCAATTTTCATTTTTAGGTAGGGCAGAATGATAGCAAAAGTATATTTGATCTTGATCCCTAACAGCACTTTAGTAATTCAGATCATGTCTTTAATGTCTTGGTTGAGCATCATTAACACTTCAAAAACTTATCATCAACTATAAAGTTTATGTTTCGAAAACAGATTGCTTTCATGTGCAGCAGGACCTTATCAACAGGACTGAAGAAGCTCCACCCATGCTGAGACTTTGTTGGCTGATTAGTCTGAAAGGAACTTATTATCATAATTTTTTTTTTTTTTTTTTTAAAGGGGTCCCGTTTGTTGTATCTATGTGTCTTGAGCACATAGGGAGAACCTAAAAGATTGATTGTTTAAGTATTAAATCAAATTAAAATCAATCAATTCAGAAAGGTCATGGTATAAAAGGTTTGTCGTGTTTTGCCCGACATCTTTGCGGTCAACCCCACTTAGAAGAGCTCTCTGACAAGAAATCAAAATAAAAAAATAAAAGCAGCAAAAAATTCCACATATTAATTTCTACACATTTCTGGCATAATGAAAGGTATAGGCTGAGGACTCTTATTCTTTCAATTCTGCTGTTTTTACATACAGTCATATGCAAATGTCAGACTACACCTGGTCAAATAACATGTGGTGTTGATTTTTAGATCAACGTAAGTTAACACATAGGCTACACTAACTTCTGCATGTGCACAATTTATATTCATTTGCTCATGGAACCAACTGAAATTAAATATAATAAATAATGTGCACCTTTCCCAATACATTAAATCTAGTAAACAAACACTAATCTTAAATTAAAATGTGTTTTCTACCTGGGAAAAAACAAGTCATGTCATGTGATCAGAGGTTTTTGAATTACTACATACGACTGTATTCTAGGGCTTTTCATTCACTTAGTCGTTGCATCTTCCAGTTCCTAATCCTTGTACCCTCATTGATCCTCCTCTGGCTCTGGACAGTAATCCATCACTGAGTTTTATAATTCTAATTAAGAATTAGGTTAAAATTTAGAAAGATGAAAATGTGCAATCACGTGTCCATATTTTTGACTGGTACTGTAACGGCATTAAATTTAGAACTCAAACCTTTTGCTACTGGCAAAACTACTTACGAAGATCATGGCACGAGCAGCCTTGCGTAGACGGAGGTACTTGAGCCTGTACTTCTCATTCTGGTTCTTGCGGAGAACCTTCTTGACTTTTGGCCTGAGCTCCGAGTGGCCATGAGGGGAAGGGTCAGATGGCAGAGATGAGCCTGAACTTGAAAAGGTCGTCTGGGCAGAGAACGCCTGCAAAGCCTGCTGTCTCTCCTCATCAGTCTGACACAGAGGAGAGCAGAACAAGATGGAGGTGAGAGTTTGTGAGAGTTTGTGATAGAGGTGTTAAAAGCATTTCTAAGCATAATCAAACTAATCAGAATGATGGACTTGTGTTATGAAGATGGAGAACACAAACTAAGAGAGATGCTAAACAACAGGCTACAGACAGCAGGGGTATTATAGTTTTATATTTTCATTTCTTTTTTCTTTTTTGTCTCTGATTTCAGTTTAGCGTCAGTGCACTAATTAGTTTTACTCTCGTTTTAATTTTCCAGGAAGTATAAATTTAGCTTTAATTTAGTTTTAACATTAACTGTAGATTGTTGAAAGATGATTCATGCAGCAAAATGACTTTACAATTACTTTTCACTTCTAGTTTTCTTTTTAGTAACACTTTTCCTTAACCATATTAACTCTACCAACACGTCACACTGATCAGGGTGGCCAGTTTCAAGATTTATCTACTATGAACTCACACAAACACACACAGGCGCAAACTGTTGTAATTTCTAACTAACAGTGTAATCATCTTTGGCTCAGATTATTTTTTTTTTTTTATTAAGATAAAAGCAAAGATTTTTTACCTTTGTTTCAGCTACAGGTTCACAAATCATTATGTCCATCTATAGAAATTTATTTTAAATACAACAACCAAATCAAAAGAATTAGTACTAGTCTAGAAAGCATTTTAAGTAATCTTAAGACATTAGAAAGAATTTGTGTAAAATTAAACCATTATTTTTATGTAATAAGCGAAACAAACCTCAAAGTGATTATTTTGATTTTCTATTTTGAATTATTCCTTTCCAGCTGGTGTTTTCTGCTGAGTTCAGTGGAAATTGTAAAATAAAAACACATTTACTTTCACTATAATGGCAAGCAAATACCATTTACTGAAGTGTAAAATAAGATATTAAGTGAATTATGAGAAGATATTAAGATTATAAGCTTTGGGTTAGAGTTAGCAGAGGTATCGGAGCTCTGTATCGGCAGATAATTAAAGATTATGTCGCAATAGGGAAAGAAATGGTATTTGTAAGACCTTAATGGTATCCAAGTAAAACATTGAGACTTATGTATTTCATTTCCTTCACTAAATACTGTGATATAGCAGTGTTTATAGCATAGCAGTGTTTTTGCTCTTAAAGAGGGGACATTTAAACGCACATGTTATGAGGCAAAAGCTCAAGACTTTTTTGTGGTCACTGAAGTTTACGTCTCTCTAGTGAAACGGGACAGTTTCCAATCACTAAGGGAGTTTGTGCAACGTGTGGTTTTTAAACATGGGGTACAATTCATACTGACAACAAAGAACCCATTCAGACAACAGACTACAAAAATGGTAAACCAATAGTGGTTAAAAAGAAAAAAACTCTGGATGTAAATAACCACATGAGCTTTGGGGAGTCTGAACTTCTCTCCCCCTCTACCCTGCGCTGGTATGCCTTAGCTCTAACCCAACAACAGCAGGAGGCTGCTGGACTTTGGAGACCATCCTTACTTTGTACAGTATAATGGTAGAGCAGATGCTAATTTATTCCCAGCACAAATTAAACTTACCAGGAGGGCAAAGACTCCATTTCTGTTCTCAATCCTCTTGAAGCGCCTGCTCCCTTTCTGTGTCTGAAATACAGCGCGAAACTGAAGCCAATGCTAGGTGTTGAAGCCTGAACTCTACAGACAGGACACCAAGGTGCAAATCACTTTTCACATGGTGTACACTGTTCAACAGGACGATACTCAGGGGGAGTTTCCATTGTCCCGATACAAATCACACAATCATTGTATTGACTAGGACCCTTTTAAAAGGGAGACGCAATATTTTACAATTTAAAAAACGAGACAAAATGAAAAAGATGTATGCAAACAGACGTACAACTGGTTATAAATTAAACATAATGCATGGTATACAAAACGTAAATGACCATGACCATGGTTGGCTGACAAACTGCAATCATTCCATCACAGTGGCTTACCTCACGGTACATCACAGCCTCGAGGCTTGACTTTGCACTATGAAAGAGAGATCACATTAATTATGTTTTCAATACAGCAGTTAGATATGAAACAAACAGTGTTGTAGAGCAGGGAACAACCTAACAGCTTTTATTTTTGTTTAGTAATATTACTATCCAGTTCTCTTCCTCCCCAGTACAAGCCACATACACATTTCTGTTACAAATGAACCTCCACATTTTGTTCCTGGTACTTATGAGCAACCCAGATAAAAGTGCAACACATATTTTGTTTATTTATTTGTATATTATTGGGACTTTTGGCTCTAAAAAGTTATAAAAATAAACCTGCACTGATTGATCATGCGGCGACAGAATCAGATTTCAGCTTGACTGGACCAACAGTCTTATATAACCAATTCTGTGCCAGGCCAGTTTACATTATGTGCCGTGTTGCAAAACAGCCATGTGACACATACAGTCACTGGAAGTACTTAGTAAGAACAACTAGAAGAATTTAACGAAGTATGCAGAGCAACCCACAAGCTGGAAGAATCTGCTGTCTTTCTTCAGCAATGAAGCCACATTATCCCAGCATACATAAATTCAAACCGAGACACACGCCGGTTCTAAAGCAGCAATAATGTTGCATATGGGTGCACATTACACACATATATGTAAATACCAGATGATTAACTAGTAAACACAAGTTCACTTTGTCCGGGTGCTTAGTCACAAATCCATATGGAAAAACAATGAATGACAAGTCGGAAAACGCAGTCTTGTTTGTTAAAAAACACATGTATTTAATTTAATTTTATTTTGTCTCAGGTACATATTTTATAACTTTTACATATAGTGTTTTTCACTATGTTTTGTCAAACCTTAAACTCATGCATCACTTAGAATCTCGACTTTATCAGTTGTAAATACTACTTCTTCATGAGCCATTTAAGCATAAAAACAAATAGGAAAATTCCTGTTTCCCACTTTCAGACACCACTTAGATGCAGCAGTTTATAAAAGTTTATAAAAGTATAAATGCTGAACTTAATTTTTAATATATCCTAATGCACTCTTAAGGTGTAAGCATGTTCCATTGTAGAAAAGTTATATATTAAATTTATATATATATATATATATATATATATATATATATATATATATATATACATATGTGTGTGTGTGTGTGTGTGTGTGTGTGTTTGTGTGTGTGTGTGTGTGTGTGTAAAAATCCTAGAAATAAAACATTCCAAAAAAGAAACTTTTTTATTACATAAAAACACAGTTATTAAAAAAGATTGCTGCTGTTGTTTTTTTGGAAGGCCTGGGGATGTCTTAACATCTGTAGTTCAATAAAGCAGGGTCAACTTAACCACAGGCTAAATTCCATCTCTACACAGTGAGGTTATTCTCTTATTACAGTACCAGTGTAAAATTAACCTCATTGTGTAGAAAAGTTGTTAACACATCCTCATCAGAGAAGACAACTCATTAAGGTTCATACAACATTCCTATTTATTACATATACTACCTTTAAAACTATTGCATATTGGGGATTTAGAGCTCTCTTGGGTGTAAAGGTACAAATGAATGAAGCATATTGACCCTTCAAGTGTTGTGAATCTGCTGAACACTATATAACACTGTACCTTAAAATAACAGCTTCAAAATTATTTCTCACTGACTTCTAACATAGCTTCGCTATCAATCCCAATCCAGCCTGGAAGACCTGTTATAGAACAACGGTACTTTGGAGGAGCTTACACAAGACCTATTACGAAAACTGCATACCACTTCAAGGTACTACATCACACACCAATAACTTTGGGTCTTCAGATAAGCTGTGTTCACAACACAGACATTATGACAGAAGATGGAAAGGGACTAAAAAGAAAGAGGAAAAAAGAGAAAGCGATCGAGCAAGAGAGACAAGAGTAAATCCTGGACTGGTTTGGTCAGCCTATCAATCTCACGTGAAGTAAGTCTTGAAAGTCTGTATCCCTGCAAACCTTTCTCAGCTAGCTTGTATTAAATTACACTGTATGATATGCTGTCAATCAGATTTTATTCCTTCTTCAGATTCATACTTCTAAGCAAACTATCTAATACTGCCATCATATATTAATCAGTACACCATATTAAGATGCCTGAATACCTTTTCATTTAACCAAATAAATCTGTAGCTGTTTTAGTTTGTCTTAAATTCATCCAACATACTGTACATTTTGTATTTTTCCAACAAATTAAACTCACCAAATTAATAATATCTATTAAAATCTGGCATACGTACATACACCATAACTTTGCCCAACAAGGTTTCCACCAAACATTCAGAGAACTTTGTTTTTTAAAAAACACTCTGCATCACTCTTACAGTAAATATTTGAATGTGGTTTCGTTCCAACTTAAGAGGATGAAATGGCATCATGCCAAAACTCTGAGATCTGCCAACCTGGTTTTAAACGGAAGTGAAACACTGCTCTGTTTCCCTTATAAACATTAAATAAACACTATGCTGGATTTCATATCAGTATGCAGGCAATGGCAGAATGAAGTCAAGCAAAACTTGCTATGCTGAAAGTACAGCGTGAAAATGGATGATTATCAGGGGACAGTTTCAGCAGTAGGTTTTTGTTTTTGTGGAAGGTGGAAAGGCAGAGGGGGCTCTGTACTTTTAATTTTGTTGTACAATAACCAGTTTTTTCTAGAATTTAACAGCAAGATGACACCTAAAAAAGTCCAGTGTCCAGTTTTTCCACATTAGTGATCAATGGCGAAAAATAAATAATTAAAATAATATTACCACTAATGCCTGTGGAGTACTGGTGAGATGGTTTTAGATGGTTTTATTGCAGTTCCACTAAAAACAATGCACCCCAGCCATCCCCTGTTCCAACCTCTTCCCTCCAGAAAGTAGGTACCGGAACATCCGAGCCAGAACCACCAGGTTAAGGAACAGCTTTTACCCTAGAGCTGTCAAACTGGTCACACCGGCAGTGCCTACCAGAACACGACTACTCCACTACAGACTGCTACTACCAGAACACGACTACACCACTACAGACTGCTACCAGAACACGACTACACCACTACAGACTGATACAGAACACGACTACACCACTACAGACTGATACAGAACACGACTACACCACTACAGACTGCTACCAGAACACGACTACAGACTGCTACCAGAACACGACTACACCACTACAGACTGCTACTACCAGAACACGACTACACCACTACAGACTGCTACCAGAACACGACTACACCACTACAGACTGCTACCAGAACACGACTACACCACTACAGACTGCTACCAGAACACGACTACACCACTACAGACTGCTACCAGAACACGACTACACCACTACAGACTGCTACCAGAACACGACTACACCACTACAGACTGCTACCAGAACACGACGACACCACCACAGACTGCTACCAGAACACGACTACACCACCAGACTGCTACCAGAACACGACTACACCACTACAGACTGCTACCAGAACACGACTACACCACCACAGACTGCTACCAGAACACGACTACACCACCAGACTGCTACCAGAACACGACTACACCACCACAGACTGCTACCAGAACACGACTACACCACCAGACTGCTACCAGAACACGACTACACCACCAGACTACTACCAGAACACGACTACACCACCACAGACTGCTGCCAGAACACGACTACACCACCACAGACTGCTACCAGAACACGACTACACCACTACAGACTGCTACCAGAACACGACTACACCACCACAGACTGCTGCCAGAACACGACTACACCACCACAGACTGCTGCCAGAACACGACTACACCACCACAGACGGCTGCCAAGAAACACGACTACACCACTACAGACTGCTACCAGAACACGACTACACCCTGCTACCAGAACATGACTACACCACTACAGACTGCTACCAGAACACGACTACAGACTGCTACCAGAACACGACTACAGACTGCTACCAGAACACGACTACACCCTGCTACCAGAACACGACTACACCCTGCTACCAGAACACGACTACACCACTACAGACTGCTACCAGAACATGACTACACCACTAAAGAATGCTACCAGAACACGAGTACACCACTACAGACTGCTACCAGAACATAACTACACCCTGCTACCAGAACACGACTACACCCTGCTACCAGAACACGACTACACCCTGCTACCAGAACACGACTACACCACTACAGACTGCTACCAGAACATAACTACACCCTGCTACCAGAACACGACTACACCACTACAGACTGCTACTGATTTCTAGCCAGGATCCCCCAGCATACTGGATCCCACTACCTCACAAGACTGTGTGCACCGCACTTTAACTCTAAACTGTATACTTGAACATCCAGCTGTTTTGTTTTTATTTATCTATACTGAACATCTGTACTAAGCAATTTAGCTGAACATTAAGCTGCTTCTACTACCTACACTGTACACTTTATATATCTATACTGTTTACAACTTACCTGAGGACCAAGCAAGCTAACTTTGACTAACATTAGTAATGTCTTCCTAAGCACAGCAGGCCTGAGTTAACTTGACTCATTTTAGCCCAGCCCACTTACCTCAGGAATTAAAAGTGCCGAATTTTCTTTCCATCTGTACTCTCTCAAAAACTCTCTGTTCACTTGATATCTGTGTAATTAACCCAGCGCTATGATTGGTGGAATACTTCTTTTGCTGCATGAGCACAATTTAATTTTTTACATCACCAGCTTTTTTCATAGTTTAGAGTGACAAACTGAAGAAGCGTACTTGAACGTTGAAACGAGTACTTGCTATACAATAAGTGCATACAGGTTGGCAGGTCTGCAATCCAAAAACCGCATACTAAAGCAACTAAACTGTAGTCACAGTATTTTAGTGTTCACAATACACATTGTTACAGTGCGTGTTTAATATAACTTACATGCTGTCTTGTGTTTACCTGCTTGTCAATCAAATGCACCTTGTCTCTTTGTATTTGTCAGTATGAGATGCATGTATCTAAAAAGGTGTCCTGTTTCAAAACAAGCTTGATCTATCAAAACTCACAGCACTGCTATGAACATTAGACCTTGCTATGACCAAAAGCACCCCCTGCTTAAACAAGTTTACCGACTTACAGTGGCTCCATTTGCTTTAACCCTGTGTTAGGTTACACCCTGCTCCACTCCATTATGGCAGATGTAACCCATTTACTTACTTTGACTGCACCAGTCCACGATCAATGATTCTTTGCTTGATCTCTTTGATGTGCATAGGACGTCCAGCCTCCTCCAGGACAATCTGAGACAATTTAAGAAAAGTCTTTATTTAGTTCACCAAGAAAACAAGTCATGCGTGCCTAAATAAAGGTAAAGGACAATTTTCTGGACAGAACTGAAAAACATGTCTCCACCTGGGCAGCATCGAGCCATGTAAGGTTCGGTTTGTCTGTGACTTCTCCAGATGGCTCCCTTAAACATAATAGCAACACACCCAACAATGTAAAGAAATAAATCAGTAAACCGTCACATGAATTTCTGTTTTACTACTGTAACTGTACAACTGCTCAGTGTTTGAGCATTTTGCAATTTGTGGTGCAAATAACTCTCGTACACAGAGAAACCTGGCAGTACAGAGGTTTCTGAAATGACCTCCAAACCCATCACAGTTACTCACGTTTCAAGTGTTTCAGACGTTCCTGACAGGCCGGCCATGTTGTCCAGCGCTGGGAAGAGAGAGTAACTGCCCTGACCATCCGATTCCATTTCTGACTCAAAGTTGGAGAGGGTGTTGAGGGAGTCCATGGCAAGTGGGAGAGCCTGGCGTGCAGTAAATCAGCTACTGTGGGCAGGCTGTGTGAATCAGTTAAATGTGGATGAGCTACAGCACACAAATGCCACAATACATCAAATCTAACTCTAAACGTTTGAGCAATTTTTTCTACACTGCTTTGGGTACATAATGGACAGTGGCAGATGCACATACAAAGATGTTTACCAATCTTACTGAAATTATAGGTGTGAGGTGTTCATATACGTACTCTAGCTAATCAGGGTGAAATCTCCATTTACACAAACAGGACACATAGTCAGATCCTCAATTATGCACATGCATAGAGTAACACTTAGTGTAGAAGTTAATATCAATCAATTAACATTTGTTTGTATAACACTTTTTACAACTGATGTTTTTACAGAAAGGCATGTGAAGGAGAGAAAAACCAAAGGGGTCCATGTATAGACTTAAGGAAGGGACCCCCTTGGACCTGGGTTAGCTTTACCAAACGTTTGTGTCAAACTGATTTTGGCAAAGTATTTGGTCAACAAATGAAATGATATACATTAGCTGTGCTGCCTGTTATACCCTGGTATAAAGAGCGAGTTTTAATTCTTTAAGCACGTAAATAATGTCTGTGACTTGTGCCTCATTCCTACAAATACAGTAAATAAACAGTTTTAATTACGGAGAGCTGGTGTTTGGCTGGGTATTATTTACTGTGTTTGGTTTCCTTTTAGGGACAGAGCATTTAAAACTACCCATGTAAGCCAAGGGTCAATAACAGCCAGATTCCAGCACAGTTTGGTCATTTCCAGGACACCAACCAAGCCTGGTAATTAACTGACGTGTTCAACCAGGTGCAGTTATGCAAGACTATTAACAGGAACCTGGTCCGCTGGTCCTCCCTGCCTTTCTGTGCCCAGGAAGCACAGGATAATTTACTCCAACACAAACCCAAAAAAGTCACCAAACTCACCAACTGAGATCTTCTAAAGCAGCAGTGAAGTCGACCAGACCTTGTGATGCCTACAACACAAATGTAGCCATTGTATTTACTAAGCAAAAGCACCAGTAAACTTACATCAAGAATTTTTAAAGGAGGTCTATTATGATTTTCCAGCCTTCCTTTGGGGTGCATAGTATATCATAGCTTTTTGTGCATATAAATGACCTGCAAAGTACATGCCGGAGAAATAAACAAACTAAATCGCCTTACATGGTGACATCATCTCGTAACACAATCACAGCAACAAGCCTGGCATGCTATCACACAATGTACAGAGAGCTAAATCAGTAAGTGACTACTCTGAAGCCTCCTGCTCCAGTCTAGCTTGCGAAAGAGGGGGAGAGCTTTAGAGAAAGACTCATCAGTAATGCTACGCAGGGAAATTTTGCACCAGGGAAAGCATATAGACATACACATGATAGTGGGCAAATACTGGTCACCATTGTTTGTCTTGGGAAGAGGGCCAACACACAACGCTGGCAAGGGTTAAAACAACAACAACATACAGTACGAGGATCGTTGTCTTTTGGGAACAACATGTTAACACTGTAAATTACCATAAAAGTCCCTGTTAATGTGTAATGTTGATAAAAACAACAAAAACAGGGAACATATTCACAACATTGTTGTGTCATAGCTTTCCATTAAATAGACTAATCAGCCGTTTGGTTACCATCACCACCACTATATACATTTAAGCAAAGCTTTCTCTAAAACAGAGCACCTCTTTTCAGATTCCTTTGTATAACTTTATTCACATCTTAATGACTTAATAACCTAAAAAGCTAGAAAGAAACGTCGGAACTGTCCTTTAAATATAATCTGCTACAACGACACATGGGAGCTCCTTAACACAACGCAGTGTACAAGTGCTGTCTAGAGGAATCGAGTAACTCATCCATTTAGCCAGTTAGCAAGTAGCTAACCGTTAGCCGGACACTGTTCTGACTATTTCCAAAAACGAAACATGCTGTTTGTAACACTCCCAAGAGAGGAAACAGCCTTTTAAATAAAGCATGTAACATTATATAAGCATTCGCTTTCCAGTATTTGGAAAATAACACGCCAACAGGGACTTCAGTCTGCTAGCTAGCGTAGCTATTTTCACCCAAGCTAGCCTGCAGCTAATAACAAGCCAGCGTTTTTACCTGTGCACGTCTTTCATGATTCAGAACTACTCGAACTGTTCTTATGGTGCATAAAGCACCAGGGCTTAGTAACTTGAGAGCGTTTATCTTATCCGGGGAGCTAGTCGTGTTGTGTGTTAGTACAGAGAAGCGCTCATAACAATCCCAACTTTCTGTAAACACCTCCGCGCCTGTTCTTCTTCTCGCTACCCCTCATCAGGCTACCTCTACCGCCCCCTAGAGGAAGCCGGGTGAAGTGCACGTTGTAGGTAGGCGGGTGGGGGAGGCGTGGTGAGAGAGAGAGAGAGAGAGAGAGAGAGAGAGAGAGAGAGAGAGAGAGAGAGAGAGAGAGAGAGAGAGAAAGAGAGAGAGAGCTCTCCTCAGTAGTGACTATGAATACCCGGCTCAGTGCCAAGCTGAGGCGTGTCTGTGCGTAAGCATCTCTCAAGTGAGTCCTGAATGCGCGCAAACGCACCCACACTAGCGCCAGACAGTTTGGCTTGCTGTGGTGTGGTGGCTCCAGCACTGCACGACTTTTATCACTCCACACATTACAGTCGATTGCGCCAGCCGCCGTATTTGCTGCACTGAGTCACAGATCGCTCAGAGTGTTGTTATTGTTAGGATAGAGATAGCTGAGGGGATTTTATCTAACCTGGGTAATGTTGCAGTGCTCAACCACTGCCACTGCCACCGCCTGAACTCGAGAGTGAGAAGATAGATTGGTAGGCCTGTGTGTTGATAGGAAAGTCGAGGTGCTCCACTAGTACTTTTGACATTTTCACGTTATCTCATAATTACGTCATATGTTGTTTTTACAACTGTATTCCAGCAACTGGAAAGAAATTTACAACCATTCCAGTCATATGACAGAATGCTTCCCATAATTATGACTTATTAATAATAAGTATAACTTATATAATATTAATTTATGTATAATAATAACAATGAGCATTATTTAAAACCGCAGATTAATCTCATAATGATTTGAATGATTCATTATATATATATATATATATATATATAATCAATATATATATATATATATATATATATATATATTGATTATATATATATATATATATATATATATATATATAATCAATATATAATCTCACAGGATACAAACTGACTGGTAGAGTGTCTCTATGACTGAATTCAAACCTCCAAAAACAAAAACACAAACTAAACAACAAGCAGCAGATTTAATAATATGGTGTACTTAGGCCCTGGGCCAGAATGTTCCAAAGAGATCCAGGAGGGGGAGCCTGGATTATTATTAGTTCAGGTGTTTTAGCCACACCCATTACCAACAAGTGTATAGTATTAAGTACATAGCCATGCTGTCTCCATATGCAAACACTGACAGTGTAATGGATCATACTGAAGAGCTCAGTAAACATGGCGCTGTCATACACTATTTTGCCAACAGTACTCGCTCATCTACCTTCACACACATATGAACTTGACATCCTGTTCCTAATCCATAGGGTTAAATATGATGTCGGCCCACCCTTTGCAGCTATAACAGCTTTAACTCTTCTGGGAAGGCTTTCCACAAGGTTTAGGAATGTGTTTATGGGAATTTTTGACCATTCCTCCAGAAGTGCATCTGTGAGGTCAGACCCTAATGTTGGACGAGAAGGCCTGGCTCACAGTCTCAGACACTAATGCGTCTCAGTCATTTTGGAACAGGAAGGGACGATTGACTCTGTGCACCATGTGCCTCAGCATCCTTGGATCCCGCTCTATCATTTTACATGGCCTACCACTATTTTGCCGAGTTGCTGTCATTCCCAATCACTTCCACTTTGTTATAATAGCACTGTGGAATATTTAGTAGCGAGCAAAGTTCACAACTGGACTTGTTGCACAAGTGGCCTATCACAGTACCATGCTGGAATTCACTGAGCCCCCTGAGAGCGACCTATTCTTTCACTCATCTTTGTAGAAGCAGTGTGCATGCCCAGGTGCTTGGTTTTACACACCTTTGGAAGTGACTAGAACACCTGATTCCAGTGATTTGGATGGGTGAGTGAATACTTTTGGCAGTATAGTGTAGAATGCCACCTTTGCCACAAGGCAATTCCTAAGTCTCTTTGCCCTATATCTGTCTTAGTCAACTGTAAAAGTGAAGTTCACCAGACGGGTTTCTGGATGTAGTGACATCGATGTCCAGCCACTCTTGCACCAAAGAATTGTCCAGTTGGTCCAGATTTGGTGGATGACTTCCCTGGACGTTTATTTGCCGTTTCAGGTAGTCCCACAGATTTTCAAAAGGATTTACCTCTGGGGATTTTGTGGGCCAGTCCAGATGTGTGAATGCCCCTGAGTGTTCATTAGGTGTTCTAGGTGGGCTGTGACGCGTGCTTGCTAAAACATTAAATCCACGTGACAACGTGCGCTGGCGGTTCACCGCTGAAGGAAGCTAAAGCTGTGAAGCTGAGAAACAAGGGTGGAACAATGTCTCAGAAAAGGTCTGGAGGAGTTTTTAAAGAAGACTGTCCGAACTAATTAAACCTAATTCTGCTTGTTTAGTCAGACGTCCAACACTGCCTCAAATGAGTGAGCTGACCTTCGTTTTAGACATAATGGCGGTGATGGAAAAATGAAACATGGACATTTGTGTTTATTATAATTCCATTATTTTAGAAGCTAAATTACAGATATGTTTATTTATTCATCTACAGCTAAGATTATCTTTATTTAAAGATAAGTACAGTCACTGAATACGCCTGTCGATAAACGAGAGATAATTATTTCAGTGCAGGTAATTAATAATTACACCGTTTCAGGTTTACCATTCTTCTTTTCATCTAAAAATTATTTAAATATGGACTAATAGGTTTTATTTCGCAGTTCATTGTTTATGAGAGATGAAAGACGAAGGGTCCTCCTACTGAAGAAGCTGTTAGAAGTGAGATTAAAAAGTCTATAAGCTATAAGCGCTAATGTTTAGCATATATACGTGCCGGCAGCCCAGCGCTATATCCTGTAATTAAATCAGGCTCCAGTTCAGATCGATCATCACATGTAATGTTCCTCGGTAAGATGATCAGCAAAAGGCACAGCCTGGTTGGTTATCAATGTAGATACTGTGGTTTGAACTTACTGTCACCTCAACCACAGGACCCATTCCCACATAATTAAAACACCCCCAGAACATCACGGGGTGACTGAATTTGCCTGAGGAGCTTATTATAGTGAAACCACAGACCTCAGAAACCAGCAGAGTGGGGCAGCTGTGTGCTGAAGCATGAAGCATTTACAAATCACCTTATTTCAAATGCTACCCGACTGCCTCTTATACAATCGCAGTTGTGCATTGCGAGCATCACAAATCCTGTTTACATGGCTGAGCAGCTGCAGTTGTAAGCTACAGTTGTAAGATGTAAAAAAAAGATATCAAATAAATATCACTTCCTGGAGCAGTAGAAATGTGTTCTCTGAAAGGATGAATCACATTTCATTATCACAGCATCTGATAGACCAATCTGGGTCTGGTGGTGGCACGGAGGATGCCAGACTACATGTAAAATGAATTTTCTGGGAATTTAATGCCTGCACATGTCTGTGTAATAAGGGTGCTAATGATGAGGAGAATAAAACTCAAATTATTAACGCAGTATTAAGTAGTTTACATTCATTTTGACAGACTGTTATGGTTGAGCTCTCATTTATACACCATTACTGGTCCTACAACCACTGCAGTTCCAGTCGTATTGTGCCCACATGTCACGTGGGGTTAAGATGAGGAGGCAGGATGAAAGCACAAAGATTTAATGAACAGAATAAATGAGACAAAACAAAACCAAAGAAACCAAAAGCACTAAGAAACACTGAACCAGGTTACAAAAACAACAGACATGAGGACAAAACACCAACAAGAACAAATGGAACCACTGGGAAGGGGCGGAGCTACAAACTAAGGACATGTGAGGGGCCTGACAAGAGGGCAGAGAAAGGAGGAGCAAAAAAACCACAACAAACAGAAGCACATGGAACAGGACAACAAAGGGCACAAAGAAGTGACAGGAAACAAAACCAGAGGAAACAAACAAACATGGGCAAGACGAGGCAGGACGTGGCACCACCATCATTTCTACTCCCCTTCTGTTTTCCGTTGGATTGTGGGACAATAGTGTCCCTAAAACTACTTACAGTATCAACTGTTCCATGTGAGCATTGTGGAGTTTTGAGTATGCTCAACTTCGGTGCTTTTAACTATACTACATTCTCAAAAACTAGTTCCTTTTAGTATTATGTATGTACAGGGGTTGGACAATGAAACTGAAACACCTGTCATTTTAGTGTGGGAGGTCTCATGGCTAAATTGGACCAGCCTGGTGGCCAATCTTCATTAATTGCACATTGCACCAGTAAGAGCAGAGTGTGAAGGTTCAGTTAGCAGGTAAGAGCACAGTTCTGCTCAAAATATTGCAATGCACACAACATTATGGGTGACATACCAGAGTTCAAAAGAGGACAGATTGTTGGTGCACGTCTTGCTGGCGCATCTGTGACCAAGACAGCGAGTCTTTGTGATGTATCAAGAGCCACGGTATCCAGGGTAATGTCAGCATACCACCAAGAAGGACGAACCTCCACCAGCATCACGTAGTGACCTGGCCACTATCCTGCCACTGAAGAAGTATATGGCTTCCCAAACGATCCCTGTATTGGCCGCAAAAGGAGGCCCTGACCCACTGTGCAGGACTTGTTTATTGTCATTCCCAAGACGAAAATCTGACGCTGTACCTTGACTGGGCCGCAAAAGGAGGATACATACACCATATTAATAAATGATTGTCAATAAACAATTGATCATGTGTCTAAGGCAAACCATCCAAAATACTGGTATGTTTCATTTGTTTCATTGTCCAACCTCTGTATATCCCATATAGACACATTGATCTGGGCCAAATCTGACCCACATGCCACATACCTTGACGGCACTTGGGCAGACATTGCAAGAATTGAGACGCATACACACCAGATTAGGGCTGTCAATCAAGCCTGTGGGCCGCAGATCACCAGTGGGCCATAAAGCGCCCTCTAATGGTTTGTAGTGGGAGGAAGCGTCATATATAATTCTATTAGAATTCTAACTCTTAATTATATAAATGTAAATATATGTGTACATCAATGTAATTGAAGTGTTCCAGTAGCTGGTTAATTCAGCAGCTTCAGTTTGAGACAACATAGCTGCTGGAAAAATTAGTTTTTGGAAAAACTGTTGACTGTAGTTTCCTGGTGGGCTGCCATGCTTTGTCGAGAACCCCTGCTTTAGCACATCCCTTAGACTTTCAATGGGGTTCGGGTCAGGGCTCTGTTATGGGAGACATTGCAAGAAGTGAGACACATACACACCAGATTAGGGCTACATGTCAGCCAAGCGTAGGCTGATGTCAGCTGTACCTTTGCCAGTGGTGGATCAGATCGGCACATGCGGGTCACGCTATTGGCTTCGGTTTCCATTTTTTATGACTTACATTTCACCAATCATTTAAATGATCTCTGATTCAATATTTTTTTCTGACCACATTTCTCCCACAAAGCAAATTTGCCTGTGCAGACAGTGGGCTAGCAGTATCTTTGCCAGCTGTGGTTCATATCCGTATGTTGTCTGGTATGTGAAGCACATGTAGTGTCAGGTAATGCACGGGAATCTTGAATCTTGTGTGTACAGGTAAGAACACGCGTTGTGTTTCCAGGGTACAGAACACATACAGGCCCATTAGGCGGTCATATAAGATGTCTGGAATGTTCCACACCAGGGGTGTGGTGCGGAAAGCCTCCTTGATGTTCGTATAGACATGATCCAGTGCGTTTTCACCTCAGACAGGAGACGTGCTAATGAAACTTGGACAGCACTGTCCTAAGATCAGTTTAATTAAAGTCCCCAACAGTGATGATGGCATAATGGATGGTGAGACTGCTACTTGCTAATAGCATTAGCTAGCATGTTTGGCACCAACTTAGCATCACTTTGTGGGGGTATTCCTTGTATAACATTAAATCCCAACTCTGATAAACAGACATTACATAGCATTACACTGTATCAACATGTCCACAAATACAGGGGTTGGACAATGAAACTGAAACACCTGTCATTTTAGTGTGGGAGGTCTCATGGCTAAATTGGACCAGCCTGGTGGCCAATCTTCATTAATTGCACATTGCACCAGTAAGAGCAGAGTGCGAAGGTTCAGTTAGCAGGTAAGAGCACAGTTCTGCTCAAAATACTGCAATGCACACAACATTATGGGTGACATACCAGAGTTCAAAAGAGGACAAATTGTTGGTGCACGTCTTGCTGGCGTATCTGTGACCAAGACAGCAAGTCTTTGTGATGTATCAAGAGCCACGGTATCCAGGGTAATGTCAGCATACCACCAAGAAGGACGAACCTCCACCAGCATCACGTAGTGACCTGGCCACTATCCTGCAAGAAGAATGGCTTAAAGTCCCTCTGACCACTGTGCAGGACGCAGTATATGTCATTCCCAAGACGAACTGACGCTGTATTGGCCGCAAAAGGAGGCCCTACACCATACTAATAAATGACTGTGGTCTAAAACCAGGTGTTTCAGTTTCATTGTTCAACCCCTGTAGAAGTGCTTCTGTACAGCGTAACTTTAGTCAAAGACAGCTGGAGCATAAGGCATGAATGAGTCTCTGTGTGAACGCTACATTGCTTGTCATTGTTTAGTTTAATCATGTCCGTACAAATAGACTTTATAAGGAAAACGATAGAAAGACAAATTGAAAGAACCACCAAGACCAAATGTGAAAGTGGAGTCTAGGGTCACTAGCAGTGTGTCTGCAGTCCAGTTCCTCTAACTGAGATGGCTTTCAGCATTGCTAATAAACAGGGCTATTCAGTCCACAAGGTGCTGAAGCACAACTGAAGCACACCTGATTCTCTTCATAAAAGTTGTTGATCAATAAACAATTGATCATGTGTGCTCGGTTGTTGGAATAAAAGCCTATAGGCAAACCATCCAAATACTGGGACACCTATGCAATAAAATTCCAATTGATTCAATTTGACCAAAAATGTACTTCCAGGCCATAGTAGCAATATTTTTGGGCTCTGTTAGCATTGATTACAGTATGTGGCAGTGTGTTGACCACATCAAGTTACAGCATTTACTTGGGTCCAGATCACTCATATTTTGTCCAAGATCATGTATTGACAATGGGAGAGTTAAACCACTCTGTAAAGCCTTCTTTACCACAGGCTTTCTCAGCCTGCGGCCGCAGATCAGCAGTGGGCCATGAAGCGCCCTCTAATGGTTTGTATTGGTAGGAAGCATCATATATAATTCCATTAGAATTCTAACTCTTGATTATATAAATGTAAATATATGTGTATATCAATGTAATAGAAGTGTTCCAGTAGCTGGTTAATTCAGCATCTTCAGTTTGAGACAACTTAGCTGCTGGAAAAATTTGTTTTTGGAAAAATTGTTGACTGTAGTTTCCTGGTGGGCTGCCATGCTTTGTAGTTATTATTAGGTGGGCCTTGAGGCGGAACAGGTCGAGAACCCCTGCTCTAGCACATCCCTAGCACATCACTTTCAAAGGGGTTCATGTCAGGGCTCAGTTATGACCATTTCATGTGTGCAAATGGTTTCTCGTGCATCCTGACCCCCTCTCGTCCTGGTATATGCATGTCCCATCTGGGGAAAAATGGTGGACCAAAAGCTGACTTCATTTTATTACCACATAATGGTTATGTGTGACCTCTCGTTCGCTTTGCTGTTTCCTGTCCCGACCAATGATCCTTACACAGCTGGGATGATGCAGTTTTTATTAGCCACCTGCAACGGGTATGGCAACCACAGCGCCAGCCTTTGTACGTGCCTCAGTCAGCATATACCACGGCAGCCTGCAAACACTCTACCCCCAGGAATTCACTGGTCTAAATATTTCCAAAGTAAACCAATGCCACAGGACACACAGTACTTCAGGTACCTTTACAAAGTGCTTTGGTCATGTAGTGGTAAAAGTGCTTGTGTTATCAGATCTATACATGTCCAGATTTACATCAGACAATGTGAACCTTAAACATTTCTCACTACAACATCCCTTTTTTTACTTAATGGTAAACAAATAAAACCAAACCATTAATTAATGCCCTCTGGTGGTGAATGAAAATATAGCAACCAGACCACATGTTGGAGCTAAGAACAAGCTAGCTAAACTAGCTAGCACGGCTCTGCCTACTAATACTGCTCTCTATACATTATAACTGAAATAAAAACATACCTGTGATGGGCATGGCAACCACAGTGTCAGCCTTTGTACGTGCCTCGGTCAGCATATAACTAGAGAAACAGGCTACTGTTAGCATAATTACAGTTCAGCTTCGAATTTATAACTCTTTAAATTGAGCATTTTAGAGAAGCCTAACTCGATATACTGGAGTTATTTATTGTTTTATTTAGCGGAACTGACGGAGCTGTACTTACCACGGCCGAGGCTGCCCCGAAACACCTATATATATTAGAGTCACAATACGCTGACCGACCAGTAGGTGGTGCAAAACCCATTTAGCAGAAATTTCATAATTATCTTAAATACAACTATTATACACCGTTACATATGAGCATCCACCTGACCAACTCACCTGCACCCTCAGATCATAACACTGCCTTCAGAGGCTTGGACAGTACCTGACTCTGTGATAGACTTATCTGGACGGGACTTATCAGATCATATGGCCTTGTACCATTGCTCTGGAGTCTAATCTTTATGCTCCCTAGCAAAGTATTTATGTCAAGTGGTTTGGCTTATGCCCACACAGCTGTTTAGTTCCAGTCCTGTGAGTTCTATACATATGGAAATGCTCCACCATAGTTTCCCTGTTAAATACCGTTGTGGGCTCCACTGTCCATTTGTTGTCCATTAAATTAAACCAAGGATTTAACCGATCTCTGATTCAAGAATTGTGTCTGACCACATTTCTTCCACACTTGATGATTCATCGTGTTTCAGGACTTTAATAATGTGTTGGATAGCCCTGAACCCAATTCCAGCCTATTTAGCTCCTTTTCTGTGTAGTTCTGGATGATTCATCTTTTCCATGTCTACAGAATACATCCTTTCACATAGTTCTATAACCGTTTAATGTCCTCACCAAAAAAAAAAAAATTTTGTTTGTTTGTTTGAGGCAATAATAATGAAGCACATTTGAATTACATTAGCTTAGCGGTAGTCTGTTTGATAATGCTTTGTTTTTGTATAAAGTTACATAATTTTAGGGCTGTACCCGACTCAGAATTTTGCCACTCAAATCAGATTCGCCCGTCCTGGCCGACGATTCGACTACATTTACATTACATTTATGGCATTTAGCTCTTATCCAGAGCGACTTACAAGGTTATACGTGTAACAGGTATGCTACTTCAGTGTTAGGAGTCTTGCCCAAGGACTCTTATTGGTGTAGCTCAGCATTTGCTACCAAGACGGGGATTTGAACCCCCATCTCCCACATGTAGTGTTAGCTTTTTGGTGGATAGTGGTGTTAACCGCTGAGCTACACCAACCGACTATTCGTTCATGTTTTTTTCTCCATGTACATTATCTAGTAATCAGTAAATCAATTTGCATACGTTTCAGATCTGATGTCACAGGGACATATTTTTGAGCACTAGACGTGGCATGTGATGAAATTAAATTATTTTTAGATGAACAGAAGAATGGTAAACCTGAAACAGTCTAATTATTATATTCCCAGCACTGAAATAATTATTTCTCGCTTATCGGGAGGCATATTAAGTGACTGTACTAATTTTTAAATAAAGATAATCTAATTTAGGATCTAAAATAATGGATTATAATAAAACAAACGTCTTCAGTCTGTTTTTCCTTCACCGCAAACAGCCATTATGTCTAAAACGAAAGTCAGCTGACTCGTTTAAAGCAGTGTTTGATGTCTGACTAAATGACGAGCAGGATTAGGTTTCATTAGTTCGGATTGTCTTCTTTTAAAGCTCCTCCAGACTTCCTCTGAGACATCGTTTCACCCGTGTTTCTCAGCTTCACAGCTTCAGCTTCCTTCAACGGTGAACTGCCAGCACACGCTGTCACGTGGATTTAATTTTTTAGCAAGCATGCGTCACAGCCCAGCTAGAACTTAAATCTAATTCTACATAATTCTGTTAATCAAAACCTCTATAAACTATAATATGCAAATAAAATAAGATCACCTTCAAAATGTGTGGAAGGATTTACTTGCTACTTGTGTTGTTCTGGTTCTGTACAGAGTGCACAGTGGTCTGAACAGCTTGTGCTGCATGAGTGGCCTGTAAAACACTGTGATGTACTGGCCCCCAGTGTTGCCCTGGTGGTCTGAAAAGATAATGATGATGTACGAGTGGCTTGTGAAACACAGTCATGTGTTGGTAAACAGTGCTGTGATGGTGGTCTAAATAAGCTCATGGTCCTGCATGGGTGGCCTGAAAGACACAGTAATGAGCTGGTGGCCTAAAAACGTACATGGTGCTGTGCTGGGGGTCAGTGAAGTAGGTTACATCCTATCTGGCACCAGTTTGTAAAAAAACGTGACACCTTCCAGCACTACACAACCCACGGCAACCTTCACTATGACTGTGAACCCTGTGCGCAACAGAGCAGTACATAAACCCCCTTGATGATAATGTTAATGGAAATGTGGCAATAGTCTCCCCACCTTAGCTACCATCTGTTCGCTGTCTGAGCTGCACTTTTTCATCTGGCACACACAGTACATGTGAAAGCAGATGCCTGCAATGTCCAGCTCACTGTACCCCCCCAGACAGATGTCCTGGCCAGTCAAATGTTTGGTGTGCGCCACCGCCTGTGTGTCTGAGGTTATGGCTGGCCTTGAGAGCAATCCTGCCAGCTCACCCAACCACAACTTTGGTCACTGCAGAATTGGTAACACATGTGTACCGAGACGCTACCAACTACTCCCAAACTCCTCCACATAGATGAACCAGCCCTGATGAACTGGTCTCTGGCTGTAATGATCTAGCTTTGCACATAAGGTGGCATGTGATCATAAATCTCTATAGCTAAAGTTTTAGATCATTAGCTGGTGCTCTTAATGTGCCTGTCTCACAGGTTAGCCTGAAGGAGACTGAAGGTCAGACCAGCTATCCAAAATGGCACCTAAGCGGCCGACCAATGCTCTGAAATTAGCTCTCTTGCTACAGTGTACCTTTAGAAGGCCAGCTGAATCAATATTATTATTATTATTAACAACAACAACAACAATAATAATAATAGATGTTTATTTATAGTGCACCTTTCATACCATTGGCAGCTCAAAGCACTTCGCAGACAGTTGACATCAGTTATGGGAATACTACTACTACTACACACATACAGTATAAACATATACGTGTGTGGTGGTGTAGACGTGAGTCATCGATATAACGAGGCAGCCACAAGGAATTCAGAGACGGTCCAATAAACTTCCAGAATTTATTTGAGGTAAAACATATTTAACATAAAACAAAATAAGAGTAGGTTCCTGTCAACCTATAATGGTACCTCGTATAGGGTGTGCACCCTAACTGTCCACCATTTTCTCTCATGCCCCTTCATACCCCATAAGCCCCTCCCACTACACAGACCATACCATTACTGAGGGTTACCTGAAGGATCATGGGACAGCATACCCTGAGTTCATACATCAGAATCATATACATTACAAGACTCGACACAAAGACTCGACACAAAGAGTCGAAACAAAGGCACTACACAAAGAGTCGAAACAAAGAGTCGACACAAAGACGCTACACAAAGACGCTTCACAAAGACTCTACACAAAGACGCTACACAAAGAGTCGAAACAAAGAGTCGACACAAAGACGCTACACAAAGACGCTACACAAAGACGCTACACAAAGAGTCGACACAAAGAGTCGACACAAAGACGCTACACAAAGACGCTACACAAAGAGTCGACACAAAGACGCTACACAAAGAGTCGACACAAAGACGCTACACAAAGACGCTACACAAAGAGTCGACACAAAGACGCTACACAACGACGCTACACAAAGATGCTACACAAGACACAAAGACGCTACACAAAGAGTCGACACAAAGAGTCGATACAAAGACGCTACACAAAGGCGCTACACAAAGAGTCAACACAAAGACGCTACACAAAGACTCCACACAAAGACGCTACACAAAGAGTCGACACAAAGACACTACACAACGACGCTACACAAAGATGCTACACAAGACACAAAGACGCTACACAAAGAGTCGACACAAAGACGCTACACAAAAACACTACACAAAGACTCTACACAAAGACTCTACACAAAGACTCCACACAAAGACTCTTGATAAATGATCATCCCAACATGTACACATATACATACATACATACACATATAAATACACAAACACACATACTGTACAAATACATACACACACACACACACACACACACACACACACACACTTAAATACCATGTTAATGTAGTTTTAACTAAATGCTGAGTTAAAGAGATATGTTTTCTAAGTGTTTCTTAAATATCAGCACTGAGCTCGACTGTCTAATAGGAGCTGGAATTGAATTCCACAGTTTAGAAGTATAACACCTGAAAGTGTCTCTTCATGTTTCCTGTATTTTACAGAAGGTATTTGCAGAAAGCCAGCATCTGCAGATCTAAGATCACAAGCTGGAACATAAACAGAGAGACAGTCTGTAATATAAGCAGGTGCTAGATTATTCAGATCCTAATAGACCAGCAAGAGGACTTTAAAGTCTGCTGTACTAGATACAGGCAGCCAGTGCAGCTGTTTCAGAACAGGAGTGATATGAGTTCTGGGGTTAGGGTCTGTTAGGATCTGAGCTGCTGCGTTCTGTACGAGTTGCAGGGGACAGACGGTTTTCTTAGGAACCCCAGTGAGGAGAGTCTTACTGTAATCAATTCTGCCTGTAACAAAAGCATGGACAAGTTTCTCTGTGTGGCTCTGAGACAGAAAGGCAGAAGTGTAGCGATACAGTATGTCTTAAATGATAAAAAGCTATTTTAGTGACATGCGGGATAAAACTGAGCTCAGAGATTAAGATCACGCCCAGGTTTTGTAATTCAGGTTCTATATTAGTAGCTAAAGAACCGAGTTAGTCATAATGCATTGTTCTCTGAGTTTTAGTACCGATAATCAGTATTTCAGTTTTTTCTTCATTTAGTTTCTTTGACATCCACTAATAATCTGACACACAGCTTCTACGTCTTCCTACCGAGTCTAGATTATCCAAATGAATTGAGATGCATAACTGTGTGTCATCAGCGTAGCTATGACAGTTAACATCATGTTTGACCTCACCCAGAGGGAACATGTACAAAGAGAAAAGCAGAGGCCCTGAAACGGACCCCTGTGGTACTCCACAATGAATACTACATTCTTAGTTGAGTGAGTTCCCAGTGAAACCAGGAACAGCCTGCTCGTTAAATATGATTTAAACCAGTCTAAGACTGGGCCAGAGAGGCCGACCCGGTGTTCAAGAAAGTGGGTTAGAATCTTTGTAATCCACAGTATTAAAGGCTTCACTAAGGTCCAATAAGAACAGAACAGAAGGATTCTGTACATCGGTGCTGAGCCTGAGGTCACTGACAACACAAAGTAATGCTGTCTCAGTACTATGCTTTAAACGAAAGCCTGACTGAAACGTCTTTATGACTTGTTGGATATTAGATAAGCATTTAATTGCTTAAAAACAACTTTACTGACTTTAATGAAGAATGGAAGGTTTGAAATGAGTCTAACATGATTTAGAACAGTTGGATCCTCTAGCAGAGGCTTCACCAAGCGTCTGGAGAAACCCCTGTAGACAGAGAAGTGTTGACAATGGTTAAGACGTCATTCTGAACACAGTCAGACACCATCTTAAAGAATGAAGCAGGAACAGGATCAAGATCACATGTGGATGAGCCTAGTGTGTTTATAACAGCTGTACGATCCTGATACCTGATAATAGAGAAGATGTCATTACTGACGTAGGTGGCTTATCAGGAAGGTTTGCGGTATTTGCTCCAGCTTGCTCCAGTCTTATCAGTGCTATCTCATTTTGAAAATGAATTGCAAACTCTTTCAGAAGATAAGTCCTCATAAGACCCGTTAGCAGAACATTAGGACTTGTTAGTCGTTCTGTGATGGAGAAAATTACTGTGGTATTATCTTTGTGTTCGTTAATTGGTTAATTACACCAGAGACATGGCAGTGTTGTAGGTGGAGATCTACTCCCTGAGAATATCATAATGGACCTGCAGTTTGGTTTTCCTCCATAAGCGCTCCGATTGATGACAAATTCTTTTAAGCTGGTGTATTTCCTCATTTATCTCAATGGATTTTTAGAATATGTGAATTTTTCTTCCATTTACTGGAGTGACGCTATCAGGAGCTTCCTTTAATCTAGAGTTTAGATCCAAGGCCAGATCAGTACATGAGGAGGTCAGATCTGTATTTGGTGCACTGCTATCTAAACTCATGAGTCAACGTAACATTTTTTAAAGAAGGATCTTTCAGGCGCTTTCCTCTTTACATCTACACTGACCTGAAAGGATACCCAGAGACGGTCTGAAAGAAAGACATCAGATAGGAGGGACAAGTTTGTTTTTAACCCTTTAGTGATTACTAAATCTAGGATGTGACCTAGTTTGTGGGTGGAGCTGCCCGCATGCTGCTTCAAGTCAAATGTTTCTAGTACTCTGGTAAACTCTAATGCATAACTATCTGATGGATTATCAGTGTGCAAATCCTCAGCGAGGGGAATCTTATCATAACTTGTGGATGCAGCTGATAATAATTCTGCAAATACTAAAATACTAAAAAAGTGCCACTTCATCGTGGAGGCCAGTAAATTAGTGAGGAGCATCACTAAAGAGGCTGACTGAACATACTCGAAAGACATGAATTCACCAACAGTGGCATTTTTACAGTTAAAGTTACTATTATATATGCAGGCCACGCCTCCTCCTCTCCTGCCCCGCCTTAACGCAGCTTCAAGTAACGTTGCTGTGCCATTTCTATCCAACCAGGTTTCTGATGGAAACATAAAATCAAGCTTCTGCTCTTTAAGAAGATCTCTAAACAGAAGTGCTTGGTGACCTATCGTTAAGTAAGGCCAGGTTTAATTCACTGTTCACTCTGTGATGGGGTGTTTGTCTGCGCAGGCTTTGCTTTGATGTTCTAATTCTGCAGGTTTAATGACACTAATAGCGAAGCCACTGACATTGATTGAACATTACCTAAGTGTAGGAGTCTAGTGATGTGTCTGGCACCTTGACATCATCCCAACATGTATATATACATACACATATACACACACACACACATACTGTACAAATACACACACACACACACACACACACACATACTGTACAAATACACACACACACACACACACACACACACATACTGTACAAACACACACACACACACACACACACACACACACACACACACACATACTGTACAAACACACACACACACACACACACACACACACACACACACACATACACTTAAATACCATGTTAATGTAGTTTTAACTAAATGCTGAGTTAAAGAGATATGTTTTCTAAGTGTTTCTTAAATATCAGCACTGAGCTCGACTGTCTAATAGGAGCTGGAATTGAATTCCACAGTTTAGAAGTATAACACCTGAAAGTGTCTCTTCATGTTTCCTGTATTTTACAGAAGGTATTTGCAGAAAGCCAGCATCTGCAGATCTAAGATCACAAGCTGGAACATAAACAGAGAGACATCCTATGATTTAAGCAGGTGCTAGATTATTCAGAGCCTTATAGACCAGCATCAGAACATTAAAGTCTGTTGTACTAGATACAGTCAGCCAGCGCAGCTGTTTCAGAGGAGGAGTGATATGAGTTCTGGGGTAAGGGTCTGTTAGGATCCGAGCTGCTGCGTTCTGAGTTGCAGCGGACAGACGATTTTCTTAGGAACCCCAGTAAGGAGAGTCTTACAGTAATCAGGTTTAATTCACTGTTCACTAAACTCTGTGATGGGGTGTTTGTCTGCGCAGGCTAATTCTGCAGGTTTAATGACACTAATAGTGAAGCAAGCTCAGCAATCAGGATACAGGGGTCACTTTGTTTTGAGCTGGTTTTGACCTGTTGCACAGAACTTGGTTCTAGCTAATGGACATTTGACTAAACATCAGTGTCAGACTAATTAATGAAGGAAGGGACTTCATCTTTCACTGGAGGAATGTTTTACCTTGGATAACTCAACTACATGGTTGGTGCAATCCTCTAAGCACTGCCAGTTTCTGGCCTACTTTGTTCGGCTTCAAAGCTTAATGTGAAAAGACTCTTTCTGTAGCTCTACAGAGCTGTAGTTGTCCAAAAGCTTGTACACTGGGTTTATCTGTGCGGTTAATGATTGTGAGCATTGTATATATAACTGATAGTATCTTGCAAACCCAGTGCGTTTTTTTTAACTGTTGGTAGTGACTTGAGCGCATTGACGAATACCAACCAAGGTAATGGATCAGCTGTGTCTAAGCAACTAGAACAGTCTGAGAACAGCAGACACAGCCTGCTTCCTGTAAGATGGTGTTAGTTATCTGCAAAATCAATTCAAATAGGGCTCAAACTGACTGTAAGAGATCCAAACCTCAGATCTTTTATAAAGACCCAGGTCTTTCACGCTAACAAAACCTATTTCCTGTCATCATGGTCCCATTTTATGAAGAGCAGAGGAGATCTTTATCACCGCAGCCATTCTGATGTTTTTATCACAGTGCGATAAGGCTCTGTTCTCACTGCTGTTTGCTTTCTTAGCTTATACCTGTCTTTCTTACTCTGAGATATGGTGGCTGTGTCACAGCTGGAGGATCTATGATGGATCTTTTGAAGGACTATGTTTGCACATATTTATCCAGGATGGAGGAATTCATTACGAATGACATGCTTTACATTGTTTTACTATCACTCTAGAAAACCAATGATCTACAGAATAGGTCATTTGCTCATTTGTATTATGTTCTGAAGATAGCTTATGATATGAAGAAAGCTCTGTGGGTGGTTCTCGTGCTTGTGATCTTGCCCTTAGCACACTTCAAGCATGTCATAATCTCCTGCACTCTAGACTAAACACTGAGATTATTTTATCCCCCATAAAACGGAGGTTGCAGGCCAATGCTGTGTGTGTGTAGCAGGAGTAATGAAGTTTTGGGTGGGCTGCTCTGCATCATAATACCCGCCTGATAAGTCCCAAGTTTCCTATGCCTGCCCTTAGGGCAGCTCCACTGATACCATGAATGCAGTGAAACCATCTATGACTTATTCAGTAGAGCATGCAAGCATGAAACAAGCAAGAATGGTGAGCCATATTTCATTGGTTATCATTTAAAAGCATCTTGAGTTTGAGTAGCACTACTTATATACAGTGTATTCACCACCCTTGGATTGCAAACTTGACTCCAGTGGATTTTTTACTTAGCCATTATTTAATAGACCCAACACTCATCTGCTACACCATTAAGCAAGCAACATTAAGCTCTCCAAACAGATCAGAGACAAAGCTATTACATATACACTCATCACCAAAAGAGTAGGTGCACCCAGAGGGACGTGCAGGATTGCAATGGAAGGAAGGAAAATAAAGATTTCCAGGAAAATAAATTATGATTCAGTTTAGACTATATGGGCTATATTGTTGAGCTACATGTACAGAAGGGGGTGACTCGACACCATGTCTTTCAATATGGTGTCAGCCACCATACAAAGTTTCCCCCTCAGAGTGACGCAAAGAAACTCGTTCATGCGTCAATCAAAATAGATTACTGTAATGCTCCACCTCCTACAGCCCATACAAAACTCAGCAGCCTGGATCCTAACAAACGCTACAACACTCCTGAGCTACATGAGCCGCACTGGCTGCTGGTATCTATTAGAAAGGGCTTTACATTTCTGCTGTTGGTCTATAAAGCTCTGGATAATCTAGTGCTAATCTTACATGGCAGGTCGTCTATGTTTATGTTCCAACTTTTGGTCTTAGACCTGCAGACGCTGTCCTTCTGCAAAAACCATCTGTAACACTGGAAACATGGAGAGACATAATTCACTTTGACTCACTTATGACTCAGTTATGACTCACTTCTAGCTTCTATGAGACAGTCGAGCTCACGATTAAGAAACGTTTAAAAGCGTGTCTCTTTAAGATAAGATAATCCTTTATTAGTCTCACTAATACTTTATTTAACTCACTAATCTTGGTATTTATGAATTTGAGTTGTAACTTTGGGTCATTAAAACACATACCTACTACTATTACTGATGCTTTCTGTCTATAAAGCATTTGCAACAAGCTGGCAACGGCATAAAAAGTGCTCGATGAATAAATTTAATGATGATGATGGCTAATAATAATAATTATTATGTTGTGTTGTTAAAACTAGTCAGGATTATTACTACTGTAAGTGCACAATTGAGACACATCCAGAAACTAACACAGCATACAAATGAGTCTATAAAGCTGTCAGTGAGTCTATGATCATCTGCAGGTTTGAGCAATGAGTGAAGCAGGTGGAGTCATCACATGACAGAAGCCATGTGCAGTACAGTGCAGGCCCAGAAGGGGGCAGTATACGACATACTTATTTCAGGAAATTGGCAAGGAACCTGTAATCTGCCAGTATAGTGAGAAAATTTGTGGAATGCCTGGAAATAAGCTTAACAATCTTACATTAGCTTACAACTATGTCAAAATAAGAGTGTTAAGATCATTCTACTGGCCAAAATCTCTTTTTGCAGTGCAGATGTGAGTTTGACCATACAGATACACGTTTTTAACATGAAACTGTTGGTGAAATTAATTTTGCATTACTTTTACATGCACATTCAGGTTCAACCACATGCAAAAATGTTCAGCTAATGATCTTATTTGTATATCATCTGCGGATGTCGATATAATTTCAGTTCTTAGATCCACCCAAGAACCTAGATCCACCTAAGAAGACTTCGGTTCTGGTTCTCCCTGTGCCTGCATGGGTTTCCTTCCACAGTCCAAAGACGTGCAGTCAGGTGAATTGGAGATGATAGGTTTGTATGTGTATGTTTGCCCTGTGATGGACTAATGACATGTCCACAGCGTTTCCTGCCTTTCGCCCATTGAACGCTGTAAAAGGCTCCAGCACTCTCTGACACCCAGAAGAATAAAGTGGTTCAGAAGATGAGTGAGATTCATCAAAAGGTCCTCCCCTCGTTCATCTCAGAAATGCTGAGGAGGTCACTCAGATAAACCCACAGTAATAAACCACTACAAAACCGTAGCTGGGTGTCTGAGAACACATCACAGTTATAGTTTTGGTTTAGCTGAGATTTTGATTAGTGGCTGTTAATATTTTTGGGCTGTAAATAATGATACATTAATGTGCTGGGGCATATGAGACCCCTGAGATCCCTGTTCCAAAGTTGTTTAATGGTGCTCCATCATTCTATAGAGCACAGCATCACTGCTTCACACACCAATGCTCTATATATTTGGACATGGCAACCCTAGGATCATTTGTTGGTGGTCCAGAGCATCCCATTATACTCTACTTCACCCAGCATTACCAAACTACTATTGTCTATGGTCACCACTGTTCTTCCAGTCAATGATAAAAATGAGGATTATAAAATCATATTGATACATATGAAACTATAATCACAGTCACGAGGAAACATGACAGCGAACTATAACATTAAATACATATCAGTTAACAAAGGAGCAGAAGACGTTTTTGATATGAAGTTCTGCGCCTCTGCTGATGTGTTGAAAAGTAGAAACCCCAGCTTGTGCAATCATATCACACCTTCTAAGCTGATGTGATTGGAATAAGAGAAAGAATGAGAGCTGAAAGAGACTGACAGGACTAAGGGAGTTGGTCTGATGGAGAAGAAAGTGAGGAAGAGGCAGAAATGAGACAGGACTTGACAGGACTGAAGGAGCAGATCTGATGGAGGTTAGTGATGGAGAAGAAAGAGGGAGAGAAAAAAAAGATGGAGGAGACTGACAGGACTGAAGGAGCAGATCTGATGGAGGTTGGTGATGGAGAAGAACGTGAGGGAGAGACAGAAGCTGAAGGAGACTGAAGGAGCAGATCTGATGGAGGTTAGTGATGGAGAAGAAAGAGGAAGAGAAAGAAGCTGGAGGAGACAGACAGGACTGAATGAGCAAATCTGATGGAGGTTAGTGATGGAGAAGAAAGAGGGAGAGAAAGAAGCTGAAGGAGACTGACAGGACTAAAGGAGCAGATCTGATGGAGGTTAGTGATGGAGAAGAAAGAGAGGGAGAGAAAGAAGCTGGAGGAGACAGACAGGACTGAAGGAGCAGATCTTATGGAGGTTAGTGATGGAGAAGAATGTGAGGGAGAGACAGAAGCTGGAGGAGACTGACAGGACTGAAGGAGCAGATCAGATGGAGGTTAGTGATGGAGAAGAAAGAGAAGAAGCGAAAGAAGCTGAAGGAGACTGACAGGACTGAAGGAGCAGATCTGATGGAGGTTAGTGATGGAGAAGAAAGAGAGCGAGAGAAAGAACCTGGAGGAGACTGACAGGACTGAAGGAGCAGATCTGATGGAGGTTAGTGATGGAGAAGAAAGAGAGGGAGAGAAAGAAGCTGGAGGAGACTGACAGGACTGAAGGAGCAGATCTGATGGAGGTTAGTGATGGAGAAGAAAGTGATGGAGAGAAAGAAGTTGAAGGAGACTGACAGGACTGAAGGAGCAGATCTGATGGAGGTTAGTGATGGAGAAGAAAGTGAAGGAGAGACAGAAGCTGAAGGAGACTGACAGGACTGAAGGAGCAGATCTGATGGAGGTTAGTGATGGAGAAGAAAGTGAGGGAGAGACAGAAGCTGAAGGAGACTGACAGGACTGAAGGAGCAGATCTGATGGAGGTTAGTGATGGAGAAGAAAGAGAGGGAGAGAAAGAAGCTGAAGGAGACTGACAGGACTGAAGGAGCAGATCTGATGGAGGTTAGTGATGGAGAAGAAAGAGAGGGAGAGAAAGAAGCTGGAGGTGACTGACAGGACTGAAGGAGCAGATCTGATGGAGGTTGGTGATGGAGAAGAACGTGAGGGAGAGAAAGAAGCTGAATGAGACTGACAGGACTGAAGGAGCAGATCTGATGGAGGTTAGTGATGGAGAAGAAAGTGAGGGAGAGAAAGAAGCTGAAGGAGACTGACAGGACTGAAGGAGCAGATCTGATGGAGGTTAGTGATGGAGAAGAAAGTGAGAGAGAGTGAGAAGCTGACAGGACTAAAGGAGTTAGTGTCACTGCTGAACTGAGAATCATCCAGCTAACCGTGTCCTGTGGACAGCATCCTGCGGGCAGCGTCCTGGGGAAGCACCCTGTGTGCGGCGTCCTGTGACCACTAATGAAGGACTAGAGGCTGACCAACACAAACTGTTCAGCAACAGATGAGCTATAGTCTCTGACTGTACATCTACAAGTGGACCAGCAAGGTAGGAGTGTTAAATAGAGTGGACAGTGAGTGGACGCTGCTGTTACCCACACATAGCTGTGCAACAGTTATTTTTGGCAGATGGTCTTCTCCACAGGCACTTTCCACTTTCCAGACACCGAGGCAGCACAGAAGAACCAAACCATAACATGTCAAGCCTTGTCCCTCTGATCCATTTCTGAGTTTTGTATTTACTATATATGCCTTCTGGCACTGTGACCATACAACTCTATCTTTGACTCATCTGTCCATGGCACACTGTTTCAGATGTCCTGGTCAATGATTAGATATTGATCAGCAAACTTACACTGACATAAGCATGCTATAAATGGATCACAGCAGATGTCATGGCCTAGAGATTTTGTTTAGCAATATAACATAACAGCATCATCAGTATTTGTTGCGACACGTGTCATAACGTCTGATATTATTTTGGCCAACTGAAGCACGCTTAATATGTATTAGCATGTGACATAATGGTAACATGACACAGATGCTGAGCACAGCATATGCTGGTTTTGCTGGTGACCAGCATAGTATTAGAAGTTAATATGCTGGTCACCAGCAAAACCAGCATATGCTGTGCTCAGCAGCTGTGTCATGTTACCATTACTGATCACTGTCACAGTAAATACCATCATTACAGCTTATGTCACATGCTAATACATACAAAGCAGCAACAGCCAGTACACAGCATATGCTAGTTCTGCTGGTGACCACTATATGAATTTGCATTGCTGCTGGCCAGCATAGTAACGGCCAGCACACAGCATATGCTCGTTTTGCTGGTAACCAGCTATGCTGGTTGTGCTAACAGGGTGACTTACATCACATAACGATTTCTGTTTCTACTAAACTGACAACTACTAAACTGGCTGTGTAAACTGTGTGTATTGTGTTGGACTTTAATAACCTTTGTATTGCACTTATAATGACCTTTGTCAATGTGTATTGTGTTGCACTTATAACGACCTTTTCTCCTCTATAGGAATGAGAACTGGGCTGGGGTTGCCAGGTAATGGTTTACTTGCTCTAGGTCTTTGTATTCATCTCTAGGTACCAGCACTGGCCCCCTGTTCGGGCAGTGCCTGAGCTTATGGTGTGTATTAATCTCTAGGTACCAGCACTGGCCCCCTGTTCGGGCAGTGTCTGAGCTCATGGTGTGTATTAATCTCTAGGTACCTGCACTGGCCCCCTGTTCGGGCAGTGTCTGAGCCCATGGTGTGTATTAATCTCTAGGTACCAGCACCGGCCCTCTGTTCGGGCAGTGTCTGAGCTCATGGTGTGTATTAATCTCTAGGTACCTGCACTGGCCCCCTGTTCGGGCAGTGTCTGAGCTCATGGTGTGTATTAATCTCTAGGTACCAGCACTGGCCCCCTGTTCGGGCAGTGTCTGAGCTCATGGTGTGTATTAATCTCTAGGTACCAGCACTGGGCGCCTTTTCGGGCAGTGTCTGAGCTCATGGTGTGTATTAATCTCTAGGTACCAGCACTGGCCCCCTGTTCGGGCAGTGTCTGAGCTCATGGTGTGTATTAATCTCTAGGTACCAGCACTGGCCCTCTGTTCGGGCAGTGCCTGAGCTCATGGTGTGTATTAATCTCTAGGTACCAGCACTGGCCCCCTGTTCGGGCAGTGTCTGAGCTCATGGTGTAGTAATCTCTAGGTACCAGCACTGGCCCCCTGTTCGGGCAGTGTCTGAGCTCATGGTGTGTATTAATCTCTAGGTACCAGCACTGGCCCCCTGTTCGGGCAGTGCCTGAGCTCATGGTGAGTATTAATCTCTAGGTACCAGCACTGGCCCCCTGTTCGGGCAGTGTCTGAGCTCATGGTGAGTATTAATCTCTAGGTACCAGCACTGGCCCCCTGTTCGGGGTACCAGCACTGGCCCCTGTTCGGGCAGTGTCTGAGCTCATGGTGTGTATTAATCTCTAGGTACCTGCACTGGGTGCCTGTTCGGGCAGTGTCTGAGCTCATGGTGTGTATTAATCTCTAGGTACCAGCACTGGCCCCCCTGTTCGGGCAGTGTCTGAGCTCATGGTGTGTATTAATCTCTAGGTACCAGCACTGGCCCCCTGTTCGGGCAGTGCCTGAGCTCATGGTGAGTATTAATCTCTAGGTACCAGCACTGGCCCCCTGTTCGGGCAGTGTCTGAGCTCATGGTGTGTATTAATCTCTAGGTACCAGCACTGGCCCCCTGTTCGGGCAGTGTCTGAGCTCATGGTGTGTATTAATCTCTAGGTAACAGCACTGGCCCCCTGTTCGGGCAGTGTCTGAGCTCATGGTGTGTATTAATCTCTAGGTACCAGCACTGGCCCCCTGTTCGGGCAGTGCCTGAGCTCATGGTGTGTATTAATCTCTAGGTACCAGCACCGGCCCTCTGTTCGGGCAGTGTCTGAGCTCATGGTGAGTATTAATCTCTAGGTACCAGCACTGGCCCCCTGTTTGGGCAGTGTCTGAGCTCATGGTGAGTATTAATCTCTAGGTACCAGCACTGGCCCCCTGTTCGGGCAGTGTCTGAGCTCATGGTGTGTATTAATCTCTAGGTACCAGCACCGGCCCCCTGTTCGGGCAGTGTCTGAGCTCATGGTGTGTATTAATCTCTAGGTACCAGCACTGGCCCCCTGTTCGGGCAGTGTCTGAGCTCATGGTGTGTATTAATCTCTAGGTACCAGCACTGGCCCCCTGTTCGGGCAGTGTCTGAGCTCATGGTGTGTATTAATCTCTAGGTACCAGCACTGGCCCCCTGTTCGGGCAGTGTCTGAGCTCATGGTGAGTTCTAGGCTCTAAACTTCCTGCACTAGCTGGAATATTATCCAATGGAACACTAAGCACGGTTGTAAGTCGCTCTGGATAAGAGCGTCTGCTAAATACCTTAAATGTAAATGTAAATGTAAACCCTGGCTAGTGGAAAGGGTAGGCTACTCGCACTGTTAACAAAACATGATGCAGCTTAACAAAACAACTGGCTACTGAATTATGTTCTGTCATAGTATGCTAGCACTATTCCACTCACTAATCCAACATTAGATGCCTTTGTTGACTTAAGGATGTCAGCCTCTTCTTTCTTGGTAACTCTTCAGCAGCAATGACTTCATTTAAACAGTTGATGTAACTGTTTGTCAGCCCTGGACACTGACCTGGAGAAATCTTGGCTCCCTTCTTTTTATAGAGTTGCTTCTGCTCAATCAGTACACAGTCACGTTTATGCACAAACAAAACATATTTCTTTTACACTCCACATTAAAAACATCCCGAAACTGTTCATTAAGTTCAACAGTCAACAAGACTTCATAACACATACCATTGGAGTGACTGAGAACTTTGTATCTGAGTATCTTTGTACTACAGGTCATGGAAACTGGATCGGAAAGAAATTACTGGGTGTCATGTTTATAGCACTGTGTTCAACAGCCACTATCAAATGGTGCCTTACAAAAACATTCAACGGGAAAAATGTATTTAGTTTCTTGCTTTGAACAAGCAAATCCCCTGAGATGCTGGCTTATAAGGTATATCTTGCTTATCAGTTTCAGCCAGGCCCCATGAATTGTTTGTAGTATTTGGAAAAAAGACCAAAAGCCTCAATAGGCATGATAAAATTCCATGAGCCTGCTTATTACCGCAGGGTTTCCTGACCTAAGTCCTGGGACCTGGTTGACTTTTTCTTTGAAGGCAAATAAATGGAAAATCAGGATGCATTTTTCTTCCCTGAACTGATGAAACTGGCTACTTGGGTAGGAAAAAAATGTAGGCAATACATGATTTTATTCTTCAGGATTTTATTTGATTGTGAGGAGTGGTCCTTCCCGGAATGATTCAGCCCATTACAACATCACATCTCCAGACATGCGGAGGCAGGAGTACATTTGGGGTGTAAAGCACTGTGCATGCCACCCGCAGAAATGTAACCGCAGGAAATTATGTTTAAGGAGGACATGGGCACAGAATAAGACTCTTATTAGGCACCAGCAAAAAGTCACAAGAGCGATTTCACAGAAAATAGCATGACGTAGGTTGCAATATAAATTCTGGGCTTTCCAATGGGCTGGCAGCCTGTCCAGGCTGTTTCCTGCCTTCCGCTCATTGAGCACTGGGACAGGCTCCAGCAACCCCTGCAACTGAGTAGGCGGCTTAGAAGATGAATGAGTATATCTGAGTATACTGAGTGAGTATAGTTCCGTGCAGCCCCTGAGGTAGAGTGACCTGTTATACAGGTAGAGTGACCCGTTATAGAGCCTGATCACTGTGGGAACGAGCACATGTTTGAGTCTGGTCCTGAATGACATTATTTGCTTGACCTCAGTGACCCCATGTGGAAGAGGATTGTGAGAATGTCCAAAAAGAAGTCTCCCTCAAAAAAAAAAAAAGATTCCGGTCTCAAAGGATTCCCAGCATACTGCTGTCATTAATGGTTAATAGTTTGTTTAGTTTTCTTTGATACACCTCCACTACCCGGGACTCCAGTGACTCCTGCGTCTTCTCTTCGGTTGCATAAATTGTATCTGTAAATATGTGGGAATATTGGTTCGTCTAAGATTAGAAATTCTCCCAGCCCGACTCCCAATGAGAGTTAATCACGTGAGTGAGGAGAAGAATTATAGGAACGCTGTAACCCTCTAATAACCCTGTAACTGCTGGAATTCATTCAAAACCTACAATTGTATAGCGTGAGAAAGAATGCTTTGACCGGAAATCTGTGTCTAAATATACACAATATGCACTTACCTAAAGCTCTTCCCGTAACGGTATTGTTTCTGGCAGAGTGAGGCGGGTATTGGGTCATGATGCTTCCTCAACCATGCTTCAGAATAGGCATGAGGCTTTGGCATTGGTGTGCAGGTGTGCAAGGCTGTTCTCCTTTAGTTCAGTATGTTGTTCCACTAAGTTTCCTAAGTATGAAGCCACTAAGAAGTTTCTATTTGTGATCTCTGTGGCTAAACTCAGGCTGATATGTACAGGGGTTGGACAATGAAACTGAAACACCCGTCATTTTAGTGTGGGAGGTCTCATGGTTAAATTTCACTGGTGTAAATTGCACATTGCACCAGTAAGAGCAGAGTGTGAAGGTTCAGTTAGCAGGTAAGAGCACAGTTCTGCTCAAAATACTGCAATGCACACAATATTATGGGTGACATACCAGAGTTCAAAAGAGGACAAACTGTTGGTGCACGTCTCGCTGGCGCATCTGTGACCAAGACAGCAGTAGTTGCCCCCTGCACTGGCCCCCTGTTCGGGCAGTGTCTGAGCTCATGGTGTGTATTAATCTCTAGGTACCAGCACTGCTGGCGCATCTGTGACCAAGACAGCAAGTCTTTGTGACGTATCAAGAGCCACGGTATCCAGGGTAATGTCAGCATACCACCAAAAAGGACGAACCTCCACCAGCATCACGTAGTGACCTGGCCACTATCCTGCAAGAAGAATGGCTTAAACTCCCTCTGACCACTGTGCAGGACTGTATATGTCATTCCCAAGATGAACTGACGCTGTATTGGCCACAAAAGGAGGCCCTACACCATACTAATAAATGATTGTGGTCTAAAACCAGGTGTTTCAGTTTCATTGTCCAACCCCTGTACCTACCGACCTTAAGTGTACAATTAAACCATATGGATTAGAAGGCCTGGCAGAAGTGGAATGCTGGCAAAGCAGGAGAAGAAAGCACTACACTGCAAGCCAGGCCCATGGCTGCTGATTGTTGGGACACGGTTTGAGGATTTCTGGCCTTTCCAAGTGCAAGCTAACAAGCTAATTAAGGTCTGGGACATTGGCAAAAGGTCACAGAGAGTTCAACTCTGTTAGAATATCCAAAACTCGGCATGGTGTAACGCACTCAGTAGTTGGGTGAAGGCTCCCGGGGAGGGAGATGCAACAGGGGGTTAGCTGCTTTCCCCGACCTCCACAAAGAAATCCAGGCGAGACACAGCCGTTCGGAGTACTGCACCATTTATTGGGCAGAGGAGCACCCACACCTCGTGGTTACAATCCAGATAACACTGCAGCAGAACATACAGGTTACAAAAACCCCCGTAACCATTCCACGTGCCGTACTTACATAACCGTTAGCTTTGTACTCCCTCTCTCGCTCACGACATACAGTGCGCATGCGCTCAACTTATATAGACCGCTATGGCACATAATCCACATGTCCTCAGTCTCCGGGTCCAGTCTCTTCCCCCGCTCAACTTCCCAGGTCATCACCTGAGAACTACCACATGTCCTCAGTCTTACAGTCTCTTCTGCTCCAGGTCAACAGAATTCTATTTCACCAGAATCTCTTCTTTGACCCCTTATGGCTTAATCCTCCTTTACCTTCTGGCTATTCGACCGATTTCTGTATCCTGACCTTTGCTTCAGTCTCTCCCTTATATTTTGGTAGCCTTGCTGATTGTCTGTTCTGGTTCTGACCTGTCCCCTGACTTTGACCTCGCCTTCTCCCTCATGTTTGATCGTGTTTTGCTGCTTTGTGTGACTGCCTGTTTAATAAAACTCGCTTGTCCTTGATCTCTTTGTCCCTGACGACAACAATATTGTCGTAATGTTTCTTCTTATCTCATTTTATTGATATAGATCATTCTACTAAAGTGGTTTCTGTGACATTAGTGATAACAGTGTTGTATCCCTAAAAGTAAAGCCTGGAGTGACAGGCATTGGTCAGTATAACTATAAAAATTCTACAACTTCTAAAAGGACGTCTTTAACAGCATCTTATAATGCCTGCCCTTCTAGAGGTATACTGTAATACACAATGCCAGGGTCTGTTTTCATACTGGCATGTTTAGTGTTTAGAAAAATGAGAAAGTGTTAATCGCTTACTGTACTGATGTCATCACGACAACGCTGAACAGATATGCAGCTTTGCTTATGAGGGTTATGTGGTGGTTTACCTAGTGGCTTGTAGTGCAATCATAAACAGTGTTAACAGGCAACAGTAGTCAGTCCAAAGCATTACAAACTCAGAAGGAATTCTCCGGAACTTATCCCGTTTCATCCACCCCAGCATGATGGGTGAAATGACTACAAATGGCAAGGCAGGCTTCACTTTTGGGTGGAGGAGGGAGGCAGGGATTCCAAGAAACCGGAGGAAGACGCTAAGGGAAAGCTGAAGGTCTCCAAACACTGATTACAGACAGTAAACACAGAAAGCAGATGCTATAGGGTGAGAAGACGATGGATCTTTCTACTAAGGTGGTTTCTGTGTAATAGCCGTCAACAATGAGGGATTTGAGCTAGGATGATAAGACATGCCACTCCACCCACTAGCTCCGCTAGTTCGTTTACTCCCTAAATCACTCCCTCATTCGTTTATTCCCCAACTCCCTCACTCACTTATTTACTCCCTAACTTACTTCCTCACTTATTCATTTAATCCCTCACTCTTTCACTCACTCGTTTGAGAGTGAGGGAGTGAGTTAGGGAGTAAGTGAATGAGTGGGTGAGTTAAGTTTTCTCCCTAATTTACTCACTCACTCATTTATTTAATCCCTCACTCTTTCACTCACTAGTTTACTCCCTCACTCATTCAATCACTCATTTACTCTCTAACTTACTCCCTCACTCGTTTATTCCCCAACTCCCTCACTCACTCATTTACTCTCTAACTTACTCCCTCACTCGTTTATTCCCCAACTCCCTCACTCACTCATTTACTCTCTAACTTACCCTCTCACTTATTCATTTAATCCCTCACTCTTTCACTCACTCGTTTGAGAGTGAGGGAGTGAGTTAGGGAGTGAGTGAATGAGTGAGTGAGTTAAGTTTTCTCCCTAATTTACTCACTCACTCATTTATTTAATCCCTCACTCTTTCACTCTCTAGTTTACTCCCTCACTCATTCAATCACTCATTTACTCCCTCACTCGTTTATTCCCTAACTCCCTCACTCACTCATTTACTCTCTAACTTAGTCCCTCACTTATTCATTTAATCCCTCACTCTTTCACTCACTCGTTTGAGAGTGAGGGAGTGAGTTAGGGAGTGAGTGAATGAGTGAGTGGGTTACGTTTTCTCCCTAATTTACTCACTCACTCATTTATTTAATCCCTCACTCTTTCACCCACTAGTTGACTCCCTAACTCATTCAATCACTCACTCGAGCAATCACTGCTCACTGAATGTCTGCAGTGGTGGCTTTTGGGTCAGTCAGGTACAGCGATAAGGCCCGTCCGTGCTATGTTTTGCATGAAGACGTGTGATGCAGATTGGCAGCCACCAGAACACGGATGACAAACTATTTCATTTGAAGCTCCTCCAAGCCTTTTCTCCTGAGTGCCAATCAGTGTTATGTATTTTGATTGCTGGATATATTGTTCAGAGCCACCCAATAGCTGCTCGCCATTTCCACATCCTCGCCATCAATGGAAAGGTAAGGAGTCTTTCCTGCACCTATATGGTCAGTGCAGATTTGTTGTGGGTTTGCAAGGCCTGTCCTTAGAAGCTTGAGGTTAACTAGATTACACCAAAACACTCAAACATTGCATCAGTGTCTGTTTCAGAAGGAATGTCATGTGGGATTCCAGTATCTGTTTGTTTTGTTAAACTGCTTGGGACTCCCACTGGACAAATAAACAGACAAACTGAACTTTCTTTTCCGGCCTCAAGACACCGTAACACTCCTCAGCCTCCTAATAGCTCACTTCCTCCATCATAACATCTGAGGTGGACTACTGATGAAATGAGCCTATTATACCAATAGGTTTAAAATGCATCCTTAATAGACTCGTATCCAATTACAGGTGGAGCGGTAGGGCAGGAGTGTGTCCCTCTGAGGAAGAGCTTCACCCTAGATTTCCCTAACCCTTCTGCTATGCTGTATTTAACATTACAAAGCTCTGACCAGTTTCTCAGGAACTAACAAACAACATTGGTGAATGAGGCCTAATATTCAGAACACTAAAGTGTTTTTAATCATAGTTTTATTGGGGTACTGCCAAGACGTACACAAACTTCCAGCTGTGAATATGTACAGAGTCAATGTGTTCCCCAACCCACTTAATTTTCACTTCTTTAACATGCATTATGGTTGATTTAAGCTTAACCAGGCTTCTGAGAGATTCGCCAATTCTTCTTTCCACATATGTTGTCTCTTTAGGTGACTAATGAAAAGTAAAGCCTCTAGGTGAAGCAGAGCCTGCGATAGAAACGGTGGGCATGGCTTTAGTTCTGAGTAAGTTGAGCCGAATATGTTTCCCATTTGTAGTGGTGAGCAATCTAGCTGACATGGAATGGCAGTCCAAGGGTTGAGTTCAAGGGTTAGAATTCCTGGCTAGTAACTGTGTACAAGTGTATTATGTTCCAAATCTGCTAGTATTACACAATGAACTCCTTCCTGTAATAGAACCTGTTTGGTTAGGCTTTACTAATATTAATAGTAATGGCTCAAACCTCAAAGCCAAGACCCTGGCCAAAATCCTGGCATCTACATTAATGAGCAATACAGAGCTAAGGAGTTGGGCCTTCAGGATCCTTGATGGTTTTTACAATCACGTGGGCAGTGTTTGTAGTGGGCAGTGTTTGTAGTGGGCAATGTTGAAATTGTACTATTTTAGTTATATGCTATAATCAGGTAGGGACTGAGTTTATCTTTAAAAGCCTCAAAGTTTTCCACAGGAATTCCCAGAGATTTCCCCTCCACAGTAGGATTATTGTCTCTAGAATTCCTTTCTCCTGAGTTAGTTTCCACAGAGATTTTTGCCTTTCTTCTGTTAATGGTTGGCAAGCAAAAGGTTTGTTCCAATATTCATACAGATGCTCCCTTTGATAGAATAATAACCAAGAGACTTTGTTATTTATAATTCAATTTAGTGCTGCTTGGATAGTTTGTCTTCTGACTGGGTTTGTTTTAGTTGGATTAGAGTTATGAGCTAATCCTGCCTTCTGTAAATCAGTTTCCAGTTTGTGTGGCTTCACTGACAATGCTTTCTTTTGGAATTAAATCCAGTATATTTAGTGTGTTCACTAAAGTAAACATTTGCAGATTCCCAAGGAAATTCAGGATTTGTTTCACTACTGTCGTTCATATTTCATTCTCATTCAGTAGATACAGCGATCACCCAACCTTGTAGTTCTACAATTACGGACTGTAGTCCATCTGTGTCTCTGTATACTTTGTTATTCCCTAATCACCTTATGTTTTCCAGTGGTCAGGCCCCCAGAGGACCACCACAGAGCAGGGATGACTGGTCATTTTCAGCACTGCAGTCACACTGATGTGGTGGTGGTGTTAGTGTGTGTTGTGTCAGAGTTTTAAACACCTCAGTGCCACTGCTGGACTGAGAATAATCCACCAACCAGAACTACTCAGCACAACACACACTAACACATCACCACCACATCAGTGTCACTGCAGTGCTGAGAATGAACCATCACCCACATAATACCTGCTCTGTGGTAATAGATAATAAAAAATCAATACCCACTTAACGTTAGTAACATTAGTGCAGGCACTTCATATAACCATTAAAGGTATTTCAGTATCTCACTTCAATACCGGCAGACACAAATGAGCTCCTTACACATTTTAGTGGATTTCGATACCATGAACATAACCAAGTCAGACTTTACATAGACACAATCTGTAACTGAATTAGTTCAGTGTCCATTATTTTACATTTTTAGGCACAAATACAGGGGTTGGACAATGAAACTGAAACACCTGTCATTTTAGTGTGGGAGGTCTCATGGCTAAATTGGACCAGCCTGGTGGCCAATCTTCATTAATTGCACATTGCACCAGTAAGAGCAGAGTGTGAAGGTTCAGTTAGCAGGTAAGAGCACAGTTCTGCTCAAAATATTGCAATGCACACAACATTATGGGTGACATACCAGAGTTCAAAAAAGGACAGATTGTTGGTGCACGTCTTGCTGGCGCATCTGTGCCCAAGACAGCAAGTCTTTGTGATGTATCAAGACCCACGGTATCCAGGGTAATGTCAGCATACCACCAAGAAGGACGAACCTCCACCAGCATCACGTAGCGACCTGGCCACTATCCTGCAAGAAGAATGGCTTAAACTCCCTCTGACCACTGTGCAGGACTTGTATATGTCATTCCCAAGACGAACTGACGCTGTATTGGCCGCAAAAGGAGGCCCTACACCATACTAATAAATGACTGTGGTCTAAAACCAGGTGTTTCAGTTTCATTGTCCAACCCCTGTAAATCAAACGGAAGGAGAGATTTGATAATGTAGTGGAGTAAAGGGTAAGATATTAGACTTGTTAAAGTAAAAAGTCCCCCAGAATGGAAATGCCTAGCTTAGATCTAAAGTTTTCTGCCTCTCTTCTGCATCCGTTCCTCAGAATGTGCTTGTTTTCCGTTGTGAGGTCACATCACCAATAAATCTTAGGACTTTATTACACTTTGTGTTTTCGGGCAGACTAATGACTTTTATGCTGTTGCATCAGAATCCTTTCTTCTGGTCCTTGGTCGTGCTTTACTGTGGTCAGATTTAACTAGGAATTGAAACACCATGTCTTCTGTGTCAGTGATTCTTTGTTCTGCATCTTCCACCCTGCTCTTGACACCATTATGTTTTTGCACACCGGGCTCTCTCAGTCGGCTCTCATGTTTTGGGTATTTTCCCCCGGAGTTCACACAATGATTTTACTCATACCTATGGTATGTTTTTCTGTGGTGAGATCTCTAAAATGTTCAAAAACATGTTATTAGTCTGGCAGCTTGGTTTTAGGAGCGTTATTACTTGATGCTCTGGATCGAGGAATGTTAAATGCCTTTGCAGTTTTGGAAATGGAATGTCCCTTTTGTGTTGCACCCACTATCAGGCCTCGTTTAAACTCTGATAATTTACTTGCCATGAGCATATTGGCCAGTGTTCAACCTCACTCACAAGACAGCACCTCACCACTTATACAAATGTGGACATTCCTAAGCCATAACACCACTTCATCATCAATTTACACACTGATTTCCCATGATATTTGGCATGTCAGGGTATATTAAAATGAAAGAAGCGGCAGTCAAGAGAACTGTGTATATTATATAAAATTCCCTGGAAATTTGAGCATGCTAAATTACCTGTTCAGTGTCATGTTTGTATCCGTGTCTCTTTGCCCAGCCTCCTACTATCTGACCTGTAAGAGGACACCTTAATTTTTGAGCAAGCTTCAGACAGCTTTGCTGTTGTTAGTGTCGTGTACCAAGTACCCAACAAAATAAAAGGGTATGTGGTATTTTCTACACCCCCAACATAGTTAACCTCCTTTTCCTTTCCATCACCAGAACACAGGGTTTTTACAACACCCCCTACTGGGCGTCTCATACACACCCTACTGAGGAAAAACCCTCAGCTACAATATTTAGATTTAGATCTCGTTAGAAAACCCTTGTTCACAGAGGCAAGTCCAACCATAAAGCTATACCAGTGCATGTCTTTCCAGTGTACCGTAACTGTCTGGTAGAGGACTAATTAAAGGACTCATTAAACACAAGTTCTACTTGTGCAGCTCCAGTATTTCTTCCTGTTTGTGGTTCCGTGGCAGCTGGTTGTCTCAAAGTTTTAAGGTTTTTCTTCCAGACCTATCAATTGACTTGCCCATTGCCACTTCAGCGTCTGCATGGCCAACTCTTGAAAAAGCATCAAAGTGAGGGTGGTTGTGTCGGCTTGAAGAGCTAAAAGACAGCATGTGTTTGTCTTCTCAGAGCCTTTGAAATTGTAAAGTGTTTCTTAATTACCATAATCACCTCTCTTATTTCCTCAGCGGTTGTCTGTGCTAAGCTTAAGTGAGGGAAAGTAGTTTACCACAGACCACGGGCCATATCCCAGTGGCCAAATGTCAGAACCCTTTCCAAAAGTGAATGAGTCGTATTTTCTTTGCCTTGCAGCCGTATGTTCAGGCCTTTAAGCATGAAGCCACATCAACCAGCAACACGAAGGCATCAAGATACACAGTTATGGCCTCTGTCATGCAGAAATGTCTCCATATAGTTCAAATAGAAAGCATGAAAATGTCTTGTGCTTGTCTTGGAACAGCCAGTTCACAGTTCCCAGAGTTGTTCATGTGATCAGAAAAAGTACTTGCATCATTGAATCATTTAGAGAACTGGCGGTGGTTCAATCCTGTTCCCTTTGTCTGAAGTATGTCTTAAATTTGCTTTTCCGAAGCCACTCTGAAAACCTCACCATTATTCATACTGGGTGGGGTTATTTATCAGCAGTTAATGATGAGCATGCACAAGCCATTCATTGCCATTTATTTACACGGCAAAACCAAAAGACAACAAACATTTCAAACTTTAAAATTAGCCTGTATTTTATCTGTGGTAATGGTTGCTACAGGCTGCAAGTGCAGAGTGGTTTTATTATAGATTTTTTTTTAAATCCTAACTATAACTGTGTCAAAACACAGGCAGGCATCATCAGAGACAAATCCATATACACCAAAACCAAGTAACTAAAGCAAGGGTCAAAACCAAGGAAAAAACAAGGGTCAAAGAGAAACAGACGGAAAAAAAGTCACGACTAGATAACTCGGTTCTAAACTGAACAGAGAGACAACATTACTGGGACTTTGTACCTAGACACCTTTACTGATACTTGGAATCGTACTCGAAAAAGACTCTTGACATCCCATCAATACACTGAATCCTCACCGGCATCAAATGGCGATGTAAACGCTAGGGAGCTGAGCCGCTCAACCAAAGAAAAACAAGTGGCGGGAAACACTAAGCTTTGAGGGGGGCGCCAGTGTTGAATTTGTGCGGAGAAAGCACCAGACATGATCCCAAAAATCCCTGTTCACTAAATGTGTAAGTAAATAAAAGAAGAACTGCGGTATGCAAGACAATGTGGAGTCAAGATCACAGATGGAGGTGCAACCAATTCAAAACTCGACATTTGAGGCTGCAATGATCTGTACTGGGGTATGTTTTCATCAGAATGAGCCTCAGAATAATAAACAACAGCGAATTAAAAAAAGCTATACAGGTTCACTGAAGATTATTAAGACGATGTAGTAGCTAGAGCACTGCTCTATAATATCGTGTGGACACAATAAAAAACAAGTATCTCCAGCAACTTTACAAGAGGTAAATGTGAGGTAAACCTAGACGTTTTTCATGTGGCCATTTCTGTACCATGTAGATTAACGGACGCAGCTGTTTTCATTATAAAAAAAAATGGAGATACATGTTTTTCATTGGACGATACTGGTTTGGAGCAAAAACAGACTGCATAGATATACAGTACATTATCTACTGTAGTGGGCATGTTTTTCAGCCCTACCATAGTATGCAGTATAGTAGTGTACCATTTTTAATACATCCAGAGACTGTATTGCAAACAACATATTACTTGTGTACTAAATCTGCCTAGTATGTATGCCAAGTAAGTAGTATGTAGTAATGTGTATCAAATTGCATGTCTAAATGTACTGCACTGAAGATACTTGGATGGTGTACTACTCCAGTCAGAGTTTCTGGTATAATGAGGGATCTATCTTTATAGTCTACTGCATCCCATCATGCACTGCAGCCTCACCAGCTCCCAGCCTGCTTCAGCCAAACAAAATGGCAGTGGGTAACATGGGGGAGCAAAAAGCTGATTATAAATATGGGTGTAGTAATTGTATTGGGGTATGTTTTCATTACAATGAGCCTCAGAAAGATAAAATATACAGGTCTGAAGATTAATGAACGATGAACTTGCCTTAAGTTTTAGAGTGAAATAGCTGAGGGGAGCTAACAGCTAGGCTAAACGTATTCAGGTGAGCAGGGTTAGCTGCAGCTAGCTCTAAACAGTGGACACTGCAATAACAACTCTGAGGTAATTGTGAGGTAGCTGGTCGTGGTTGGTGTAGCTCAGCGGATAACACAGCTACCCACCAAGTAGCCACCACCACACGTGGGAGACTGGGGTTCGAATCCTGGTCTGGGTGACTATGCTGTGCTACGCTTGGGCATGACTCCTAACACTACACTGGCCTGTAATGTGATTAACCTTGTAAGTCGCTCTGGATAAGAGCATCAGGTAAATGCCAGAAATGTGACTGTATAAGTATACTACACTGTATGTTAAAAATTGTTACTGTACTGCATACTACACACAGGGGGCAGTAGTAGTGTACCATTTTAAATACAGCCAGAGACCTTCCTAACAGACAGAGCAAACAATGGGGTTTATATAGGAGACCTAACGAGTCATAGATCAACTACAGGTGTGAGATAGAATGGAGCAGAAAGAGAAGCCATGTGCAGTACCACACAGGCACCAGAGGGGGCAGTATGTGACAGTGCTGATAACTATTATCACCAAGCTAACATTTACATGATGCTCTTATCCAGAGCAACTTACAAGGTTAATCATTATACAGGTCGGCCAATGTAGCATTAGGAGTCTTGCCCAATGACTCTTATTGGTGTAGCACAGCATAGTCATCCATACTGGGATTTGAGCCCCAGTCTCCCACATGTGGTTTAGACTCCGTGGCAGTTAGTAGTCTTTTTCGCTGAGCTACACCAACCACAACACGAACCTGAACACTAACATTGGGTTTCAGATGACCTTTAGCAGCTCCAAACAGACCAAAATGGAGCATCATCACATTTCACATAAGCCTCTGTCATGAGTCATCATGGCGGCATATGTAGACCTGTTGGAGAAATTTCCACAATGCTTATTATGGAGCACCACAGCTGGAAAAAATCATCCCAGGGAAACTCTGAACCTTTGCTAACATGATATCAAGATAATGTATCATTAAAGTTAAGGTGGGCTGAATGGCATTCAACTAAGCGGCTCACCAGTCAAATTCAGGTTACTGGTATCACACTCCACCAACAAGCCAGTGCTTGTGCCCATGCTGTTGCTGGTTCACAGGTTCTAGTGAACTCATTAAGAACGGGAGCCCCGTGCAAGTGCAAACTGTGCTTCTTGCCTTGAGGGCATATATCTTACCATCCAGGATTAACCCTTTCAGCATCTGTGTGCAGTCCAGAGAGATTGTCATGGACAGTGAATACGCACAAGACGACTCGTAGTTATGTGTCCTCTTTCTGTTACGAATGTGTATAAGGCAGCACATTCATCACGTTCAGTTCATCATGAAGCACTGTGCCTCTTTGTCTCTTGGCCCCCAGGTTCCAGAGCAGAGAGTTAATGGTGCTGGAACACATTTTTCTGACCCCAAACTTTTTTTTTGTGCTGGAACAGTGCAGAACTGTTATTTGGCATAATCAAAAGAGCATCATATGGCAATCATAATAAAGATTTCATGGTAACAACAAGAAGATAAATCCCCCCCGAGATTCTGCCCAGGGGGCCTCCCTCCACAGTTCACACCCATGCTGTCAAGTGAACTGAAGAGGTTAGTGAGAGTGTATGCAAATGTGTTTGCCTGAGTGTCTGCCCTGTCATGGCCTGGTGATCTGTCCAGGGTGTTTCCTGCCATTCACCCAGTGAGTGCTGGGATAGGCTTCAACAGCCCCCATTACCCAGAGGGATTTCTTGAGGTGCCAGAACACTGACAGCAGCAGTTCTGCTTCTGGATGATTTAACTAACTGTGAACACACAGACGTACTTTACTCTGTATTAAGCTGTAGCTCAGCTACAGGCATTTTCCCACATCTTTGATACTTTGCCACAAAAGAAGAATGTTTTATTGTCTCTCAGCGCTTGACCTTTTCATGATTGATGTGCTTTCCCACTGTAATCCATATAAATGCAAACAAGACTCCAGAGATTTAAGAGCTTTTATTGTTAACATCTGACTTTAGAATGCTCTGCAAAGTACTTTTCAAACAGCTAAGGAAGATTTTTCAAATTTGTACTTAAAAACAAATTAAAGAAACTAATTAAAGCTGCTATGGAACCACAAATCAGCAGTAAAGGAGCCACATGTGGTTTTGAAGACACATGGAGCTGAAGGGCTACAACAGTCTATGGGCCACAACAGCTGAACCATAAAAGTGGTAGACCGCAAAAACTACCCTTGGGTATATCAGAACAACAACTGTGCACTGGGAGCATTACTAAATATGTGTTCATGACTGTCTGCTGCACACAGGCCTAGGCTCTCTATGCTCAATGCAACTCCATATTAATACCCATGGTTTTGAAATGGGATGTTGATCAAGCTCATTTAAGTCTGATGGGTAGATGTTTACATGCTCTTGGCCATACAGACTTTATTACCCTTGAAATATTCCCATGGCTTTACGGTGAAGATTACATCCAACAAATCCGCTAGTCATCACACAGCTTCACCATCCTCAAGGTAAACAACAAACCTCCACCAGCCTTGGGTGAGGCATAGACCCATTTCATATTTCCATATTTGGTGCAACAGAAGTTATAGCAGGGAAAACGTTGAAGTGCACCCTAGGTGGCCATGGCAAGGCGCTCGCCCATGATGGAGATCCTTTATGGGACTATAGTGCACTATGCAATCTCATAGGTCCATGTCGTTAGAGGTGTTATCATGTGATTAGCAACTAGCGACTAAGTATAATCGCTGAGCAATAAACTCAATCAGTTAACTAATCCATGTAGCCTCAGTCTCAACATCAGCAAAACTAAGGAGATGACTGTGAACTACAGGAAGCTGCAGAGGGGTGGTCACTCTCCCCTGTACATCAATGGAGCTGAAGTGGAGAGGGTCAGCAGTGTTAGGTTCCTCGGGGTACACCTCACCGATGACCTCTCCTGGTCATTCCACACCAACAAAGTAGTGAGGTCTGCCCGTCAGCGCCTCTTCTTCCTGAGAAGGCTCAGGAAGTTTGGTCTGCCTCTTGACACCCTCACCAGCTTCTACAGATGCACCACAGAGAGCATCCTCACGGCCTGCATCACTGTCTGGTATAGCAGCTGTTCTGCCTACAACCGCAAGAACCTGAAGAGGTTTGGTGAGGACAGCAGAGTCCATCATAGGCAGCAAACTTCATGACCTGCAGGACATCCTACTGCCTGAGGAAAATCCAGAAGATCCGGTTGGACTGCAGCCACCCAGCACACGACCTGTTCACCGGTACTGCAGCATCCAGGCCAGAACAAACAGAGTAATGAACAGTTTCTACCCACAAGCCATCAGGTTCCTGAACAAGCTGTGAACTTTTCATCAACACCACCAACACAACCAGCACCACCAACACCACCAACACCACTGCACCCGGACACTTTATTATTAATACTGTTATATAGCACTGCTATGGAGAACATCACTAAGTCACTTTATACAACAGGAATAGACATAAACATACATATTTATATTTATATTAGCTCCACTCGCTCTCAGACTATACCTGTCTCCTAAATGTACATATCAGAATTTCTACAGACCCCTCCTGTCTTTGTATATTCTGTATTTTGTGTATTTTGTATTTATTGAATATAACTTTTATATCTCTTTATTTTAATGTTTAGTATGTATATAGTTTTGTCCTCCCGTAGAGCACCAACCTGAGCCTCACCACAAGCATTTCAATGCATAAATGTCCTGACATGTTGTGCATATGACAAATAAACCTAGCTCTTATCCTTGTGACATCATTACGATGTTAGGGGAAACAGATTATAACCCAGTGTGTATACACAGATGATCACAAATCAAGTTTTGTTGGATCTCCGGTTCCGCCAAGGATTAGGTGTAGCCCCCGAATTACTGTATTACCCCTGAACAGCACTGGAAAGGAATTACAGTTGGAGTGAATCTTTATGGAGAAGATGCAACAGGCTACTCAGCTGCCTCTTCTCTGAGTCATACTTTTAATGATCTGCAGATTAGCAGCTCGTTCCCAGATCTCAGATTCCCTTGGGTTTCATAGCTTAGTGGGGGATAAAATTGAAAGGCTCTTATTGTACAAGTACTTGGGCATTTGTTTGGATGATAGGCTCTATTTTAGAATGCACAGTAAGAACCTTAAAATGTTGTAACTAATTATTGTAGCGGGACCTGCCCTAATTTTGCAGCTTTGAAATCCATTGTACACATTCTGTACAAAGTGTTTTAGACTATGTGGTGGACGAAGTACACAAGCCATGTAGTTAAGTTAAAGCAGAGATACCACAGGTAAAATATTCCTCCAGGGAAATTAGAAGTTTTTCCCTTTGGACCTACACTTAGAAGTGTTATCCTCCAAATGCACTTAAGTATGGAGAGTAACAGTAGCATGGTTTACTGTGGCTCTAATGTCCTATTATCATTTTTGGAACTAGTAGTGATTACAAACCTCAGGAAGTACAGGTATGACGGAGTTACGGCGAGAATTGTAGCGAGAGCTGTGCCTCTACAGAGCTAATAAAAGATGCTTTCGATTAATCAGCAGATTAATGAGCTCAAATATGCAGCGCTTTGTTGGATTGGGCTTTTTTTTTTTACAGTATCAGTAAACTGGCAGTTGGCTTCTTTTTAACATATTCTGTTCCACCTTAAATGGTTTCATTTAAGGTGGAAAAGAACTAAAGTCGGCTACAGCTATCGTATTGGATCCTGGCTGTTCCATGCCCTGTGGATCCTCTGGAATAAATAGGAGAGTGCACCACCAATTCCGAGCATGAATCGACGCTAAGGGGTTTAAGGTGCTTGCTTTTGGCTGGGAAAAGTGATGGCTGCAGACATCTCTTTGGATTGACTTAACGTGTGTTTTGTGGGAAATGCATGGAATCCCAGGTGTGTGTTGGCCAAAAAGCAAAATGCCCTCAATTTGTACCACACTATTTGGTTTGTGTCAACCAAAAACCTAATTACTTGCTGAGAACCTGCAAAAGTGAAAAGGGTCTAATTATACTGTAGTAACAGGAAATGGTGGGCTATCCTGGCCAAAAAAGGGGAAAAAAAGGAATTTCCTGGTTAAATAAAGGTTAACAAGTATAACCACAGAAGCAAAGCACAGTGGGAATTACTGTTTCTTAAACACACACACACACACATGAAAGGAGATGGTGGGTGGACGATTCATAACAGAATTCCTCTTTAGCCTATGTGTTTACGTTTGTCTATAACCACAGTCAGCTGGGATATCCTGCTCTGCTGACGGCCGCAGAAGATGTAAGAGCCTTCTGTTAGGCGAACCGAGTTAGAAAGTACACAGTGAAATTCACACTTCAGCCAGTGGGGGTCACTAGTTTGCCTCCAGATGCTTTTGGAAGTATGAAAACTTCCGAATTAGTGTTGCACGGAAGCGCATGCCGACCGCTATGCTACTCCGCAGGATTTCAGTGGGGGGGATGTTGTTCCAGCTACTCACTTTTAGAACACTTAACCCTTTGTAATGAGCTTGTGCTCATCATCCTCACAGTGCTTGGCGGTAAGCTGGTTTCCTCCTAGTGACACTCATTCACCTTAACTTCATACATACTGTCACTGTACCTACACACGCTTACGTTAGGGGCGTCTAATGAGCATAATGCAGAATTAAACCCTATACAATACTTAAAACTAGTCCTGAATCCCAAACACTTCTTTCAAGGCATTGGTGGGACCCACTTTGGGAAGGCCTAGCCTAGAGGGCATGTTGAGCCTGTAGGGTACTGCTGATCTCATGATTTTGACTAGTATGTTTTCTCCATTGTGGAGACTTCATGTTTTCTCACTTGGAAGGCAATCCAAGAGGTCACGAGAAGTCATGAGCACTTTTTCACCAGAATGTCAGTAGGGAACATCAACTTTGTGATCCCATTGTGAGGCCACCTGTATGGCACCACATCACATTGTCTCATCCATTAGGAAACTGAAGGGGCTTGTCAATGATAAGTTAAAAATGGTGTGTTGGAAGCAGGGACAGCACTGAAATGTGCCTCGTGCTTTAGACCATTGTAAGGGCACTTCATTACACTCTCTCCTCTACAAGGACACGATACATTATCAGATGTTCAGAAACAGTCTTTCTCAACCAGGCTGCTGTGGCCCCCCAGGGTGCCATCAAAAAATATTCTGATGTTGCTGACAACAAAATAAAATGGATAGTTACAAAGGTTTTCATGAAAATGCAGCTCATTAGCCACAGAATTTGTCTCACATGTCCATTCCCTACAATGGTCAGAGTATGACTAGCCAAAGGCTGACCTAAAAAGCCTACAGTGTTTTTTGACTTTTCCATTTCCAATTCCAAGAAAATTGTAAGAGTAAGGTGCGGTGTCCAGAGCTTTTGGAGAAGGTGCCGGAGGTCAGCTATGTAGTAGTGAAGATGCTAGCCAAAGCTAAGAAGTCACACTGGATTGATTACCAGTGGTATTGTCAGGATGCACAGCAATTGCCAAAAAACTGCTAGGCCCACAAGCAGCAAACTGAGCCTTTTGGGGCTAACTTCATCAAGAGTACACGTACAGGGAGCGACTGAGGGCTGTGGACCAGGAGCTCCATGCCTGCTTCGTATCTATTCCTGCCAGAGTTGGGAGGTTGTGTGTATCATCCCAAACACAAGTTTCCCATTGATTGCAAGTCACATTTACCCCTTTTCTGTCATAACAACCGCTTATGGGGTGTGTGTGTGTGTGTGTGTGTGTGTGTGTATGCTGGCTGTCAGACGGCTACAGAGATGTTTAATACATCCTGTATCCTTTTAAAGGGTGAAAAGGTTGGGTCACTGCACAGATTAATAGATCAACATCTACTGTCACTCCTAAATACATGTTTCTACTTTGAACAGATTAAAGGTACATGATCTTACACACACGCTCGATTTACAATAAATCTGGCAATTGGACAGGCCAAGGAAGTGTTGCAATCTGGCAGAGACTCTTGGGAAACCCCTGCTGTGTGTGAACCGTGCCATGAGAGGCAACAGAATGTCCTGCTTAGGATAAGATATAACAAGATATGATACGATAAGATTTTATTATTCCACATTGGGAAATGGCAGGCGTCCATATTGGGGGGTCCATATTGTCTGCTACTGTAGTGAGTGTCTAAATGCTCTGCTTGGGGAGGTGCTGGTTGTAGAGCCTAACAGGAGCAGGGAAAAAGGAGCTGCGCTATATCTCCAGTGCAGTGCAGCAACTGTCTCTTGTAGTGGGTGAGAGGTGTTCTCCATTATGGACGCCAGCTTGGACAACATCCTCCACTGGGTCCAATGCACAGCCCACAATAGAACCTGCCTTCCTGATCAGCTTGTGCAGTTTCTTCCTATCTGCAGTTGTGATCCCACCCCCACTCACCCCGCACCCCGGCCTAGCAGACAGTGGTGTAGAAGATGGCAGATGCCACCACTGAGTCTTAAAACGTGTGGAGGAGTGGGCCCTGTATAGCTAATGACCGGAGCCTCCTCAGCAGGTGGAGTCTGCTCTGGCCTTTCTTTTACAGGGCGTGTGTTGAGTTGTTGGTCCCTAACGTCAGTACCACTACTGGGGGTGACGAACTGCACATTCACAGCAAAGGCAGGACTGAAGCGCTTACCACGGAGCCCCTATACTCAAACCCAAGGAATGTTGGATCCCAATCCTGACTAAAGATTTCATCGCTAAAGATGATACAGATCCGGGCCATGGCAGTCCAGGGTTCTCACAAACGAAAGCAACAGTGGCTGCCTGTAAATGGCAGGACATGTAATGGGTGCCATGGCACTAAATGTCCCTTTAAGCTAAGCGCTTGGAAATGGTCCAGACAAGAACAGGGGTGTGTAATGAATGTGCCAAATGTGTCTGGGTGGTGGACAAGGAAACTGTGGGAGCTGCTTGTGCTGTTGTGCTTATCGTTGGATCAAACAGTCCTCTTTACTGATAGTCTGGATCAATCTGGATATGATAAAAAGTGGACTGGGGACTAGGCTGGCATTCTGAACAGGTACCTTATAACCAGAGTGTGGGGAATTGATCAATACTGTCTTTCAGACTTGTCAGGCTATAGAGGGTGCTCCGAAACAAGAGCAAAACAAATAGGCTTATTATTAGTTTCTCTTTAGTATAAAAACATGAGCCACAGTTCTTTAGTCACACGAAATCAGTGTTTGTTTTGAAAAGGGAAAAGAAGAATCTTGTGATATTACATCATCTGCTTCCTCAGACTCCTTCTGTATAATTTCCGGTGCCTCAAGGCAAATGAACCACTATTACTAACAAATGACAAATGGTAGAAGCAAGTTTACAGTCAAAACATCAGTTTAGAGTCACGGCCCCAATAGTCTAGGAGTAACAGGCCAAGAAAAAAAAAGAGTAGTTGATGAAAAGTTGGCAAATTGTCAGTATTTATTTTTATTATCTTATTCAGGCTATAAGGCATCATGTTGTAAAACTGTACAGCTGAGTTTAGACTTAAACTGGTCAAGTACAAGTACTGGCTTTTACAGATCCTCAGGAGAGTATGGCTTTAGGGGGGTTAGCCAAGACCCAAAACAAACTAGAAACCGAAAAAGAAAAAGACTTACAAAACAAAAATACAAGCCTGCGCCTGCCTTGCTGCCATAAAACCGGAGAAATAGGAGCAGGAAAACACCCCGGATAAAAAAATACCCTGAGCAGGAAAATATCCTGGCTAGGAAAATACCCCGGGCAGGAAAATACCCCGGCCAGGCTGCTTATCCATCACAGGGCAGACATACACATTCACACATATGCTCACACCTAGGGGGCAAATTAGCATCTTCAGTTTACCCGACTGCATGTCTTTGGACTGTGTGAAGAAACCAACACGGCCATGGAAAGGACCCTCGAGACCCCATGCCCAGGCCCTGTTTACTGTGAGGTGACGGTGCACTCACAACGCCATTATGCCTCCTTTCACAACAATCTCTACATGTAACCATGGGTGAACACTCTCATTGTTCTTACATACAGAAACAGCAGCCAATTAAAAAGTAGCCCACACAAAAAGGCACCCTGCAACTGTCGAATTCGCGCCTGTGTAACAGGTAGAGTTGTAGCCAGTGTGGGCTAGGCAGCCACCGTAGTTCGGAGTAGGGCTCCCCCCCCAGCTCTGTGCGTTGGGTCGGTATGTTAATTCCAGTTTGGCTATGCCATCAGCGATTAGTTAAGAGCCAAGACGCTGAGTTTGTAGCTGCTGTGTGCGGTATTACGGATAGCACAGGCTTTAAGACCCATGTATGCTGACGTGCCTGAGTTTGGGTGGATTTGGGAATCAGCATTTTGGGGTTTGGGTACAGAGCACGGTCGTCCATTGGGTGGGGACAGTACTGGCTCTACTCCATTAAGTGTTGTGCATCAGTCTGTTATTCCGTCCTTAGTTTCCGTCCTTAGTTTGCAGTGTCCAAAAGTAGCACTCCAGCTGGGGGGGAGTGGTGGTTAACTGTCTACTTGATACGGGATCAATGGTGTCAAAGCTGAAAGTTTCTATGGTCAACACATTCAGGGTGACTTGCACTCGTGCCAGTGGTTGCAGCTTCGGGCGGCTAATGGGTTGGAGATACCTTATGTGGGCTATGTGGAGTTAACGGTTGAGGTACTTGGTAGGTCAATTACTGATCGTGGTTGGCTGGTAGTTAAAGATCCTCCAGGTCTTAATACCTCCCCAGCAGTTCCTGGCGTGTTGAGTATGAATGTCATTTTGGAGTGTTACCAGGAACTCTTTTGCCAGCATGGTCTAGCATTGTTTGATCTCCCACCAGTAGTACATGCATCATCACATTGGCAACAAGATCTGCAGTATTGTCATTATGACCGTAATAGGCCGTCTACATCAGCAGTACAGGTAGCTAAAGTGAGCGGGCAAAAGCCTGTTCATATACCAGCAGGCACTTTTAAAGTGATTCAGCGGCTTCCAGTCAGTTCAGTGAGTGCATGACTGGGGTATTGATTGAACCTTCTGATAACTTGGGTATGTTACCTGATGGCCTTTTGGTGGCTATATCCTTGGTCAGGGTAGTTAGAGGTAGTTATGTGCCAGTAGTGAATGTGAGTGCTACACGTGTTGCTGTCTCCACATTGCCCTTTAGGATTGCTGACAGGTGTACAAGTTGTGAGTTTGCCTGATGGAGTTATGGAAGAAGTGAGTGAACCCTTCATGGTGGTGGCTCAAGTCCAGGCTCATACAGCACAACATAGACCCATTTTGGAGCAGATTGAGGCTTTGGACCTGTCTGTTCTCTCTCAAGTAGATCAGGGAAAGGTACAAGTACTCTAGAGTGTTCACTTCATTTGAAGGGGATATTGGTTGTACTGGGCTAATTTCACATGACATTCCCTTGTTAGATGATGCAACAGTGAGACAGAGGTACCGACATATTCCCCCATCTGACGATGACACGGTAAAGGCTCATATTCGGCAGTTACTTGATAGTCAGGTTATTCAGGAAAGTTGTAGTCCGTATGCCTCTCCCATTGTTTTGGTTAAAAAGAAAGATGATAGCCTCCGCATGTGTGTTGACTACCGTCTGCTTAATAACAAAACAAGGAAGGATGCATTTCCATTGCCCAGAATTGAGGAGACCCTAGATGCCTTATCAGGAGCTCAGTGGTTCACTACTATGGATTTGGCCAGTGGGTACAATCAGATTCCGGTTACTGAGGGTGATCGTCCAACGACAGCATTCTGTACTCCCTTTGGACTATTTGAGTTCAATCGGATGCCTTTCGGATTATGTAATGCCCCTAGTACTTTCCAGAGACTCATGGAGAGGATGTTTGGTGACCAGAATTGCCAGTCCTTGCTGTTGTACCTCGACGATATAATTGTGTTTTCTTCTGATATAGATCAGCATTTGAGCCGTTTGGAGTTTGGAGTGTCTGCTGTGGCTAATTGGCCACGTCCAACCTCTGTCTCTGAGCTACGTTCATTTCTTGGCTTTGCTAGTTATTGTCTGCAATTTATTCAAGGGTTTTCAAAGATGGCCGGTCCGTTGCATCGCCTAGTAGCAGAGGGGGGTGGTACCAAGATTTGGAAGGGTCAAGGGCCTTGTCTGTGAGAAATCTGGTCAGAACAGTGGGAGTCCTTGGGGGCTGTGCTCTCTCAGGAGCAGGGGGGTCAAGTGCATCCCATTGCTTATGCAAGCCGCAGTCTCAACCCGAATGAGAAGTTGTCATCTGGATACAGCCAAGTTGGGTCAGCGTTTCATTATACTATCCGTTATTGGCCAGGCCGTATAAATAAAAACGCTGACTCTTTATCTCGGTAAGGCACATCTACTTCAGGGGAGAAGCTCCATCTCTAGTGGCTCATCTTTCTTTTTCTGCTTTTCCTTTTCATACTACTGAGGAATTGAAGTGCATGCAGGAGGCTGATCCACGTATTGGTGCTCTTCTTCCTTTTTGGCAGGAGCATAGGTTGCCCATAGGTTGCCCAGTCGAAGTGTGAAGGAGGAATTGCCAGCTCGGACCAGTGGTGCCAGAAATGTTAGAGATGTATCCTTGCAAAGCCACTACAGCCACGTATTCGGGCCCCTATGGGACATCTCTTGGCTTTAAGGCCAAATGAGGTAGTGGCTGTTGATTTTTCTTTTTTGGAGCCTGCTAGAGATGAAACTGAACAGGTTTTAGTTATGACTGACGTTTTTTCCTAATTTACCCAGGTAATTCCTACTCGAGATCAAAAAGCTCAAACAATTGCATGTGTTTTAGTTAAGCACTGGTTCTACAGATATGGTGTCCCCGCACGACGATTACATTCGGACTGTGGTCAGAGCTTTGAGAGTGCTTTGGTTCGTCAACTTTGTGACTTGTATGGAGTCCAGAAGACTCAAACCACAACATACCACCTGCAAGGAAATGGCCAGTGTAAGCGATTTAATCACACTATGCATAATCTTCTGCATAAATTGTCTGAGGAACAGCTGCTGGCCAGACTATCTGCCCCAGTTGGTTTTTTTAATTACAACACCTCCCCTCACCAGTCTACAGGGGAATCACCTCATTTTCTTATGTTTGGGCAAGAATCCCAACTCCCAGTGGATTTTCTGTTGGGCAGAGTTCAGGAGACAGAGGGTAGAGCGGTCTGTGACTGGGTTCAGGAACATCAGAAGCGTCTACAGGTTGCTTTTAAAGGGGCAAGGGAGAGGATGCAGGTTGCTGCACAGCAATGTAAAGAACGCCATGACCAGTTTATACAACCTCATCAGTTGGAGGTTGGCCAATTGGTTTATCTCAGGGATAATTCAGTACGTGGGCGCAAGAAAATTCAGGATGCCTGGAGTGCTGTCATTCATAAGGTGTTACGAGCACCTGAACCTGGTGGTGTGGTGTATTCTGTGGCCCCATTGCAAGATTCTGGGAAAACTCGACAGGTACACCGGGTAATGTTAAAGCCTGTTCTCCAAAATCTTTCCTTGGTTTCCCCTGAGGTACAGAATCTAAGTGTAGGAAGTGACCCAGGACAAGATGAGGAAGAGTGGGTTGTGGTAGATGCCCCTCAGGCTCAGTGGAGGCAGTCTCCCTCTACCACTTATGTTCCACTGGCAGCAGATCTAGCAGAAGTGAGTTCATCTGCAGGTGCAGAATGTGGTGGTTCTACGGCACCTGTTGTATGTGAATCTGATATCAGTGGTCTTAGTTCAGAAAAAAGACGACGTACCACTTGAGTAACAGTAGGCCAGCATAGAAATCCTCACCGTTTACCAATGTCCATGGTGAGTGTAGCTACTGAGTGTGCACTTTCTCAGGTATCTGGCACCAGTAATATGGCTGAAGCATACTTCAGACCTTGCTCTTAGCAGTTCCTCAGAGTCCTAGAATTATGGTGCTGTGGGGGTATAGTGTAACAGGTAGAGCTGTTGCCAGTTTGGGCTAGGCAGCCACCGTAGTTCGGAGTAGGCTATGCCATTAGCGATTAGCTGCGATTAATTTAGAGCCAAGACGCTGAGTTTGGAGCTGCTGTGTGCGGTATTACGTGTAGCACAGGCTTTAAGACCTGTGTATGCTGGAGTTTGGGTGGATTTGGGAATCAGCGTTTTGAGGTTTGGGTACAGAGCACGGTCGTCCACTCTAGACAAACGATATCAAACGATAGCTTGTTCCGTCTAGTCGCTGGGACTTCTAGTTAAAGGTTCTTCGTGGGAGTGCCACCATTGGTCAGCCTAGGTGGCGTCCCACATGTGAAGTACAAAGAGCCTTCCGTTGACGACACCGCTGCTGTTTTGTTTTGGGTTTTGTTTGTATTTCTCATTGGGTTTTATTCCCGATGCTTTTTTCTTTTCTTAGTCTTGTTTATGGATTATGTTCATTTGGAATTATGTGAACTTATTGTGATCATTTATATTAATTTATGTTGTATTTGTTTATCTTTGTAAATTGATGATATTATTTTGCCATTATTATTCATAAGTGTTTGAGTTCTGTTTGATTTTCTGTTGCTTATTATTTAAGTGGTATATCGGCTATGGTTTAGAGGCAGGACTGGTTGTATATACTCTGCCTGGTATTAATGTGTTCTTTATGCTTGAGAATCTCCTGACACCTGTGGTGTCCTGTCGACTGATCACCCTTTGCTATTTTTGTTTCTTTCACCTTTTTTGCATTATTGTAGTGTGGAAGTCACTATAATACTAGGAGGTTTAGTAACCTGTGTGTGTAAGAGAGTGGAGTTTTTGGGTGTACGGTCTCAGGTGTGTGGAAGCACCTGTGCAGGAGAGGTTATTTATTTAAGAATTGGTCCTGTGCTTGGATCTACACAGCCAACATACCTAACTGCTTTTTCTTATTTCCCTTTTGTTTGGTTTCTTTGCATTTTGTTTTGGCATCGGCATGACCCTGTGAAGTTTGGATATTCTTTTATGGATTTTTAAATGAGGTATTAAAGTGATAAATGCATTTTTTTTTTTATTAAATCTGTGAACTAAACTCAAATTCACAGAATTTTTCTAAGCAGACTTATGGGTCTGCATTAACTTCTTGGGGTGCAATTCCCTAGGTGGCGTAGTCGAGTCATAATTAACACCTGAGCAAGGGCCACACCTGCTCTGTGCATTAAATCAGCTGGGTTTGTTGGGAAAACCAGGAATGTGGAAACCCTTCATGCCAGAGAAAGCAGCCGTTAGTGAATCATGGAAAACTGCAGTTTGTTAGGTTGCAGTAGTGGAACTTACAACTGTGCCTTCCTTCCTTTTGTGGTTTTTGGGGATGTTGCCCAAAATCCTTTAGAGGTGAGGTGAGTGAGTGGGTTGTGGTGAAGTCTAGCATGACCACGTGTCACATCTACGTGTCAAACTTTTGCCAAGTTCTATCATGTGGTAAAACACGATGACAGAAAGTGCATCAGAAAATGTATATATGAGTCAAAGTGTGTGGACACCCTCCCTAAATATCACCCACAGCAGCATAAAGTCAAGCACAGAGTCATGCAAACCCCACATATAGCACTGACAGTAGAAAGTAGAGATTGAGCTCAATGACTTTGTTTTGACTTTGTTACGCTCCCCCATGCTGTGTTTTGTGTACACTCATGCTTTCGCTCTCTCTCACTGTCTCTCTCTGTCTCTCTTCCTCTCTCTCTAGGCACCGCACCGCATGACCGTGTTGTACACAGAGTGGGCAGCCATCCTAGCCTCTTGAAATCTTAACCAGGAGTTGTGAGCTCCATGTCCTGCCTCGAGGGATGTATGAGCAGCAGTTTGCACTGCCTTCAGCAGCTCTGTGCTCATTTGTATGATCAATGCTTGTATTCGAAAAAACATACCACATACCACTTTAGGATGGATTTAGTAGTAGAGTAGTATGTAGTATGGGATTTTGAATACAGGCATTATACAGTATGAGACCAAACTGAAAATCTGCAGTGCACTGAGGAGACCCAGATGGTGTTCTACTCCAGTCAGAGCTTCTAGTGTACACGGGGAGCTGTCTTTGTGGTGTACTGCATCCCATCGTGCACAGCGGCCTCACCAGCTCTTAGCCTTTCTCAGCCAGAGAAAATGGTGGATGGTAACACTGGGGAAAAAAAGCACAACCACCGTTAAATATGATATAAATGTGGGTGTAGTGATAGTAGTGGGGTATGTTATTATCAGAATGAGCTTTAGAAAGTTTAAATATACAGGTCTGAAGATTAATAAAAGATCAACTCGCTTTAGAGGATCAGTTTTAGAAGTATGTCAAGTGAACGGAGTAGCTCTAGTAGCAGCTAGCTGCTAGGAAGATCAAACAAACCCTGAGATGAGATGAGATGAGATATGACGAATGGAAAAAATCCTCTGAAGTAAGTGATTCATAAATGCCATTTGGATCCCATGACCGAGCACACCACTAGAGCAGAGCACACCTTTTCTGCGAAGTCATTAATAATGATCCAGATGATGTGCCAGGCTAATATATGAAATTTGATTCGGCAAAGGGAGGAGAACACTAACTAACAAAAGCTATTTTTGTTCATGTCTTTTGGTCCGTTGATGATGATATTTCTAGGGTTTCTGAATAAAAGCCTCTAAAAGACGTACCATTACCTGACCCCTGTGACAGACATTTTGGTATACATTTAACCTTATGGCAGTTTCAACGCATGAAAGAAAAAACTGTGAATTCTGACGGAAAGGGTGGGCCGAACATACAGGAAGTGCTTGTTGGGTACCTTCGTCAATCAAACTGTGGAGTTTGGAATAGTGACAATGCTAAAGCATGATTTGTCCATTTTGTGGCATGCATTTTAGGCGGCTGGCACACTTTAGTTTTTTTCCTGTGGAAGGTCTTTTGAGTTTTTAGAGGAGCAGACCGAAGAAAAACTAAATTCGCAAATTGTTTCGTTATTGGTAAAAGCGCCACATCTTGTAAATTAGGTTTTACTTTTGTAATTTGTTTTCCTGAATGTAATTTGTTTTTGTAAATTGGATTTTATTTTTGTACATTTTTTAGTTTGTAAAATTTTTTTTATTTTGTTTTCTGAAATGTTTTTTTTTTTTCTGACAATTTGTTTTGCACTTCTCGGCCACACTACTTTTGCCTAGCTGACAGGCAAGCCCAAAAAAATATAGCAAATGCATCTGGTAGTCATCACAAAGCAGTGGCATTCATAAGGCAAAAAAGGGAAGGCACAGTTACAATTTACAAGAAGAGCACATAGAAGCAAAGAGTAGAACTTTTGTCCATATGTTTGAAGTCAAGTTACAGGAATTTCTAAAACTGCTGTCTACAAAAGGAGGAACTTAAATTACTTGCATTATTAATGTAAGTCAGAGTAACCAGACTTTATTAAAGTTATTTTGCTTCATTTCTTTGGGTCCATTGATGATATGTTATGTGCCTGATATTTCTAAGGTTTATTATTAAAAGCCTCTAACAGTCATTCCATGTTTTACTTGAACCCTGTGACATATTAGTATACATTTAACCTTATAGCAATTTCAAAGTGACTATTTAAGTAAAGATGCTGATAATGAGCTGCTGCCTCTGCTCTCCATTTCTAAGTTAGTTATAACCTGCCCATTGTATTTAATCATTTGTGGATCCTGGACTTCCAAAAGTCCAAGAGTGACATGTTAAAAAGCATAGTCCATCTGTGACGTGCATAACAGTGCCCCTATGCACAAAGGGAGGTCTAAAAACACATGGGTTAATAAGTGTGATGTGAGAAAACTGTACCGAGTGCTGATCTCAGCTCCCCTGAACACTTTGGGCATGAACTAAAATGCTGACTGTGAGTCAAACCTTCTCGACCAGCATCAGTGCCTGTTATCGCAAATGCTCTATTTTTTTTTAGACTGTTCAAATTCCCAGAAAAACCCCAACACATGCTTCTAGGATGCCGTCAGAGCGGAGGCGGTTACAGCCGCGAAATGAGACCAAGTCTTTGTTGTTTGCTATGGTTTTGGAGTATATGCTCAAAAAGTTGATTTAGGCCTGAAGACTTTTGGCTGTATAGCGTTTACTAACAACTTTAAAAGGTTTCCAGGCCTTTGCCTTGAAGATGGACAGACCTAATCAAATAAGCAAATGCAAATCTGGTAGTGATTATAGCCATAGCCAAAGTTTGGTTAAGCATTCACAAGGTAAAAAAAGGAGCAGAGCGCATAGAAGCACAATGGAACTTTTGTATAAATGCTAGAAGTCAAGTTACAGGGTTGCTGGGTTAGGGTTAGACCATGCTTTGGTTCATTTGTTTTGGTTCATTGATCATGAAGGTTTCTAATTAAAAGCCTATAAAAGATATTTCATATTTTACCTGAACCTTGTGACAGACATTATAGTATGCATTTAACCTTATGGCAATTTCAAAACAACTGTTTCAATAAAGAGGCTGATCTAAGGCGGCTGCCTCTGTTCTCCATTTCCAACAAGCCACTGCTTTCCATTTCTAACAGCCTACTCATTGGTTACCATTCGTATTTAATCAGTGATATATCCTGGACTTCAGGTCTTAAAGTAGTGAGGTTTCCGCCTACAGGAAATCCCAGCTTGACTGGCTCATTCCACTGTCACTCTTCATTATGCTATAATGTATGTTGTTTTAGATATGCACTTTGCATTGGCTCTCCGCTTCATCCCCCGAAGCAGTAGAACTCACTTAGCCATATGTACCTAGTTTCAATGGAAAAGGTCATTCCTGATTGGTGAATTTTACACTTTGCTATTTAAGGATTCAACAATTTCGTTTTCATCCACAACATTACAGTAACACAAGAGTAGCACTGTAAAACTTGCCTAACGCTTTGAACACGGCAGGCTAAACCGAAGAAGCATATACCTGAAAAGTTGCTATAGCGGCCCACCTATCTACTGTCAATACCCAACGGGCCGCGATACGGCCATTGCTATATATTGGTCACACTGCGCATGGCACTCATGACGCTGGAATTTGCTGGTCTATAAATAGCACTGTGTGGGTATTGTGTGGTGTCGGTATAATACAGAACTGTTACAAACCACACAATGAACCTGGCAAGCGGGTTCATACTTTCCGGATGATTGTTGAGGAGCTGTGTCATGACTTCATTGGGACACACCGCCGAGAGCTGGTGCCCATGTGACGTCGCGAAACAGGAGGAGATGAAGCCCGGCTGCAGAATGAACCCAACATCCCACTGCCTGAGCGACCGGAAAGTGCATTTCAGAACAACAGCTGCGTTGTTTGTGCCGAAAAGTATGAGAGTCAAGCCAAGAGAGCAAATCCAGAAGAAAAGGACAAGGACCTGCCAAAGCGTGCTAAAACGGTGTACTGGTGTGAATGGTGCGAAGTGCTTCTGTGCATTGCCTCTGGTAATGACAACTGTTTTGAAGGACAAGGTTCAGTTCTGGTGTTAGGTCAATAGGCCTAAAATGAAACTGCGGTGCTAACACACAAGCATTTTGAGTACAAACTATTGCATTTTAAAAATTGTCTGAAATTGCTGGGCAGGCCAGGGTTATAGTGCCAAAACCCCAGGGAGGTCAGTGTTCAAAGGGTTAAATCCTATAGGATCAAAACTAGGGATGGCTCGATACTGAGGCTGTACCCGACTCCGAATTTTGTCAATCGAAGCGGATTTGCCCGTCTTGGCCGACAATTCGACTATTCGTTCGTGGTTTTTTCTCCATGTACATTATCTAGTACTCAGTAAATCAGTCTGCATACGGTTCAGATCTTTAGACAGTCAGCAGAGTCACAGGAACGTATTTCTGAACTAAAAGAGGCGGGGCTTATGATGATCGATCTGAACTGGAGCCTTTAATTACAGGATACAGCGCCGGGCAGCAGCGCGTATTTATGCTAAACATTAGCGCTTCTAGCTTATAGACTTTTTAACTTCACTTTTAACAGCTTCTTCAGTAGGAGGATCCTTCGTCTTTCATCTCTCATAAATAATGAACTGCTACATAAAAACTAAATTAGTCCATATTTAAATTATTTATAGGGTATTATTACCCGCGCTAAAATAATTATATCTCAAATATCAGTAGGCGTATTAATGACTGTACTTATCTTTAAATAAAGATAATCTTAGCTGTAGAGGAATAAATATAAATATCTGTAATTTAGGTTCTAAAATAATGGAATTGTCTGCCCAGCTCACTGAGTAGGACTAAACTGACCCCTCACTTAATTTTTGGTCGACAGTTTATTTTATTTAAGCTGATTTCTGCAAATGATGTCATTCCAGATTGTCCACATTTTTCCTTTATCCCTGTTTGTGGTGAGTTGGGTTGGATCAAAATGTGGACCATCTGGAGGGCTGGACTGGGAAACCCTTTCCATGTCAATATAATAATTACAGTGTTAGTGTTTTGCTTTGTTTTGACTGAACTGAAGCAGACAGTGATGTGCAATGGGGGAGCTGGACGAAGTCTTATGGAACGGAATCTAAGGAATGAGGTATGCTTGCATGAAGATGCAGATAAGCATTTTCTAGAGAAGTCCCAGAGAAGAGGTTTCCGGTTACAGAGAAGTCTTAATGTAGACCTCAAAAAACGGTGCTTGAAAAAAGGTTGCTTGAATCTGCAGGGCCTTTAAGCAAAGGCTAATTGGTAGAATGGGGAGATACATCCAAAGGGCACTGGGCTCAGAAATTGCGGGGAAATGGAGGGTCAACTCAGGGTCCAATTATTGGAGGTCAAAATGTACACTGTCCAGGAGATAATGACATACGGTTGCCAGGTAGTTCTGAACACTATATTAAACCATTCCAAAGGCATTTAAGTAAACATGGTTTAGCATAGGGTGGTCTGCTAAAAGTGGTCAGTGTAGAGAACCATTCAGATGGGAAGTTTTAGTAGCGTTCAGTTATTTATATTTACATTACTGTGTAAAAGCCAGAGACCATATTTAATCCACCTATGAAATCAGCTATTCAATACCCTATTCACCGACTGTGAGAATTTGTATAATCTTCTTTGTTAGATTTACAAATGTACCCATCCTTTTAGTTTCTCCTCTCATCTCTTCTTTCCTCCTCTCTCTCTCAAAGATGAAAAGGAAGTATTGTTTAAGTGATGTTCAGCAGACTCTCACAGGTGAAAGCATCAGGCACTGTTTATCTGATGGGAACGATTTTGGTACCAGGTCTACCAGGTCATGGATCATTTCTGTTGGTTTATTCATCATGCAATTTCCAGACAGTGTAAACGGCAGCTGTGGTGTTGAAATGATGCATAAAAGTTAAAATGGACAGAAATTGAGATACATGTTTTTATTAGATGCTAGAGGGACACAGTATATCTACTCTCATTGTCCACTTTATCAGCCATATATACACACCCTGTAGAAGCACTTTGTAGTTTTACGGTTACAGGCTGTCGTCCCTCTGTTTCTTTGTATATCTTTGCATGCTCTCCGGCACTCAGGACCCCCACAGGACCACCATATATTATTCTCAGCACTGCAGTGACACTGATGGTGGTGGTGTGTTAGCGTGTGATGTGCCTGTGTGAGAGGATCAGATGAGTCAGTGCTGCTGGAGTGTTTAAACACCTCACTGTCACTGCTGGACTGAAATGAGTCCGCCAAACAGCAACACCCAGCCAACAGCGTCCTGTGAGCATGACTCAATTGATGACTCCATCCTCCTCAGCTTGGAAGGAATCAGTGTTGCACAAATATCCGGAGAGATATTCTGCCACTCTCACAGCTGATTTTTTTCAGCTGCTCTTCGCTGGACGGGTCGTGTTCTATTGGATTCAGGTCAGGTGGCGCTCCTGGCCAGGTCATAGTTTTCACTTTTTGCTTGTATAGATATTTTGTGATTCAAGGTGCCATATATAAATCTTTTTCAGGCATTCAGCTCCCTTTGATCACCCTCCCACCTCCATGCTTCACTGTCAGGACTATGCATTCACTGTGGCAGTCCTGCCCAGGGTTACACCAAACATGCTGGACACCATCTGAGCTGAATCAATTTAATTTGGTCTCATCTGACCAAAGAATGTGCTCCCAATATTTCTCTGGCTGGGCTTGCCTGTCTTTGATTCAGAGCTAGATTAGGCAAGTAGTGTACTGTCTGTAGCGTCATTTTAGAAGAATGGCGATGGCGGTTCTGATTACTGGTACTAAGGCCCTTTTTACACCTCCTGATTACTACTGCGACCGTGTTTAGACTGATATTCAGTTGATCCCTGATCTTCCTGTAACCTGTTCCATCTTTGTGAAGTCTTACAGTCTGATTTTTCAGTTCCTCTGCCAATGTATATCCATGTGGAATAATGACAGACACAGCTAAAGTTCTAGTGTTCAGAGGTCAATAGGCCAATTGGAAATCACAGGTGTGCTCAGTTTTGTGTCAGGGATCCCAGGTTTTTATCACAGGTATCTGTCATGCCTGCTGGTTCTCCTCCCACCTCCGATCTCCTGGACTCCATTTCCCATGATCCACCACCCGATGTCACATGTTCACGATTACCCAATCACACCCCGTTGCCTCGCACTAGATCTCCAGAGTACTGATTAGACCACCTGTTGTCAATTAATCCGTTTGCTTAAATACGTCCCTCTCGCACTGGCTCATTGCGAAGTCTTGCCATTCATTTGCATACTGAGCGTTCTCTCTTTGTCTGACTTTGATACTCTGGCTTTGACTCTGTTTTGATTCTCTGATTTACGCTCCTTGTTTATTCCCTTTGATACCTCTGCCTGGTCTGATTGTCTGTTTGGTTTGACCCTTGCCTGTTTATTGATTCTGATTCAGTTTTGCCCCTATTTGTATTTCCTGTTATTGGTGTTGTTGTGTCACATTACAACCTCTTTAATAAACTGTGCCTTGCTTTTAGTTCAGCGCTCGTCACAATCTGTCTGTCCAACGTCACAGAATACTTCGCCGTAAGAAGTAGTGATGGCTGAACTAATGGACTGTTTTGAGGCTGTTAGCGCTCAGGATCAGCAGCTTGGTCAACATGAGCAGCTGCTGAAAGCCCTGAGTAGCTCCGTTGGTAATCTGGCACAGCAACAAACAGAACAACACTCTCAGCTAACTCAAATTCTTGCTGTTCTTGGAAGTATCATCTCTCAGATAGATCAACCCTCAGTAAGTACATCTGCTACTGATCATGCATTAGTTGCTCCTCCAACGACTAATTCATTTCCAGTGAAGTTTGATGTACCAGATAAGTTTGATGGCTCCCCTAATCAGTGTCGTGGTTTCTTGTTACAGTGTTCCATTTATTTTGCTAATTCCCCACCTAGTACCGATAAGTCCCGTGTGTCACGTTTATCTGGTAAGGCTTTGGATTGGGCCACTGCGGTTTGGTCTGTCTATGAGAATGATACATATGATCACTTAATTTCTGAGTTCAAGTCTGTGTTTGATCACCCCTATGACGGTAAATCCAATGGATTTATTATTAGAGTTATTTCGTCTGCGTCAAGGAAATTGTTCCGTAGCCGAGTATTCGCTAGAATTTCGTACCATGGCTGCTGGTAGCGGTTTTAATGAGCCCGCGTTGCGGACTACTTTTCGTCTCAGACTCAATTCCGATATTCTCAGGGAATTGGCTTGTAAAGATGACGGTTTATCCTTGGACGAACTGATAGCTCTTTCCATTCGGTTGGACCAGTTAAAGTGTGCGTCTTCTGTTCCTCGCCGGGCTTCTCTCACCTGCACACCCCAGTCAGCCCCGAGTAGTTCCACTTCCCGAGTGACGTATGAACCGAGTCCTGAAGAACCGATGCAAGTTGACTCATCTCGGCTCACTCGAGCCGAGAGGCTTCGTCGGCTCCATGGCGGACTTTGTTTATACTGTGGCGCTGCGGGTCATTTGTTACGGGATTGCTCGGCTCGTCCACAGAGATTGCAGGCATCATGCCCGAGACGGCGTGCTGAGTCCACCCAGCATGTAAAAGTGAGTAGCCCCACTACGGGTATGATCTCTAAATCTCTGTTGGTGCTGGTCGTCTTGCACTGTCACGGTTCTTCGCATGTGTTCGCAGCCCTGATTTACTCTGGAGCTGAGGGGAATTTCATTCAGGCCCGGATTGCTTCTCAACTCCAGATCCCTATCGTCAGCATGGACTCTACCCTGAGGTTGTCTGCTGTGGACGGTGATCCTGTGGGCCAAGGGGTCATCTCCCAAACCACCCAGCTGGTCAGAGTGGACGTCAGTGCTCTTCACTCTGAGGAATTAAGGTTTTTTTGTTAGACTCCTCTGAGTATGCCATTATTCTGGGTCTGCCATGGTTAAGAACTCATGATCCTCTCATTTCCTGGTTAAAGAGAGAGATAGTGTGTTGGTCTCATTGTTTTCAAAATTGTCTTACTTTAGCCAGTTTGTCTGTCCGTTCGACCACTATTGAAAGTCCAGAGGTACAGAATCCTGTATGTATTCCCCACGAGTACTCTGATCTAGCGGAGGTCTTTAAAAAGTCTAATGCCACCAAACTAACTCCTCATAGAGAATATGATTGCGCAATTGACTTAATTGATAACCGAATACCTCCCAAATCTTGTGTTTACCCCCTTACTCAAGCGGAAGAGGGATGGAGGAGTCAATGGAGGAGTACACACAGGAGGCCTTGCCACAGGGTTATATCCGGCCGTCCACGTCACCTGCAGCTGCCGGCTTCTTTTTTGTTAAAAAGAAAGATGGTGGTCTCAGGCCGTGCATAGATTACAGAGGTCTCAATGCCATCACCAAAGCTTACGCATATCCCTTACCATTGGTTCCTGTAGCCCTCGAACAGCTTAGAGGTGCCACAATATTCACTAAATTGGATCTCCGTAGTGCCTATAATTTGGTCAGGGTTCGCAAGGGAGACGAGTGGAAGACTGCCTTCCTAACCACTAGGGGGCATTATGAGTACAGAGTTATGAGCTTCGGATTACGAAATTCTCCTTCTGTTTTCCAAGCGTTCGTTAATGACGTCCTCCGGGACATGCTAGGCCGGTTTGTGATCGCCTACATAGACGATATCTTGATTTACTCCCCTGATTACTCTACTCATGTGCAGCAGGTTAGGCAGGTGCTCACTCGTCTCCTAGAACATCAGTTATTTGTGAAGGGTGAGAAATGTGAATTTCATTTAAGTTCTGTCTCATTCCTGGGGTATGTCATAAGTCCAGAGGGGATAGTTATGGATGATCGTAAGGTCGATGCAGTTGCGAACTGGCCGACTCCTAAGTCTGTTTGAGATCTCCAGAGGTTCCTAGGTTTTGCTAACTTCTATCGTAGATTTATTCGTAATTACAGTTCTGTTGCAGCACCCCTTACCTCCTTACTAAAAGGTAATGCCAAGCGTTTGGTTTGGAACCCGCAAGCAGAATCAGCTTTCAACGATTTGAAATCTCGTTTTACTTCTGCGCCTTTGTTGAAACACCCCAATCCTTCAGAACCCTTTGTTGTAGAGGTAGATGCTTCTAATCTGGGGGTTGGGGCTGTTCTCTTACAATGGCATGGTTCTCCCAAAAAACTCTACCCCATAGCGTTCTTTTCCTACAAATTAAGCCCTGCAGAGCGTAACTATGGGATTGGGGATCGTGAACTCCTGGCCATGAAGCTTGCGTTGGAGGAATGGCGTCATTGGCTAGAGGGTGCCAGACATCCATTCTTGGTGTTAACCGATCACAAAAACCTTGAATATTTACGTTCCACTAAATGCCTTAATTCTCGCCAAGCCCGCTGGTCTTTGTTCTTTTCCCGTTTCGATTTCAAAATCATTTGCCGTCCAGGATCCCGCAACACTAAAGCAGACTCGCTTTCCCGTATATATGACTCTGAGGACACTGCTCTCCCCAATCCTGAACCCATTCTGGCTCCCAAGGTTGTTGTAGCTCCCATTCGCTGGGAGATCGATGATGAGATAGACCAAAGCAATTCAATTCTGACAATTCACCTCCGGACAATTGTCCATCTGATAAATTTTATGTTCCTGCTCATATCAGAGATAGATTAATCACCTGGGCTCATTCATCGCTCACATCCGGACATCCTGGGGAGACTAGAACAGTTCAGTTACTTTCTGGGAAATATTGGTGGGAGAGCATGTCCTCTGATGTTCACCAGTTTGTTTCATCATGCTCTGTATGCTCACAATGCAAAACCCCCCGTACACTTCCTGCTGGCAAATTGACGCCACTTCCAATTGCCACTCGTCCTTGGTCACACATCGCAGTTGATTTTGTTACAGACCTGCCTAATTCACACGGTAACACGGTGATCCTTACGGTGGTTGATCGGTTCTCTCGGGGTGTCAGGTTTATCCCGTTCCCACAGTTACCAACTGCCTTCCAGACGGCTGAGACCCTGTTCAATTATGTTTTCCGTTTTTTTGGTATACCCGAGGACATTGTGTCAGACAGGGGTACTCAGTTTACCTCTCAAGTGTGGGCTGCATTTATGGAGAGGCTGAGTATCTCTGTTAGTCTTACCTCTGGCTATCACCCACAATCCAATGGTCAGTGTGAGAGGGTAAACCAGGAACTCGGTAAATTTCTCAGAGTTTATTGCCATAACAATCAACATGACTGGTCTACATATCTACCCTGGGCGGAAATTGTTCAAAATTCACTCATCAGTTCAGTCACTCAGTTTCAATGCATGCTTGGTTATCAACCTCCTTTAATGCCCTGGTCTTTTCAACCCTCAGATGTCCCCTCTGTAGAACACTGGATGAAAAGGAGTGAGGAGGTTTGGGAGGAGACCCACCAGCGCATTGAGACAGTTCTGGCTCCTGGTGACAGAGGGATGTAGGAAGCTATTGCCCAAATACATTGGCCCTTTCAAAATCATCAGTAAAATTAACCATGTTGCTTACAGGCTTGAGCTTCCGCCTCGGTACCGTGTCTGTTCGTCCTTCCACGTCTCCCTCTTGAAACCTGTAGTCCCTGGCCCATTGGATGAGGCCACCCCGGAGACCACACCCCCTGCACCAGTTGAAGTTGAGGGCACTCCTGTGTACGCTGTACGTCGGCTGCTGGACTCCAGAAGGAGAGGTGGGACCCTCCAATACCTTGTGGACTAGGAGGGCTATGGACCGGAAGAGAGGAGCTGGGTACCGGCAACGGATGTCCTGGATCCTGCTCTAAGAGAGGAGTTCCACCGCTGTCACCCCTCCCGTCCCGCTCCTCGTCCTAGGGGCCGTCCGAGGTGGTTGTCCTCAAGCCCGTCCACTGGGCGCCGAGGGGGTTTGTCCAGGCGGTTGTCCTTAAGCCCGTCAACGGCATGTCGAGGAGGCTTTTCTGAGCCCCTCTGTTGGTCCTCAACGGGGTCATCCTGCGAGGAGGGTTCCCATTCCGTGCCGTGTCAGGTCCAGGAGCTCGCTGCCTGACGGGACTGGCGGTGGGGGAGGTGCTCGTCGTGGTCGCCCTCGCCTTCTGCCCATCTCGGACTTCTTTGGGGGGGGGTGGTCCAACCAGAGTACTGATTGGACCACTGATTGGACCACCTGTTGTCAATTAATCCGTTTGCTTAAATACGTCCCTCTCGCACTGGCTCATTGCGAAGTATTGCCATTCATTTGAGTGTTCTCTCTTTGTCTGACTTTGATACTCTGGCTTTGACTCTGTTTTGATTCTCTGATTTACGCTCCTTGTTTATTCCCTTTGATACCTCTGCCTGGTCTGATTGTCTGTTTGGTTTGACCCTTGCCTGTTTATTGATTCTGATTCAGTTTTGCCCCTATTTGTATTTCCTGTTATTGGTGTTGTTGTGTTACATTGCAACCTCTTTAATAAACCGTGCCTTGCTTTTAGTTCAGCTCTCGTCACAATCTGTCTGTCCAACGTCACAGTATCCTGTCTATTGGTGATCAGAGTTTACACTTTAATCCTTTGTGGTAATCTATAAAAGCTATAAAATAAATTATTCATTAAGTTTAAGAAGTTGTAATAAGTTGTCTGTCATCTTCTTTGTTAGATTTATAAATGTACACATCCTTTTAGTTCCATTCCACGGTAACTTCTCACAGTGTAAGGATGGACAAACACCTGAGGATTTTTTCAGACCGTAAGTCTGGCTTGGTTTTCTCTTTTCTCTCTGATCTGATTGCTTTCGCTCTCTCTCAAAGATGAAAGCTTTAGGGATTGTTTATGTGATGTTCAGTAGTCTCTCAAAGATGAAAGCTTTGTGCACTGTTTATCTGATAGGAACAATTTTGGTGGTCTACCAGGTCATGGTTGAGATGTAGAAGCATCCTGTGATCTAGAAATCCTTTTTTTTTTTTTTTTATTCTCACTCTGAAACGTCATGTCTTAAATTACAACACACACATGTATGTCTTGATAACAGCAGCACAAAATGTGTTACCTGTAATCAGCCACAGTAAAATTGCTTATTTGGTGTGTTAAGGCGAAAGGTGTTTTTAGGTGTTGACCTAAAACTTGACAGGAGAGGGCAAAAACCTCTTAGGTAAAAAATAAGGACTAATATAACCACACTTTTTTATTTCTGTTGGTCCATTCGTTGTGAAATTTCCACACAGTGCAAACGGCAGCTGCTGTGTTTGAATAATGCATAAAAGTAAAAACCGACAAAAATTGAGACATGTTTTTCTTTGGACCGCGATGCAAACAGCATATCTACTCTCATTGTTCATTTTCTCAGCTATATGCACCATGTAGATGCACTTTGTAGTTCCTTTTGTTTCTCTGCATACTTTTTATTGGCCATCTGTATTTCAGCATGTTAATCAGTGGTCAGGACCTACACATGACCACCACAGAACAGGTATTATGTGGGTGGCGGATCATTCTCAGCACTGCAATGATGTGTTAGAGTGTGCTGTGCTGATGTGACTTGTTAAACATCTCACTGTCACTGCTGAGCTGGGAATAGTCCACCAACCAGCAACACCCAGCCAACAGTGTTCTTATGGCGGTATTATTTTTGATGACTTAGGCGTCCTGTACATGGAAGATACACGTATTGCACAAATACTCTGAGACATATTCTGCCATTTTTCAGAGATAGTTTTTTTCAGCTGCTCTTTGTGGGAGTGGTTGTGTTGCTTCATCATTGTTTTAAACTGCCCCAAAGGTGTTCTATTGGATTCAGGTGAGGTGAGGTACACTATATTGCTGGAAGTAATCACTCACCCATCCAAATCATTGAATTCAGGTGTTCCGATCACTTCCATGGCCACATGTGTATAAAACCAAGCACCTGGGCATGCAGACTGCTTCTACACACATTAGTGAAAGTCCAGTCATAAATTTACTCGCCAAGCGCAATGCAGAGTCTCGAATGCAGTGGTGTAAGGCAGGCCAGCACAGAACTCTAGAGCAATGGAGATGGATCACACTCCTCCGTCTAGCAATCTGATGGATGATGGGTTTGGCAGTTGCCAGAAGAACGGTACCTGTCTGACGGCATTGTGCTAGTAATGCCAGACATGCCAGACATCTCAGCATGGAGTTGTAATGATTCTCAATGGTGTCCTGTGTGAATCAGCAGTGTTAGGTTCCTCGGTGTACACCTCACCGAAGACCTCACATGGTCACTCCACACCTAAAAAGTAGTGAGGTCTGCCCATCAGCGCCTCTTCTTCCTGCAAAGTCTCAGGAAGTTTGGTCTACCTCCTGACATCCTCACCAACTTCTACAGATGCACCATAGAGAGCATCCTCACGGCCTGCATCACTGTCTGGTACGGCAGCTGCACTGCCTACGACCACAGAGCCCTGAAGCGAGTGGTGAGGACAGCGGAGTCAATCATAGGCAGCAAACTTTCAGACATGCAGGACATCTACCGGTCCCACTTCCTGAGGAAAATCCAAAAAATCTGGTTGGACTGTAGCCACCCAGAACATGGCCAGTTCACCCTACAGCAGCATCCAGACCAGAACAAACCGGCTAATGAACAGTTTTTACCCACAAGCCATCAGGTTCCTGAACAAGCTTTGAGCCTTTCACCAGTAATCACTTTTCAGTCATTTTAAACAACACACATGCGCACACACACACACACACACACACACACACACACATATATATATATATATATATATATATATATATATATATATATATATATTATTTTTATTTTTTTTTATAAATAGATACTGTATAGCTTTGCTCTCTCTTAGACTATCCTTCTCTAATAAATGTATACATCAAAACATTTCTACTCAGAATCTCCTGTCTCTGTATTTTCTGTATTTGTGTGTACATTTTGTGAATTTTGTTGTCTCTTTTATATCTCTTTATTTAATATGTTTAGTTAGTATGTGCTAAGTATAGTGTAGCCCTGCTGAAGAGTATCAACCTGAGCCTTACCACAAGCATTTTAATGCATACATGTCCTGACACGCTGTGCAAATGACAAATAATTCTGAAACTTCAAACTGTGATAATGCATCCCACGTAGCTTAAAAAATTTAACACAGGTTTGCTGATTGTGCGATAAGGGTGGACGTGGAGTGACATCAGGCCTTCCAGGTGTGTGACACATGACAACAAACTGTTCATCTTATCGCTGATAACACGGATTCGTTGGTTGTCTCCACCAAGACAAAAGCAGGACTCTGATTCACTCCATGACAGTCTGGCACGACACCATTGTTGTCGTAGCCGACGTTAATATGAGGTTAAGGGCAGTGTGCATGTAGTCCTGCACTGTGCAGTCTTCATTGGCATTGGCATTCATGACTGTAGAGTCGGACAGGTACAGCTAAGTATGCAATGCCGTTTGAGTTTTGGCATCTAGTTTGGCATGTTGAATTAAACGTCTTTATTTTTACGAGCAGGGTTTGGGTTCCTCCCTCAGAAGCTGATGAAGCGGTAGCACCCAAATTTAGACAGTAAGACCCAAACAGCGTTTCATAGATCACATGCACAACAATTAATCAAACCTTCCCACCAATTTTCATTCCTGTCAGTTGATTCCTTCTAGGTGCAGCTATTTGTGCAGCTATGATGTTGATTGGGAGTGAATGACTTTTCTTTCTGCAAAACATTTAAAGACTCAAAAAAAAAAAAAATTAGAAGGAAAAGCTCTACCATATATCCTTAGTTATCCTTATACATAGTTACTTGGTCGATCTGTTTAATTCTTGTGAATTTACTGACAAACGGCTTTTACAGTCAACAGAAAGAGAAACAACCATACCATCTTTATTTACTCACTGGAATCCGGATGCCATGTGATAAACAGAGACATTAACCTAAAGTATGATGTGTCTGAAAGGTAGAAACCCAAAGTGATTTAGGATGTGGAAGTGGCCATGGGTGGGTGAACTGAAAGGAACGTCTGGGAGCAACAGAAAACGATATTATGTCTAGATGGAATTGAGATCATAGCCTACGTTATAACTCAATGGCTCATCCTAAACATCAAAACATAGTTACATGAATAGACTATGAAACCTACTATCTGAAACCTGCAAACAAAGACAGAACTGTCTATTGCAGAAAGAGGGGCTTTTCAAATGTATGATCCGTGTCTGCCTAACATAAACAATCATATCTTTGAGGTAAAATCCCTAGAGGAGGTGGAATACTGCATGTCTCCCCCTTATAATCTAGAGAGGGAACACCCTTGGTCCCTTGGTATCTTGGCATCACGGTATGGGTAAAGATGGATTGATTTAACATCTTAAAACAGCTGCACTGTGTGAAGGAAATGAACCGTCGCGTGTCATGGCCACTAGTTTCCAATGCTGCCAATGTTGACATTTCATGTTTATCTTTTTAGATTTGCATCACACGTTTTCACCAATTGCTCTTTCAATGGTTCCTTTGTATGAGCACACTGTAATCACTCACACTCAGTCGTTTATGCAAAATCTTTCATTCTTTGAATGCTGCTCCAAGAACTCAAATCATTCAGTACAGTTAAGAAAGTAACCATATTACTCTATATGCTACTTTGCATACATCCATGCATGTCTTTTTGTGAATTAATTAGATTTTTCCCCTATTAATTGCATGCATTTTTGATCTTCCTTTGCCTCTTTGATCTTCATTTGATCCTTTGATATTCATTTAACCCTTTGATCTTCCTTTACCAGAAGTTCTTATCTTTTGTAAATGTCTGTGAAGAGTAACCCCCCTAGCTTATTTATTTAGATAGATAGAGAGATAGATAGATAGATAGTGTATATCATCGCTGTCCAATGAAAAACAGGTATCTCCAAAACTGCAACTTTACAGGAGAGGCCAAAAACCTTATTTAATTTGAATGGAAGTCAATGGAACCAGACATCTTTCCAAGCAGTTTTGGGGCAGTTCTATTGGTCCATTCTTAATAAAATTTCCACACAGTGTAAACAGCAGCTCATGTGATCAAATGAGACATAAAAGTAAAAAAACAACAAAAATGCAGATACATGTTTTTCTTTGGACAGCGACGATATACAATAATAACAGCATAGAGTATAAATATTATGCTAGCTTACTTTACTGCAGCATGTTTACTCATGTTTGGAAGAAATCAATCTCATCCACAGTCGGCCTCTCTGTTAACTTTCTCTTTCGGTCTCCTCTACTGAAATCCTGATTTCGGTTTTAGATTGCTGCCAGTTTTCCTAAAATGAACAATCATTACTGTGAAGCAGAATCCACAGAGGCAGAATCCGCTGAAGGAGAAGAATACAAGTCTGTCACTTGTTCTAGAGAGGGCACAGTCTTGGGTGAAGTACTGTGTGATGAATGAAGATTGATTTAACATCTTAAAATGGTTGCATTGTGTGAAGGAAATGAGCTGTCAGCATGTCACTGCCCAGGGCTTTAAACGCGACGACAAGCCCCCAATGTTGACATTTCACGCCTATTCTGCTCTCTATAGCCACTTAGATCATTTCACTGCAGGATAAACCACTTTTGATTTTTGGAGAGGTGCCGAGGGGGGGCTTGAAGAGAGCAGGGTTTCTGGTGAGTCAGGTCAACCATTTCCAACCCTGGACAAGAATGGTGTTGGAACACAACATAGGCCAAATGCACTGAGGCCATTTCTTGATTATCTGAAGAAAACCCAGAGATACTGAACCGATAAGAGGAGATACACATCTGCAGGAAGGAACGGTCTAAAGTTATTCACAGCAAACGGGGGATCTACGGTCTATTGACTTTAAAGGCACAGTAAAAGTTTTTAGCCTGCACAGATTTAAAGTGTGGCAGTTGCTACTCTAGGGGGTTTACATTACAGAGACTGTTATGATGTTACTCATTGATATGATAAGATAAGATGCCTTTATTGTCACTGTCCAGAGTACAACGAAACTGAGCAGCACTCCAATGGCACTTTACACACAAAATTATTAAACATAGGGCTAAAATGTATTAAATGCAGCATTAGGAAATAGTAATATACATATGTACACTTGCATAAAGATATTTAAATATAAGAAATTACAATAAAGCTGTAAATTCTAAACAGACAATAGACTATAGACAAGTGAGGTAGCAGTTAACTATTGCACATCCTTTGGCTAGCTTATAGTGTTATATAATTTTTGCACATCTCAAGAATTATTACACAGAAGAATATCTATTGCACACTCGAGAACAGGTATACATAGAACAGAGGTGGAATGGTACACTGGCACAGTGTACAGTGCTCTAAAGGAGTCGGTGCCAGTGAAGTGTTGTTCAGTTCACTTTTACTGAGCACAGTGTCATATAAGAGTCCTTGTCAGTGCGTGTGTGTTTGGAAGTGTTCAGTTCCCGTACGGTTCTGGGGTAAAAACTGTTTGTATAGGATATGATGAGCATCCACCAGAGGGCAGCAGGTCGAACAGATGATGTCCTGGGTTAAACGGGTCTCTCAGGATGGTGGCAACCCATAATCTTCTGGTCCGTGGTAATGACTCTGAGCAGCTGCTGTACCACTTTGAGATACAGTACGTCAGCGCACTTTCAAAGGTGGAGCGGTAGTAGGACACCAACAGCTTTTCCTGAAGGTCGTTTTCCTGAGAATTCTCAGGAAGTAGAACATGTGCTGTGCCTTCTTGACCATCGCCATGGTGTTGGTGGTCCAGGAAGGATCTTCAGAGAGTGTGTGCCCAGAAATCTGAAGGAAGGGACTCTTTCAACACCGTCCCCTTTGATGTACAGTGGTGTGGGGACTGCACCTTTTCCCGCCGGAGGTCTATAATGAGTTGTTTTGTTGTACTAGGCACAAGGCCAAACACAAAGTGGAAGACATTAATGAAGTCCCCATAGGGTGGTCTACTAAATACAGTAACATGCCCCCTCCAAAAAAAATATTTTTGTTCCTTCCTGCCTCCTGTTTGTGACCGGTTCAATGAATTGTAGGGAAGCGTGGGCTGCAACCAATTTTACATTCCAGGAAATGAATGGCCATGCAGGAGCAACCACACGTAGATTCCTGGTGCTTTAAATCTGTGCTTGTTTGTTGCTGTTGGTCTGGGGTTTGTTTATGCGCTGGTTACATATATATGGTATTGTTATATTAGTGTAAATATTATATTAGTTATGCAGCAGATTATATACAGTATACAGTTTGAAGAAGGGGGGGGGGGGCGATCACAGTAGGGTCTCAGCTCTGGTCCACAAATAGTATCTGGACACAGAGTTTTTATAACCTATTGACACGAGGAGTGTAGTCTAGGAACTAGGTATGGTGGTGCTATTTCACCCAATGGTCAACTCTCCTAACCAATAATAGCCTTGTCACACTCACCATCTGCCTCCATCAAATCCGGGGACTACACTCCCTATTATCCCTCGCTCCATGACACCAATGCCACAAATGCTACCTCTACCAATCAGGAACAGCTTCCCTGCTCTGCTTCCCCAGAGCTCTGATTAACCTCACCTGTTTTTTTATTTACCATGTTGTGTATTTATACCTGCCTCTATGAGTAACACCTTGCAAAGCCAACCCTAGCGTTGCCTACTGAGCACTTCACCATTGTTATCTGTTTACGCAGTTTCCAGTGTATGACGTTCTTCATCCCTCTTGTTTGATTGCCTGGTTTCAAATTGTCCTGTTTTTGAACCATGCCTGTATCTGGATTTAAGCCCATGTGTATTTTGGTCACTCTGGTAATGTCCCTCTGCTGTCTGCTGGCTCAGATTTAACTCACTCACATCAGTGCATTAAACTCTTGTTACATTTGACCTCCGTGGGCATCTGGTTCATCAATCTAGCATCACAAGCGTGAAGATATTTACCCTTTAACCTACAACTACATATGCCTGATGATAAGCCTTTCCCAGGCTGTGTAAACGTAAAATGCAGGTTCTGTTCCTGGTAAAGCGTCTCTTTCCCAGAGGGTACCAAACTGTTTTACACATGGCAAAATCCACCAACAATATATACGACTATATATAGAATTTGTTAAACTTATGAAAACATTGATATCTGACAAATTACACACTTGATATAATCTGCTGCATATTTAATTACAGATAATTATTGTCATTTGATGTGAATTTGTATGTAATTTAGGATAGTAAAAAATAAAATACTGTATAAATTATATTGAAATTCTACTGTAAAAAATGTATTTTACAAATCAGGTCTGTAATTTTTTAAATAGAGTTAAAATAACCCAAACATTTAGGATTAGCATTTTAAACAGTGGGTCATGCAGCATGGACCTCACTGGTTACCGGAGGTTTTTGATTGCCATTATGTTTTTGACGACCACTATGTTCTCAACACAGGCGCTAATGCAGTCCCACCTGTGGCAAATACCTCCAGGTCAGCAAGGCCATCTTCTTGCATAGCAGTATCTCTGAACACCTCCTAGCTGGTACTCTCTCTTGAGGAATGTAATCTGCTTCTTCATTCCATGCTTTAGCTGTCCTAATTACCAAAGGAGCTTGCTTGAGAACCGTCGTGTACGCTGGTTAGAGGAACATGGTCTGACTTGGGTTGGGGCACTGCTCTGTAAGTACCTAACCGTGCAGTAGCCACGATCTAGAGTTTTATCCTTTCTTGTGGGAATTTTCACAAACTGAAGGAAATCTGGGCAGAACTGTAGTAATGCAGTGAACCTCAGCTGCCTAAGTGAACATGCAGGCCAGGTGCTTAGTTCCAAGTGTGCTAAAGGCTCCATCAAGGAGTCTGAGTGGTGTGCAGAAGTTAGCTTGTGGTGGAATAGAGGTGGCCAAGATGTAAACAGAGGAGAATGTCCTTGATAAAGTTCACCAACCACTTCTTCACATCAGACATTCCAGTGTTTGTGTACAAGCATTTGTGTACAAGCATTTGTGCAGCACGCGTTGTTGATGTTAACAAACAGCACTTCTTTGTTAGATTGCGGCTGTGTAGCCCGCCTGGTAGTTGGAGTGTGTTTGCAGTTGGACTGCCAAGCCTGGAATGTAAATTGATAACCAGGTCTCCATAAATATACGAGCACAAGAGGATCTTAGTTCATACTGTGATGTTATCCTGGCTGTAGGATCATCCAGGTTGTTCTGGAAAAAGTGACCACTTGGCAAAGATAGTGTATAGTTCATAAGATATCGTTTTGGAAAGCAGATATAAGGTTATGGAAGGGGCATGTAAAAGGAAACTCAGGAGTAGAGTTCAGCTCTGCATGACCTGGTAGATCACCCTCATTGAAAATTAAACTTGAGCCGTCATCATCTGGCTGTTTGGACAGGAGTCCTGGGATTCTTTTCCATAGCTACTCCTTGATTATTGTGTTCCCATGCAGATCAGATGATCAGAGTGTGTTTCCCCCTCGTTTGGGAAAATTCCAGATTATATTACACATTAATTATAGTCTTGCCAGATACAGTTTAGTCCTGATTGTACATGACCCCATCTATCAAGGATGTGTAAACAGTAATTGTAGTGTAAACAGATGTGCATAAACAGTAGCTGTAGCCATGTGTTACGTGTGTAAGAGCAGTATCTGTATATCAGAATGTGAATACTAGAACTGAGGTGCAGTTAGCATATGCAGGACATGTAGGAGGGTACAATGTGTTGAGGTTGCAAAGTGTGCAGTTAAGTATGTGGTGGTAAACAGTATAAGATATATGAAGTGTACAGTGCAGGTAGGTGAATAGCAGCTCAATGTTCAGCTAGGTGAACAGCCAAAAACTTACAGTCTAGTTGTACAGCATATGGATCAATATATATAGATAAAATAGAAAGCTGCCCAGCTCGGGAAAGACTGACCTTAACATTGCTGAGTGTGTTTGCTATTATTTAGATGGTGAGAAGTGAAGAATGCAAAATTATGGCTTACACATGTAATAGTAATAAGTTGGTAATTAAGTAATAAGAGCTTACTAAATTATTTATGTTACTGGGTACTTGCACTGTCTGTTTGGCTGACAACAGCCATCATCTCAATTTGCACAGCAAATGGTATACCACTACCTCCATTACACAGACACTAAAAGACTTTACACACTAGGGACTCTATTTTTATACTTTCATACTTTATATTGTATCTCTGTCTCTATCTGTATTACTCCATGTTGTGCTTCTCTTGTTACTTCTGTGTACTTTGTATTTCGTCGCTGTCCAAAGAAAAACAAGTATCTACAAAATGGCAACTTTACAGGAGAGGCCAAAAACCTCATTTAATTTGAATGGAAGTCAATGGAACCAGACATCTTTCCAAACACTTTTGGGCTGTTTCTGTGGGTCCATTTATCATGAGATTCTCACACAGTGTAAACGGCAGCAGCTGTGGTCAAATGATGCATAAAAGTAAAAATGGAAATGGAGATAAATGTTTTATTGGACAGCGATGATTTCTGCTCTCCTCTCATCCCCAATCTCCTGGACTCCGTTTCCCATAATCCACCACTCGAAGACATCACAGTCACATGTCCACCATCTCTCAGTCCCGCTTAGTCTCTCAGGTCCAAGTCTCCAGAATATTGACTTCACCTGTAGCCGATTAGCCTCGGGTACAAATACTCCTCTCTCCCACTGACCCGTTGGGAAGTATTGGCTCTCTGTGCGTACTGAGCGGTTTCCTCTGTTGTTATTATTCTCGTTAGCTTACCTGGTTTGACTCCTTTTTGACTTTCTGGTTTACTCTTTGTCTTTCCCCTTTGAATACTGTTGCTGGTCTGATTGGGTTGCCTGTTTCTGATTTCTGCTCCTCTCGTTACTCTGACTCAGTCCTTGCCCTCTTGGTTAAGTCTGCTTGTGCCTTGTTGCGGCTGTGTTGTGCTACGAGCCTGTTTAATAAACCTAGCTTTGCTTTTAGCTAAGCGCACATCACAGTCTGTCCATTCTCACATGCTACTGGATGCCTTGAATTTCTCTCTGGATTCAATAAAGTATCTATCTATCTATCTATCTATCTATCTATCTATCTATCTATACTACAAATGACATGCTAATACTCAAAATAAACATGCTAATGCTAGAATACCAGTATTGGTTAATATACTTGCCTGCACGTAAGTAACAGAACAATCAGTTTAGAATCAGAAACTTAGAAATTAATTAAGAAATTAAACAATTAAGCAATTATTTAGTAATTCAGTCAAGTTTTATGTTTTCATCACCACATTATTCTGAAGAACTGACTTTAACGCCTTAAATGTGAGATTCAGTAACTAAAAATCTGATCTCACATCACAAGCATAAATACTCTGATTGTTTTAGGGCTAAAAACATTAATATAAAAAAGGCTATGTAGATGTAAAGATATTGGGGTGATATGTTATATAAACAGATTGTGTACTATTAAAATCAGACACGGTTCATATTTTTACCCACATATTACCATCATCTGTAAAGTTTTAGCAGCGGTAAAATAAAGAGAGGCAGTTTAGGACAAAATGGATTTTTTATCCAATTGCCAGCTCAGTGTATGAAGCAGTCACAGCACAAAAACAGATTTAGTTTATGGGCTATAAACAATATTACGATGTGCTGACCTTCCAGTCAAATAAGCCAAAGTGGGCTGATAAATAAGGCAAATTATTTTACACTGTCAAAGAACACTTATGCATGCGTGGTTCATATTGAGTAGTGCCTATAAAAGCAGTGTTCTGCACAAAAGCATGGCAGTGGTGATCTACTGGGGATATAGATTGGGTAGCAATGACCACATCAGTTCTGCCTCGCAGGATTATGGGATAAGCAGAGCCTTTAAAGATACTTTGTTACTGCTGTCAAACATTTAGACATCACTGGGTGCTCCCTTGTCTTGGAGTACTGTCTGAATGAAGCCCTTGCCACGGTTTAAATCTTTTCACTGAGCTAATATAACTACAGTTGTAAATGCCAGAATGTCAGAAATGTCATTCAAATCTGTTATTAATGCAGATTTTGGTCCATCCTCTGAGAAAACAGGCTAGGGAAAACAAAGTGCTCTCCGGGCTCTTGGCTCTCATTGTTAGCTGGCTAGCCTCAGTTACTAAGCTCCACCTTGTACCGCAAAAAGACCACCTCCCAATACATTAGCATGTACTTCTTAGTATTAAGGGGGATTCTGGCCTGCCAGATGTGGCCATTTCAGAGTTTGCAGCACGGACCAAGATGGGAAGCGAATGTCCTGGGCTTTTAGAAAACCCCGGCAGGACGGCAAGCTCTCATAACCCCACTCCCCAGTCTTCAGACATGCATCCGGAGCCAAAGGAACCTGAAACAGTAGGAGTGGGACACCCAATCCAACATCTCATCGATGTGGGGTACGGAGTATGAATCTTTCCTGGTAACTGGGTTCGATTGCTCCATCCTATACCACTGACGAGGCCTAAGGACTGTTGGACAGGCGAGTCACCTCTGCTGTCAGTATTTCTCGCAACTTATCCTCCGCCTCCGTCTCAGGTCACAGGTGAAGTCGGCCGGCACACTGGCCTTTGGGGGACGTATCTCATTCTTCAACAGGTAAAAGCAATCCCAGTTCTCACTTTTGTTGCCCACCAGAATTATTCATGTGAGCCTCTAACTCCCTGCCATCCGGCTGACATGGCACCATAAGCTGTCGAGTGTGCCCTAGCCTGTCACTCAACTCATCTGAAGGTGGAGGAATTTGTCTCCACCTGAAACATAACTCCTTCAGGGAAATAGATTATGGAAGCCACTGCTGCTGGAGTTTTTACTAGACGTTATCATAGGAACCTATCCAACAGTTTGTTGGCCACCATTGTGAACTTCCCAAAGACTAACCCTCCCTTATTCTCTGTATTGTGAATGGGGCCACACATATGCCAAACCGCTTCCTCACATTAGCTATGAGGATGTATTAAGTGTGGTGTAGGCCGAGTGCCATGCCACTCCACCCACCAAAGGGTGAACCTTTGGGAGTGTGTTCTCCTAGCCGGGGCTGGAGGAGTAAGTAATCCTGATGCACTCCATGTCCATATTTAGCACAAGGCATTTTTTGTAGGGGAGTGTACTCAGCAAAGGCACATTTGCCCGGAGCTAACAGGCAATGCAAGAAAAACAGTGTAACTGCAGTTGGCATCAAGTTAGGACACACTGTGGGTTATTAAACCAAGGGACAGGAATGTATGCACTGTGATTCGAATGAACTGCCACCCCTACCAAAGAACTCATTTCCCCGCAATTAAAACACCCCTAGAACATGACAGACATAACAGTCGATCAGACTATGTAGAAGGAGAGCTCTATCCTTCATCACCTGAAGCTCATCTTCAGTTCCTCTTTAGAAAGCTTTAGAGTAAGCTCTGCCAGGAAGAATCCAATGCTAAATCACTCATTCATACGTTACTCTGACCAGTTTCAGCCTGCCACCTGGCTTTAAAAAGATTCAACTTACATTCTTGCCCTGCTGCTTTCAGGTACTGACATATCAACATTCTCCACTTTACATCCACCCACACCAATCCAGCTGGGTCCCGGTCCTTTTTAAAAAAAATTTTTTGCCTTTTGAGACTTGCTGGCAGAACCTGTTTACAGAGTTTACAGTTCAGTGTTTCTAAATAAAGACTATATCGAGTTCCGGTTTAGTTCTCTTCAGACGGTTCTATGGGAGGCAGTATTTTTCTTTGGGTTACCAATAAGCAAAACAACCTGCTCTCCTCTAAGACACTTGACTTTTTGACCTTAGCTTTTTCATTTCCTCCTATAATATCATCGCTGCTTGCTTCTGTGTAAGCCCCAAGGAACACAGCTTCACACTCATAAACTCTCAACCATCATTATCTTCAAAACAGTCATATGAACTCCAAGTAACCTCATGAACAACTGAACTTGGCCTTTGGCTGACAGTGCATACCAGATACATGAGCCCTCCTGTTTTGAGCATGGAGAAAGCCACTGTTGATGCTGGCTGATGTGTGTAAAGCTAATTATGTGATTTTATAGAAATTAGCGAGAGAAATTCGACTGTTTGGATAAAGTGGTGTTGGAAGTAATACGGTGCTTGGCAGGTTAGACAGCTTGAAAGGTCAGTGGGGTAATAAAACAACTATGATTTCTCTGCAACAATAAGGGAGAAAAACCCTCGAGATAATTCCTCACATGCACTCTCTGACTAAACACCTCAGGGTGAGAATATCAGGTCAATGAACATTTGTACTACAATGTTTGTGTAAGACAGCTGAAGCACATATCCTGTTGCTGTTTAGAGCGTTGGTTATGCATGACATCAGAAAGTCATGCTAATAGTTTACAGATACCATAAAATGCCAGCACAAACAGAGGAGGTCATTGCTTTCTCACTGTTTGAGTCATAACCCATATTTGGCTTGGTTTTTGGCTGAAGAACCAACTATTATAACCAATCCATTTTTAATTTTCTTACCATTTTTACAATTTAATACAGCATCAATGTCAACAAAGGGCTGCACAGCGATTGTACGCAGCAGTAACACGATGGTGGAACCCATATATTATTATTGTTTGTTGTTATCCAGTGAGCGAGCACAAATCATGATAAAGTGATAAGAAGACATAGAAGAGGTTCTTCAGCAGACCACTGGGTGTTGCCAATGTTGCCTTCTCTTTCCCTGACAACTGATGTCATAACAGTTTGTGCTGAAGAACCTACTATTCTTTAATTCCATCTGGGATCAACTTTTATTGGATGCAGTGCTGATCAAGGCCTTGTCCTATCTCCCTTTCCATACAGGAATGCAAGAACATCTTACACTATACATCGATGATATACCCATCTCTCCTTCCCCACTGATCTGAAATCTGGGTGTCATCCTCAATCCAACCCTGTCATTCAGTGCCCGTATCAACAGTGTAGTCAAAACTTCTTTTTTCCCCTTGTATCTGGCATCAACTCTTCCTCCATTTCCAAACTCCAGATGGTCCAAAACGCTGCTGCCCGCCTCTTCACCCGCACACGCTCACATGACCATATTACCCCCGTTCTCCAGCATCTCCACTGGCTTCCTGTAATATACCGCATACAATTCAGAGTCCTCCTGCTCACCTACAAAGCTCTGAACAATCTCCCTCCTTCTCACCTGTCTGACCTTCTTCCCTACAAACCTCTCGCTCTCACAGGTCTTCTACAGCTGGGCTACTCACCATTCCTTCATCCAACCTACATGGCTTTGGTGACCGAGCATTTTCCAGACTTGCTCCTTGACTCTGGAACTCTCTCCCACCCCTGGTCAAGCATCTAATCTAATCTTAAGACACATCTCCTCACACTCGCTTACAGTCTGCACCAAGACTAAAACCGCTCTCCTAAATGATCGCGTTCATATTGTCTATTGTCTACTGTATGTCCTTGTTATCAATGTTTGTTTCTTTCCTCAATCAATTGTAAGCGACTTTGGGTCTGTGAAAAAAAAAATTATTATTATTATTATTATTATTATTATTGTTGTTGTTATTAGAACTGTTTACTACACTCTTTACTCACATATCAATATATGCACATGTTTATTATATTTATTCAGTATTGTCATTTTCTGCTAAAACCTGCGCCCCATTAAAGTTTTACATTCTATTATTGCACAGCCTTTTTATGCCTGGTATGTTTTGTCTTGTTTGCATATTTAAAAATGTACAGTTATATTTGTATATTTATAGACAGACTTTCTTGTACATATTCGTGCCTCATTATAATAAGTGAGATATATTTATCTATAGCAGAAGGTTTTTTAATAATTAATAGTTAATTTAATAGTTTGCTGAGCTGGTGCTTACTTATGTTCATACCAGGCTTTTAGAATTGTATCACTGTATTGATCCTGAAAGAAATTTAGCAGCCAGTAGCAGTTGCACAAAACGTATCTATCTATGGATGCACAAGCCCACCAGGTGATGATAATAACCCAAACATTAGTTTTGACCCTCCTGGTTTTAATACTTTGTTCCTTATGTTGTTTCTGTCTTCTCCCATATTGATCTACAGACCTGTCAGAGGGGAGATGCGGTACCTTACCACTAGGGGGAGCCGCCAGTATCACGTTTCTGTTGCATTGCCAGGGTTCCCTGACTAGTGTTGTTGCACTGCTCCACTTGATTTAAGCTAAAACCTGAGCCAATGATAAATCACTACAGCAGAGTTTAACATGCCCACTTTGATTAGCTATGGATTATTATGGTGCCCCACACGGGGCAAGGGGGAACCTGCAGTGGCTGCAGTCAGAGCCCTTTAAAAAGGAAACATTTTCAAACTCAGTTTCAGTTCTTGGGGAAAAAAAAAAGCTGGATGTGTTCTTGATACCTTTTTTAAGGGACCTCTAGTTGACTTTGCATTTGCCAGTTTCTCTTTCCTGGCCTACCTTAACAAAAGCAGCAGCTACAACAGCTGTTTACGCCCCAGGGAACAGGAACAACCCACATGAGCTCTCATCCATCATTATCCCAACTGGCATATGAACTCTGTGTTACCTCATGAACTTCTAAACTTGGCCTTTGGCTCACTGCTCGTAATAGATCAGACCAGAATGTAACTCTGGCACGATTACAGGGGGATTTGGACAAAAAGCTGGTAAAAAAAGAGGAAGCAAAATGTTTCATCCTCTTTTCCACAATGCTCTGTGAATCTTCCTTGTGCTGTTGTTTATCACATCAAAAATCACAAGCAGAATGAAGAGCTCCAGTGCTATTACACACCCACACACACACCCAGCCACACACACAGGTTACACAGGTAACTCTTTACTGTAGGGTGCTGTTCATAAGGCTACATAGCACCTGAATAAGCTTGTCATAAGCTTGGCACTGACATAACCCTGCATAGATGTTTGTTCCACATAGCATCATTCACTATAAGGGTCACATTTGCCAATTCAGATCAAAGTCAGCTAATGTAACCTTTATGCCAGCTGATGCCTATTGGAGTATTTATGAACATATATGTAGGCTACATCAGTTGACAAATGTATAGGTGTCATAGTCCTATAAACAGCATGATACAGTAAAGAGCAGGGTTTTGATTACTGTGGATGGTGAGCAGCTACTCTTCCTTGCTTTACACTCGCCTCTGTCAAAATGTCCTTTGAGCCGATGACGAAAACGCACTCCAAGGCCCGGTCCCATTTCTTATTTTTACATTTACGGCATTTAGCTGACACTCTTATCCAGAGCGACTTACAAGGTTAATCATATTACAGGTAGGCCAATGTAGTGTTAGGAGTCTTGCCCAAGGACTCTTATTAGTGTAGCACAGCATAGTCACCTAGACCGGGATTTGAACCCCAGTCTCCCACGTGTAGAGATGGCACTCTGGGTAGTGGTGTTACCTGCTGAGCTACACCAACCTTTACTCTTACCCCTTTGTTTTCGAGTATAACCTTCCCTCTTGAAATTGAGTTACAAGGGCTAGTGGTTGAAATCTTACCCCTGAGGAATGGGACAAACCTTCAAAGCTGAACTTAGCTTTTAGACTGCCAGCTTCATGATCGAATTTCCCCGTTCCACCTTAAATTGTGCAGCAACCCCAGGTACCAGAACGTAACTGCTGCACCATTTAAGGTGGAACAGGAAAATTCACTAGGTAGAAAATCAGCATATTGCTAGCGTTATTTTACACGTGTTATGAAGAAAATGACCATAAACGCTATTATAATGGTTATCTGACAGTACAGTGTTTTTTAACAGAGAAAACACAGATATTGATGACTCTTTGGTCACTTGGGTAGCCATCTTGCTGATGATTTGCGGGGCATTCTGGGAATTTTCTCATGACACTCTGTTGGCCCTGTAGCCCTAACATTTTGCCCTACCCCTGCATCTCAATCGGGACAACCCGACCCCTAGACATGAACGCACAAAACGGAGGGGTAGGGCTAAGTGTTTTAGGCAAGAGGTAAAATGGGATTGGGCCCAAGTTTTCAGGTCTCCAAGCATTTTGATTTAGTAACTAAGACCTCCAGGCGTGCTGCACTCAAGGAGTCAGCTCTTTTGGAACTGAATTTGACTTTTCGGCCCACGCATTAATTACTATCCTGAGGGGATGCTGAAAGAGCTTCGTCAGAGGTGTATGCTTGTGAAGGAGCTGAAATGTTGGTGCACAGCTCATTGGCGCCAAATACAGCTTACTGTGTATGGAAAAGGCATTTCACTGAAGCATACTGTAAACACTGAGCTTATGTGGCAGATCAGGGACGTAACTCCACTATATAGTCTGTCTTATCTTTGAGAGGGCTTTTTTCTGGCTTGCCAGTTTTCTTTAATTATTTCGGAAGTTAGATTAGTAATTGTGTTTGCTTTTCTTCTGTCTGTCAGATAAATTAGCATCCTGTAAATCTGAGTTTAGTTTTGGCTGACTTGTTTCCCTCCCCTCCCCTATGCTGTTGAATTTGTCTTTCGCAACGGCCAATCTGCTTTCACGTAATGTCAAGTCAAGTCAAGTGTTTTGATTGACATTCCTTAACCTTAACTTAAAAAGACTGGAACAGAATGACGTTGTTTAACACATCAGCAGCCCAATGTGTAGGATTATATAGAGTGCAGATACAATACAGTGGGAAACAGGCGCAGAGCACCAACACAGTACATATACAGAACATGAACACAAGGACAAATACTGCACTGTAAACCCTAATAAGTTAAGTTTATTAGGACAGGTATATGTGTTGTTTATTTGAAAGCAACATCTGGAAAATTAGGGGCTAATAAACAAATGAACTAACTTGCTAGGAATTCTGGGTAACTCTGTGTGGGTCTTTGGGAGTGTTCTACTGACTAAAATAAGCACATTTGAATTTTTCCACCAGACTGTGCACGAAAATTGGATTAAACGATCATGCAGTTGTCTGGCGCTAACAGGATGACTCACGGGGGCATCACTGCTCGCTGAATGTTCACAGTTGTGGCTGTTGGGTAAGTCAGATACAGCGATAGGCTGGTTCTGACACTGGCGATGTCAAACCAACCGACCAAGTTTCATTCCTGTTGTTGATGCCTTCTGAGTGCAGCTATATGTCCAATTATTCTATGGATAATGGGGGTATATATATCATTTTATTTGTAAATTAATAATCCCATATTTTAAATCATACACATCTCTTATAGAGTCTGAATAAAACCAAACCAATTACGCAAGGAGGCTCGAAGGTAGAGACAGGCTGGCTCTGAATAGGTGATTGTTTGTCAGCGTAAGTGTTGAAAGTTCTTGGCAGCTCATGTTAAACCGAATTGTCTGAAACAGCACGCAGCTGCTGGTAACCATGTCTGAGCAGCTGCAGAGCAGGAGACAGAGTTCCATTAACCCCTTGTTAAGGAAGATACGGTATTGTTTAAGTAATGTCTTGTGAGGTATTCTGATTTAGTTGGAGGGGTGGGAGGCAGTGGGCTTGAAGTGTGAGTGACGGCTTGGCTGAAGGTTGGGTTATGGCGAGATTCGTGGCTCCACTGAATCAGGGTTGAGCCCATTACTTGGCTTATTTTTTAAAACTACACTCCCAAAGCTAACACACCAAAACACCTTGTCCCTAGAGCTAAAATGATAAAACCAAACCCGCTCCAGACTAGCATGCTACTTCCTCTCTATTCCACTATAAAATAAAAGTCTCTTCACTAACTAAATAATCACGTTTTCCTTCAGAACAACTAAATACACCTTATGTAAAATGGTAGTGGTGTGTAAAGGGGCAACAAACACCACCAACCTGAAACTCTTATGATCTATCAAAGCGTCTGATCCACCTGCAGTCTCTGTTCAGCCTTCCTGTGTTGTGGCAAGTTGTGCTATCTGGTTGTAGGCCCGACAATGCACATGTGGCATGCGTGGACATGGTCAAGAGTGAAACCTGAGCCCCTCTTTCACATGTCTTATGATCAAATGATCAAATCTACCCACCAAATTTCATTCCTGTTGGTTGATTTTTTCCAGGTGCAGCTATTTGTGCAGCTATTCCTGTGAGGATGAGTGTACATGTATAATAGCGTGCACAGGAACAGTGAGTAAAACTGTCTGTTGAACTCTAACTTTGTTAAATACCACTGTGTGTTTTGAGCAGGCCGTAAATCTCCCCTGTTGGACCACTACATCTCATTAAGCAGGGGCGGGGGGCCCAACACAGCGAGACAGACAGGCAGAGAGTGCCCACATCCTATTACAGGATCTACAAATCTATCAAATTAAACTAAATCCAAATGTCTCTTGTACTCAGCACAAAACTCTAGTGGTGGCCCCCTCCGATAGCTGGCCGGTTGCTTTGTGTGCATAAAAGAGGAGCTGTGGTGCAACAGCGGGTGTAGGGTGGTTTGGAGAGCCCTCATCCTCTGCTCAGGAAGCAGACACAGGATGGTCATTTGGTACATGAGTGAATCGCAAAGGAAGTGGTAGGTAGTTTAAATGTGATGCTTTGAGCGCAGGATAGTCATCTTAACATGTCGCATGACTGCACTTCAAAAGGCCACATGAATGAACAAGCAGAGACAACTGTTGAAAGTGCAGATCCCAAATCTTCAGTATATACCACTGTCCAAACTCTCCACATCACTGCAATGCTGAGAATGACCCGCCACCCACATAATACCTGTGCTTCCTAATGCTATCAGGGCATCCTGTGGGGGTCCTGACCATAGTGGGCTAACAAAGTATGCAGAGAACCAAATGGACTACAGTCTGTAAGTGTAGAGGTACCAGGTGTGAGTGGTAGGTGGAGCTGGTAATAAGGTTAAAGACTGTTGATACATTGAGGTGGTTTTAATGTAATGGTTGACCAGTGCACAAACCATACCATAACCATAGCATGTACATAACCTGCTTGTCTGTTTGTAGGCTACGTATAGACCAGAAGCAAACTTGACATAAGGTCTGTCTTGCATTGCATAAACTGTCACCACCAGTGTGCTTACCCAACTTCCAAAGCAGACAAACAGCTTAGCCCTACCTGTTTCCGGAAAGCACCTTACTCTCCTAGGATTAGGATTAGTGGTTGGAATAACAGTAGATGCCACCCTGATATGTCTCTTTTCATCGCCTTTATGTAGTGATTGTTTATACCAGGGGTGTCGAAACCTTTCCGATCTGGAGCCAGATGGAGGAAGAAATGTGTAGTCATGAGCCACAGGAGCTCTGTAATAAGGAAATAACCGGGTTACCTGTAACTACTGAGTGACTAATTCAGTAGGTAGATTTACTATCCATTTTAATTATTCTATGCTGAAGACGTTGTGTAAACTGCAATTTTCACTCACCAGTTATTATTTCCTACTAGGAACCGTGACATTGTACCTTGGACTGAAGAAATGCTATGGAGTAAGGTGTTGGATTTGTGGTAGAAGCGCATAGCAGAGGCGAGTGTCAGTTATCCTAGATCTTAGTTGGCACCTGTTCAGTGTCATCAGAGAAAGTATTGGGCGAAAAGCTTTTTAGATGACACGTAGCGTTCAAACAGGAATCCAGTTTTTCAAACCCTGCTTAGTAGTAAATTTTATTTTCCAAATGCCTCACGGCTGTAACAGTCAATTTTTTGCTGCACCTTTAAGAAAGGGGCATTGTATTTGCATATCCCAGTGTGGCCTCTGCAGAAGAAGATAGCAGAGTGGAGAGGAGAGGTGGTGTTTAGCGGTTTTCTTACCACTCTTACTTGTTTATACTCTCTGTAACACTAGAGCTCAACTACAGTCCCTCAGTTAGAGCATTGAAGATGGGTCGTGGCTGGGTCTTCCAACATGACAATGACCCAAAGCACACAGCCAGGATAACCAAGGAGTGCTGCAGTGTGTGCAAACCTGGTGAAAAACTACAGGATCTCTGTAATTGCAAACAAAGGCTACTGTACCAAATATTAACATTGATTTTCAGGTGTTCAACTATTTGCAGCAGTAACACACAAATAAATTATTAAAAAATCATACACAGTGATTTCTGGATTTTTTTTTAGATTTTGTCTCTAACAGGGGACATGCACCTAAGATGAAAATTTCAGACCCCTCCATGATTTCTAAGTGGGAGAACTTGCAAAGTCACAGGGTGTTCAAATACTTATTTTCCTCACTGTATGTATAAGTGGACCGTTGTGGCCGGGAGACTGATTTCAGTTAGTTACCGTGAATAAATGAGTATACTGGAGTACCCGCACTAACGTCTGTGTGGCTCAAGTGTGTGTGGCTAACTCCTCTCGTCATGGCTAACCCAAGGGCTTTTCCCCATTATCCGGGCCGAAGCATTACAGGGCCGCTTCAGGAATGCTAATGGGCCACAAGCTGCCTGTTGGACACCCTGGTTCAAACCATCAGAGCAGCGCTAGAACGTATACTGAGTCGGTACGGCTGCAATAAGTTGGCGGGGCGTTGTCTTTCCCCATTTCCTTTACGTCCTTGCATTAAGTATGTTTCTGGCGAGCATGTTTATAGGACACCAGTGGATTCATAGCTGGACATTGTTACAGATTAGTACTAATACCGCCTAGGTTCTCTCTGTGATCACTTTTCCTCATGGCATAGATTCAACAAGGTGATGGAAACAGTCCACTGAGAATCTGGTCCATGCACTTCCTTTCGGGTGCACGTCTATGCTGCAAATCTCATCCTCTACTACATCCCAAATATGTTCTGTCTGATTTAGATCTGATAACTGGAAAGACTAAAGAACACGGCTCTCACTGCCATGTTCATGAAACTAGTTTGAGACGAATGTGCTTTGTGACCCGGTGCAACTTCATGCTGGAAGTAGCTGGTAGAAGATGGAAAATGTGGCAAGAAAGGAAGACACAGGAAGTCAGCAACAATACTTGTGTGTCTCATAAGACCAGACTTTGTTTTGCTTGGCTTCAGCTGTCTAGTTTTGTTGGACCTATACCCAGTGCCACCTCAGCGTTCTTGGCTGAGTGGTCGTCTGATATATAACCCACTCTGCTAAGTCACATCCCATTCTTAATCCACAGTGTTTTACATGATGTCGGCCCGTAACAAAAAATGAGAGTGGATTCTTTCCACAGACCTCTACCAGACCAAACACCAGACTCCATTAATTAGTCCAACTGTTCAATGGTAAGCTGGGACATTGGGTCCCAGGTCTTCAGGGACTAAATAAAACAACTACCAAATCTAACTAAACCTGCAAACCTCGGAGTAACTCGAGACCAATGTACACAAATATCCCAGGAGATCAGCAGTTATAGAAATACTCAAACCAGTGTAGGACCAACAATCATCACAATCACTCATGATCTCATAATCACTAAGATCACATTAGTTCTCCGTTCTGATGGTTGATGTAAACCGTGGCTTGGCTGGGGGAGGGGCCAAGCACACTGACCGAGAAGACCTCAACAAGACCCAAAGACACACACACACACCCAGTGCGAGTCACCAGTGTACGTTATTTACACATAAACAATAAAACCAAATGGCAACTCAAACATAAGGCTTACCCTGCCTAATTAGAGCTCGCTCGTGGCCTGTAGGCCCCACATCCTCCCCCTCTCCGGTGTGTGGAGAGGGGGCCAGTTTATAAGGACACAGTGCATGATCAGTAGGGAGCACTTCAGGTAGCGACGGCTCCACCTCATCCCTGCCACAAAACATTATCTGAAGCTGCTGACCCGTAATATGATGTACCTCTCAGAAAGTTGTGGCCCACCAATGTCCACACAGCAGACCACACAAAATCTGACAGGAAAAGCCACAGAGCTTGGACAAACTTTGGTCTCAAAAGTGTATTCAGAGTTTTTACTGTACACACTGCTGCCACATTATAGGCTGATTATATTACCACAAGAATGAGTGTGTCAGTGCTCCTAATAAAGTGCCTGGTGGGTGTATATTATTACCTAATACCTCATAAGAATAACTTTTCATATAATAGTTATGGCCTACTGTGTGATATTTATGATTGCGATCATAGATAATAGTATATAGTTTAAATTTAAATGCAAAATTATGAGACTCTCAGACCAAATAACAATGCAAACAAAAAACAAACAAAAAACAAAGTAATAAGTAAGTATGACTACTGTTCTATAAGTCATAATTATGAGGATTTTGTAATATTGTACTTTTCTCCAATAAATATTTTTACATGCAGATTGCAGTCTTTTCAGAGACTCTTCCAATTAAACAGCTAAGGTAAATATGACGTACCCCTCAGAATTTGTGGCCCACCAATGTCCACACAGCAGACCACACAAAATCCGACAGGAAAAGCCACAGAGCTTGGACAAACTTTGGTCTCAAAAGTGTATTCAGAGTTTTTACTGTACACATTGCTGCCACATTATAGGCTGATTATATTATCACAAGAATGAGTGTATGTGTCAGTGTTCCTAATAAAGTGCCTGGTGGGTGTATATTATCACCTAATACCTCATAAGAATAACTTTTCATATAATAGTTATGGCCTACTGTGTCATATTTATAATTGTGATCATAAATAATAGTATATAGTTTAAATATAAATGCATAATTATGAGACTCTCAGATCAAATAACAATGCAAACAAAAAACAAAGTAATAAGTAAGTATGACTACTGTTCTATAAGTCATAATTATGAGGATTTTGTAATATTGTACTTTTCTCTAATAAATGGTTATTTTTACATGCAGATTGCAGTCTCTTTTTTAGATACTCTTCCAATTAAACAGCTAAGGTAAATATGACATACCCCTCAGAAATTTGTGGCCCACCAATGTCCACACAGCAAACCACACAAAATCCGACAGGAAAAGCCACAGAGCCAACTCTGGTCTTAAAAGTGTATTCAGAGTTTTTTCAGGCTACTCTGTAGCATTCCTGAACAGATCTTGGCGTCTTCTAAGTCTGCACACTCAAGTGTGTTTGGCTAGTAGTAGACATACCTATTGACAGGTCAGTCTGCTTTAAGAAGGCCTATTTATTTCTGTCACTTAATTCTATAAATAATATTAGGTAGTTAAAAAGTCAATAAGTGCTCAGCAGGGAGGTTTCACGCCCCATAACCAGTAAGACCAACGTGCCAGACAAAACAGTACAACTCCAGTCATAGGTTGTTTCATAAAGGCCCATATACTTACGTGCTACAATAGGCTAGTATGAGTACTCAAAAGTTCAAACGCAGAACTAATAATAAATTAATTATGTAAAAAGTTATAATTAGGTTTGTTTTAGCATTGGCTTGTGTTGGCAGTGACCTCAGGCATAGCACTTATGCATAAAATCCTTCTGTTAATGTTTTATGGGAAGCTGCTACGGCTTTTCATATTGCTGAACACAAGATGTTCATATAGCAATTTGAATGCTGGGTCAGCCATTCAGGAAAAGTTTTAAAATGGTGAAATATCGTTCAACCGTTAACCGTTTCAGGTTTCACTGGATAAATGGTTTATCAAACAAAAGAACATTTCCTGTGGAGTCCCACAAGGTTCAGTTTTAGGGTCCTTGCTTTTTTTCTTTGTAAATGTTGTACATGTAATCTCTGTACACAAAAACATGACCTCAGTTTTCATAGTTGGTGACAGACGTTGATAGTTAGACACAATACTAGTCAAAAGTTTAGACACCCCCAATTAAATGGATGTTGTTGGTGATCTTAGAGACTCCACAGTTCCAACTGATGAGACTGTCTGAAACAATACATATCCTAATATACCACATGGACTCTTGATAACAATATTATATTATAATATAATATTGCACACAAGCATTGTTTAATTTATTTTTTGTGCAGTGCAAAAGCTCTAGTTACTCTACATATGTGAATATTAATGATGGACAGACCAATAGAATTTGTCCCATATTGCTTAAAATATATTTACTAATATAGCGGGTTAGGAAAACTGTTTTATCCTCCTGTAAAGTTCTAGTTAGGAGGTCTTAAAGGAGGGCTCCAGAATTCCATGAGTGCTAGTTTATAGTTTGATGTTTTCACTTTTATTCAAAAGTAAAACTTTAGGCTAACCCTAAGGAAAAACTCCTATGAGTAATCGTCTCTAAACTTTTGGCTGGTGCTGTATTTCTCAGTGGATGTCACAATTTACTACAGCTAAACCATATAAACTGAAATACTGATCCTTGGTGCTTAAGTTCAACATGGGTGTAATCTTAGATTCGGAGCTCAGTTTAATCCCACACGTAAACACAATCGCTACAGCGGCGACTTATCTTTTGAGAACTATCGCTGGTTTGACCTTTTGGCCCGGTGTGTCTATCTCAGAGTGACAAAGAAACCTCTTCATGCGTTTGTTACAAGCAGAGCCGATTACCACAACGATCATTTCACAGGGCTTCCTAAGAAAACAATGTACCTACTACAACTCCTCCACAGCACAGCAGCAGAAACAACAAACACAGGAAAGAGAGATCATATCACCCCATTTGGAAAGCACTGCACGGGCTACCTGTATCTTTCAGGAGAGAGCCTCTATCTTAAAGTTCTGTCTGTATGTTTTTAAGGCTGTATATGACCAGCAGACGAGTAAAATATTAGATTAGATGCCTGGTCAACAGAACATTCCAGCTAAAGTGAATCTAAGTTTGTTCAATTTAATGAAAAGTCATATATATCAAATATGCCACATCACTGAGTCACCCACAAGGTATTTTAAAACACCTCCACTGATGAGAAGACTAGATACCAACCTCAAGGTTACATAAAACATCTTTATCTGCACTGCCCTGAGACACTTTTCAGTTTAGCATTCAGTCGTAAAGCGCCGCTTCTACAAAATATGGGATGCTGTGCAAAATGTAAATGGATGAAATAGAATGCAACGATGTGCAAATCCTGTACATCCTGTATTGTATTCTGCCCACTGCTCCAGGTGGCTCGTAACACAGAAGGATAGTGAGTGAGAATGAATTTGATGCCAGCAAGCCAGGGCGTGTGGGCTCTTTCTGTGGTGAGTTCGCTTGTTCCCCCTGAGCCTCTACGTGGTTTAGCTCCAGTTCCCTTCACATTCCTCCACACATTACCTCACACTATTTAACATCTCCCAGTTCACCTGACTGCATATCTCTGGACTGTGGTGAATGTGTATGTATGGCCTGTGATGTACTGTTGCTAATCCAGGGTGTTTCCTGCCTTCTGCCCATTGGACCCTGGCTCCAGATGGTCCATGACCCAGAATGATAAGCGGTTTTGGGACTGTGCCTGGATGATCGGTTGGACTGGTCAGCCAACACAGACATGCTATACAGAAATGGGCAGCGCAAGTCCTACTTTCTGAGAAGACTGAGGTCAGTTAACATCTGTTGGAAGCTCTTGTCTGTGGTGTTCAGCTGTCTCTTTTATTTTGTGGTGTGCTGGGGAGGAAGCATTAAAAAGAGAGATGAGATGACACTGGGCAAGCTTGCGAGCATGGTCAGTTGTTGGTGTGGAACGGGACTCTGTGGTGAGGGTGGCAGAGAGGAGGACACTGCACAAACTGCTGTTCATTATGGATGGTGTGGGCTCCCACTGCACACTATCATTATGGACAAAAGGAGCAAGTTCAGTGGCAGGCTGCTGTCACAGAGCTGCTCTACAGACAGACTCAGGAAATCCTTTGTTCCGAGAGCCAGCAGGCTCTTCAACTCTTCCCAGTGGGGCCGGAAGAGGGAGGATGACAGATGAGGACTGAATCTCATGTTAAATCATCAGTTTCTTTATTTGCACTTCTACACTTTACTGTACGTCGTGTACATCCGCACTCCTGGATACTCTAGATACGTTACTCTAATACCAACATATGTACATTGTGATTGTCATCATCTGCTGATATCTGTGGCCCTTGCACATTTCTGTCAGTGCAATAATAGGCATAGGCACTCCTGGGTCACTTCTCATGCCGGCCACCAGAGGTCCAACTCGCCGGAATTCTGAGGATTTTCGTGCCTGCCCTCTCTCACCTGCTCCCCATCCCAAATAATTATCCTCCCTTTTAAATGGCCTTCCCCTCCCTAGGTGTTTGTGGAGCATTAACCACCGTACAGTTTGGATTGGCTACTGCGAAATTATCATCATTACTGGAATTTCAAGATTAATCTCTGTTTGTTGTTTTTCAGAATACTCCACCTGCTCTGGACTCTTGACTCCTCTTGCCTTTGGTTTGTTGTGTGGTTCCTTTTGTGACTTTGAGGTCTTCTGAGCTTTGGAATTTTTGAGACCTTATCGGCGTTACTTTTTTTGGACCGTTTTATGTTTGTGCATTTTCTGCTGCATTTGTGTTGATGAATAAAACCTACCATGGATCCGACCCCTGTGTCTGGCCTGCCATTATTACAACTGCCATTTTATTTTTGGGTTTTTCTCAATATTTTCTATGGGTCTATAGTATTTTTGCCTTTTCTTGCCCCATTGTAATTAGTAAGATAAATGTATCTATAGTAGACTGTACTATTTGCTACGTTGATACCTACTTAGGTTCTGTACAACCCATTTTTGTTTTGTTTTACTGGGGGTGTATTGTATCAGGGTCAATAAACCATCCATCCATTCATCCATCCATCCATATGTCCCTGGGTCTATGGGTCAATTCCCTCCCACAGTCCAAAGACACACAATCAGGTAAAATGGAGACACTAAATTGCCCTCTAGGTGTGACGGTGTAAGTGAACGTATATATGTATGCTCTATGTGATGGGTTGCTGCCAATCCAGGATGTTTCATGTCTCCTGCCATTAAACCCTGACTCCAGATGGTCCGTAACCCAGAAGGATAAGGCTATAAAGCACGAGTAAGTGAATGAGTGAAAGTGAATTTGATGCCAACACATGTGAGTTTGGGACGGGTTCCGAGACAGGAGACCTCACTGCTATAGTGTGGGAAGTTAAAAATGAAATGTTTTCCTGTTCTTTATTTAAAACAGGATTTCCTTTGTCCAATCCTTTGTCCAGTTTTTCCTTTTAGAATGCACTAGATGTTTTCAATGGGTAATCAGTCTGCAGACAGGTCAGTTTAGCACCCAGACTGTTTCACAACAGAGCCATGCTGTTGTAATACGTACAGAATGCGGTTTGGGATTGTCTTCCCTGAAAATAAGTGTATGTCTGGATGGCAGTACATGTTGCTCTAAAACCTGTATGTGTCATTCAGCATTTACAGAAGTGCCAGTGATCCATATCATGTGCATAATGTCCCTATTCCATCATGCATGCCGGGTTTCGAATTGGTTGATGAGAACAAGTCAGAGGGCTCCACTCCTCTGTAGCCTTGAGGATGCGGTGTCCATGACTTGAAAAACTTTACCTCGGTCCATCTTAAATGAGCAAGGGCCCACTACTTTGCTGTTTTATGTTGAGGACTGTAATGTAATGTAATGTCTGTGTAGCACTGCTGCTGGTATGAAAAGTGTTCTATATAAATAGGTTATTTTTATTACACTACACATTACAAGTTGTTGTCTTGTTCTCAGGTACCAGGTGTGTTTTCTTAACTCCTCGGGCCTAAAATGTAAACACAAATGGCTGCTGGTTCCCCAAAACCTTGCTTTTGTGGTCAGAAGAATGATGTTTTGAAAAAGCCAGTTTTCCAGAACATTTGCTGAATACACTTCAGCTAGCTTCTGGAATGTGAGAACAAAGTTAACTTCTTGTTTCATGTGGTTTGCTGCACACCCTCAAGTTATGCTGGCTGAAATGTTAGAAATGTATGTTGAACTCATTTCGAACAGATCAAAAGGATTTGCATCATCATCGTCCCATCCTCAGCTGCTCAGGGTACCGGAGTGAAGGAGCAGAGAGGGCTATTGGGGAAAAAAAGGAAACAAGTAAGATAAAAAAAAAAAGAAAAGAAAGAGGACTAAAGAAGGCACATGCTATGGATGGGCGGATCGATACCGAAATATGGATATTTTGGAGGAACATTTAAGACACATTCAGTGCTGAGCAGATTTTAAGTAGGTTCTGGGACTGTGAGAAGACCCAGGAAGTCTGTACAGCTGTTTGGACATTCCTAGAACTTTTGAGAAGCCTGGGATTGTCCAGTAGTACACACAGCAGTATACACACAGGTGTATTAAAACAGCTACTTCAGTTTATGTTCCAGCTGAGTAAGTAGATAGTGGATATAGAGTTATATCCAAATTAGGGGGGTCCAATACATCTATTTAAGAGGTCACAGCACCCGGTAGAGACATTGTGCTACAACGGCGGCCAAATGATCGAGACAAGCGCGAGAAAGTACTCAGTCAAAGCCTTTGCTAACATGTGCGAGGCCTCCATTCATACTGTAGCATGCCTGTAGAGGATCAAGCCAAAAGGCAGGCACATCATTTCACATCTGAGCTCTGCAAGACAACTCTTGAAGGTGAGGCGGACGCTTGTTTCTACCTTAGAGGGAAGAAAGTTTTTTTGATGTTCTCGGAAAATATACACTCACCATCAAAATAATACTTCCGCAAATGGCTGCACCCATAAATAATCAACCGTCGGGAATGAAACTTGGTGGCAGGAACTTGGTCACATTGCCCGGCAGCGGGAGTGACGTACCGCTGACTCAGCCAACCCAACAGCCAAGATTGTGGGCATTCAGTGAGCAGTGACATTCCCCACGAGTCATCCTGTTAGTGTCAGCACCATTGGCAAGATGGCTGCATGGCGCAAGACTGGCAGCCGGTCATCTTCACTGACTAGTCCCTCTTGGTGGAGACAACCAATGAATCTGTGGGTGGAGGCACCTAGATGAAGGGTTTGTTGTCACGCATCACATGCCCGGAAGGCCTGGTGGCACTCCGCCTTCACACCTACCACAAAATCTGCAGGAACTGTGGGAGAATATTGAAGATGCATGGGACGGATTATCACAGGACACCAGTAGGAACCTGTACAACTCCATGCTGAGACATCTGGCATGTTGGGCTAGCGAATATGGTGGGCCAACACTGTACTAAGAGACACATCACATAGCAGCTTAAATGCATCATCATTTATTGTTCCTGGTATCCTTTATCTTTCGTCCCAATGGCACCGCAGTCTGACACTTCCTTCAGGGTGCAGCAATTCTTTCGATGATGAGTGTATAGATTACATTAATATTTTATGAATGTGTTAATATCTTACATTACTGTAACATTCCATTGCCCTGGTCACAGAAACAATAAAAATACAGCTTATTAAAATAAAAATAATACAACTTACTTTTTAGGTATTACACAAAACAATTTAAAGACCACACATAGATCTTGTTATGTAATGTAATTATTATTACTGTATGTCATTTAGTCTCAAACAACCTAAATCAGATCTTTGCTGGCTTACATAGAGCATGAATGTCCTGCATTCTCAATAGAATATTTATGCCTGTTTATTCTGAATGTGGGACTGAATGAGTTTACAGTTTGATGGAGGGAGAGAAATCTAATGCTGAATTTGGAGGCTCAGAGCAAAAGACTGGCGCCTTATGAGGAGGCAGTCATTTTGGCAGACAGTTCAACATTCCCAGGAAATAGCTAAAGAGCGAGCGTCTCTCCTACTGGGTTTCCTCCCCTTTAGTTTGGAGCCAGCGAGAGTCCTGGCTGGGCTTGAGAGGCCCTTGCCGGTGGCTTTTAGGCCCACACCACCGCGTACCCTTTGATGTTACAGCCACTATTTTCGGCCCAGCTGTTAGATCTGAGGACCTGATCTGTAATTTAGAGTGCATGTCTTGTTTCATGTGGTTGTATAATGCACATGCACTGAGTCAAGTTATGCCAACTGAAACATTAGACAACGTCCCAGGAAAATGAAGTTAAGCACGTCACATCAAACAGATCAAAAGGATTTGCATCATATTTTAATCAGCTATTAAAAGCAAGTTAAAGAAAGAAAGGAAAGAGGGCTTCAGCAGCTCAGCAAGCTGAGCAAAAAGGAACATACTGGGGATGGGCGGATCAATACTGTCAGGCTCGGATGACAGAAACGACGTACGCATAGGGTAAATCAGTGGGAAGTTTTTTAGGGAAAACCCGGAAGAGTAGTCGAAGAAATAGGCGGGGTCGATAACCAAAAGCAAAAGGACTAGGGAAGATCAAAGTCAAGGGGCAAAAACAGGTCAGGCACAAGTAGGCAAAAATGGTAGAATGGCTCAGAAATGGAGCGGAGAAAATCACATACGGCAAACCGAGCAGGGTAAATGCAGCGGTAATTTGCAAACAGGTGCAGTCAATATCCATGTGACGGAGATCGATAGGCTGGCAGAGGACACGTGGTGGTGACATCATCTGCTTAAAAAAAAATACATCTTTATGATGTATTTATTTGTTGGTTTCTTTATCTATTTATTTATTTGCCACCTTCTGTTAGACAAAAGACTTCGAAACCGACATGTGCAGAACTAAAAAACCAGGAACGGTTTATTCATAAACAGGCAAGCTCAGCAAGCACCAGTAAACAGCATAACAAAGGGAGAAGCTAAATCGGAGTCAGAGACAGGCGGAGGTCAGAACCAGGTAGAACAAGCAGCGAGGGCAAACAGGTTTACAGGGGAAGACCGAAGGGGAAAACCAAAGTGAGGAAGCACAGGTACAAACCGTAGAGTCCGAGCCAAAGGGATAAAGCGAAAGAGTAGTAGAGAAACGAAGGGAGTCGGAAACCAGAATGAGACAACACGAGAAAGGAACGCTCAGAATTGCTTAACTAAGTTTGGCAAAGCGTGAGTGTTTGTGTGTGGCTTAAATACAGGAAGTAAGTGATTGCTAACAGCTGTGGCTAAAACTCAGGTGACCTAGAGTCCGAACGGGGGCGCATAGACATGACATCATCGAGCGTGGCCCTCTGGAAAGTGGAGTCCCGAAGAGCGGGGAAGCCGGGAAAACGCGGAGGCGTGACACCTTCCTCTGTAGCTATACAAAATCTGACTATTCAAATGTTAATCCGATGAACAAATATACAGTTCCTGGATATACTGTAGTTTTTGTAATAGCCTCCATAATAATTAATAAAAATTAAATGTCAAACTTTAGTTACAGTTTTGTTTAATCAACTATTTGGCACATATGTTAAAGTATCTGTATCAGTATTGGTAATATTAGCCTTCGCATTACTTTGTATCAGATCGATAATCAGTGGTATCACCTATCCCTAGCACATAGATCAGGAGATGAGTGAAGCAGATTCAGGTGTCTGAACATTCCAGCATCAGATCAAGATTTGTTATATTTGTCAAACAAGATGCCAACATACCCTGCAGCTGACGTAGTGGCACGTATGTTATATGACAACAACAGATAAGATGATAAGAAACTCAGAAACAGCTCAGACAAAGCATCACATTACTATTTCCCAAGAATCTTTATCTGCACCATCTGAGGTGTTTCGTATTTCGGTGTACAGTAACTCAGTAAGTGTAATGTGTTAGTGTACTGTAAGTAGTGTGTCGGTGTACAGTAACTCAGTAAGTGTAATGTGTTAGTGTACTGTAAGTAGTGTGTCGGTGTACAGTAACTCAGTAAGTGTAGTGTGTTAGTGTGCTGTAAGTAGTGTGTTGGTGTACAGTAGCTAAGTAAGTGTAATGCGTTAGTGTGCTGTATGTAGTGTGTCGGTGTACAGTAGCTCAGTAAGTGAAATGTGTTAGTGTACTGTAAGTAGTGTGTTGGTGTACAGTAACTCAGTAAGTGTAATGCGTTAGTGTGCTGTATGTAGTGTGTCGGTGTACAGTAACTCAGTAAGTGTAATGCGTTAGTGTGCTGTAAGTAGTGTGTTGGTGTACAGTAACTCAGTAAGTGTAATGCGTTAGTGTGCTGTATGTAGTGTGTCGGTGTACAGTAGCTCAGTAAGTGTAATGTGTTAGTGTACTGTAAGTAGTGTGTTGGTGTACAGTAACTCAGTAAGTGTAATGCGTTAGTGTGCTGTATGTAGTGTGTCGGTGTACAGTAACTCAGTAAGTGTAATGCGTTAGTGTGCTGTATGTAGTGTGTCGGTGTACAGTAGCTCAGTAAGTGTAATGTGTTAGTGTACTGTAAGTACTGTGTTGGTGTACAGTAACTCAGTAAGCGTAATGTGTTAGTGTACTGTAAGTAGTGTGTTGGTGTACAGTAACTCGGTAAGTGTAATGTGTTAGTGTACTGCAAGTAGCGTGTCGGTCTACAGTAACTCAGTAAGTTTAATGTGTTAGTGTGCTGTAAGTAGTGTGTTGGTGTACAGTAACTCAGTAAGTGTAATGCGTTAGTGTGCTGTAAGTAGTGTGTCGGTGTACAGTAGCTCAGTAAGTGTAGTGTGTTAGTGTGCTGTAAGTAGTGTGTCGGTGTACAGTAACTCAGTAAGTGTAATGTGTTAGTGTACTGTAAGTACTGTGTTGGTGTACAGTAACTCAGTAAGTGTAATGTGTTAGTGTGCTGTAAGTAGTGTGTTGGTGTACAGTAACTCAGTAAGTGTAATGCGTTAGTGTGCTGTAGGTAGTGTGTCGGTGTACAGTAGCTCAGTAAGTGTAGTGTGTTAGTGTGCTGTAAGTAGTGTGTCGGTGTACAGTAGCTAAGTAAGTGTAATGTGTTACTGTACTGTAAGTAGGGTGTCGGTGTACAGTAACTCAGTAAGTGTAATGCGTTAGTGTGCTGTAAGTAGTGTGTCGGTGTACAGTAACTCAGTAAGTGTAATGCGTTAGTGTGCTGTAAGTAGTGTGTTGGTGTACAGTAACTCAGTAAGTGTAATGCGTTAGTGTGCTGTATGTAGTGTGTCGGTGTACAGTAGCTCAGTAAGTGTAATGTGTTAGTGTACTGTAAGTAGTGTGTTGGTGTACAGTAACTCAGTAAGTGTAATGTGTTAGTGTACTGTAAGTAGTGTGTTGGTGTACAGTAACTCAGTAAGCGTAATGTGTTAGTGTACTGTAAGTAGTGTGTTGGTGTACAGTAACTCAGTAAGTGTAATGTGTTAGTGTACTGTAAGTAGTGTGTCGGTCTACAGTAGCTCAGTAAGTGCAGTGTGTTAGTGTACTGTAACTCAGTAAGTGTAATGTGTTAGTGTGCTTTAAGTAGTGTGTTGGTGTACAGTAGTTCAGTAAGTGTAATGTGTTAGTGTGCTGTAAGTAGTGTGTTGGTGTACAGTAACTCAGTAAGTGTAATGTGTTAGTGTGCTGTAAGTAGTGTGTCGGTGTACAGTAACTCAGTAAGCGTAATGTGTTAGTGTGCTGTAAGTAGTGTGGTGGTGTACAGTAACTCAGTAAGTGTAGTGTGTTAGTGTACTGTATGTAGTGTGTCGGTGTACAGTAACTCAGTAAGTGTAATGCGTTAGTGTGCTGTAAGTAGCGTGTCGGTGTACAGTAACTCAGTAAGTGTAATGCGTTAGTGTACTGTAAGTAGTGTGTTGGTGTACAGTAGCTCAGTAAGTGTAATGCGTTAGTGTGCTGTATGTAGTGTGTCGGTGTACAGTAGCTCAGTAAGTGTAATGCGTTAGTGTGCTGTAAGTAGCGTGTCGGTGTACAGTAGCTCAGTAAGTGTAATGCGTTAGTGTGCTGTGAGTAGCGTGTCGGTGTACAGTAACTCAGTAAGTGTAATGTGTTAGTGTTCTGTAAGTAGCGTGTTGGTGTACAGTAACTCAGTAAGGGTAATGTGTTAGTGTGCTGTAAGTAGTGTGTTGGTGTACAGTAACTCAGTAAGTGTAATGCGTTAGTGTACTGTAAGTAGTGTGTTGGTGTACAGTAACTCAGTAAGTGTAATGTGTTAGTGTTCTGTAAGTAGCGTGTTGGTGTACAGTAACTCAGTAAGGGTAATGTGTTAGTGTGCTGTAAGTAGTGTGTTGGTGTACAGTAACTCAGTAAGTGTAATGTGTTAGTGTACTGTAAGTAGTGTGTTGGTGTACAGTAACTCAGAAAGTGTAATGTGTTAGTGTGCTGTAAGTATTGTGTTGGTGTACAGTAACTAAGTAAGTGTAATGTGTTAGTGTACTGTAAGTATTGTGTTGGTGTACAGTAACTAAGTAAGTGTAATGTGTTAGTGTACTGTAAGTAGTGTGTTGGTGTACAGTAATAATAAATCATGCTGCTGTTTTTCTCCATACTGAAGTACATTTGAAGATTACTTCATTAGCTTTTCTCAAGTGGAGGTCTAAACGGTCAAACTACTTTCACTGGAGGAGTATTTTTACATTGGGGATCTCGACTTTAACCCAACTACACAGCTTGTGTACTTCTCCAGTGTTAAGTTGGCCATACCACTGCATTGGCTACACCGCTGAACACGCTGTTGTAACTACAGTATGATTCTAAAGTTTAGACTCCCCCAACTGAATGAATGATGTTGGCGATCATAGTTTCAACGGACTTAGCCTTAACAGCGCTAACTGATGAGAGTCTGAACCAATACATATCCTGATATACCACATATACTCTTGATGTATCACAATGTTATATTTTGTCGTATCGCCACCTTTAATATGTATTTAATTTTTATAATCATCATTTTTTATAATAATTTTTTACATTATTTTAAAAAATATTTACCAGCTTCTTCTTCAAAATGTCCTTTTCCGTCTTAAACGATACAACAGTTTTTATAATGACTTAAGCAGTAATGCTCTGTTCTGTTGACAAGTCAGCAACACAGTCTTTGATTGGGCAATAAGTCATGAACATAGCCTTTGATTAGTTGATATGTAAGAAAAACAGCCTCTTATTGGTCGATAAGTCATTAACACAACTTCTGACAGGTCGATAAGCCAAGGCATTAGTGAACAGCCAAAAGCCATGCTAATGACACAGCTGTCTTCTATATGGAGGAATAGATAAATGAGCACAGATGACATTCAGTGTTACCCATACTGGGGAAAAACAATGCGCGATATAGACTTCGATGATGAATATGATAACAAGGAATGGCTTTTGAATAACGCTGCTACCACGCCCCCTGTAGTCAATGAATATATTCCTGATACATTATTCTGATACACTGCACACTGTGTACATTCTCTCTGCTGCCCTGAGTGTTACAACGTAACAGCTACAGACAGCTACTCTGGGTGTTCAAAGGTTGATTGATTGTCACTTAATCCACTAATTTATGAGGCTAAACCCCAAAAGGCTGGCCAGTCACTGCAATGAAATCAAATGGAAACAATAAAATCAATTCCAGATACAACAAACTGCACAGCTGAAAGCGATCAATGACCTGGTGTTTTCCATTTGTATTTGAAACCCTTGACTCAGCAGGCTGGCAGATGAGTTAATAACGAAAGTGTGGTCCGCTTATAAACGGCTAATAGAGCAGTTATTAAATTTACAGAAATCTTCTGTGGTCGTAAAAAGTCATGGTGCTTTCCTGTAATAAACACTGTGATACTGTATGGTATTCATGTGCGTGTTTTAAAGATGTGTATAATCTCAGATGATGTCTCTACACAATTGCTAAGACATGTTTAGAGGATGTTGTCAAGACTTCAGGTTATGTTACGTTACAGGACATCAAAGGAAGAACATTCTTGTGTTTTATGGATGTTACTGAGATTTGAGATCTGAGATTCTCCTCTCTACAGAAAGAACATTCTGGCAACCAAATGAGAACTTCCTGCTGACAACATTAATGGAGCATCACTTTGCATATTCTCAGAAGGTGTTTAGGACCAGTCATTTCTAGCTAGGAGGTAGTCCTTCGGGACTTTGCAGTACGTGCTTAAAAATATGTATTATGAAGGTTCTTTAGTATAAACAAAAGATCTATTTAGAACACTGAGGTTTACATAGAACTGTTCCATGCTTATTTGGTTATTTGCATGATGAAATGGTTCTTCAGACTTGTGTGTTGTATTTGGACAGACAGACAGATAGACAGAGATAGATAGACAGACAGATAGATAGATACAGAGATAGACAGACAGACAGACAGACAGACAGACAGACAGGTACAGAGATAAACAGACAGACAGACAGACAGACAAATAGATACAGAGACAGACAGACAGACAGACAGGTACAGAGATAGACAGACAGACAGACAGACAGACAGGTACAGAGATAGACAGACAGACAGATAGATAAATAGATACAGAGACAGACAGACAGACAGACAGGTACAGAGATAGACAGACAGACAGATAGATAAATAGATACAGAGACAGACAGATAGACAGACAGACAGACAGGTACAGAGATAGACAGACAGACAGACAGACAGACAGGTACAGAGATAGACAGACAGACAGATAGATAAATAGATACAGAGAAAAATAGATACAGAGACAGACAGACAGACAGACAGACAGGCACAGAAAGATAGACAGACAGACAGACAGATAAATAGATACAGAGATAGACAGACAGACAGACAGACAGGTACAGAGATAGACAGACAGACAGACAGACAGACAGATAGATAAATAGATACAGAGATAGACAGACAGACAGACAGACAGACAGACAGATAGATAGATAGATAGATAGATAGATACCAACTGGATCATTAGAAAAGACACATGAGAGTAAACATGCCACAACAGACCACAAGGATTTGCCTCATCATCCTACCAGTTCAACTCATCCTGTACTTAGTGGGCTCAGTTAAAAATATCCATGACAGTTCAGCCGAGCAGGCTTATAACGTTAGGGTGGTCTGCACTGCTCATTCTAACCAGTATAACAGTTATGACTATACACCGCACCAGAGCGCGTGTTAGAAGTGTAGAAAAGACTAAAACTCAAAACTCACTTCACTGATAAACCAACAAGCTCATATTCAGAAGATCTGGGAATAAAAACATCCGTAACTAAAAGACAATCTCACAGACATCTGGACAATGTGAACTAAACACCTCTCCCATGTTTCCGTGCTTAGCGCAGACGAAGCATTCCAACTGGCTGAGAATTAGTAACATGCCACTGAACACACCGCTCTGAAGCCCACATCGTACAGGAGGACCAATTACAGCAACCGGGGTGGGATTGTTCAGGGGAGAGTGTGATCAATTTGTCGGACATTTATCCACGGTGCCTGGTCTTTTTCAAGGGCACTTTAGTCATTACTGTTAGTTCGGGGAAGCGAACCTGAGCCCCTCCGGTCATGAGGCTGGTTCCCATAACCTCTAGCCCACGACTGCTCAACAGTGTGTAAACTGCGTTTGGCAATACGTCACAAAGTGCATGTGTGTTTGAGGGGTTTAAATGCTAATGGTGAAATCAGAAGCAGCTGTGTGATAATCAATACTCAACGGGGTTGGGGGTGGGGATGTCGAGAGAATGAGGTGTGATTAGATAGTTCGTGACATCATCGTGTAATGAACTCTGGGATATTAGGTGTGGGAGATCGGAGGCGTCAGGGAAAGCCTTGAAACATTGTCCATACCTTAAAAACTGCAGGAGGAGTTAGTGGACGAAAAAAAACAAAACAACTGTGTATCACAAAGAAGAAGAAGAAAAATCATAGTACAAATAGAAAATAGTACAAATATTGAGTTGGGATGGGCTAATGCTCCCCGCTGTGTCCATCACGTCTTCGTTATCAGCACCCTGATAGTGTTGGCAAACCGAGCCCTGCCTCAGTAATAAGTTACTTGGCTTTACATTTACATTACATTTTCATTTATGGCATTTAGCTGACGCTCTTATCCAGAGCGACTTCCAAGGTTAATCATATTACAGCTAGGCCAATGTAGTGTTAGGAGTCTTGCCCAAGGACTCTTATTGGTGTAGCACAGCATAGTCACCCAGATCAGGATTCAAACCCCAGTCTCCCACATGTGGTGGTGGCTCCCTGGCAGGTAGTGGTGTTACCTGCTGAGCTACACCAACCACCAGCTTTACACTGCAGAGAAATGATATCCTGGCATGTAGAAGGATCTTAAAGAGTTTAAGGTATCTGAACTGTCTCATGTTAAGATTGCTGTAATTTATTTCCTTGTTTTAAGTGGTTTTTGTAAGCTGATAATTTAGCTCTCCTGGAAGTGCACTGAGAACTTGGCTTCCTAAACTCACTGTTTGGTGGTAAACCACAGGAACGTCACACCTGTTCTCTTTTCCCCTGTGGTACATCACCACAGTAGTGGGTGTTTGGTTGCCTTGTGGTCGTTTATATTGTGCCACAAGTTAACCACAGGAATGCTTAAATTTACCCCAGCACTTTTCTGTAGTATAACCTCTTATCCCAAAACATACCTTATCCCTAATCCTGAACTACTAGGCCTCAAATTTGGAGTGTGACACACTGAATGTGTAGTCACATTTGTGTTTTTTTTCATTTGTGTAAATACTTGTATATGTGTGTATACTTTCTTTTATGGGCCATAGCACTTGAAATGGGTAACCAAACCCCTGTGGGGGGGGCTATTGCGGTGGCAGACGTTCGTGGCTCTAGGCAAACTAAGGAGCCGGCTATTAAGCCCTGCTAGCCTCTGTGCTCACTTACTGCCTTGTCCCACTAATATTAGCACCAGCTAATGCTAGCTTTAGAGCTGATATCTGCTATGGCTATGGCTATGGTTATGTCGTCCATGTAATTAAACCTTTTGGCCCTCTTTGGCACTTCATCTTATTTTTGTCATTTAGCCTGTTTGTAATATGCATAGTAAGTTTGGAGGAACACTGCCCAGTGGTTCGGGAATGTTAATGGTTGTTATGTATACTTTTGTTTATTCTTTGTTTGGACATTGAGATGTGTTTTTGTTTTCATACTTTGGTCAGGTCTAACAATGTAAACAGTACAAGTTTCTGCTAAAAACTCTAAATAGCAGTAACCAGATTGCCATTATGGTAAATGTTTGTTTACACAGCAATGCTGTTCACAAGATAACGTATCATTTCTGATGTGTTTCATGCACAGTTATTTGATTTTTTAAGTAATACTGAGATGGGTTTTGTTGATTACTGCTGAAGTTGAAATATGAATATGCATTCATGTGTTGAGCCTAACTGTGAAAAAAAAGAAGATAAAGAGACCAAAGTTTCCTTGTAATATTGAATTCAATAAAAAACAGACAGACTTGAGAGCTTGAGAAGGAAGCCACGGTTTTCAACGTCTCTTCTTTGTGCCCTGTTTTACAGGCATCATAACTGTTACGTGTACCCCACCCCTGGGGTGTGTAACAGGAGCAGACTGGGAGCTGTGTGTGACTCATATCAGGGCAACTACGCCACCAACAGATTAAATTACATTAAATCAAAATGATATTTCTCATAAAAAATTTTTTACATACCCCCAGGGTGATTTAATGTACCCCGGTGCCTGCTTTTGTTTCATCTAAGCTTACTTCTTGTTTCATGTGGTTGTTAACTGCACGCCCTCTGTCAAGATATGTCAACTGGAAGATTCTAAATGGAAGTTTAAAAAGGCATTAAGGCATATAAACATGTCACAACCAATTAATTTATCCTGTACTTAGTTGAGTCAATTGAAATATCCATGACTGTTCAGCAAAACAGGTTTATAATGTTAGCGTGGTCTGCACTGCTCATTATAACCAGTATAACAGCTATGAATAAACACCACACCAGAGGAGGAATTCCAATATTAATGTTATTTAACAGGTTCTGTATTTAGAGTACTAATCAGTAACTAGAGTTTCAGTATATGCCCACTACTACTACCACCACTACTACTACTACTAGGTGTGATCTGAGTTATTGTGCCTCCTGTATTTGCTAATGTTAGCTTGTTCTGTGCGCAAGTTAATGAGATGATTGTAATTGCTGTAATTAATGGACCATAAAATGATTTGCGGGTTTGGAATCCTCAGACTCAAGCTTCAGTAATATGATTTATAAGAATAGGCAAGTGTACAATGGAGGTGTGCCATTACGGGTACAGTAATATAGAAAAGGTTAAACCTCCACACTGATATATACCAACACTATCTACTTGTATGGTTGCCTACTGCCAAAGGACGTTATGCAGCACATCTGACAATGCTTGGTGGTTTCCAGCCTAAAGAGGCCAATTCAGTATGCAGCAGTGCAGGCCTGCACCATATACATAGTGTACTTATATGGTGTACACTATGTTGCACAGATAGTTGCACCCACAAGGAATCAGTCGTCAGGAATGAAACTTGGTGGGTAGGTTTACCATTGTGAGATATGCAAATGATTCAAATGATGAGTTTTATTTGGGGACACGAATGTGATTAGGCAAGGAAGGCGTTTTTGCGTGACCGAATTGACCCAACAGCCACAATAGGCCCTTTTCACACTTCCGCGTTCTTTTTTCCAGATTTTGCAGTGTACCAAGGTGTTCGAACTCAAAACAAAAGCAGCCGTATCTCAGTTTCCATGGCTTTCCGGCTGACGGCGAGCAAAAGAAAAAATGTGTGCGTGCGATAAGGAGAGATGAAGGGGTAAACTTTGTGATTCGGCGCGGGAGTACCTTTGTGTGCAGCCGGCACTTCACTGCTGCGGACTACATAGAGGGAAGCTCGCGGCTGAAACCCGGGTGCTGTTCCCACTCGGTTTCAGTGGAACAATTGTCCCGCCCCCCCTCATAAGCTGTCAGCGTAGACGGGAGTAGAAGCCAACCAGCAGACCATGTATAACCTTAAGTTTGTGTGGCTCCTCGCTCTTCCCATCGATCAGTAGCATCTAGCTCTGACTAACACCTTGTTGTCGACTATATTGGACACTGAATAAACAGTAACACTTAGCCTATCATTCCCGTGACCAGGATTAACTTGTTGTGCTAGCGTGTTAGCAGGCATAGATGTAAACAAAGCTTACGTTAGCTGACGTTACTTGGTTTGCTAGCTAACCTAATCGGGAGCTGCGAATAAGGAGCTAACTTCAGCTTCCTTCCTCACCCTTATAGCTGTGAAGGAACTCTTCAACAAAGAATTTGTAGCCTTCGTTGAGGGATATTTTCCAACGATCCTGGAAACATCCTCAAATTTCAGTCTTGACAGCGATGAAGTGAAATGTTTAATGGTCAGCCGGGAGTTAACAGGAGTACAGGAAGTTGTACTACCCAGCGTTGACGTATTTCCGCTTTTTTGTGAAAAGGGCCTATCTACCTTACTCTGGCCAATCCTCTGCACCACCTGTCTTTAAAATGAATACACTCTAAAACTCACACTCATGTTTTGCTGCTTTCAGGTGCCGACATTTCTATCTTCTCCTCCTCCTGTTGTCCAGGAAGTAGGCTTCGCCCCTGCAGGGTCGGCGAGCATCCGCATGCTTCAAGAATTGTCTTCCCTCAAATGGTACTCCATACAGAAGATTAAATATCGTTTTCCATCACTTTTGCCTTTGTGTCTTTCTGTCAGAACTACTTCTGTGTATGTGTAGTTCATAATAATGCCCATGTCAGGGTACATTTATCATCATTTATTGCTCCTGGTAACATTCATCTTCCTTCCGAAAAGCATTGCAATCCCACATTCCCTTCTGGTACAGTTATTCCTGAGGATGGGTGTATTACCGCTCTTTGACAAGCTCATAATTCAGAAGATCCGGAAAAAAGACCCACACCCGTAAGTAAAAGACATCTCACAGACATCTGGACATTATAAACTAAACATCAACTCTCCCACGTTCCTGGCCTTAGCACAGAAGAACCATTCCAACTGGCTCTCAGGCCCAATTCTGGCACACATGCACACGTCACACAAACGCACGCAGCTTTAATAAAAGCACATGGATATTTTTAATTTGATGCCAGCAACACATTTCAAACTTCTTTAACAGCACTGTGTAAGCATTTACAAACTGAGCATCGCTGCAGTAATGAGGATCTTTACTTTGTACTACACTGCAGAAAAATGATATCCTGGCATCTGAAACGACCTTAAATATACTTAATATTTCTAAACTTTCTCATGTTAAGATTACTGTAAGCTTATTGTAAGCAGATTAATTAATTAGTTTGTTCTGTATTGAACTTATTTATTCCTAGTTTTAAGCATTTTTTATAAACCACATTATACCCTCTAAATCAATACTTTAAATTTTTCTTCTGGCAGGGCACTGAAAACTTGGCTTTCTAAAATCACTGTTTGGTAGTATTTCACAGGAACGTCACACCTGTTCATAATTTTTACACCTACACACACACACACCCCCACACACACACAGCTGGGCTGAACCCATGTCGCTGAACACACCGCTCTCAATCCCACATTGTACAGAAGGTCTAATTACAGCAGCATTCAACTCTTTACTACTTAACATCTAGTAGCAGAGTTTATATCAATTTAGCATTACATAGCTAGCACATAGCTAGCAATGCTAGCAATGTTATCGTGCAACAAGCCCTGTATTCAGAGAACTAGTAAGTCACTAGAGTTTCAGTATCAGCCCACTACTACTACTACTACTACTAGGTGTAATCTGAGTTATTGCATCTTCTGTATTTGCTTGCTTCACTGTTTATAGTGCCAATGGCTCATACCTGCTGTGAACGAGGGACCATAAAATGGTTAGATAAGGTTATCAGATGATGATACATTTAGACTAAAATGGGCAATATTTATTGAGCTACACATACAGAAGTAGAGTCACACAGTATGGCATCAGGCCGTCATGTTTGCTAATTCAACATGCTAAGCGCCTTGGCTACTGATGGTGTCCTGCGATGATCCATCTCACGCAGCTTTAATATTCTCTCAGATTTTGTGGTAGGGGTGGAGGTAGAGTGGATTTCTGGATGTCTGACACAGGGCTCTAGACTAACTTTAGGAACTGGTTGCACTGGTGTGCCTAACGTTTTTTCTTAGGTGCACCAGCACCAAAGTTGATTAACTAACAACGTAGTCAACATAAAGTTCTTTATTTGAAGCATAAAGAACGGTAGCAGTGCATTTGTCGGGCATGTAATGTGTTTGATAGATGCGCTGTGCTTTTTCAGCGCTTCAATTCGAAATGTATTAGAACCAGTCACAAACGCACTACTGCCGGCCATGGTCTTCCCACACTCCTTACAGTCAGTGCAGGCTGTGACTCGATCGTATGTGGCTCATTATCTGATGCCGTCTCCGGACCAGGGCTTGACATAACCAGCGGTCTGACACGGAGCCATCAACCTCCCAGGTTATGATTTTTGAACGGACCAGGCCTTAACTTAACATTCTTAACCAAAATGTTGTTAATCATTCTTTTGACCGCCTCTCGCCATCCGCAGCTACACCCGCTCTGTTTACCTGACGGCCTAGGCTGCTCACTGCTCTGTCTGACTGCAGCACACGCATTTTCAAACGTACACATGTACAGGAATATCTGGACCATGCCCTTCACTCTCTTTGATTGAAAAATGGGCCATATGTGTGTCTGTTTTTAACCACAGGGAGACTTTCAGTGTCATGAAGACTTTTTCTTTTATGCCCCATCGAACGGCTGGTCTCACTGGTGCCACCTCAGATTTTTTTTAGTCGCACCATTGAGAAATGAGGTCGCATGTGCGACCAAATTGGTCGCACTCTAGAGCCCTGTGACACATTAACAAACCGTTCTGACCACAGTGCCTCCCCACACAGATTTGTTGGCCATTTCCATCAATATACAAACTTGACTCATCACTGAAGATGAACCACTGCTATTGTGACTCACTGCATGACAGGCTGCATGTCGACTGAATCACCCCAAACCCAATCCATATCGCAAATAAACAGTTTTAAATGAGGAGCTGAAACTTGCATCCTCTCTGACTGCTGACTGCTGTCCGCTACTATGGCAACGTACCTATGGCCTATGGCCTACTATGTCAGAATAAGAGTCCACCTCTAAACATAATTGTCCGTGAGGTACGGAGGAGCTTCAACACTACAAATTATATATGGCTATACCCAACCCTAATTAACTTAGCAGTAACTCAAACATGAAGAATTCATTACTTATGGTGACGTTGACGTGGTGTTAAGTGCAGTCAAGTAAACCGTCTGCGTGCATGTAGTTCTGCGGCGCCCAGCCATCAGGCAATGGTGCTGGCACTAACAGGACGACTCGTGAAGGGTATCACTGCTCACTGAATGTCCGCAATAGGCCCTTTTCACAAAAAAGCGGAAATACGTCAATGCTGGGTAGTACAAGTTCCTGTAATCCCGTTAACTCCCGGCTGACCATTAAACATTTCACTTCATTGCTGTCGAGACTGAAATTTGAGGATGTTTCCAGGATCATTGGAAAGTATCCCTCAACGAAGGACTCTAAGATGAACAAAGGCTACAAATTCTTTGTTGAGGAGTTCCTTCACAGCTATCAGGGTTAGGAAGGAAACGCCAGCTAACGTTAGCTTTGTTTACATCTGTGCTAGCTAGCTAACTAGCATTTAATGTATATGCATCATACACTAACGTTTAATGTTAAATATGTCTAGTTTAAGCAAATAGTAAATATTATGAACGATACTGCTTTAGTTAACGTGATCTACGAGGCTGAAGTTAGCTCCTTATTCACAGCTCCCGATTTTACTAATGCAACATATACAAATTACTCTATAGGCGTAGACAGTCTTTGGCGATGATGACGTGGTGTTAAAGGCAGTTATCGTAATGCGTGTGCATGTAGTCCTGCGTCGTGCAGGCGGCTGCCAATGGTGCTGGCACTAACAGGATGACTCATGAAGGGCATCACTGCTCACTAAGTGTCTGCAGTCGTGGCTGTTGGGTCAGTCAGGTAGAGCAGTACGGCCAAGCATGAAACTCTAGTCATTTGCATGTCTCACAATGTCAAACCTACCCACCAAGTTCCATTCCTGTATGTGGATTAACTCTGGGTGCACAGCAACTTTACAAGGAACTCAGCACGTCAAAAAGTCCTGTAGACGTGCTGCCAATAAGTCAAGCACAAACATTCCCACAGTGTTGGCCTTAGCCCAGACCCAATTCGGGGAGTCGCTGAGAACACACAGGCCGAGAACACACAGGCCGAGAACACACAGATAGAGCACACACAGACAGAGCACACACAGGAATGTCTTTGACTTGAGTTTTGAAATCAATATGATGCAACTCCATAAACATGCACTTAATAATCTGATTCTAATCCGGTTTCTGCAGTCATCCCATTAAGTCACTAGATTAAGGTCTAGAGGCCTGATAAAGAGCGCTGGCTTTCAGTCTGGTAATAGGACTTTTATAGCCTTACTCTGATTTCATTCTGATTTCCCACTGTCTGCATTACTGAAACCAGAACATGGGACCAGACATAAGCAGACCACCAAATAGCAACAAAGTACTTTTGGAGGAATGCTGAAACCAACCATAAAGATTTAAATATTCGTTATATTGTGGATGATGTATGTTCTTATAAGTCACGTACATGTCACGGTTTGAAGCTTAAGTTTTGTTTATTCTTATGCAGTATGTAACTTCTGCAGAACTGGAGTTTTCCCCATTATCTGATTTTCCAAAGGCATGTTGAGGGGATTACCCACAAAAAAAAAAGAACTATTTTTCTGCAGTTATCGAATAATTACATTTATTTAAACACACTAACTGTTTTAAGATAGTTCTCAGTTTGAGTAAACTAATGTAATGTTTTATTTAAGGGGACATCTTGTGTTTTTCCGGTTTCCCCCTTTCCTTTAATGTGCTACAGTTTTTGTGCATGTAACATGGAAGGTTCTAAAGCTCAAAGTAATTATCAGAGAGAGAAGCTCTCAAAGAAACCACTGTTCTCAGCTGCCTGAAAACCCTTCCTGGAATTCCATCCTGTCTCTGTTACAGGGTGATGTCATCTTGTAACATCTTTATTGCCTGCTTCCCAGCAGTCTCAGCATGCCCTCCCACAATGCACAGAAAGCTAAAACAGCAAACACTGACCTTTTGAAATGAAGGGGGATTGGGTATGCCAGCTTGCTCTTTCAGACTTTCAGCTCAGTGTCAGGGTGCTGGCAATCTTACAGCCTAGGCCATCTTTATGTAGAGCAGCACTTCTTCAGATCCTCAGAGAGTTCTTTGCTATGAAGTGCCATGTTGAACACAGTGACCAGTGTGAGAGCGATTACACCAAACTGAACACACCTGCTCCCCATTCACACCTGAGACCTTGTGACACTAACGAGTCACATGACAGCAGGGAGGGAACTGGCTCATTGGCCACAGTTTGGCCATTTTCACTTAAGGGTGTACTCACTTTCATTGTCAGTGGTTTAGACGTTAATGGCTGTGTGTTGGGTTATTTTGAGGGCACAGCTAATTTACACTGTTGCACAAGCTGCACACTGACTACTTTACATCGCATCAACGTGTCATATCGTCCCATAAAAAGATTAAATAAAATATTTACAAAAATGTGAGCCCCTCACCTTTGAGAGGTACTGAATATGTGTTTGTGTGTATGTGTGTGTATGTATACAGTAATACTAATACTAATAATAATAATAATAATAAACAAGAGAGGTATGTCTATACACATGAATGAGCATGGACCACACATTAACAAGAACAGCATCTGTATTATTGCACTTATGGAGATATGAGATAGTAACGTAAAGACTACCAATAAAATATAATATAAGATTAGGATTGCCAGGCGCCACAGTAACAGGAGTAATCATCAAGAGTCTTTCCAAATGGTTGTTTGCCAAATGAGAAGCTACTCCCTGCATTCAGTAGAGGTGGTGATCTTCTCTTTAGCTAGGCAGTCTATAAAAGCCCACACGTTGTGGTTTTGGTTAGTAAATAAAATGATTATAGGTGTGTTGCAGCCGTCACAAGTCAAGTTAGAAAACAGGATATGGTAAAACCGAGTTACGTCACTCATGCACACTTGTCATTGTGGTGGTGATGGCCAGACCAGTTCACTTCTGCCTGCTGTCACGTTACCATATCGTCGCTGTCCAAAGAAAAACAGGTATCTCCAAAATGACAACTTTACAGGAGAGCCCAAAAACCTAATTTAATTTGAATGAAAGTCAATGGAACCAGACGACTTTCAAAGTCATTTTGGGCAATTACTGTTGGTCCATACCTCATGAAATTTCTACACAGTGTAAACATCATATCATGTGATCAAATGAGGCATTAAAGTAAAAATCAACAAAAATGGAGGTACATGTTTTTCATTGGACAGCGACGATATATACACTATTAAACACACATCAGATCTATACACACTTTTCCTCTTGACATCTTGAGACACGCATGAGGTCAGCTGCGTCTGCTCCGTTGTATACACACCACAAAAACCTGGACCGCAAGCATCTGGACTCCCATATATTTACGCAGGGTTTCTGTGGTCACCTTGTGTTCAGCAGCTGTCCTTTACACTGCATGAAGATTTCATGACGAATGGACCCATGGGAATACTTTAACACTGCCTGGAATAAAATATTAATTTGCACTTATTGACCAAAAACACCGCACCCACATAGAAAGGTCAGCTTGCAGCTATGTCTCAGCCAGATGTGTAAATGATTACAGGCTCCGGGTGGCCTAGACAGACCACAAGTACAGAGGATTGCTTGATCCACAAACAAGCGTAAACAGCTCCCACAGTGCACCATCCAGACACAGGAAAACTTCTTTATCCACTCCTGTCTCCGCCCAGACCGTTTCCTCTCCATCACTAACCTCCATCAGATCTGCTCCTGCAGTCCCGTCAGTCTCCTGCAAATTCTCTCTCTCACTTTCTTCTCCTTCGCTAACCTCCATCAGATCTCCTCCTTCAGCTTCATTCTCTCCCTCACTTTCTTCTCCATCACTAACCTCCATCAGATCTCCTCCTTCAGCTTCATTCTCTCTCATTTTCTTCTCCATCACCAACCTCCATCAGATCTCCTCCTTCAGCTTCATTCTCTCACTCATTTTCTTCTCCATCACCAACCTCCATTAGATCTGCTCCTTCAGTCCCATCAGTCTCCTGCAGCTTCTCTCTCTCACATTCTTCTCCATCACTAACCTCCATCAGATCTGCTCCTTCAGTCCCGTCAGTTTCCTTCAGCTTCTTTCTCTCCCTCACTTTCTTCTCCTTCACTAACCTCCATCAGATCTGCTTCTTTAGTCCCATCAGTATGCTTCAGCTTCTGTTTCTCTCTCACTTTCTTATCCAACACTATCCTCGAATAGATCTTAGCAGAAGGAAATTTGGTCCCACTGCCAGCCAGCCACTGTTGCCTTCGATTGCAGTGCATAATCGAGAAACGTGGACTGCTATGCACTGGAGCTGTACCATCTTCAGCCCTATATCGAGGTTTGGTTTGGGATCTGACTAAAGTCAGTTCTGAGTGTGGAGACCTTGTGGTAACCTCGTATGACTCCCGGAACCGGCTGTCATACGAGGTCACCACAAGGTCTCCACACTCAGCTAGTGGACAGCTAGTGTAGAGAATCTTCCGGCCATAAGTGTTTCCTCTTATTGCAGGGCTTCCAACTGACATTGGCAGCATAACGCTCACCCACACACGGCGAGGGTGAGTTTTCCCAGTAATGTCCCAGTAATGCCTGATTGCAACACTTCCTTGATCTGCCTCAGATTTATCACCAATGGAGTATTTACTGGAACAGTTGGTGACACCACCTTCGGCAACCTACGAATGTGCAGGACCTACACACCCAGCTGCAACATCTGTTGGCAAACATGCCGCAGGGTGTCATATGGAACCTGCATGCCCCCATGCTCCACCATGTCATCTTGTATTCAGGCTAGAGGCGGGTCAATAGGGTAGAAGCTACTTTCCGGGGCAGTTTTCCCCACTCTAAACTGATCCTTTCAGCGGCTTTCCTGAGCGATTAAACAGAACATACTCCTGACATGCGACTGCAAGCCACGATTATTGTCCTGGAAGGCTAGATTTATAACTGCAGTGTTTTCAAAGGATATTACATACTGTGGCTTGGCCAAGCACACTCACCGGAAAACCTCATTGACAGACACCAGTCCAGACCAGAGCCCTTTATTTACACAGTACTGAAGCAATTAAACAAAAGCGCACTTTAAATGAGGCTTACTCTGTCTCTCTCTGAGGATGTAAGCCACATGTCCTGCCTCTCCTGCCACTGGAGAGAGGGCCAGTTTATAAGGGCACAGTGCCCTGCCTGCTGATCACACACACTTGCACATGCCCACTTCTGGCAGGAACGGCTCCACCTCACCCCTGCCAGAATCCATAATAATTATTTCCGTCAGGTCCTCTTTACGTTACTGCGTTGGGAGCTATTCTCTTAGCTCTGTGAGGACAGAGTCCGGGTTAAGGACACAGTCTGGGATTTTTTATAAGTACTATTTTAGTTTTGCTGGACACACACTGACTGTATTAACTCAAAAGGTGTGTGTTAAATTCATTGCTGTCTTTGGCCAATAAAGAAAACCACTATGGTTACACTTTCTACCACCACTGGAGGGCAAGTCAAAATTCTGTAAAATGAAACTGCTTTCCAACAAAACAATCTTAGTTTAGAGTTGAGATATATAAACTTAGTTTATATAAATAAACTTTGTGTAGTCAGGTTTCTCAGATGTATGCATATACTCTGATTTCTTTCGGATTCATGGTTAACAGTCACATGGGAGATGTTTCTGCAGGAACCGTGTGAGAATATTCAAGCTGCATGGATTATCGCAGAACACCATTAGGAACCTCTATAACTCCATGGCAAGAAACAGAAATGTATGTTTTTTATATATATGTATATTTCATATACATTTTGAAATAATAATGATAATTTTATATATATATATATATATATGTATATATATATATATATATATATTTTTTTTTTTCAAGCCCAATGCATCTCAGTCAGAAATAAAAAACAGAGGCAGCTCTATACCAGCATTCTTTACTCTGAACCACTGCAATGTACAACATGCTGTATGTTAAAGTCTGTTATAAGCAAATAGAACACATACTGTCTTTCACAGGCTTCCTATACCTAGAACAGTCAAAAACAGATCAATGTTCAAACCGTCATTACCTTTCCGCTAACACTACTACAATTTCATATATGGACGCTAACATCTGTTAGCATTCCCGTGACTGTGGTATCTGTTTTCACGTATTAGACCTGAACCAAAGATCTAGCTCTAATAGCCATGGTACGCACCTAATGGCAAAGTCAAGGATACAAGAACTAAGAGAACAGTTTGATTTAATATTTTATTTGCTCATAAATAATGAACACATTTTCAGACATGGTATATATCTGGTGAATAATATGCATAAAGTCATCATTTCACTGGCTTGTTCAACGCACCAGAGTGGGTAGGGTGTGCAGTTTCCGCTCCACTTCATTGCAGTATTTCTCTGGAAGACCAGCCGCCCTGAAACAAAGTGGAAACTATTTTTGTTAGCAACTGTATAATACCCTTATTAAGCTAGATAAAAAATCCATCCACATGTTAATCAAGGGATTTTGTGAAAGTAAAAGAAAGAAACAGACATGACGTCAAGGAGCCACAGGCATTTGTTTACTTTGCTTGGCTTGGGGCCATCTATTCTTGTCTGTGGGAGAGCATATGGGATCCTTCTCTCTGTGGGAAAGACCTGATAAGTATAGCACTATCAGGTTGAAACTGAATTTGGATATATATACACAAATACTATACAAACTGAAGTTGGGTTTTAGAAAATCTAAATCCAAAGTCTACTTCAGCCTTGTGGTAATTATGCTGCTTGTTTTAACCACAGAAGTCATTAAAATCAATCAAATGAGATTTCTGTTTCAGTTGGTTAACTACCATCAGGAAAACGATTAGTCTGCCCGTCTGTTTCTCCAGTAAGTCTGGAGTTTAGGGGCCAAGTCACGGCTTAGTAATGACATTAATGCCGCTACTGGAACATCCATTCGCACACTTGTCTCGCTTGCGTTCTGACATTAAATAAGCAGAACAGAAATGTAGACACTGCTGCACACCAAATTTACACATGCCCATGGCAGGAAATTTATTAATTCTTGTAAAAAGTAAGCGACTGGAGAAAAGCCCACTTGCAGCCAGGCGCCTCTCCATACTTCGGGCTTTCAGTCCTCCTGTGTCATAAGGCTCAAGTCCAAGTCTGGTTTTGAGTCAAGTTTGTGACCTAAAACCATAAAACTACAAAAAAAATCTATTAAAAAATGCCCAGCTCCAATTTTCTGCTGTCAGCAGTACTTGGGGCGATGGAAGAAGTCTTATTTTAACTCTGCCCCTTGGCTACTGGCTCGCATGGGAGGTGTAAGTCATGGAGATTAGTAACGTGCATAAGGCTCTTTGGAGACACTCCGGCTGCAGTAGGAAAGACACTCATTAGTCATGGTGTGAATTTGTTGGTGGTTACTGCGGAAGAGTGGCCAGTTGCTGCCAATTCCTAACACTTCGTTCTCAGTTTGCCAGAGCTCTAAACTGTGTTAAAGTCCCACTTCCAAAGGCATTTACACATATAAGACACACGCTTAAACAAAGCTGTGTAAAAATTACTCTGTTGTCTCTGCAGCCAACATCAAGGAGTCATTCTAACACCCAGGACTAAAACAATCCTGGATTAAATGGGACTGGGGCTGCACTAAACAAACATTCACCCATCAAAAGAAGGGAACTCCATCCATTGTCCCATTTCCCACGTAAACTGGTAGCTCTTCCATTTCCTTGGAGTCATGCCACTATTTAGAGCTAGGGTGAGATGGGGAACAAACTAAATAGAGCACACATACACACATGCACGCACCCTTGCTAGCATCAGTGGTAAGGTGGGCACCAGGGAAAGCAGAGAAAGCGGATTTTCATTCCGAAACCCTCCTGCGCTTCTTAGGACATGTTCATTAAGGACTGCATGAAAAATCTCAAAACCTGAAACCTTTAGCCATCTTCATGTCTCTGGATGTGTTCATGAATCCTGTCCTTCACATGGTGGTGTTATTATTTCCCTGTGACTATTCCCACCTCTAAAATACCTTCTGAATTTATCACCTTAGGTGTGGAAGGTCACAACAAATGAAGTCATTCTCCACCTTCCCAAAACCTCCACCTATCATTAAGGGAAGAAGTCATATGTAAACTTGGAATACTAACACAGATTCCTTTGGCAAAACCATCAGATCTTGTCAGCAGGAGTCTATGATTGCCAACTTGTGTGTTTAAACTTTCAGGAGCCTGTAATTGGGATCACAGAAAACGTTCCTCATCCACATAACTACATTTTATAGCAGTTACCAAACCCTTCATAGTGGTTACTGACAGACCAAGAACTGTGCTGGGAGGATTATAGTTTCAGTGGCCAACTAGTTTAAAATCACTTAGCGCAAATGTCAAACGGAGGGTGGAGGAATTCACTGGAGGACTACGGAATGGGAGAAATGTGTTTCGTTCCTGATGGATAATTCTGGGTTTGGCAGATGCAAGGAGAACACTACCTAAAATGGCTATGAGGCTTGGATGGTGACCAACAGAGCGGACCTGCCCAAAGAGCAAGATGCAAAGCGAGATCATGGCAAGAAAAATAGTTAAAGCCTAGTTAATATATACCTCATACTGTAGCCATTATTTTGAGACTGCTGTAAGATCATAATTAAGTATGTAACTTATTTCTAGACATTTTCTATTGCTTGTTTTAAGTCACTTTAGTTCTTTCAAGCATACTTTTTAAAAGAAGCAAAATGATCTGCAAGTATAGTGAGACAATCTTAAAATAAGATTACAGCGATCTAAACATAAAAAAATATAAGATATGACCAACTAGATACAAGATAATTCTACTTGCCAAGATATTAATTTTTTGCAGTGTGGCAGCTTGTGGTGGTGCTTCAAAGAGGTGCCCGCAGAGTGGCTGCCCAGGAGATTGTTTCCTGTACAGCAGATTGGTGAGCTGGCGATGGATCTAAGTGCAATGTTTCAAGGGGCCATGTCTGTCAGATATCAATGCTGTCATGCTACCACTGCAAGTTAACTATTTGGTGTCGCTTTCCCAGGAACAGAACTTGCATTTTATGGATTAACGACAGGATCTTAGTCCTGGTAGAGGGTTATCATCGGGGTAAAGGTTAAATACCTTTAAGGCTATGTTGACCATCAGGTAACAAAGATAATTGTCTTCAGTGTTGAGACTCAACTGCGAACGCCTTGAAAACATACAACTCCAAATCAAGCCCGTCTCCTGGTTCTCCCCTCCAGGGCAAGAAAGAAAGAATCAACTTCATGTCCAACATACGAGAATGCATTTTAGGTGGCCTTTAATCTGCAGCAGCCAAGACCAAGAGTCAGGACTCCAACAAAGTCACAAGAGACGGCAGAGGAAGTGGAGACCCTCTGAGGGAGTTCCTCTGCTATAGCTGCCCCCTCAGTAAAGATGAGTAATGATGAGCTGTGTGGAGTTCTGCTACACTGGGGGAAGAGCATGCGGTGCCAAGTCTCTCTGTGGCGGCACCCAAATTAGAGAATGCGACCCGAGTAAAAACACTACTACATATCATAATACTAATATCTTTTATACTTATAATTATATACTCTGTGACATTTCTCACCACTGAAAAAACCCTGATTCGGTCACAATGGATGGGAAAATATTACATTAACAAATAAAGTCATGCCCCACCGTATCCTCCCATAACCTCCACCTATCATCAAAGGAAAAGGCTGAGCCAAAATGGATAAATGGGCAAACATAACATATGCCTTTTATAAAGTGATGTACTTGAAAACGTAGCATTAGGAAGGATGTGTTTACGGAATTGTTGTTACGAAAAAATCTAAACATCATGGTAACACTTGGTGAAGCTGACAAGACTACAGGACAATTCCATAAACCATTCAGGACAACTGACAAAGCTATATATCTACACATATCTCTAAATGTCTACACATTCACCTAATACAACCTTTGTATGTCTTCTTCCAGAGGGCAACCAAAATCCTGCACAGCACTGAACTGCCTTCTAGAAAACCTCAAGGCTCATTAAGGTCCATAAAGACATGGTTTGGTGAGTTAAATGCTGGGGAACTCCACTTGCCTGTACGCTGAGCCAACCCTGCTGAACACCGTAGGGATAAATTGGAACATTATCTTGTTTGCCAGACCTTTTCATCCAAGATCATCCAAAAGAAATGCTCTTCTGATGAATGTGTGCAAAATTGAGAGGCACACCCTAAAAAGGTTTTGGGGAAAGTTTTACCAGGTTGTTATAAAGTGATGGAATGTCCAACAAGCCCATGTAAAGGGAAACAAAACATATTCTAAAAGGACATAGATTAAAACTCTAACAAAAGTTTATATATCTGAATAATAAACTTTGCACACCCTAACTTATTGGTTCACTAAACACTTCTGGAGCCATTTTACACTGGGATAAACTGTAAGAAACTGAAATAAAGTAAACATGTGTGTATATAGACAACATTGTATTCAACTCTATCTGTTACTCATTATATAATTAGGGGTCTGTGGTAAATCTAAGCTAAAATATGATCCATGGCAGGTTTGCTCAAATACTTTCCCTTCTTACATGTGCTTACATCAGAGTTTCATCAGCTTCTTCCTTTTCTTCATTTGTGTGACTGCTGCCAACTTTATAAGCTGTGCTCTCTTAAGAAAAATTCCCGGGTCTAAGAGGAATAATGTCTTGTTTCTTTACAACAGTTCTTCTTAGTATTCTTCAAGGTCTGTCTAAGTCCATATAAGCCCATGGTTCAGGTTTGGCATTTGCCAGATGGTACAGATTAACTGGAATGTTTCTAATAAGAAACCTGAATGTTTTGGGCACGTCCTTTGCCACATCTGTGACAGTCGAGTCAGGGATGTAGGGTACATGTGAGAGGTCAGTTTATTTGGTAACACTATACTGTAGGGTACGGTAACGAAGGCTACATGACACCTACATAAGCACTTCATGACAACTGACAAACATACACAAACATTTATGAACACTTATTCCAAAAGGCGCCAGCTGTCATAAAGACTGCTTTTGTCAACTTTGATGTCAAACTGACGTAAGAACTATGTCAAGAGACGTAGAGTTTTGGTGACATTAGGCTGTGTCATGACATTTTGTGAGGTGAAATGACATAGCATGTCATGACAACTGACTTTGTCACTTGTTTTGTGTGTTCGGTATGCCAGGGTGACACAGTGCTGATGTGACACAGCTTGATAAAATGAGGCAGTTGGTTAAACTGAACAAAAGTGAAAACTTCAAGGCCTACACAATCACAGTAGTAGGTTGGGCACTGATTCTGGGTGAATAAGACTGGTGTTGATCAAAGAAAACAGACTACACAGAAAGTAAAGTCTATAAAAGTCTGTACAATTGTAGTCCATCATGCGCGAACTCTGTAACTCTTTACTCATTCTGCATTAAAGAGAAAGCAGTGGTGCAGGATGCACATTTCAGCAATTTTCTGTGACTCCTCTGTTGAGATCCTATTGAGGGAAGAAGTAGATACAACCAGATTTTACCTTCCAAGCACACCGGCTTAGGTCTTACACTTCGGGGCTCTAGAAATGTCCTTCCATAAAATACAAGCATTTTTAAAATACCAGCACTTTTGTTCGGTTTAACCATCTGTCTCATTTTATCAAGCTGTGTCACATCATCAGCACTGTGTCACCCTGACATACCGAACACATAGAAAAAAAGCGACAAAGTCAGTTGTCATAACATGCTATATCATTTCACCTCACAAAATGTCATGACACAACCTAATGTCACCAAAACTCTATGTCTCCTTGTCATGCCTGCTGGTTCTCCTCTCACCTCCGATCTCCTGGACTCCCATGATCCACCACCCGATGTCACAAGTTCACCCTTACCCAATCACACCCCGTTGCCTCGCCCTAGATCTCCAGAATACTGACTGGACCACCTGTTGTCAATTAATCCGTTTGCTTAAATACTTCCCTCTCGCACTGGCTCATTGCGAAGTATTGCCATTCTTTTGCATACTGAGCGTTCTCTCTTTGTCTGACTTTGTTACTCTGGTTTTGACTCTGTTTTGATTCTCTGGTTTACGCTCCTTGTTTATTCCCTTTGATACCTCTGCCTGGTCTGATTGTCTGTCTGGTTTAACCCTCGCCTGTTTATTGATTACGATTCAGTTTTGCCCTTGATTGTATTTCCTGTTCTTGGTGTTGTTGTGTCACTGTACAACCTATTTAATAAACTGTGCCTTGCTTTTAGTTCAGCGCACATCACAATCTGTTTGTACAACGTCACACTCTTGACATAGTTGTTATGTCAGTTTGACATCAAAGTTGACAAAAGCAGTCTTTATGACAGCTGGCGCCTTTTGGAATAAGTGTTCATAAATGTTTATGTCAGTTGTCATGAAGTGCTTATGTGGGTGTCATGTAGCCTTCGTTACCGTACCCTACAGTAAAGCGTTATCATTTATTTAAGCATATGTAACACTTACGGGCCGACTGAAAAGTGACTGAAGTAGGGTACATGTATGAGGTCTGTGTACATTTCTAAAAAGCCAAGGCTGAGGCAAAGATGCAGAGAGATCAAAGCAACAAAGAAAGATCTTCTGAAGATTCTCAGGGGCAGGGGGGCTTCATAAATCATAATGCAACACCTGAAGGCCTTCTTTACCGGATAACACTTCTACAGTATATTAGGGTTGACCAGGTATGAGCTCTACTGCTCAAAGGATACAAAAAACATAGACTAGGATACAAACATGAGAACAAGCAAGGATGCAAACGTGGTCAAGGTACAAGCTAAAACATTACAACATCCTAACTAAAGCTCATATGTTCAGAACATAGACATTAGCCTATCACACTTTTTTAAAGCACCATCAAAAATAGTGATGGTTTTTATTTAGGCAAACTGGGAAAAACATAACCCTTCTACTAATCCTGGATTAGAGATATCCTTCTCTTGCTTAGATTCATGGTTCAGTATCCAATATGCCCTCTCCCCTTTTTGTCACATTGAAGGGGTAGTTTGGTGATAAATCTAATTAACATGAGAGAGAATCTAAGCCTTTGTACTTTTAGGATCAAACTATGTCTGCTTACGATTTTGAAGGCACATTTTCAGCTGCATATGTTTGTATTTCAGCACACACATGAAGAAACGCATTTGTTGGATTTTGGATCTTGCTGGAAATGTCTGAGGCTCCTTATACAAACATATAAACATAAAAGAAATCAGGTTACTTGCAGAGCTAACAGCTGAGGTCAACCAAGATTGCTAGTGCACTAAAAACATCAAATAAGACGTTTATTTATTTTTATAGTTACACTTTGTCAAGTGGCATTTGTCTTGCCATAATTTGCTTCTAATTCATACAGCTGCAGATTAGAATATCCCAATAGCAATCTTTTCTGTACTTGTGTGAGAATGGATCACTGTTTTTGAGGCTAAAGCTAGATTTGCATTCGTTAGCCGATTTAAACATTGCACCTTAAATGCATACATTTAAGAGACCACCTCAAAATGATCAGTTTCTCTACTTGGACAGGTTCTGGGTTTGTGTTTGACCAAAATCAGCAGTTTTGTTTTTACTCTGTACACTCCTGGAAACATGTCTCCCAAATTCCAGATCAGATATATATCTAGATCTGTTTATTTAGAAAATGACTAAAGACGCCTCCAGAAGCCTGTTTTTAGAATGTGCATTTCTCCCCAGCCACCGCTCGCCAGTCTCTCTGTAGATCACTTGAGGTCATCTTATGGTGGTTAAGGGACATTGAAATGAGATGGCGCTCATCACGGTCAGTAGAGAGGGGGGTTGGCCCTCTGTCAGTCTGTAGCTGGGTTGTCCTGTGTGTTTGCTGCTTGACCTTGTTCTTATGAACCAGACGCTCACTGTATCTGCCAGCAAAGCTAGAACCCAACCTTCGGTTCCTCACTAGGAACCTGCTGTACATGTGGAGATGCTGATTTAAGAAGAAACTAGAGTGCTCTCGTATTTATTTCCAGAGCTGTATGTGCCTCCACACACAGATTTTGAATCACTTCATGACTATCTGGAATAACATTATTGCAGTTTTTGAATGAACAGAATGATTTATGGAAGGCATCAATGCTCGCTAAATGTCTGAATCATGGCTTTTGGATCACATGATGGACAATTTGTCGGTTCTCTCTTTCCGTGATTCATGTAGTAGGCTTCCCAGATACTTCATGTCACTGATATGTGTTTTCTACGGTCCACTGCCGCCAACAGCAAGCTATAATAGTATCCACACGACCAGTACATCGATACGACCATCCTGCTACTCGAAGCCCTTTGATACTACCCCTCTCCAACTCTTCAAACTGGTTCAATTGCCTTCAAAATTACTTCACTTACAAAGGATGCTACCAACACAACAGCACGAGCATGAAAAGTATGTGTAACAGGACAACCTGATGTTTCGAGCCCTAATCAAGTCTCAAAGTTTCTGTCCAATCATAATCAGACACCAACAGTCTGCAGATCATCTTGTTTGTTGTCTACTTGCTTTGTTATGTCTATTACACATGGCTGTAAAACAACTTTCTGTTTGACAAGATCACATGCAGATGAGCACGCCAACCCTACAAATGCAAACAAACAGGAATATGGTATGTACTGACGTGTTTTTTCAGACATCTACAAATGAAATCAAACACACATACACATTACTCTGCCCTAGCAACTAAAATGGTTTTGCAACCATCTATCCCACCCATCTTCTAAATGCCTTAATCCTACTGGGTCGCAGGGGGGTGCTGGAGCCTATCCCAGCACTCAAAGGGCAAAAGGCAGGACACACTCTGGACAGGCCATATTAGGGCACACACTGAGAAGATTACACTGCTTTCTGCTTACAAGTGGTGCTATAAGCTTCAATAGTAGCTCACAATGGGATACGGATATTCAAGACATGCCCAAAGGCTGTGTCTTAATGAACTTCTGAGGAGAGTGCTGAAATTCTCTCTTTTGTCCATCTTTTTGCCATATGCACACATCCTTCTGCTTGTTTGTTTGTTTTTGTTTTGCAAAGGAAGAAGTCCCGGAAACTTTGAACAATGTTTAGTTTCTGTGGTCTGGCCCAGAGACAATAGAGTACTGTCCTCAAGAGGAAAGTATACTTCATAAAGCTTTCTAGAGGTGGGCAAGACAGCAAAAGACTGATCAGTTGAAACTAACAAAATATGATCTATATTCTATATTTGGCATAGTATGCCACACTAAATCCATTTAAAAAGGACAGATTTAATAATGAAATGTATTAAATGAAATTATGTGTTTAGAAAAGTACACTCATCATCAAAATAATAGTTGCACACAGAAGGAAGTGTAGGATTGCAGTGCTATTGGGAAGGAAGATAAAGGTTACCAGGAACAATAAATTATGATAAATTTAGACTGATATGGTCAAGATTTATTGAACTACACATACAGAAGTAGTGCCTCTCAGTATTGCTAAAGCAACATGCCAGACGTCTCAACATGGACCTGTACAGGTTCCTAATAGTGGCCTGTGAAAATCCATTCCATAGAGGAGATTGAGCGACATTAGCCTTCTAAACAAGTGACACATGACAACAAACTTTTTTTTTTTTTTATCTTGCCGCTGACCTCAGTGCCTCCACACACTGATTTATTGATCGTCTCCACCAAGACAAAGGAGGGACTCGTCAGTGCAGATGACCCACTGCCATTCGGATTCACACCATGTCCCACAGTCTGGCACGACACCACTGCAGTCTTTGGTGATGTTGACGTGGTGTTAAGTGCAGTCATTGTAACAGTCTGCATCTATGTAGTCCTGTGTCGTGCAGTTGTCTGCCAATGGTGCTGGCACTAACAGGATCAGGAGCTAACACTAACAGGAGCATCAGTGCTCGCTAAATGTCTATATGTAATAGCTGTTAGGTCAGTTAGGTACAGCGATAAGGCCTGTCCTTGCTTACGTCACATGAACAGCCAAATGTGTTTAACATTAATCATTCACATGTCTCACAAAGTCAATCCTACCCACCACATTCATTCCTGTTTGATTCCTTCTGGGTGCAGTTATTTGTGCAACTTTACTTTAAACAGTGAGTGATTGTATCAATAATTAATATATATTAATACAAAATGACACAATGTATATAATGATATGTATATTCATATTCCCCAGCGATCACCCTCAGGCACACATCAGATAAAACGACTTGGTTATATTTTCCACATATACAAACATATGAGTGCAGTGTGCACTCTGATTGCAGGAAGAAGGAAACAATATATGGTTTGTAAAGTGTGTAGGTTTGATTTGCAGAAGCATTGTCATGCAGTTGTTTGACACCGAAATGAAAAGTGCCAAACCACTAACACCTTACTTACACCTGGTAACATCCCATTACATATCGGTTTGGAAGCTCTCAAGGATCCTAAATCAAGCGGGAAGGGAGAACAGTTGGGACCTGGTTCCAAATTGTCCAATCCATCATACAAAATAGGGGTTGGAGCGCCAGCAACATGACATGGACTAAAGTTCCAGGAATTAAAACACTCTCTGCTTTAGTACCCCTACTTTTCAACTCAGCAGCACATCCATCATAAAGAAAATAAATAATAGATAATAAAAAATCTGTTTGCCTGTCTATTCATCTAGAGTTAGGTTTGCAGTTAGGTGTAGCGTTAGGTGTAGACTATGCTTAGCATTTAAAGTTAGCTTTACAGTTAGGTTTAGCATTAAGTTTGACATTAAGTTTAGAGTTAAGCTCTGTTAGGCTTGGGTTAAAATTAGATAGGCTTACAGTTAGGATTATAGTAGTTAAATTTACAGTCAAGTTTCCAGTAAAATTCCCAGTTAAATTTACATTAATTCTACTGTTAGGTTTACAGTCAATTTTACAGTTAGGTTCAGTATTAAGTTTAGTTAGCTTTACAGGTTCTTAATTCTGTATACTGGTAACAAAACAGTACATCTATAAAAAACTGGAAAATTTAAAAGGAAAGGGAAACATATTTAACTTTTAACATACATTGATGTATCAAAATGGTTCATCAGGACCGTTTCTACTGATCCACTCCAATCACTAGGTACTCATTCAATATGAACGGCAGTCAGGGTTTTCAGTGTAACAGTGTATTACATAAAACAAACAGACATCTGTTACTGGATTCTTATTAAGGAGGATAGTTTAGTAAACTACTTAAGACTAGACTTGTCCCAATCATGAAATTCTTGTTGTGTCTACATTTGATCTATGCCCTTTGCAGCCTGAACACAATGCTTTGCTTCCCTGGAATACTGACCTGTGAAAGTGGGGGAATCTGTTTATTTAGCCTTTCCTGCATGAAATAAAAACTAGAAATCAGAATTTTCAAAAACCTTCATCATTTTAAACACTACAGGATACCATAGCGCCATACTGCCCAATCCTAGTCATGTATTTTAATTTTTTCATAAATGTTTTAACTGTCACAGAATCACACAGCTGATGTTCAATGTCAGGCTGACTGATTCAAAAAAGTCTGTATTTCAGTATTTTAGGTTACTTAACTTTTCCTCTTTGAAGCCATGTTACCATTTTGTCTTTGTCCTCAATGCACTGCATATGCTACGTACCCCATAATTACCTTGTCTCCTCCAATACACATCTTATAAAAGACATTACTAACTGCTGTATTCTTAAGGTGTAACAGCATCAGTTAAGAAGTTAGAACTTGTTGTTGTCGTAAAACCCATGATATGTCACAATAATTTTCCCTCAGCTCAACACATTACACACTTTCAGTTCACATCTTCAGGTAAGGCTTGCAACATACTCAAAAAAGCTAGGATGTGGCCAATGCAGGACTGAGGAATTTTCCACAGCTAAACAGGTGGAAAGGTAAAAGGTGTTTTGGAAAACTGCCGCTGGTTTTAGCAAGACAATAGCAGGTCACATTTTGGATGTGTTGCAACAACGTGTCTTTCTAGTATTAAAGTGCAGGTGGCAGATTGGCCTGCAGGGCCTGTCTCTGTGTGTGTGTGTGGGAGCACTACATAAAAAACCATTCATCACCTGATACGGCTCGTCATGTTTTCTTTTTCACAGAATCATACTGAGTCATAATACAAACACATCTACATGCAAGTCAATGATACTGAAGATCTATTTGATATCATTAAGCTACACCAAAGTGGGCAGATTATGGCAAAGTGTGCTACATTATCAAAATGTCCTACCATGTGTCATATTTAGACAGCTTCACAGAAAAAAAGCTCTAGGGATGATATTTTGGCAGCTAAAATCTAATTATGAAAAATATATATCAGCATTAAAATTGCCAGGCTGAATTCAGCTTCTTATTCACCAACGTTTTTTTCCACTCCACCGTAAGTGGTGCAGCAGTTAAAGCAATTTTCCCTGACCTCTTTTTATGTGCCCTCATTCCATAGAGGTACATGGGCTACCACGTTGCCAAAGTGTTCTGGTTTGCATGGTTTTTAAAGAGGCTGCTTGTTAAATGACCTTCATTTATTTGTGCTGTAGCATTAGCTTACTTGTAGCAATATTTATATTTTGATAAAACGTTTCAGCTTAGGGATATTTTGATTACCAATCAAGCAATTCAACAACTCCATTCACTCTTCACATGGAGAAATTCCTTTAGGACCCGGTATTCCTTATTTGGGCATAGGAGCACAACGCCATCTACAAAGTGACGGCATGACTGTGAGGATCTATGCATATTAATGACAAATGATAAAACGTTGAGCAAGTTATTTCAAGCAATATTGGGAAAACAGCTTTCACAACAGTGGCTATCCAAAACCCCCAAGCAATTGCTGAATGCAGGAAAGAGGACATAACGTATACTAAGCATGTCTCTGTACTAAATTTTTAAAAATGTGTTCCAGGGATCAATTGTAGAATAACAACGATTAAAAAGTTAATGAGTAAGTAATTCAGACATTTTGTCGGCTTTGTTTTCAGTTTAATAATGGATTTTCAAGTCATCGCTATCTGTATTTATTTGCATTCGAAGTTCTTCTGTAATGTCTTTTATCTGTTTAAGTGCTTTTGGCAAACAGCAAGTCAGAAGGTTCAACTCGCTGTCTGCTTGTTTTTCCATCACACTAAAACTGCTGGATTATAAATAGGACATTTTCATCATAGCTGCGGACATATTGGCATGCAGGTTTGGACAGGTGTGTTTTTAAATGTATGTGTAGAATTGCATGATTATGATTCATTGGCAGGATGGGAGCGCATGACGCATTTGAATGAGTTATTGTTTTTCTTTTTTTATTCCAGGCTCTTTCATAATACCAGTTCCCTGTTAACACCTCATGATGTATGAATGAGTACTAACTGGTCATTATACAGGAGCTGGTCATAAAAGCTAGAATATCATGAAAAAGTTGATTTATTTCAGTAAGTCCATTCAAAAAGTAAAACTTGTATATTATATTCATTCATTACACACAGATTGATATATTTCAAGTTTTTTCATTTTGATGATTATAACGGACAACTAATGAAAACCCCAAATTCAGTACCCCAAACCCATTCAAAAATGTGGGGGGGATTCCCAAAGAGTGGACTGCAGCTGGAGTCAGTGCTTCAAGAACCACCACGCTTAGACGTATGCAGGACATGGGTTTCAGCTGTTGCATTCCTTGTGTAAAGCCACTCTTGAACAAGAGACAACGTCAGAAGTGTCTCGCCTGGGCTAAAGATGAAAAGGACTGGACTGCTGCTGAGTGGTCCAAAGTTCTGTTCTCTGCTGAAAGTAAATTTTGTATTTCCTTTGGAAATCAAGGTCCCAGAGTCTGGAGGAAGAGAGGAGAGTCACAGAATGCATGTTGCTTGAGGTCCAGTGTAAAGTTTCCACAGTCAGTCATGGTTTGGGGTGCCATGTCATCTGCTGGTGTTGGTCCACTGGTAGCCGTCTTCCAGAAAGTTTCAGAGCACTTCATGCTTCCTGCTGCTGACCAACGTTTATGGAGATGCAAATTTCATTTTCCAACCAGACTTGTCACCTGCACACAGTGCCAAAGCTACCAGTACCTGCTTTAAGGACCATGGTATCCCTGTTCTTAATTGGCCAACAAACTCGCCTGACCTTAACCATGGGGTACTGTGAAAAGGAAGATGTGATACGCCAGAACCAACAATGCAGAAGAGCTGATGGCCACTATCACAGCAACCTGGGCTCTCATAACACCTGAGCAGTGCCAAAGACTGATCGACTCCATGCCACGCCGCATTTCTGCAGTAATCCAGGCAAAAGGATTTTCTGAGATACTGAATTTGGGGTTTTCATTAGTTGTCAGTTATAATCATCAAAATTAAAAAAAATAAACACTTGAAATATATCAATCTGTGTGTAATGAATGAATATAATGTACAAGTTTCACTTTTTTAATGGAATTACTGAAATAAATCAACCTCTGTACAACTACCTTCTACAGAAATGAATTCTTTCTGAATTGAATACGCATACCTTGCACTTCAGCATATTACGTAAAGATCAGTTGTTGTGTCTTCAGTTGTTACTGAGCAACCAATTGCACACACACAGTGGGAGGAAATACATCATCAAAAAGATTGGATAAGATTTCAGATCTTGGTACGTTAATTACAACCCCACATACTTTGAGGAATGTCGGTTTATGTGTCATGCGACAGATTGTTTGATGTCTATAGAAAACATTTTTTAAATGCCCCATATGATGTTGCTTATCTGCTATATGTCATCGGTTTGCAGCTCCTGGGCCAATAGGGCTCTCTAAAACATTAGCTGACAAATTTAACTGTTCATTTCTACATGTGAATTGCAGTTAAAACTCTACATATTTATTTAACGTTTGGACGCATTATAAATGCACAGTATAAATGTGTGCATATTTTTAATGCATACATTTGTTTATTAAGTAGGGCCAATCGGGGAAATGTAACCAACATCATTATCTAATAACGTATTTGTCAGGCATGCTAAATTTCATCTGCAGCTGATGTCAGTATTAATAGTACGTTTACGGAACACAGATGTAACAAACCACCTGCTGTTTTTCTGCATGACTTTGTGGTTACAAGCTGTGCAAAATGTAAATAAAAGCAGGATGCTATCCAATATTTAACCATAAATAGTACAAAGACAACATAACAAATGCTGAAACTGAAGAATTGCATTTGTATTCAGTACATGTCCATTCTATGTCTTAGAGTGTTTTACAAAAAGTTGGGAAGAGGAAACAAAAGACTGGTTAAGTTGTGTAATGCTGCCGCCTTCTCTGAGCCAGAGCTCCTTTAAGGTGAACTGCGGTGGAGTGGAAAACTGTCATGTGGTCCGGTAAATCAAAATCATTATTTTTTTTGGAGATCATGAACGCTGCCCACTCCGAGCTAAAGAGGAATGGAACCATATGGCTTGTTATGTGTGTACAGTTTAAAAGGCAACATCCGTAACAGTATGGGGGGCATGAGTGCCCGTGGCATGGGTGACTTGCACATCTGTGAAGGCACCATTGATGCTGAATGATGCATACAGTTTTGGAGCAACATATGCTGCCATACGACATGCACACATTTTCAAGAAAGGTCTTGCTTATTTTGGCAGGGTAATGCCAAACCATATTTTGCACGTATCATAACAGCATGGCTCTGTAGTAGGAGAGTCCGGGTACAGTCCAAGACTGTGACCCATTGAAAACATTTTTTTTGGTTGTTTTTACACGTCGTTGTTTTTACAAGTGTTCTATCATTTCTAATAAGCTCCCTAGCTGTAATTATAAAACCGAATATCATATTTAACCTATAATACCAAGGTCGACCAAAAGTTCAAAGGACAATATTGCAGTCATTATAGTACTATATACTATATTACATACTACACTTCAATCTAACACCAACTAAAATATGTCAATATTGGCGAGAGGAATTTTTAGCCCTCTTAAAGCTAGTACCGGCTGCAGAATTTTGGAAGGAATGGCAGCATTCTGTTCTCAGTCAGTGTCAATTTACTTTTTTCTCCCGGGGTACTTAGGCACTATACGTCCAGAATACTGAACGCTGGTGCAAATGGTTCGTAAAACCCTATACAGACACAAAGAACTTCAATGTAACGTGTCCACTAAACGTTACACCTGTTAACATCCGATTACATATCAGTTTTGGAAGCTCTCAAGGATCCTAAATTACGCAGAATGAGATTCCAGTTGGGACCTGGTTCCAAATTGTCCAATCCATCATACAAAATGGGGGTTGGAGCGCCAGCGACGTGACATGGACTAAAGTTCCAGGAATGCCATGTTTCATAAACTCTCTCCATTAGTACCACTACTTTTCAACTCTGCAGCACATTCATAATTGGGAGTAAACATGCCATATCATAAAGCATTAGTGCCACGCACTAATGGCTAAGCAGAGTTTTTCTTTAGACTAAGGCAGTGAACCAGTTATATATCTGGTTCAAGCTTATTGCCTTTTGAAAAGGAACACTGTAATTTATTTAAATACTAGGTAACTAGTATAGTAACTAGGTTACTAGGTATACATGCCTCTAAGCCCGTCAGTTTTGGTTTTTTTCCAACTCATAAAACAGAAGCACTGCATTTAATATTAAAATTATTTGAACACTTTTTAACTCCAGGGATAATAAAACAGTGGCGCAGATGCCCGAAACCCGTGTAGGCCTACTTTTTTTTTACGGCAACTTGATCTAGGATCAATAAGGGAAACTATAAAGAACCCGACTGACGAGCAGAATCGATAATGGGAGATGTATCGAAACCCCTCTCATTTCCCTTCCCTCATCATAGCTCTACTTGTCTTCTTTTTTCTTGTCTTCATTTCGAACTTGCAAGTTACTCATCCTACCTATTCACATGGCTTGTGAAGTGTAATTTGTATCCTTAGATAGAGAGCCTACAGAGCCTACACAGTGATGTTTGCTTACCACTGTTCCTCTGGTAGTTTCAGGCTTTGTGGGTCTTCTTAGTTATGGATATAACTTCTCACAGTAATCTGAACCATTCAAATAAACATCTCAGAATATTGGCAAAAACTGCTATCTGGAAAAAAAGTATAAAACTCACTTAAGCTCCTTCAGTTTCTTCTCCTTGATCTCGTCCAGGCGGACTCTGCGTCTCTGCACCTCCTCATCCAGTTTCTCCCCCTCTTGAAACAGTTCCCTCCGCCGGGCGATGGCCTGCACCTCGCGCTCGCGGATCTGCTGCCGGACGGCCTCAGAGTGGCGGAGGACCTGCTGACGGTGATGCTCCTCCTTCTCCCTTTCTCGTGCAATCAGCTGCTGCTGTGTCCTGCAGGGTAGTGAGAGAGGGAATCCCCACACACAAAGAATTGTGAGGTTATATGAACAGAGCAACACGTCATCTATACCAGGGCTGGTCTGCATGTTGAGGACATTGGTTTTAGCCTTAATGAAAATTTGCAGAAACCTATGAAACGGCATGTTTGCATGTTTCGGAGAAAAACTGTGTGAAATACATCAAATAAATAGATCCTGTGGGAAATTCCTTTTGTCCAAGCTACTTTTGTCAGACTTGGAAAATATTCTTAGCATAGAGTACCAGACCATTCAGTAAAGTTGTGCCAATATATGGGTCACCGGGCATGACATGCATTTTTGCGTCCACAATTTTCCCCACAAAATCACTGCAGAAACAAATGACAATATCAGATTATCCTTCTATGCCCTTTTCCATGTGAACCAACTCACAGTGCCTTCGTATTCAATTCATAAAACCTTAGTTTCTTTTTGCCTCCAAAAGTCTAAGAATGTCAGCTGGTGCAATGGTCCACCCATACATGATTATTAAAGTAAACTATCAAAACAGATAATTTAGTGACATAGAATTAGAGATAAAATAGCTTGGCATGATTTTTTATGTTTCAAAACTTTACAACAAATAAGATGTTGCAAAATAAAGCGACTTTAAAGGCAGGCAAATCAACTGAAAAACTTTAGTCCACAACTTCTTAGTTGTTAGTTCTTACTTCTCAAATGTCAGGCAGCACAATAAAAACTAAGGACTTCTATTTTGACATGTGTTTTACAAAGGACGGGTCAGGTTTTGCACACTAAGTGATTGCCATATAGCAATGCCAAGGTCAGTAGCCTTGAGTCATTTGAGTCATGGTTAGTCATGGTTCAGTTTATTGACAGATAACCTCAGGAAAACCATGAAAATGTGTTTTTATTATAATAATTATAATTTATTATATAACATATTATATATTATATATTATATATTATTATATAACACTGACTATATTTAAAATAGAACAAATCAAGTGCAAATCAATCATTTCCACTTAAGATAGTTTTAAGTTCATTCAAGTCCATGTCTTGGGAGCACATGTCAGCTAACCACTTTTATATACACTCATCGTCTAAACAATAGCTGTTTAAATAGCTGCACCCAGAAGAAATCACCTGACAGAAAGCTGGTGGGTAGATCTGACTAAGATCTGCAGGAATTGTGTAAGAATATTCAAACTACATGGGATGGATTATCACAGGACATCATTAGGAACCTCTACAACTCCATGCCCAGAGGTCTTGGCATGTTGTGTTGGCCATTATGGCGGCCCGACATCATACTAGGAGACACTACTTCTGAATGTGTGTACTTCTGAATAAACATAACTCATATCTGTCTTCCTTCCCAATAGCACTGCAATCCCACACTTCATTCTGGGTGCAACTATTCTTTTGATGATGAGATATTGTTGCAGGTATATATTGGCTGTATAAGACACGAAATCATACACGAAATCTAGGCTAATGCAGTTTCATCCAACCCTCACCTGCACATTTGCTTTTCACTCTCTGTATATTTTTTTAACTCACTAGCCAGAACAGTAACTTGATCAAGATGGTGATGGAGCATGGAGTTCATCTGATATGCAGATATTCTGCACAGACCTGGATGTGGAATAAGGAACCCGCCAAGAAAAATATATTACAATAAAGAAAATCTGCACTGGATAAACAAATCATTTAGGTCAGCATTTAAGGAGCTGGATTTCCTGAAAATGACGTTATTTGAATAAGCTATTTCGACTCCACCAGTTAATGTGTCTCTGTTTTAAAAAGGTCAAATATTAAAACATCGATAAAATTTCTTAAATAAACATCGATAAACTTTCTACAGCCCTTTAGGGAGTCTCTACTTTTCCTGGAAACAGACTAAGACAGCTTATGTAATACAGCAAAAACATTCAGTTCATGTATTTTAATACAAACCTTATTCCTCACACAGCTCACAGAAAGATGTGCACTAGCAGAGCACCTTGTGATCAGTATAAGCACGCAAAAAATGTTTCCCACCTATCGTTTAAAATCATGTTTGGGCTTAGTTTTGTTTAGGCTTTAGTACTCATTTATACACGGCTAACCCATCCTCACGCTTCATCACAGGTATTCAGTGAATAATCCATGTAGGAATTCCTCCCTCCATTCCCACCCTTATTTTCAGGCTGTTCCACACCATATCATTGCTAACCTGCTGCTGTGGGAATGTGGAATCTTAAGCATGCCAACATGTGCTGTATTTTTTTCCCAGGAAAAACCCAAATAGCTTCTTGTCCCCACCCACATTCCACAATATGTGTGCCCTATGAGGTTCGGTATGAGGAATGCACACTACCCTTATTATTGCAGACATGAAGGGTTGCTACTAGGACTGTAGATTCTTGTCATTTCCAGCCTCCAGGGAGCTAATCCATCGGAATGGATTGGCATAATGTGTTAACCCTTAATTCGGAGGCAGCAAAGCCTCTTTTGTAACTTTTAAAATGGGCTTTTCTCTTTTAATAACTGACAGAGTCTGATCTGCTATTTGTCTTTTCCCATATAACTGCATTAGTTAGTTAAGATTATGCTAAATTCATGAAGTAGATTCAGGTTTTTCATGGGCATGATGCAACACTGTGGACCAGTATGGTTTGTATGTTAGCCTACTGTTTTTAAAACGGCCATTCTACAGTGTTGGCTTTTATAGGCTTATATAATAATTTTGTTGTCTGATCTGATGATCTAACTTTACTATGTACAGTAAATCTATTTATATTGGGAAAGCTGAATGAGGAGAGTTCAGTACATAGAACTGACAGAACATGGTCCTCAAACACTGCTGCCTCCTCCTTTAAATGCAAAGCCCATATTCGCAGAATGTATTCTATGCAAAATGTAAAGACAATAGTGGCCTATAAGAAGAAATCTACTGTTCCAGGTTGCGAAGGGGATGTCTGCACAAACTGGCAAAGGGGATGGCTGATGTTCATCTTTAAACAATAGCTATTCGGCTGTTCTGTTCAGTCAGAAAGTAACTGCAGCACTTAGAATTTTTGCAAAACAAGCTGGAGAAAAGCTCCCAAATCATTACCAGTCCTGGACAACTTCATTTCAAAATAGTTCTTTCTGAAACCTTGGACAATATAAAGCAGACTTCACTGAGAAGACTGAGACTTAGAGCAGCTCTGCCATCATTACTATCACAGCCTCAACAGCAACCAAAAGTAGCAGCCATAGCGTGTAGTCTTATCACTCTTTGCCAGGTGAAATCAGATTATCTCAAACTGAAAGTTTCATGTTTCATTAACTTGTCTCGAGATCAAAGGCATCAAATTATTCATGAGGGATGCAAGTAGGCATGTAAAACAGCATCTGGGCATGTTCTCAAATTCACACACCATCTATATAGATACACGGCAACCTGGTATCAAATACTGGAAACCAAATTAGCCCGCTTGGCCATTTTAGCCTTGCACTTATATAGATGCATACCAAAAAAAATGATGTAGCTGCTAAATGTGCCTTTAAATAAATACAAAGAGGAAGAAGAAGAAGAAGAAAAAGAAGAACAGGATAAACGTGTACATAGCGTACCTCAGAACCCTCTCAAATTCTGCTCTCTCTCTGCCCGCCTCGATAGACAGCATGTGCTCCTTATGAGTGACCTGCTCTAGACGAGCAGCCTTCAGCCTATCCTCCTCCTCCAGCTTCTTCTTAGCCTGCTCCTTTTCCTTACGCCTCCATTCCCTCTCCGCAGCCTCTTGGTTTCTACGGGCCCTGAGCTCATCCTGAAATGCAAAGCATTCACATTCAAGTTTTATTTCATTACTTGTATTAATTATTGTTTCAGTGTTTTGAACCCAGGTCCTGCACCTACATCAGTTTAGTTAATTCAGGTCTTCAGGTAAACTAACTATTTAACGTTGAGACAAAAACTTGGTCACATGTCTATGTACTTCTATGTGATCTACCAAAGCTGAAACATGTGGAGATCTTCATTTTGTTTGTGACATCAGTTTTGGCAAGCAAACATAAACAGAAAAATGCTTCACCCTTGCGGCCCTGTTCCAATTACTTTTGCTTATTTGCCATCCGACTCACTCCTCAGATGTGACGCACGCCTATGTTACACAAGTGACCACACCTGGCAGAACGGGAGGACTGAGAGATGGAGGGCGTTAGCACTTGGCTGGTTAGCTTCAGTTCCCTAAGTGGCAAACCAAGCACATTTTGCATGGTTTTTAAGAGGTCATAACCTACACATCATTGGTGAATAACTGCCTTCTTTGTCTGGCTTTAAATATGATATAAAGCCTTTTTTCTTTTCTTTACTCTTGCTTAAGTCAACATTTGTAGTTACTTGATCCATTAAAGTCAAGATTCATCTTGTTTTTCTTTTGTCGTGCTCCAGATGTTCAAGGATGATGAACTACATAAATCTTAAAGCAATCTGGAAGTTTTTTTCAAAGGGGTCGTACCCTTTCTAGTGGAAAGTTTTTACTCCATCCTGGCATCAAAAGACTGGCATTCTTACTACAAGATCACACCTGCCATTGCGAGACCAGACAAGGTAGCCCTTAGAATAATCCCAGAGTACTCTCAGTTAGAACAGTAATAAAGACAGTGATAGGAACCATACAAACTCCAACAAAGAACTGAAGGGGACAAAGTCTCAGATTTATAGCTTCATTTGATAAAAGTCTGTCCTGGGTTAAACATCATACAATATACTATCCTAAATACCCCTAAAAGGCTTTAAAAGCAAAAAAAGCTCAACACTAATCTTACCTCTACATGGAAACTATGTTTTTACTGGCTCTGAGATAAAAAGATAAACATGGCTTTAATCAACCTTGTTTCCGTGAAGTTGGGAGGCGGTGCAAAATGTAAATCGAAAAGGAATGCAATTAAATGTACGCCATTTAAAACCCTATATTATCTTGAAAATAGTACAATAATTTGAAGTCAAATATAATATGTGGTGGAACATTTCACAACTCATTAGGTTACCTGGCAACAGGCCAGAAAAACTGGGAGAAGGAGCGTTCACCGCTTTGTGGAAGACTATGTCAGCAAATAGTGCAGCAATCAAGAATGAATCTGGCGACAGCTGACCCCATCCATCCTCCCTTTAATATGGTGCAGTCGTCCTGTCCCCTTTGCAGAAAAGCACCCCCAAAGTATAAAGTTTCAACCCCTATGTTTCACGGTTGGGGCGGTGTTCTTGGGGTTGTACTTAGTCTTCTTCGTCCTCCAAACACAGCGGGTGGAGCTGATACCAAAAAGCTCTATTTTGGTTTCATCTGATCACATGACCTTCTCCTATGCCTTCTCTGGATCATCCAGGTGGTCACTGACAAACTTCAAATGAGCCTGGACATGTGCTGGCATGAGCAGGGGGAGCATGGTTGTCTTTGAGACTGTGGTCCCAGCTCTCTTTATGTCATTGATCAGGTCCTCCTGTGTAGTCCTGGGCTAATTTCGGACCTTTCTCAGAATCATCTTTACCCTACGAGGTGAGATCTTGCATGAAGCCCCAGATCGAGGAAGACAGACAGTCATCTTGTGTTTCTTCCATTTTCTAATAACTGCACCAACAGTGGTTGCCTTCTCACCAAGCTGCTTGCCTATTGTCCTGTAGCCCATCCCAGCCTTGTACAGGTCTACAGTTTTGTCTCTGGTGTCCTTCGACAGCTTTTTGGTCTTGGCCATGGTGGAGAGGTTGGGGTGTGTTTGATTATGTGTGTGGACAGGTGTACAGGTAGTGAGCGCAGAATAGGAGGGCTTCGGAAAGAACAACTTTCTGTGAGAGACAGAATTCTTGCTAGTTGGTGATCAAATACTTTTTTCATGCAATAAAATGCAAATTAATTATTTAAAAATCTGACAATGTGATTTTCTGTCTCTCACGGTTGAAGTGTACCTACAATAAAATTTACAGACCTCTCCATTTTTTGTAGATAGGAAAACTTGCAAAATCGGAAAAGTATCAAATACTTATTTTCCCCATTGTATATTTGAAGAGTATATAAGAGGATATAAATATAGAGAGAGAATATACACACATATATATATATATATATATATATATATATATATATATATATATATATATATATATATATATATATATATATATATAGAGCTCGATAGACAGAATATCACATAGTGTGAAATGCTAGTTTCAGGAAGGGGTGGGTGATATAATGATGTTACTGTTATTAATGTCACAAAGGGCTGAGCATTTCTGACCATATTGTGGATATCATTCTATAATGCTCCTAAGCATCAAAGCATGAAGTTCAGAAGGGTATTCTAAACTACTTTACCTGTTCTGCTTTATGGTCTCGGTCTCTTTCCTGGAGAGCCCTCAGTCGCGCTACCTCTTTCTCCTTCTCCCTCTTTATTCGTCTCTGCTCAGCCTCGTAGTCCGCTTCTCGTTCCTGGAACAAAAACACAGGTGGGTTCTTATCTCTGCTTGCCAAGGGACTTGCAATAGGGTGACTATTACCATTGGATTGCAAGATATTAGAAGAACATGGTTTCACTGAACACAAATTATGGCTATAGATGTAGTTTGTGGGCTGAGGTAACGGTGGCAAACAGGTAGATGGTTGGCAGCAAAGAAACAGTTAAGTGAAAAAGATCACCTTACTTTGAAATCATGGAAGATGATAACACGGGATGCTCATCTCTATTTTATTACTATTCTTATTTATTTCAGCCATGACGACGTTTCATTCTATGCTTATTTTATTCATTCATTTAATTAAGTAGTTACAGACTTATGTTTCCTATCAGAACGCATCCAGTTACTTGAATAACTTGCTCCAAACTCTATAACATCTTTAAATCCTTTCAGCTGTCAATTATAACTGATTTGTCAGCATCCGACTGCCGCTCATGCCTTCATCAAATCAAAAGAGATTTCATCGCTGTCCAGAGAAAAACATGTATCTCTATTTTTGTAGACTTCTACTTTCATGCCTCATTTGATCACATGAACGGCTATTTACACTGTGTGGTTGTTCGTTGTAAGCCGTTTCTTGATTGGCTTTGCACCATGTTTTGGATCAGTGGATGGTAAAAAGCCGTTTTCGATCTACTGACCTTTTAAACGCCATTCAATCTATCATTAATCATTTGCAGAGCTCTGGTGTCTGGTGAAGACAAACATTCCCAAACATTAATATCATACTGAACATATTCGATGAAAACCAGATGACTGAAATTATTGTATACAGTTGAAACCAAAAGTTTACATACACTATATAAAAAGACACATATGCATTTTTTTCTCACTGTCTGACATGAAATCAGAATAAACTTTTCCCTTTTTAGGTCAGTTAGGATTACCACAATTATTTCTATTTGCTAAATGTTAGAATAATGAGAGAGGAATTTTTATCACTTTCTTCAAGCTCAAAAGTTTAAATACATTTCATTAGTATTTGGTACTGTTGCCAAATACTGTATGACTTGGGTCAAACGTTTTGGATATCCTTCCACAAGCTTTTCACAATAGTTGGCAGGAATTTTGGCCCATTCCTCCTGACAGAACTGGTGTAACTGAGCCATGTTTGTAGGCCGCCTTGCTCGCACATGCCGTTTCAGCTTCGCCCATAAATTTTCAATAGGATTGAGATCAGGGCTTTGTGATGGCCACTCCAAAACATTAACTTTGTTATCCTTAAACCACTTTGTAACCAGTTTAGCAGTATGCTTTGGGTCATTGTCCATTTGGAAGATCCATTTGCACCCAAGCTTTAACTTCCTGGCTGATGTCTTGAGATGTTGCTTCAGTATTTCCACATAATGTTCTTTCCTCATGATGCCATCTATTTTGTGAAGTGCACCAGTCCCTCCTGCAGCAAAACAACCCCACAACATGATGCTGCCACCCCCGTGTTTCACAGTTGGGATGGTGTTCTTAGGTTTGCAAGCTTCACCCTTTTTCCTCCAAATGTAACGATGGTCATTATGGCCAAACAGTTCAATTTTGGTTTAGTCTTTTTCCCTGTGTGCATTTGCAAACATTAATCTGGCTTTTTTATGTTTCGTTTGGAGTAATGGCTTCTTCCTGGCAGAGTGGCCTTTCAGCCCATGTCGATACAGAACTCGTTTCACTGTGGATAATGATACACTGTTACCAGCTTCAGCCATCATGTTCACAAGGATATGCACACTTCGAACCAAAGCACGTTCATCTCTGGGACACAGAACCTTTTTCCTTCCTGAGCGGTATGATGGCTGGACACTACCATCTTTTTTGTACTTGCGTATAATTGTTTGTACAGATGAACGAGGCACGTTCAGGCATCTGGAAATTGCACCCAAGGATGAACCAGACTTGTGCAAGTCCACAATTCTCTTCCTGATATCTTGGCTGATTTCTTTCGACTTTCCCATGATGTTACTCAAAGAAGCAGCGTGTTTCAGGTGTGCCTTAAAATACATCCGCAGGTGTGTCTTTAATTAACTCAGATGTTGCCAATAAACCTATAAGTAGCTTGCAAAGACATGACATCATCATATGGGCTGTCCCAAACTGTTTAAAGGCATAGTAATCTTAGTGTATTTAAACTTTTGAGCTTGAAGAAAGTAATAAAAATTGCCTTAAAAAAATTCCTCTCTCATTATTCTAACATTTAGCAAATAGAAATAACTGTGGTAATCCTAACTGACCTAAAAAGGGAAAAGTTTATTCTGATTTCATGTCAGACAGTGAGAAAAAAATGCATGTGTCTTTTTATATAGTGTATGTAAACTTTTGGTTTCAACTGTAAATATTACTGAACTCTTATTAAGCCACTTAAAGAAAATCCCAGTTTAGGGAAGTTTGAAGGCAGCAGTCAATTTCTACACAACTTTTGGCATTGGCTACATACTGAAATTCCCATAATCTGATGGCTTCAGGGAGCCTAAAACTGCACTTTTAACCGAGAGGAAAATTGTGCAGAGCTGCCCGTATCTCAATTTCAGCCTCCAGCTTTAGCCAAGCCTAACACTTCTGACATAAAACCACACCATGTGTTTCAATTAAAACTGTCATATTCAGAAAAAGAACACATGCTAGCTAGTTCTAAATCTCATAATTCAGATTACTGTCAAAAAAGCAAATTCAAATGCTTTAAGACACATTGCTGTTGCTCTTTCATGTTCTGCACAGCTACTCAAAAACTATGGCTAACACAAAGATAAAAATTTGATCTGACTTTAATGAAGTATGAACATGCACAGGAATATTTTATGGTTCTTTTACATATGTCATATATTAGAGATCACTTTTTAAACCTTAACATAAATTATAAACACGGTTCTTATCTAAAAACACTCATTCATGATCTGCTAAAAAGCCTGCTATGGTTCATATGGCTTCATTTTAGTATAATAAATGTGGAGGTGCTTTTGTAGACAGGGTCTTAGCTCTTTTAGGATTTGGCTGAAGCAGGCCATAGAAATCAAAATGGTATGTTCCAAATGTTTTGCAACGTATTGGAAGTTTCAGCTGCTTGTCTTGGACGTCACTGGCAATAAGATGCAAGTATTAATCTCGTTACACATACCATTGGAGCTGGTAAAGAGAGGAATCTGAACATGCGTATTTAAAATGTCAACATTACTCTGCTCACATTACACTTTAAATGTTTCCATTCCACAATTTGAGGTGAAGGTAAGCCAACTTCAGCTTCATTAATAATTTAATATGTTTATACAGTAAGAAGCATGATCTGTGAGGTTATCTAACTTCTAACTCGTCCTCAGAATTAAAATAATGACTGGAGACTGACTGAAAAAGATCTCAACCTGAAGTACAAATCCTGTTTCCTGTTTGTGGGGTTCCTTGGCCTGTTCTTGTACATATTATATAGACATGGTAGGAACAAAAAAATATATATTCCAGTTTAGCATGCACTGTGCTATGGAGATGTGGACTACAACATCTAAAAACACCTGTCAGGACCTTCTGCTGTTTGTTTGTTTGTTTATTTATTGGTCTGTTGTCTTTTGCTTTGACATCTGCCTTTCATGTGCTCTGCGAAGGCCTTGTGAAAGTTGCCTTGCTGATATGATCACTATTTATTGTTCAAAATGCTTACTCTGCTAGGTTCATTTTCAGGTACTCTCCCTTATTAGGCATATTCAAATGACACTAGGTAAAGTCTAAAGAGACACTGCCATTAAAGATAATTCCTGACCTGAAGTTTAATACTTTGCAAGCACTTTTCAAAGTTGAGTTGGAAAAGTACTGGTGGTTTCCTGTAATATTCTTACAAGAATAACAATATGTGCCAATCTAGAACCACAGCTACCTGGCAGCTGGCCAGTTTTGTTGCCCGGGCTTGACTCTGGATTATCATTTATGACTGCATCATGCACATGACCATGAATCTGGTATTTGAATCGGCATTTCCCAGGCGACAATCAAATATTTTTATGATACTGTCTCGAGTTTTTATGCTCCTAAAATGAAACTTCTGTTATGAAATTCTGTGCTACACAGTATCATCACAATAACAGCCCACTTAGATTTTCCATTACTCTCCTTATGTGTATCAAAATGAACAGGACAGGTAAGACAGACATGTCACTGTGATAATAAAGTCTTCTTCATTGTTATTGTTAATATACACGGACAAGATTTCACATAACCAAATAGAGCAAAACAGTTAAATTCATGAGAAGAGGAGAATATTGGCGGTAATCAACCTGCAAAAACACAGTGGGTCCTGAGAACCCATTATGACTTTGATACAATACTGGCCTAAATATCTCGATACCGATACAGAACGGACACCACAGCAAAAGGCTGAAACACCATGAAAAGTAATTGTACAATAAATGATTGCACATGAAACCTAAAATTCTTTTCTTTGTCTGAATTTAGAAACAACAACAACAACAACAACAACAACACACACACACACACACACACACACACACACACACACACACACACACACACACACACATATATACATATATATATATATATATACATATATATATATATATATACACACATACACACACACACTGCTCAAAAAAAAATAAAGGGAACACTTTTTAATCAGAGTACAGCATCAACTCAGTTCAACTTCAGAGATATTGATCTGGTCAGTTAAGTAGTAGGGAGGGCTGTTAATCAGTTTCAGCTGCTTTGGTGTTAATGAAATTACCAACAGGTGCAGTAGAGAAGCAACAATGAGACACCCCCAAAACAGGAATGGTTTAAAAGGACGAGGCCATTGACATTTTGTCCCCCCTCATCTTTTCTCACTGATTTTTCACTAGTTCTGCAGTTGACTGGGGTCAGTGTCACTACTAGTACCATGGTGCGGTACCTGGACCCTACAGAGGTCGCACAGGTAGTCCAACCTCTGAAGGATGGCACATCAATATGTGCCATTGCCACAAGGTTTGCTGTGTCTCCCAGAGAGTATGGTGGAGATTCTAGGAGACAGGCCCAGCCTCATGTGGCGAGAGTATGCAGGCAGTTCTTGGAGAATGAAGGAATTGATACCATTGACTGGCCCACCGGCCCGCCTGACCTAAATTCAATAGAACACTTCTCGGACATTATGTTTCGGTCCATCCAACGCCACCAGGTTGCACCGGGAGCTCCAGGAGCTCAGTGATGCGCTGGTCCAGATCTAGGAGGAGATCTCCCAGGACAGCATTAGGAGCATGTGGAGGCCATACAAACTACTGAGTACCATTTTGAGTTGCTGCAATGGGATTTGGGTTAAATGGACGAGCCTGCTGCTTCATTTCTTTGCTTTGATTTTCAGGGTGTCTCTGAATTTAACCCTCTGTAGGGTGATCATTTTCATTTCCAGCAAACGATGTGGCATCCTTTCATTCCTAACACATTACCCAGTCTATATGAGGAAAAATATTCTGCATGATTCTTTCCCCATTGAGATCTGATGTGTTCCCTATATTTTTTTGAGCAGTGTGTACACACACACACACACACACACACACACACATATATATACACATACATATACATACCCATACATATACACACATACATATATATATTGGCCAGAGGTGCCAGATTTACAGTTAATGCCATCCATCTTTTTTATGCTCAATACAATTATAGTTTATATGTACATATACACATTTTGCACAAAATAATTGTTGTTATAGCAGATACTAAGATCAAGCTCATAGTATTATTAAAGCCTGTACATGCTGCTCTTTGATGTAGGCTTCAGCTTATGTGGTTTCTTTAATAGCTAACTTTGATTAGATTACATTTGCAACCAGATACAATAAAACAGCATTTTAAGACTCAAAGTGCATCTATGGAGGTCTAAACTCTACTGGGTGCATTTTACAAATAGAAATAATCAGACAAAACCTTGATTACCATTAGCAGCCTCTGTGTATCTGCAGACTTTTAAACACCTGTTTTTTAAAGCTTGCTAGTTACAGTAACTGAACGCTACCTCAATCAAACCCTTTGAACTCTTTGATCATTTCAGCACGTCTATGGGCGAGATGCTTCGCCCTCGGAGTGCCAAGGTAGTAAACATGTTTTGCAAACAGGGTTTGTTGTGTCTGGGAGCTTGTCCTGACAGTCGGCTGTGACTGAGAAAAAAATCCTTCAGTCATGGATGGTCAGCAACAGGGCTGTCAAAGTGGATTTAGAAGGTGAGGTTCAAAGAGTGAATGTCTCCCTCAAGTTCCTCTTTACCAACCAAGTACCCAGGAGTGGCAATACATCAGCACCGCACAACAGTTCAATGTGCTTTACAACGACACAATCCAACACAAAGTAATGCTGAACTGATAAACTCTCGACTGCTTGAGCAGGATTTCAGATCAGCCCTGTCCTTCTAATGACCTCTTCCTCCTGCGCCAAACTGACTGTTTACGAATCTCCCTGTTGTGCAAATAAGTGATGGGTAAGTTAAGATGTTGAGGTTCCACCTACATAATCAAACTGATTTTACTTTTATGGAGTTTCAATACTTAAACATCTTTTTCAATTTACAATTAATTTTATCCAGAAGAATTTACATATGAGAAAATGACATTTTTGGCTAGTAAAAATTCACTAGTGAGCGTATATCCTTCCATGGACCCACCCAAACCATCGACCCACCCACCCACATGGCACCCAGGGAGAGGAGGGGGGTGAAGAGAGAGTGAGGGGAGGAAAAAAAAACAAAAAAAAACACACATACTGAGTTTTAGAGAAAGTCAGCAATTTTCTTGGCAGTATTGCACCAAGTGTCCACTAAGGAGCCTTTAGCACCGTGAAACTTGGCAGTTGAAAGTTCTAGATAAATGATGTCCACAAATGTTAGTACCCATTGACGCCAGCATACAGAGTGGGGAGGTGGGGCCAATAAATTGCAAGGATTTTTTTCTAGCAGCAGCAAGTCCAGCCAACCAAATCCGCCTCTCATTGCAGGTCAGATTACATTCAGAGTCTTCATTTAAGAGAAGAGCTCGTGGTGAATAGGGGACTTCTGTCTCAAGAACTGTGACAGAGTTTGTGAAATCTCAGACCAAAAAGTAGACTCAGTAGGGCATTCCCAGAACATATGTAGAAATGTACCAACTTTATCTACACATTTATTAGTATTTGTCGGCACTTGTGTTTTGGTAAAATTAATAGATCTGGTTCTGAGAATTGTGGCTGTCTGTGTTTCTTTGGTTTCGTCCCTTTCATAATTTCCATGCTCGTGGCCAAGCGGAGCATCATTTGGCGGGGTCTTTAATACTCATGACCTCAGCTACACATCGATTGTAGTTGGTCCATGATGTAATTATGTTGTCTATCACATTCATCATCCTGCCATTCTGGGAATTTATTGCGCATTTCAGCATGTCTATGTATGAGATGCTTCGCCATCGGTGTGTGCAGGTCGTAAACATGTTTTCCCGATAGGGCATGTTGTGACTGCGAGCTTCTCCTGACTGTCAGCTGTGTTTGACTTTGTGCTGTTTCTACAAGCCGTGGATGGGTAGCAACAGGGCTGCCAAAAAGTGCCATGAAATGGCCTTTTAATTACCCCTTCTAAAACGCAGAGGTTCAAACCTTTCCAGAGGCCTTTCAAGTCCGTGTTAGTCTTTGTGAATCAAGTTCTTGTGATAGTTCACTTTAGATTTGCAACCAGATACAATAAAACTGCATTTAAAAAGACTCATAACGCGTCTCTAGAGGTCTGAACTCTGCAGGGTGCATTTTAGAAATAGAAATAATTAGACAAAAACATACATGGCACGATTACCATTAGCAGCACTGCTCTGATTATTTAGACCTGCTGTTGATCGCCAGACTTTTGAACACCTGTTTTTTTAGCAGCTTGCTAGTTATGGTAAGTGAACGCTACCTGTGTGATTACTGTGTTTGCATGTTGAGTTGTTTACCCCACTGGTAAGTCAGTTAATAAGATGAAGCCAGTTAAACAGTTATCAGTTATCGCCTGTAACTGCCTGTCAAACTCAGACAGTAAAAAGGTCACCTAAGGTCACAAAATAAAACAGACCCATTGGCCTATATTTCAGATCACGAGCATGATGTATTAATGTTATCTATCATATTTACTAACCTGATTCTTTGCACATTTCCCACCTTGTTTTCTACTAGCTGTGGAAGCTAGAAAGTAATGACTGAACTGCTCCAGTGGTAGATCCCCTGATAAACCTTCAGCTGCTGCTGGAGTCGCTTAGGCAGGATTTTAGATCATCCCTGTACTTAAAAATGGCCTCTTCTTCCTGCCTCAAACTGACTGTTGATGAATCTCCCTCCTGTGCATGGAAAGTAGGTTTATCTTCTAATCCAAATAAACAACAAGCTAATTTCACATGTTGACGTTCTACTTAGATGATCAGACTAAATTTCTTATTTCATTTTTTATTCTATCTCTCCAACCAAAAGGAAAAGAAGAAGAGTACCACACTGAAACTGCCCAGAAACACACGATGGGGTGAAGTTGTCATCATGTCTGAAAGTCTACTGGAGGGAAAGGAATCACGAGAATCGAAAGTGATATTAAGAGAATTATCTTGGGTGATGTGTTTTGCCTCGCATAGCAGCAGCCATTACCAAGAAGAAAGGGTTGTCCAGTACCTTTTGGCTGATGTTAAGCAGTGGAACAGTAAATGGAGAAGCCGAATTTGCTTTGCACGAAGCCAAAACATGCTGCATACAGGCTTGACCCAAAGTAAGACAAAAGCACACTCTCCCCAGAAGAGATCAACAGCACTTACGAAGTTATCACTGATTTGTCAGACCACCTGAAACTTGATGTTGGCAAAGTAGTTTGGCCAAGTATCGTACCAAGCAAAGCCTTTGGCATGGGGTGGGGGTTTGGCAGTCAAGCCAGCAGCATCCATCTGGTGAAAAGGCCTTTGTGAATCTGAGGTCTTTGCATTCATAAACATCCAACATCAGCAGCCTCTGAACGGAACTGGTCACTGTTGGGAACAACCATACAAAGGTTCGCAACAGGCTTACAAATGAGAGAGTGGGACAACTAGTGGCCATCTGCGGAAACCAAAGGCTCTTTAGGCCAAACACAGAGCCATTCTCAACTAGCTCTTCTCTCTTTCTCTCTCTCTCTCTAACCCCTCCTCTCTCATACCACATCTCCCGTTCAACTATCTCGCTGTCTCGCGCTCTCTCTCATTTGACATTGGCACGGAGTAACAGGAGTCAGATGAGGAAGTGCACATGGAGGACACCGAGGTTCAGGAAGAAGCCTGAAACTATTAAGCAAAAATGCAGAGCAAATTAATACAACATTGAATCAAATGAAGGTATTTTCCCACAGGCCTGCCCTCTGCATGCTCTGCATGCTCTGCATTTTTGCTTAATAGTTTCAGGCTTCTTTCTGAAAATCGTTATCCTCCATGTTCACTTCCTCATCTTTTTTTTTTTTTTTAAGAAGAAAGAAGGCTGCTTTGTTTTCCATTTTGAATGGCACTTCTTTTGTGAGGGGGTGGGTGGGGGCAAAAGGCGTTCTTATGATTGTTTTTTGATTGAACTTTTGTTCTTTCAAAGAAAGAATGAAGCATTTACAAAATTCTGCTTGCAACTAACTATGTGTCATTGTTATTTTTTGTATTATGCCTTCATGTCTGCTGTTGACAAAGAAACGGGACATTGTTGATAATGTATGATATAATTTCTTTAAATAATCTAATATTTCATATGAATTACCATAAATTCCCATAGTTCCCAAAATTCCCATGGAAAGTTTACATTATGGAATATTTTCCATAGTTCCCAAGCTCAAGTTCCCAAGCTAAAGTTCCCATGGACAGTTACTGTTAATTGACTGGAAATTTATCAGAAAATTTCCACCCCTTTGCAACCCTAGTCCGATCATCTAAGTAGAACATCAACATGTGAAATGAACTTATGGTTTGTTTGGATTATAAGATAATTATAAGACCCTACTTTCCATGCACAGTAAGGAGATTCATAAAACAGTCAATTTGAAGCAGGAAGAAGAGGCCATTTGAAGCACAGGGCTCATCTAAAATCCTAAAGCGAGCGCAGCAGCAGTGGGAGGTTTATCAGGGGATCTACCAGTGGAGCAGTTCAGCTATTACTTTTTACCATCCACTGCTAGTAGAAAACAAGCCGACAAAGTGAAGTATTATTTCCAGAACACAGACGATTGTTGGGATAAGCTCAAAGACACAACAAGCCCTGTCTGCAAAACATGTTTCTGGCCTACGCACACCGGGGGCGAAGCATCTCACTCACAGACATGCTAAAAGGTGCAAAGAATTAGGTTAGTAAAAATGATGGATAACAGATAGTAAACGTGTAGAAATAGAAAACTGTATAATTACAGTAACTAAAAATAATTTCCACATAATAAAATTAAATTCTAATAACCATTTCAGCTTTATTTTTTTTCTGTCCTCTGAATTCAGTTGACATAAATTCAAATTCCAAACATTTACTACTGCGTATCGGTTTTATAAATAATCACTATTAAAAGAGAAGTACTGCTAATGATATCCATGGCATGTATATTTGACACCAATTATTTCTATTACTAAAATATTTTATACATTTTAATGATAAAAATCCAGGTTTGTGTGTAAAAAACAGAGAAAGAATTTTTAGTAGCCAAAAATGTCATTTTCTCATATATAAACTCCTCTGGATAAAATTAATTGTAAATTGAAAAGGATGTTTAAATACTGAAACTCCTTGCAGTAAAATCAGTTTGAGTATGAAGGTAGAACCTCAACATGTGAACTTACTCGTCACTTATTTGCACAGGAGGGAAACAGTCAGTTTGACACAGGAGGAAGAGGTCATTAGAAGGACAGGGCTGATCTGAAATCCTGCTCAAGCGAGGGCAGCAGCAGTCGAGAGTTTATCAGTTCAGCATTACTTTTTGTTGGATTGTGTTGTTGTTGCAAAGCACATTGAACTGTTGTGCGGTGCTGATGTCTTGCCACTCCTGGGTATTTGACTGGTACGTGACCTGCACTAGCTGGAGTATTATTCAACGGAACACTAAGCACGGTTGTAAGTCGCTCTGGATAAGAGTGTCTGCTAAATGCCTTAAATGTGAATGGAAATGGTAACTCTCACTCTCCCAACTTCACCACCCTAATCTTACCACTTTTGGCAGCCCTGTTGCTGACCATGTCTTGTAGAAAAAGCACAAAGAGAAGGATTATTTCTCAGTCACAGTCGACTATCAGGCCAAGCTCCCAGGCAAAACAAATCCAGATTGCAAAAAAACATAAATAAATAATTAAAAAAAAGAAAGAAATATACAATATCTCACCAGAGCCTGCATCAGGGAATTAGTCAATAATCTGCATCTGGCTGGCGGCATACAGATGAGACTTGGAGGGGCAAAGACTTAGTTCATGAACTATCAAAAAGGGCAGCCAGCAGACAGAGGGAGGCAAAACGGTTGGCGGAGTTTTGTAATGAGGCAGATGGCAAAAAAAACACGAGTTGAACATAAAGGAGCAGTTGTTGGTGAGACTCGGAGCGGCCAAGGGCTGAAAATCTCTTGCGTAAAGTATACCAAACTGCCTGGCAGGAGACCGGGGGGGAATGGCTACAGGACCTTTGGAACCAGGCAGACGGCCCAACAAAATAAAAAACCACAGACGCCATCATAAGCAGAATAACTGGTTTCAGAAGGCAAGAAAGCAGCAAGCATGACTATGTACATCGAATTTACTTTGAGAGTCTCAGGCTGAGGGGACGTAAATTTGAGACATCATGGGAAAAACAGTTACTGGAGCTAAAACGAGTAAAGAGATACGATGGGATGACTGCAAAAACTGAGAGAAAATCATGAGGGAGACTGATCACAAAACATTTCATCGCTGCAAAGACAGTTCTGGGAACACAACCCGGCACATTCTGTGGTTTACTCGGGAAGGTCCCTACTAACCACACATTTGGAAAAACGCATATAAGAACCCACTCAGCTGCAAATTCCTAACATGTTTTCATGCTCTACTTGGATGCAAATCAATCAAGCCATTCCACAAGAAAGATCTAAAATCACTGGATTATGTATTATATATTTGGTTATGATATTCCAGTTGGGGGACGAGTGGTGGATCATTCTCAGCACTGCAATGACACTGACAAAGAAATGGCAAGTTAGTGTGTGTTGTGCTGGTACGAATGGCAGTGCTGAGGATTGTTTACTGTATGGAACTAGACTCAATGCCTCAAGTAAGCGACCTTACAGAAGATAACATGGTATAATTACAAATATGCTGAGTGATGTCTTTTCCAGTCTCGTTGAGCTTTTTAATTTTAACCCATTAATTAGAGCCCTGAGTGACGTAGGTGTGACAGATCTCAAAAAGTCTGGCAAGTTCTTTATACTGCATTATCTTCCATTCGCCGAATCCCTGAGTGACCTACGCTGAGCATTACCAAATGGTTGTTTCTGCTGTTTAGACCTTAAAGCAGAAACAGTAGTAGGAGTTTACAGACCTTGCTTTGTGCACTGGAGTGTGGTCATGCTGGAACAGGAAGGGGCCGTCCCCAAACTGTTCCCACAAAGTGGGAGCATGAAATTGTCCAGAATCTCTTGGTCAGCTGAAGCATTAAGAGTTCCTTTCACTGGAAGGGGCCGAACCCAACTTCTGAAACACAATCCCACACCACAATTTCCCCTCCACCAAACTTTACACTTGTCATAATTCAGGACAGGTATTGTTCTTCTGACAACCGCCAAATCTCGTCCAACGGATTGCCAGACTGCTCTAGAGTCCAGCAGATGCTTTGCATTGTAAGGCTTGGATGCAGCTGCTCAGCCACATGGAAACGCATTCCATGAAGCTCTCTACGCACTGTCCTTGAGCTAGTGGAAAGGTCACATGAAGTTTGGAGGTCTGTATTAATTGACTCTGCAGAAAGTTGGCGACCTCTGTGCACTGTGTGCCTCAGCATCTGCTTACCCCACTGTCATTTTACTGCCGTTCCCAATCCCTTCCAGTTGATTAAAATATGAGAGGAAAACACCATTCACTCACCAGTTTCTTTCGTGTATACTCCAGAGCACGAAGGTCTGCTAGTCTCTCCTCTTCCTTTCTGCTCTCCTTTGCCAGTAAATTCTCCTCATTGATTTTCTGAATCTCCCGCTGTAGCCGTCTCTGCTCCACTTTTTTTCTCTCCATGGCCTAGAACCACAACCACAAACGATCCCGGAACAATGATCCCATAAAACAGACTGGTTTTTCATATTTGTTTTCATATACAGGGGTTGGACAATGAAACTGAAACACCTGGTTTTAGGCCACAATCATTTATTAGTATGGTGTAGGGCCTCCTTTTGCGACCAATACAGCGTCATTTGGGCAGCTTTGGTTTTATGTTTTTATGTTCATCCCTTTCAGACAGCTTAATCCTGTTGGATGTGGTTCGTCCTTCTTGGTGGTATGCTGACATTACCCTGGATACCGTGGCTCTTGATACATCACAAAGACTTGCTGTCTTGGTCACAGATGCGCCAGCAAGACGTGCACCAACAGTTTGTCCTCTTATTGAACTCTGGTAATGTCCACCCATAATGTTGTGTGCATTGCGCAGTATTTTGAGACATCAGACACTGTGCAAATCTTACCTGCTAACTGAACCTTCACACTCTGCTCTTACTGGTGCAATGTGCAATTAATGAAGATTGGCCACCAGGCTGGTCCAATTTAGCCATGAAACCTCCCACACTAAAATGACAGGTGTTTCAGTTTCATTGTCCAACCCCTGTATATAATGTACGTATTAGGGAGCGAATGATATAATCTGAAAGTTTCCTATTGTATTACATTAAACTCTTACTGTTTAGAAAATGTGAGGAAATAGTGTTTTTCTTTTATTGCACCTCTTGAAATCAGTTTTATATATGCAAATAGAAAAACTGATTTAATCATAACCAAAATTATTAGGAAATTGTAACAAGCCTAATGTAGGGAAAAGCTATTAAGATGGAGTTTGTGCACGCAGGGAAGTTGGACCAACACAACAACAGCCTATTGACAGTCTGACACATCTTCATTGTTCAAGCCTCAAGGCCCAAAAACACAAACATGCACACCATAGGCACACACATACGTTTCTCTATCTACTTTTTTAGTCCCCTTTCATCCTGTTCTTCAATGGCATGGTGCTGGCTACTTAGTGTGTGGTGTCCGTCTCGGAAAAGGGGGCCCAACAAGAGCATCTTAGTGGGGGCATCAGAGCTTGAATTGTTCTATTCAGAATCTGTTTTACAGGTAACCTGGTTATACATGAATACATGGGCCAACAAATATACTCATTGACTCATAGATGTCTGAAATATTTGTTTCATAAAATATATACTTGTTTGGCATAAAACTAAGTTTAAAAGGAGAAACAAAACTTCAGAAATGTGATAAAACAATACCACTCCCACCCCCCTTAACATTCTAATAAACTTGCCTGACTGAACGCCCTTGATCACCGACTTGCCTTCTGACTATCCCCTTTTATTTTATCTGTCATCATCCACAGTCTTGCACTCGGTCACCGACTTGCCCTCCATGACTAATCTGAATTTCCAACCCTTTTACGCCCTTGGGTGGGCACCAAAACAGAAACCAATTCCAAACACCACCAGAACACCCCAAAACAAAATACGGCAAAATATTGTACAACAGGAATTTACATGCATGAGCCAACAGACGAGGGGTTGATTGTTCGGAAAATGAAGAAGCAGATAGGTTGTGCGCTCATGGTGGTGACAGAACAGTAGGTTTACTGTTGTAGGATTTAAACGACAGGCAAGAATACAGATTATGGTGAAAACCTACTTACTCACATGTTCTTCACCTAAGAGAAGTAGAGTAGGTTCAGCTACTGCTTTCAAGCTAAGGGTTCTAGCACAACTGCTTACCTTTCGAGTGGTATTACTGAAGCTAGCCTGTGTGAAATATGCGGTACATATGGTGGTCGTGCTGTAGAGAAGACTGCTGTGTATATGACGTACTATACAGCTTATCTAGTTTCTATGTGATGATATCCCAGAGAAGGCTTTTATCTACTTTACTGCTGGATGAGCATCCAGGAAATAAACACTCCCAAAATCATGGCATATCACTAGCTGCTTGAATGAACTTCAAAAGGTATGTGTATAGACAGACAGATAACAGACAGAAAGACGAATAGATAGCTGGACAGCTGGCTAGCTTACCAAGATGTTTATCAAACTGGCTTAAGCTTGCTACTTGGCTGGGCGCATTAACAATAATCACCGCTATGTAACTTCCCTCAACCAAAGTACAACACAGGTATCACAAATACTGGATATAACACTTCATTTCCATGCTTCTGCTTTCTAAATACAGTAATGGCATTTCCCACTGCTTAAATATCATTTACTTTGTGGTCTAAGCAGTAGAACATGTGCAGGAACAGGTTCTCACAAATAACAGAAGAAACCACCAATATTTAAGCACATTTGATATAATATTCAGTGCTTATGTTGTTACAACAGCAGAACACTCCTGGCACTGCATAAATATTTGAACACCCTGCGCCTTTGCAAGTTCTCCCACTTAGAAATCATCGAGGGGTCTGAAATTTTCATCTTAGCTGCATGTCCACTGTGAGAGACATAATCTAAAAAAATAATCCAGAAATCACAATGTAGGATATTTAATAATTTATTTGTGTGTTACTGCTGCAAATAAGTATTTGAACACCTGTGAAAATCAATGTTAATATTTGGTACAGTAGCCTTTGTTTGCAATTACAGCGGTCCCGTAGTTTTTCACCAGGTTTGCACACACTGCAGCAGGGATTTTGGCCCATTCCTCCACACAGATCTCCTCCAGATCAGCCAGGCTTCTGTGCTGTCGCTGAGAAACACGGAGTTTGAGCTCCCTCCAAAGATTTTCTATAGGGTTTAGGTCTGGAGACTGGCTAGGCCACTCCAGAACCTTGATTTGCTTCTTACGGAGCCACTCCTTGGTTATCCTGGCTGTGTGCTTTGGGTCATTGTCATGTTGGAAGACCCAGCCACGACCCCTCTTCAATGCTCTAACTGAGGGAAGGAGGTTGTTCCCAAAATCCCACAATACATGGCCCCGGTCATCCTCTCCCTAATACAGTGCAGTCGTCCTGTCCCATGTGCAGAAAAACACCCCCAAAGCATGATGCTTCCACCCCCAAGCTTCACAGTAGGGATGGTGTTTTTGGGATGGTACTCATCATTCTTCGTCCTCCAAACACGGCGAGTGGAATTAAGACCATCTGACCACAGAACTTTCTCCCATGACTCCTCTGGATCACCCAAATGGTCATGGGCAAACTCAAGACGGGCCTGGACGTGTGCTGATTTAAGCAGGGGAATCTTCCGTGTCATGCATGACTTTAAACCATCGACGTCTTAGTGTATTACCCACAGTAACCTTGGAAACAGTGGTGCCAGCTCTTTTCAGGTCATTGACCAGCTCCTCCCGTGTAGTTCTGGGCTGATTCCTCACCTTTCTTAGGATCATTGATACGCCACGAGGTGAGATCTTGCGTGGAGCCCCAGTCCGAGGGAGATTGACAGTCATGTTTAGCTTCTTCCATTTTCTAATCATTGCTCCAACAGTTGATCTTTTTTCACTAAGCTGCTTGGCAATTGCCCCGTAGCCCTTTCCAGCCTTGTGGAGGTCAACAATTTTGTCTCTGGTGTCTTTGGCCAGCTCTTTGGTCTTAGCCATGTTAGTAGTTGGAGTCTTACTGATTGTGTGGGGTAGACAGGTGTCTTTATGCAGCTAACGACCTCAAACAGGTGCTTCTAATTTAGAATAATAAGTGGAGTGGAGGTGGAGTTTTTAGAGGTGGACTAACAGGTCTTTGAGGGCCAGAATTTTTGCTGATTGGCAGGTGTTCAAATACTTATTTGCAGCAGTAACACAAAAATAAATTATTAAAAAAATCATACATTGTGATTTCCGGATTTTTTTTAGATTATGTCTCTCACAGGGGACATGCACCTAAGATGAAATTTCAGACCCCTCTATGATTTCTAAGTGGGAGAACTTGCAAAGTCGCAGGGTGTTTGATATCTACAGCGAGCAAATAATAGCTGTGAGGAGCAGTGACGCTGTTTGTGATTATTTTTAAAAGATTAAGAATTTCCCACCATAAGGTGATACCATCACCCCCCATAACTTCCTCCTTCTCTTTCTCCGCCTTGACCTTTCTTATCTTCATTTCACCACTTCCTTCCCCTGACCCTCGCCTCCTAGGACTCAGTCAGACAACCTAAGCCTGGTGCCCATGGATGATTCTACATGTATGTGAATAAGGCTGCTGATGGACAGAGCTGCACCCTTACATCTCAGTATGTGCAAATAAACTCAAGGCAATGCTGATTCTCATCTCCAGGCTTTCTAACACACTCCATGTTCCAAGAAAAAACCCACTGGTATTCCACCACATAACTTCATGAGGCTTTCCCCCTCTCCTTTCCAAATTGTCTTACACCCAAGATTCTTAGATCTCCTACTTGACTTGTAAACTTGTGAACTAAAAATGAAAAGGTGGAGTCCTGAGAATGAGATTGAGTACGTGCACAATCACACATCCAAAATTTTTTTTGCATGATTTCATTCAGTTACACCCTCACCACTGCCTCATTCCTGCCCTAGTATTCTGCCCATAGGAAAACAATCCAGCAGAGCACAGCCTTCACAAGCTATTCTCTCACACTCTCTCTCTCACACATACACTGCAGCTGTGTTTATTCAAAACCCATCATAAATCTGCTCAATTCTAACACCATTTTACACTCATTTCAAACATCTGCAAGCAAACTGGAGAACTTTACTACACTGCCCTATACAACACTAGTACCCAAGGTTCTACTGCTCTAAGGAAAAGGTCTGTAATGACAACAAAATTGAGTGGTAATTTTTTTAACTGTACATCCCACAAAGTCTGAATAAAACAGATACAGAAATAGAAATATAAAGAATGCCTAAAAATGACTTATTAGTAACTGTCTGTGCGAAGGCATAGATGATGTGCCGAAATATCACAAGATTTTAGGACATTTTCACGATTCATGACATCTGAATATCAGAATGTTAGTTTTTCTGAACTTTGAGAAGTTGAATTGTCAGATGTAAAAACATTATTAAAACTATAAGAACAATCATTTTTACTCAATATTTTGCTAATACAGTTAAACAAGACTCTTTAAACGTCCAATCGCAGAAAAACATCCAAATTAAGTACTGACTATATCTACAATATGCTGAGTAAACAATATTGAGATGTGACATATCAAGACATTAAATAAAATACTGCTGCTTATCTTTCTTACTGCATGGCACAAACGCTTACATGACAGTCAGTATGCTGATTGTAAAAATGCAGATGTTTTTTTCCCCAGGGAAAGTGTGTATTACTCTGATACATACATGCACACACGCACACACACACGCACACACACACACACACACACACACACACACACAATTTTTTTCTTTTATCTACCAGGAATCACAAACATTAAGACACACCTGTGTGTGGCAAGCTGTGTGGGTGGATTCTGATACCCACCTCCAGTTCTTCCATCTGCATCCTCTCCAAGTTTTCCAACATCTGCTGCCCCTCTTGTTCCTTCATCTCTTCCTCTAGCATGCATTCCTCCAGCCTGTCCTCAATCTGTTTTAGGATGCACATTTTTCCCCTGGGGCAAAAAAAAAAGAAAAACATGCACAATGATCCACATTTTCCAGGCATTTCAGAGTAAGAGCATTGATCTAGCATCAGGTCTCATCAGGTCATGGTATTTTATTCAGTGTCAGATAAGAAGCATAAGATGATGCTAGTCCAGTATTTGACAAATGTGGATAAAGACAAACAGTTATCAATGAACAAGCCAAATGAACAGCAGATGTGCAGTATTAAATGCCCTCACTGAATCCTCTGCTGTTTACGCAGCTGGTCAATCTGTTCTTGAACCTCCAGGGCCCGGCGACGGTCCACTTCCATCATAGCATCCAACCTCCTCTCCTCTTCCTGTAGCTCCTTTAAAATTTGCTGCTTCTCCAGCATCTGAGCATCACGTACTGCATTACACTGAGCCTCCAGGATCAACTGTGGACAGGCATTGTAGAAATACTGACACCATACTTTTATACTGTCATTACACAGTGAAATTATATATATATATATATATATATATATATATATATATATATATATATATATATATATATATATATATATATATATATATATATATATATATATACACACACACATATATACACTCTAGCAGCAAATATTTTCAGGAAATGTGTAAATATGGATTATGTTATGTAGGACATGCAAGAGTTCTATTTAAAAACAGCAGCTCAGATGATCTGGAACTGCAAAAAAGTGGGGAGAGAGATGGTATCTGAGATATGTCATCTATATGTGTAGGTGTCCATCAGTTCTACCAGAACAGGAAAGACTTAGTCATCAATGAATGAATGAGTGTCATTAAACCCAGAGTTAAAATTACTCCTGTGCTTTGTGCATCTTCACTGAACATTATCACATACAAAGTTGGCACGCTGTGCAAAGAGAAAGCAATGATGTGAAACTTTAAACCCTATATTTTATTCAATTAATTAGTGCAAAGGTAACTGTAACAAAAACTGAGAAAAGAAACTGTTTCTTAAACATATGACCCTTTTGAATTTCAAGTCATGAACACTTTTTTAAATAAAGCCACCAGTGAAAACACCTAATGGAACATCTTAGCACTAATCAAGGGTTAATTGGCAACAGGTCGTTACCATGCTTGGGCATTAAAAGTACATCCCAGAAAGGCTTAGCCTTTAGAAGTAAAGACGTTAAAGACTGCATCCTGCAACAACTCCGGAATGGCACTTCTTAAATTAAAATAGCAAGGAGCTTGGGGATTTCCTCGTCCACGCTACATCATATCATTACGCAAAGGACTATGCCAAACACCAAAAATACCATCCAATACAAACAGGATTCAGAAAGTCCGCTAATTTGTTTTGGTTAAAGCTCATATTAGATGGGAAATTAAGGATGTTGCTTTCTCTGGGCCAAATAGGAAAAGAACCACTCTGATTCTCACCAGAATATTCTTACCAAGGTCTAAAGCCAATATCCGGCATGGTTGGTTTGGTTTCAATGGTACAGCAACTTGCACATCTGTCAAGGCACCTTTGCCTTTTTTAGAGGCAGCTTATCGCAGCAAGACAATGCCAAGCTTTATTTTATAGTAAAAGTGCAGTTGGCCTGCTTACAGTTCAAACCTGTCCTGCTCTCAAAACATGTGGTGCATTACCAAGTGCCCTATACCACAACAGAGACTCTGAGTTGTTGAGCAGCTGAAGTGTTAATCAAGCCAGAATGGAAATTTTACATTTAACTTTACATGAAACCAAAGTAAAATATTAAAACTCACCTTTTTAAACATGTTGTACACATCAAATTTAGAACAAGCATTTATATACAAAACAAGTAGTTAAAATAGCTAAAACATTAAATATTATGCCTTTGTACTGTTTTTTAAAGACAGGACAAAATATATTGCAGATTATTGCTGTGTTTTATACTACTTTACTTTTAATATATGTTTTTTAGTATTCAATTTTAACATGCCTGGCCCCACACATCACACACACACACACCCCACACCCCACACATACAGGTCTGGAAATAAATAAGAGACCACTCCAGTTTCTTCTTACATCAGTATCTCCACATGTACAGCAGCTTTTTAGTGAGAAACAGAAGGTTGGGTTCTAGCTTCACTGGCAGATACAGTGAGCGTCTGGTTCATAAGAACAAGGTCAAGCAGCAAACACACAGGACAACACAGCTACAGACTGGCAGAGGCCAAAACCACTGTCCCCTAACCACCGTAAGATGACCTCAAGTGATCTACAGAGAGACTGGCGAGCGGTGGCTGGGGTGAAACGCACAGCGAGCATGGTTCTAAAAACAGGCTTCTGGAGGTCATTAGTGATTTTCTAAATAAACAGATCTAATACAATATCTGATCTGGAATTTGGGAGACATGCTTCTAGTAGTGTATAGAAAAACACAGAACTTTACAATTTTGGTCAAACACAAACCCAGAACCTGTACAACTAGAGGAACTGATTCATTTGAGGTGGTCTTTTAAAATTTTCCAGAGCTGTACTTTTAATGCTGTCTGGTACCGCAACAGCTGAAATCTTGCTACCCTGAATGAGAAATCAACAGAAAGAGTAAGATAGATGAATAAGTCAAACCTCGTTGAACTTCTTGACCTCATCCTCTTGCTCCATCCTCAGGGCATTAGCCCTCTCGAGCAGGTACTGAGCCTGCTCCTTTGCTTCAGCTTCCAAGTCACTAAGGCCTTGGTTCTTTTGTCGGGACAAATCAGCCTGGTGCATGAGCGACTTCCTCTCCTCTGCGGCATTCTAACACACACACACACACACACACACACACACACAAACACATACACACACACACACACACACACACACACAAACATAAACACAAACACACACACACACACAGATACAGTAATGAATGTGCTTTACCTCAGATCCACCTGACCATAAACTTACCATCCATAAGAAAAGTAAACTCATTATCAGGCTTACAGCTGCAGGATGTGATTCTGGAGAATGACTGCTGATATTTGAACTCTGGTGCTCCAGTAAAAGGCTAACATTACTATTAGAGGGAAGAATGAACCACACAGAAAGCAATGTGGCTAAACTCAGCTTGGTTGTGACACGGCTGCAATGTTAACTTATAGACATTCCAACTCTTGATGAAGCTGAAACTAGTTTCTTCGTCACCTGTTTTGTGTTCACATTTGCTGCTCCAACTTAAACGGTGCAGCAGTTCCATTGAGTTGCTTCCGGCAGCAAAATAGAACTGCTTAAAAAGCAACGAAAAAATGTGAATAGGAAGACTTGTCAACTCTCTAATGTCTCTCCATTGCAGAAATGAAATAAAAACCAAGAACTTCTTTCTCAATCTTAGTGTGACAGCTCTTCTCCTCCTTGGCTGTTTCTCAGCCATCTCTCCTTCCTGACATCGCATGGAGAACAGCATTCCGTTCCCCCATACTGTTAACAAGCCTCCATGTACCCTGCTGATCCTGCTGCTTACTGGCTAGAACAGGATTTAGATCTATTTTGTTTAGATCCTCATTCCCGCACGTATCAGGAAGGTAATGATCATATCACACCGAAACCATCTTAAAACAATGTCTCATCTGGCATCGTACTGAGCACCATTCCATACCTTTACATGCAGAAGGCTTTACACCCATCAAACACTCAGGTGTCTGGTTCCTATCACCACCACTGTGATCTAATCAAATGAATATGCAGAAATGTTGAAAAACAGATGGAATTCAGTACTGGATTGTGAATTGTGAAAGAGAAACCTAAGCTCACCGGACAAAAATGAGCCACCTGTGGCTAAAACATGCCTAATATTGTGGAAACGTCTCACAAATAACAGCTGCGATTCTATCTGGCATGCACTGAACAAGTTTTTGGATGTAGGTGACATCAATGTTCAGACACTCTTGGATCAAAGGACTGCGCAACTGATCCAGATATGATGGATGCCTTTCCTGGCACAACTCCCCATAGATTGGAATTTTAGCCACTGCTGGTAGACCCATGAGACCGTACGTTTCCCTACACCTGCAGATTCTACTTGCTTCACACTATGGTCTTTGGCAGGCCCAAATGCAGTCAATCCTTTTAGCCAATTATTAACATTTGCTTTGGAGGCAATTCCCACACATGGAACGAGACATTCCCTACACTGTACCAATCCATCTCAATCACTGAATTCCGTCTCTCACACCCCGCATGTGTTTATTGCTCCACCATCACCCTCATGAAGTGCCATCTGCAGGAGCCTGAGGTTAAGGTAAGTAACTTTTTTCTAGCGAGCTTAAATATCCACAATGTTGACTTTACAGTGGAGGACAAGAGTGTTTCATCTTTAAAAGGAAATGAATGTGAGGACATTTTCTTTCAAGTGTCTTTGCAGCATTTCTGTTGGTCCTTTCAATACGAAATGCCACACCATGTAAAGAACAGCTGTTGTCTGGCAACTCCTTTAACTGGGCTTTGCTTAGTAGAACCACATTTACGTGTATTGCAGTGCTTCTAATAAATACTTACTGTCACATCTCTTAGTTTGGCTGTACTACAAATTGGTACAGCTTTAGTATAGGGACGTTCCGAAATCCAAAGAAGACATGATATTTTTTTTCTACTTTGACTTTGAGGTCTACTCACCATGGCCTCCTCTCGAATTCTGCGCTGGCTCTCCAGTGCCGCTTCTTTTTCCTGTTTGGTGGGGACACGAGACTCAGCGGTGATGCGTCCGATTTCTTCTGTGCAGATGATGATGGACTGCCCAGATGGGTCTTTGTTCCGAATTCTAGATCAAGGTGAGTCACTATCTTTAGTATTCTTGACACATTAAATATCTCCCCTTAAAAACAACAGGCCCAAGCTATGAGTAGAGCTTTCACACAGATTATACAACTGTAATATGACAAAAACAGACTTGATTAATCATGCACTGGAGTGTGTAAAAGAAGGCTGCTTAATAATAAATAAATAAAAGGAGGAAAACAAACCAACGCAGCAGAAACGCTACAATTACACTAAAATGGGCGTGTTCCTTCTTGTAAGTGAGTGTGTTACCGTAAGTGGGCCAGACAAAATTATTGGCATCATTTCAAAACTGTGGGCAAATAACTTTGTTTCAAGCATGTGATGCTCATTCAAATCCGCCTGTGGCAAATAAACAGTGAGGGCAATATAAAAATCACACCTGAAACCAGATCAAAAGGATAGATAACTCAATCTTTGCATTGTGTGTCTGTGTGTGGCACACTAAGCATGGAGAACAGAAAGAAGAGAAGAGAACTGTCTGAGGACTTCAGAACCAAAATTGTGGATGTCAACAACCTCAAGGTTACAAGTCCATCTCCAGAGATCTTGATGTTCCTTTGTCCACGGTGTGCAACATAATCAAGAAGTTTACAACCCATGGCACTGTCTCCCTGGACATGTACGGAGGTTGGCGAAAAGCAGCCCTAATCAAGTTTCAAAGAAATTCAAGTTGTCCTGCAGGCTAAGGGTGCATCAGTCTGAGCGCAAACTATCCATCGACATTTGGCTAAAATGGAACGCTATGGCAGGAGGACCCCATTGCTGACACAGAGACATAAAATAGCCAGACTGCAGTTTGCTAAAATGCATGTGAGTAAGCCAAAATCCTTCTGGGAAATTGTCTTGTGGACAGATTAGATCAAGATGGAGCCTTTTGGTAAAGCACATCATTCTACTGTTTTTTGAAAACAGAATAAGGCCTATAAAGAAAAGAACAGTACATACAGTCAAATATGGTGGAGGTTTAGAGATGTTTTGGGGTTGTTTTGCTGCTTCTGGCACTGGGTGGCTTGACTGTGCGCAAGGCATCATGAAATCTAAAGATTACCGAAGGGGGATGGGTCGCAATGTTTGGCCCAGTGTCAGAAAGCTTGGTTTGCGCCCTAAGTCATAGGTCTTCCAGTAGGACAATGACCCCAAACATACTTCAAAAAGCACCCAAAAATGGATGTAAAGAAAGTGCTGGAGAGTTCTGAAGTGGTCAGCAATGAGTCCAGATCTAAATCCAATTGAACACCTGCGCAGAGATCTTGAAATTGCTGTTAGGAGAAGGCACCCCTCAAATATGAGAGACCTGGAGCAGTTTGCAAAAGAAGAGTGGTCCATACTTCTAGTTGAGAGGTGTAAGAAGCTTGTTGATGGTTACAGGAAGCAGTAGACTTTTTTTCCCAAAGCGTGTGCAACCAAATATTAAGGTACCAATTATTTTGTCCAGCCCATTTTGGGAGTTTTGCTTAAAATTGCAGTAATTTGGGCATTTTTTCACTGTTTTTTTGTGTTGTTCCACAAAGCATGTGTGATTGAAATACTTTTCTGGGAGAAATACTTCATTTTCTGGGAAAAATTCAGTGAGGCCAACACCTTTGGGCCATGACTCTAAATAAACAGTAAAGCACTGAGACCAAACATGTTTCCTCAAACATTATAATGGCTGTTATTTGGTTGCTGTGAAGTCTCAGCATTTATTCAGTTTTAAGCCTTCAAGCCAAAACGAAACTCCAGGCAGAGTAAAGACCAAAACCACAGCTTCAACGAGGCAGACAGACAGCAGCTTCTCAGCACCTGCCAGCACACGAATGCACGTACACTCTCACATGCTTTTTCCTCTCCCACACTCTCTCTCAGTGCACAAGCCTGCATCTTTTTTAAAGAAACACAGACCCCAATTTTACAACACCACGAGATCCCCAATGAAACAGTATTAAATTTTAATATCTCCACAACCATCACATCGGTATTAGCGGCATATAGCTAAAACATGCTGAAAATGTTCAAAAAGCGCAAAACAATACACAAACTGAAGTTCACTGAAGTTCACTGAAAAGCATGATTACTTTTTTCCTTTTTATACAATTAGAAGCAATTAGTTTGTATAAACATTTGCAGTAACAAGGCCAATCGAAATACACACGTGTCAAAACCAGGGGCACACCGGGGCAGTCGTGGGCTGGTGGTTAGGGAACCAGCCTTGTGACAGGAGGGTCACCCGTTCGATTCCCTAAACTGACAGTAAGGACTGAGGTGCCCTTGAGCAAGGCACCTAACCCCCCAACTGCTCCCCCGGCACCGTGGATAGGGCTGCCCACCGCTCCGGGTAAGTGTGCTCACTGCCCCCTAGTGTGTGTGTTCACTAGTGAGTGTGTTTGTGGGTGTTTCACTTCACGGATGGGTTGAATGCGGAGACTAAATTTCCCCACTGTGGGGTCAACAAGGGGTTGAAGTTAAGTTAAATGTGCATTATTAACAAGAGCTCTGTTCAGCTGATAGGATCAGCATATGCTAATTATTATTTTCATGCTGGAAATGTTGCCTGATAAGGACATTTAGACAAACTACCCTATCACAGTTTTAACATGAGGCTAAAGTTGGCTTCTCATTTGCCAGCTTTCCGTTCTAATTTTCCAGGTTCACTGCTACACCAACTGGAACAAGAAGCTGGAAAATAAGAAGCCCATTTTGTAGGCCTTTATTATTAAAGTGACTTAAGCTATCAAGAGTTACGCATGTTTTGGACAGAGTTACATGGTAGTATGCGCTACGGTAGGTTAATTCGACACGGCAGGACAATTTGCCAGAACACATTCCCTATTAAGCAGTGGGCTGGTGGTCACAAACAGGACTCCTTCACAGTGACTTATTCTTTTCTGCAGACCATCAGGCTGACCATCTGTAATCAAGTGTCCCTCAGCACTCAGTAGAGTGTATTAGTTATTAGTCGGTATTGATTATTCATTAATTACATATTTAGCGTTGCTCATACAGCAACAAGTTTTGAAAAAAAAAAAAAAAAAAAGCATCCAGGTTGAGGAGCATTGAGATGGTGAGATGGGTGGTTAGACAGTGTTAAGCCCCCACCTTCACTTGCCACCAGTGCATATTTTAAATGCTTATATTTATGCAGTGCATAAAACTTGCATAAGGGTGGAGCAAACATGTGAACTTTCTGGGTTGGGTGGGAAAAGAAAAGAAAGCGGGTTCTGATAACTTTGTAGATTTGGACGTCATACATAAAACACAGATTACAGATCACAATGTCCACAAAAATGTATATTTTACTTTCGAGTCCAGCTGCCGTTTATTAACAAAGGCAGCCGCTCAGTCCAACTGAGAGGAGGTATTGCAGGGGAAAGGGGACATTATCACATGCCGTCTGTCGGGTAGAAAATAAGTTTTTTACAGAAGAAGGAAGTGAAATAATGTAAAGACAGGAATGGTTCCAGGCAATTACACAGGAAGCATTTTATGTACGTAGTGTTTTTCCCTGCTAACCAGTCATGCAGTTTTTAAAATACTGGAGCCGCGCCTTCAAAATGTTTAGCCTCATCAAGAATGATATGCTTAAATGCAAAAATGGGGAATTTTTGCCTATTTGCCTATTAAGAAGTGAGAACCATTTATGCTGTGCAACATTCCGTTTTCATTCAGGAAATGCACTTTGGATCAGCGTTTTTTTGGGAGCCTCCTTCCTACATATGGGTTATAAGAACCCATGCCCCAGTGTGCCTATGTATGTTAGAACAAGTGAAAATATGCTCAGTCATCAAATATGGAAAGTGATCAAGAATCAAAAGCGTATTTTATAGTCAGTGAAATGATAGTCCTCCTGTCCACAAGGGCAGATCACCAAACTCTAATCCACTAACCCGCACTCCTCTATATGCCATATATTTATCCCTAGTTGTCCTCATAGCTAGTACAGCCAAGCAGGAAGTGGGAACCATTTATGCTGCGCAAGATTCTGCTTTTCCTTTAGGAAATGCACTTACCTAGTATTATTGATCACTCATATTTCTGGATCAAAGTGTTTTGTGGGCCTCCGTCCTACTTATGCGCCATAAAAATGATGCCTCAGTGTCTATGTACACTATAACAGGTGAAAATTTGCTCAGTCGTCAAATACGGAAACAGACCAAGAATCAATAATGTATTTTATAATCGATGAAAACTAATGATACGCAATGATACATCAATTTGAGTAATCAGCAGTGGTGTATTATTGACCTAGGGCTGTGACCTATTGACCAGTAGCCCTCAGCTGACTTGCCTCAGGTCCCTGATAAGGTCCTTGGTGATGATGCGGACTCTCTCCGTTTTCTGTGCTTTGGAGGCTGGAGCAGAGCGGGACAGGGTTCTGGAACCTTCAGCCTCATCTTTAGGCTAGAGAAAAGAGGAACACAAACAGGCAACTGTTTCAGCTATATGTTCACCTCTCCTCAAGCACATTTATCTCCGGCTCATTTCAGTCAGTTCTGTTAGTTCAGCTCTTGGTCTGTTTTTGGTGAGACCCCTCCCTTTCACTTTCTAGCTTTCAAAGACGTCACAAAACAAAGTCAACATGGCCTAAGAGAGCCGTTTCCACAGCACTTCGCCTACAAGGGTGACTCTGAGCTTCCCATTCGCCAGCTTCTTGTTTGAATCTCCCCGTTCCACCTTAAATACACCAGAATGAAACTGCTGCAACATTTAAAGTGCAAGTAAGAAGCAGACTGACTTCAGCTTCGTGTTTCTACTTCAGAGGACAGCTGTTTTAGTGAACGTCAACAGACGAGAAAGGAATGGAAGTGAGCTCAGCGTCGGGTGCGGCATCAAAACACGTCTACAACTCTTGTCCCCACCTGTTTGGGCGCTCCAAAAAGGCTCTCGTCCACCTGGGACGTCAGCGCGCGCGTCCGATAGCGGCGAGAGCGAGCGCCGCCACTGCTGCTGCTGTTGCTGTAGGAGAGTCGCGCCGATGATGACGTCATGCTCCGAGCCTGCGAAGATCAAACATAGAAAAACAGATTGGGAAATATTTATGTCTGTCTATCCATCCATCTATCTGTCTGTCTGTCTGTCTGTCTGTCTGTCTGTCTGTCTGATTGCCCTCCTTCTTTCCTCTGCTTGTATTGTACTTAGAGGTTTATGATATGTGTTTTTGATTATATAACTTGCTGCTAATAACAATAAATAAATAAACAAATAAATAAATGAATCCCGATCACAACCATATTCCAAAATCCAGAACACTCGACCGAGTCTGTTTGTGAGTGAAACATAAACATAACTCACCATATTTCTGGACGTGTTCAGTAAGGGCCCCCTAAGGCAGAGTGCCCACCAAGCATGAGATTATAACTGTGTATGTACGAGCTGAGCCCTTATTTACTTCTAACATAAATCTGAGAGACAGACAGCGATGAGGAGTCCCTCCAGGTAGCGTCGCTTTGTTGTTATGTTTCTATAGCAACAGTAAAGGGGCGTGGGTAGCTTCAGCTGTTGCCATAGTCACGGAATACGCAGAAGTTCACGTAGGGTGGAATGTGAATAATATTGAATATTGAGAAGTGGTAATGTAGTGTCACCTCCCAATTTCGGCAGGAAAACGCTCTTTGCTTAAACAACAGATAGAGAATGGAACTACCATATAGGATACCGGGAAGCCTAGACCCGCCTTAATAAACTTCCGGGAACGCAGTCACGTGGTATTGGTGCGCGGGAAAAGGGACCCCTTATATTATAGCAGATAACAGTGACTCGAGCCCCGCTATCACCTCCAGGAAGTTCTGACATTTGACCGAACTTTGCCATTTATTTCACCCACCTGAAAAACTGCTGCTAAGTTGTGGCGGGTTTGGTGAATGTAGCGGTCTTGTTAGTAGTTTGAGCATAAATACGCATTTTCCATGGAGCTGATTTGGAGTTTGTTCAGCGTGAAGGAGGGTGGTGTTGGCCCAGGACAGGCAAATCTCGGAAATACCGCGAAGGGACATGCGACTACTGGTCCTTTTTTGAGTGGAGACTTTGGCACCATGCAAAAGTGGGCAGCCCATGAGCCCAAAGACCCTTGAAAATACAAATGACATACATTTCATACACTGCGGCGTTCTTTTCCCAGCTGCATGGCTAGGTGCTTGGTTTTCCACACCAGTTGCCATGGAAGAGATTGGACTTGGAGCTTGAGTTCAATGATGTGGATTGGTGAGTGAATACTTTTGGCAATATAATCTATCATCTGTTGGACTATAGACATTCCTATTCCTCCATACTGTTCACCGGTTTCAGTCATGTCATATTACACGCTACAGTTTCTTCCACATTCATGTATACTAATACTATTGTACTACCTTAAACCTACTGCCATATACTGTTTGTAAATTATGTGTAAACTGTATATTATTTATTTATTTATATTATTTGTGTAGACTGTATGTTGTACAGCGTTTGTTTGTATTGAGTAATGTGGACTCATTGTGTACATTGTGTAGACTGTATGTTGTACAGCGACTAAATGTATCATGTACATATGGACTCATTGTGTAGACCATGCAAACTGTATGTTATATAGCATATGAATGTATTGTATACATGTGGACTCATCATATGCATTGTGTAGACTGTAGATGTTGTTCAGTGTTTGTATAGTTTGTTTATTGCAATTGTATTGCGTGTACTGTGTAAAGTGAATGTTGTACAGTGTCTGTTTGTATTGTGTACATGTGGACTCATTGTGTACATTGTGAAAGCCATGCAGACTGACTGTTGTACAGCGTTTGTATGTATTATGTATATGTGGACTCATCGTGTACATTGTGTAGCGCGTGTGAACTGTATGTTGAATAGCGTCTGAATGTATTGTGTACATGTGGACTTATCGTGTTTATTGTGTAGACTGTATGTTGTACAGCATCTGTTTGTATTGTGTACATGTGGACTCATTGTGTAGACCGTGCAGACTGTATGTTATATAGCATCTGAATGTATTGTATACATGTGGACTCATCGTGTGCATTGTGTGGACTGTATGTTGTACAGCGTTTGCATGTACTGTGTACGTGTGGACTCATCGTGTACATTGTGCAGAAGGTATGTTGTACAGCGCCGGCATGTATTGTGTATGTGGGAGCTCATCCCGTACATTGTGTAGATCTTACAGACTGTATGTTGTACAGCGTCTGCATGCATTGCATACATGTTGAGCCATCATGTACATTTGTATAAACTGTATGTTGTACAGGGACTAAATGTATACAATGTGGACTCATCGTGTTCATTGTGTAGACTGTATGTTGTACAGCGTTTGTTTGTATAGAGTACATGTGGACTCATCGTGTACATTGTGTAGACTGTATGTTGTTCAGTGTTTGTATAGTTTATTGCATTTGTATTGCGTATACTGTGTAAAGTGTATGTTGTACAGCATCTGTTTGTATTGTGTACATGTGGACTCATTGTGTAGACTGTGCAGACTGTATGTTATATAGCATCTGAATGTATTGTATACATGTGGACTCATTGTGTGCATTGTGGCATGGCTAGGTGCTTGGTTTTATACACCTGTTGCCATGGAAGAGATTGAACTTGGACGCTTGAGTTCAATGATGTGGATTGGTGAGTGAATACTTTTGGCAATATAGTGTATCATCTGTTGGACTATAGACATTCCTATTCCTCCATAGTGCTCACCGATTTCAATCATGTCATATTACACGCTACAGTTTCTTCCACATTCATGTATACTAATACTATTGTACTACCTTAAAACTACTGCCTTATACTGTTTGTAAATTATGTGTAAACTGTATATTATTTATTTATTTATTTATTTATTTATATTATTTGTGTAGACTGTATGTTGTACAGCGTTTGTTTGTATTGAGTAATGTGGACTCATCGTGTGCATTGTGTAGACTGTATGTTGTACAGTGACTAAATGTATTGTATACATGTGGACTCATCGTGTGCATTGTGTAGACTGTATGTTGTTCAGCGACTAAAATTATTGTATACATGTGGACTCATCGTGTGCATTGTGTAGACTGTATGTTGTACAGCGACTAAATGTATTGTATACATGTGGACTCATCGTGTGCATTGTGTAGACTGTATGTTGTACAGCGACTAAATGTATTGTATACATGTGGACTCATCGTGTGCATTGTGTAGACTGTATGTTGTACAGCGACTAAATGTATTGTATACATGTGGACTCAGCGTGTGCATTGTGTAGACTGTATGTTGTACAGCGTCTGCATGTATTGTGTACGTGTGCACTCATCATGTACATTGTGCAGAACTTACAGACTGTATGTTGTACAGCGTCTGCATGTATTGCGTACATGTGGAGCCATCGTGTACATTTGTGTAGACTGTATGTTGTTCAGCGACTAAAATTATTGTATACATGTGGACTCATCGTGTGCATTGTGTAGACTGTATGTTGTACAGCGACTAAATGTATTGTATACATGTGGACTCATCGTGTGCATTGTGTAGACTGTATGTTGTACAGCGACTAAATGTATTGTATACATGTGGACTCATCGTGTGCATTGTGTAGACTGTATGTTGTACAGCGACTAAATGTATTGTATACATGTGGACTCATCGTGTGCATTGTGTAGACTGTATGTTGTACAGCGACTAAATGTATTGTATACATGTGGACTCATCGTGTGCATTGTGTAGACTGTATGTTGTACAGCGACTAAATGTATTGTATACATGTGGACTCATCGTGTGCATTGTGTAGACTGTATGTTGTACAGCGACTAAATGTATTGTATACATGTGGACTCATCGTGTGCATTGTGTAGACTGTATGTTGTACAGCGACTAAATGTATTGTATACATGTGGACTCATCGTGTGCATTGTGTAGACTGTATGTTGTACAGCGTCTGCATGTATTGTGTACGTGTGGACTCATCATGTACATTGTGCAGAACTTACAGACTGTATGTTGTACAGCGTCTGCATGTATTGCGTACATGTGGACTCATCGTGTACATTGTGTAGACTGAATGTATTGTATACATGTGGACTCATCGTGTGCATTGTGTAGACTGTATGTTGTTCAGTGTTTGTATAGTTTGTTTATTGCGTATACTGTGTAAAGTGTATGTTGTACAGCATCTGAATGTATTGTATACGTGTGGACTCATTGTGTGCATTGTGTAGACTGTATGTTGTTCAGCGTCTGCATGTATTGTGTACGTGTGGACTCATCGTGTACATTGTGCAGAAGGTATGTTGTACAGCGCCGGCATGTATTGTGTACATGTGAACTCATCCCGTACATTGTGTAGATCTTACAGACTGTATGTTGTACAGCGTCTGCATGTATTGCGTACATGTGGAGTCATCGTGTACATTTGTGTAGACACAATGTGATTTTCTGGATTTTATTTTTGCTCATTCTCTCACAGTTGGCATGTACCTACGATAAAAATGACAGACCTCTTCATTCTTTGTAGGTGGGGAAACTTGCAAAATTGGCAGTGTATCAAAAACTTACCCCACTGTATAGAGGTGTTATATGGAAATTTGACATATGTATGTATGCCTGGTGTGGGAGCATCATCAGCAGAGCAGCAATAGGTTGGGGCCTCACCCAAGGGCATAAGCAGGTATGACCAGTCAGTCATGGAATTGGCATGAGCCCAGTTTTCCGGTTGCACAATCACTTCTCCTACCACCACTTAGCTACCAGCCAGCAATATGTTTGCAAATCGGTTGCATAATTTCTGCTTGGCCCATTTCTGGATTCAGCAGGTTGAAGTGGCTCATATTTAGTTTGTTTACTGATTTCTCTTCTTAGGCTGTTCACAATGTCTTTTAAACGTTTAGACACATTCAACTAAATGGATGTTGTCAGTAATCTTAAAGACCTCACAGGCTCACACTCAACAGTTCCAACTGACTGATTGTCTGAATAATACATATCCTGTACCACGTGTCTTATTCACCATCTTCATGCTAGTCCATCTGCACACAGTTGTGTCATCATGCGACAACAGGAATTAGCTCATTGTAGCCCTGACCAAGAAGTGGGGCTGCATTGAAATGACCAGAAATACCAGTATACTTTTGATGTATCAAAAATGCCATATCAACACCTCTAATATATAATGTGTCATGCAAAAAAAAAAAAATTTTTTCTGCACACTGCAATTTAGTTTTAATCCATGATGGACCGAAGCACAGAATTGCTCTAAAACTGCTTAGAAACACATCTGGTTATATCACCCTTCATTGCAGGTTAAGAGAGCTGTTTTATCCTCCGGTAAAGATCCACTTGAGAGGTGTTAGGTAAGGTGGATACTGCATACTTCCAGGAGTGCTATTTTATAGCTTGAGTTATTGGTTTTTTTCTAAAGCAAAACCCTATGCATTATCTGTTGCATATTGTCATTTTATAGTGTTTTTTATTCAGTCTTTCTAGCATGTACAACACACACAGTTAATGTGGTGATGACGTCACATTATGAATGAAATTACTTATGTTTAAAACTGATCTTAATGTAAAACCGAAATTCCTTTTTGCTGACGAAAAGTTTGACTCTTGGCATTCTAACCCTGTGGGCCCTGAGACCAGTCTACTTATGTCTCTGCCAAACTACCTCCTGTTTTAGAGGGGGATGAGGAAGCTATTTGGCCTTTATTTGACATGAAAGCCCCCTTTCAGCATTTCACTGCACATCCGTTACCTCACCCTCCTGCTCTGAGAGAAACAGCATTGTTCTCTGTTTCAAATGCCTTTTCTTTTACCCTGTGAGTCATGGTCAAACATGAGGGGAAAGTGGTTGGAAGAGCCAGTGGCAGAGCGAGTGACATATACGTGGGTGTGTGTGTGAGTGTGAGATCACCATTGGCCGTGCCTGTCGGTCTAGATATGCCCTGACACTGATAAGACCACATGACAATTTGGCACTAGGAAGGAGATTTTGTTGGCCATGTTGATGATGTCGGTGATGCACAACTTCAATGGTTTTGGGAAAAAATAAAAGAGCAGAAAGATTGCTATTAGAAGTGATCAAGTTAGGTTTAGGTTTAAGTGTGGTCCAACTTGACATAAATCAATAGAAATCAACAGAAGCCTTCACAAATAATGAAAGATTGGGTACGTGTGTGTGTGTGTGTGTGTAATGAACTACCCTAGATCTTCCGCATGCTCAATTACCGTTCTCGAAATCGACCCTTAAGCAGTATCTTAGTTCCAAAACATTGTGGAGATCTTATAAAAACATCAAATTAGTTTGACTTCTATATACAGTAAGTGTCATGAAAAAGGCGCAGGGGAATTCTCTCCAGGACTCTCAGGACCACATGCACTCAATTCATACAACAAGTTACAATGTCTACCTCTTAGTCCTCCTAATCTCTCTCTCTCTCTCTCTTGTTTGTTAAGCACAGGAATGGCATTTCTCTGGAGTGATCACATCGGAACCCCCAGAGCAGCTAGAGGCACCTGAGCATCAGCTCCACTGTGGGTCTCCTGCCCTGTCTCTGCAGTTCATCACCCGGCATGACCACAACCTCTACAATGACCAGCGTCTGGCTCTGATCATGCTCTAAAGCTCCCTTTCCTGTTAGTTCTGTCTTTCTCTCCTCATCCGGGTTTGGCCTGAAGTGGTTGGGTTCTGCCCTTGAGCCTGATCCCTCTCGAGGTTTCTTCCTTACTCAAGGGAGTTATTCCTCCCCACAGTTGCCTCTGACTTGCTCAGATGGAGCTTGGGCTACTTCCAGTGGGTGCTAACATTAGCTAGGGTAAATAAAAAATATATATACACTGCTCAAAAAAATAAAGGGAACACTTTGAAAACACATCAGATCTCAATGGGGAAAAAAATCAGGCAGAATATCTTTCCTCATATAGACTGGGTAATGTGTTAGGAACGAAAGGATGCCACATCGTTTGCTGGAAATGAAAATGATCATCCTACAGAGGGTTGAATTCAAAGACACCCTGAAAAGTGAAAATATGATGCAGCAGGCTCGTCCATTTAACCCATATTCCATTGCAGCAACTCAAAATGGTACTCAGTAGTTTGTATGGCCTCCACATGCTCCTAATGAGACGACGGATGGTGTCCTGGGGGATCTCCTCCCAGATATAGACCAGGGCATCACTGAGCTCCTGGACAGTCTGAAGTGCAACCTGGTGGCGTCGGCTGGACCAAAACATAATGTCCCAGAGGTGTTCTATTGGATTAGGGTCAGGCGAGCCGGTGGGACAGTCAATGGTATCAATTCCTTCATTCTTCAAGAACTGCCTGCATACTCTCGCCACATGAGGCCAGGCATTGTTGTGCACCAGGAGGAATCCAGGACCCACTGCACCAGCGTAGGGTCTAACAACAGGTCCAAGGATTTCATCCATACCTAATAGCAGTCAGGGTGCCGTTGTCTAGCCTGTAGAGGTCTGTACGTCCTTCCAGGGGTATGCCTCCCCAGACCATCACTGACCCACCACCAAACCAGTCATGCTGAATGATGTTGCAGGCAGCATAATGTTCTCCATGGCGTCTCCAGAGCCTGTCACGTCTGTCACATGTGCTCAGGTAAAACCTGCTCTAATCTGTGAAAAGCACAAGGCGCCTGTGGCGGATCTGCCAAATCTGGTGTTCTGTGGCAAATGCCAATCGAGCTCTACGGTGCTGGCCAGTGAGCACAGGGCCCAATACAGGACGTCGGGCCCTCAGGCCGCCCTCATGAGGCCTGTTTCTGAATGATTGTTCAGACACATTCACAGAAGTGGGGCTCTGGCAGTGCTCATTTGTTCCTCCGAGCACAAAGGAGCAGATACCGGTCCTGCTGAGGGGTTAAGGACCTTCTACAGCCTTGTCCAGCTCTCCTAGAGTAACTGCCTGTCTCCTGGAATCTCCACCGTAGTCCTAAGACTGTGCTGGGAGATACAGCATACCTTGTGGCAATGGCACATATTGATGTGCCATCCTTTAGTAGTTGGACTACCTGTGCAACCTCTGTAGGGTCCAGGTACCGCACCATGGTACTAGTAGTGACGCTGACCCAAGTCAACTGCAAAACTAGTGAAAAACCAGTGGGAAAAGATGAGCTGGGACAAAATGTCAATGACCTCATCCTTTTAAACCATTCCTGTTTTGGGGTGTGTCTCATTGTTGCTCCTCTACTGCACCTGTTGTTAATTTCATTAACACCAAAGCAGCTGAAACTGATTAACGGCCCTCCCTACTACTTAACTGACCAGATCAATATCCCTGAAGTTGAACTGAGTGGATGCGATACTCTGATTAAAAAGTGTTCCCTTTATTTTTTTGATCAGTGTATATGTTTTTTTTGTATATATCTATATCTATATATGTGTGTGTGTGTGTGTGTGTGTGTGTGTGTGTGTGTGTGTTATTTACATTTTTAAGATATTTCCACTGTAATTGTATTAATACGAAATAAATTAAATTAACAGAATTGTTTTTAATTGGTTTAAAAAGTCAGTATTCAGGCTTTGAGAATTTCAAATAGTAACTCAACAGAAGAATGATCTGTGTTTTACACCCAGAAAGCGTTTTTTTTTCCAAGTTCAAATAACTCAGTGTACATTCATCATCAAAAGAATAGTTGCACCCAGAAGGAGGTGTGGGATTGCAGTGCTACTGGAAAGTTTTTTTACAGTATACAAACCGGATTCCAAAAAAGTTGGGACACTAAACAAATTGTGAATAAAAACTGAATGCAATGATGTGGAGGTGCCAACATCTAATATTTTATTCAGAATAGAACACAAATCACAGATCAAAAGTTTAAACTGAGAGAATGTATCATTTTAAGGGAAAAATATGTTGTTTCAAAATATCATGGCATCAACAAATCCCAAAAAAGTTGGGACAAGTAGCAATAAGTGGATGGAAAAAGGAAATTGAGCATATAACAAACAGCTGGGAGACCAATTAACACTAATTAGGTCAACTGACAACATGATTGGGTATAAAAAGAGCTTCTCAGAGTGTCAGTGTCTCTCTGAAGCCAAGATGGTAAGAGGATCACCAATTCCACCACTGTTGCGCAGAAAGACAGTGCAGCAATACCAGAATGGTGTTACCCAGCGTAAAATAGCAAAGACTTTTAAGTTATCATCATCAATTGTGCATAACATCATCAAAAGATTCAGAGAATCTGAAACAATCGCTGTGCGTAAGGGTCAAGGCCGTAAAACTCTACTGGATGCTCGTGATCTCCGGGCCCTTAAACGTCACTGCACCTCAAACAGGAATGCCACTGTCAAGGAAATAACAGAATGGGCTCAGGAATACTTCCAGAAAGCATTGTCAGTGAACACAATCCACCGTGCCATCCACCATTGTCAGCTGAAACTCTACAGTGCAAAAAGGAAGCCATTTCTAAGCAAACTCCACAAGCTCAGACGTTTGCACTGGGCCAGGGGTCTTTTAAAATAGAGTGTGGCAAAATGGAAGACTGTTCTGTGGTCAGATGAGTCACGATTTGAAGTTCTTTATGGAAGACTGGGACGCCATGTCATCCGGACCAGAGAGAACAAGGATAACCCAAGTTGTTATCAACGCTCCGTTCAGAAGCCTGCATCACTGATGGCATGGGGTTGCATGAGTGCTTGTGGCATGGGCAGCTTGCATGTCTGGAAAGGCACCATTAATGCAGAGAACTATGTTCAGGTTCTAGAACAACATATGCTCCAATCTAGACGTCATCTCTTTCAGGGAAGACCCTGCATTTTTCAACAAGATAATGCCAGACCACATTCTGCAGCAATCACAACATCATGGCTATGTAGGAGAAGGATCCGGGTACTGAAATGGCCAGCCTGCAGTCCAGATCTTTCACCTATAGAGAACATTTGGCGCATCATAAAGAGGAAGGTGCCACAAAGAAGGCCCAAGACGATTGAACAGTTAGAGGCCTGTATTAGACATGAATGGGAGAGCATTCCTATTTCTAAACTTGAGAAACTGGTCTCCTCTGTTCCCAGACGTCTGTTGAGTGTTGTAAGAAGAAGGGGGGATGCCACACAGTGGTAAAAATGGCCTTGTCCCAACTTTTTTGGGATTTGTTGACGCTATGAAATTTTGAAACAACATATTTTTCCATTAAAATGATACATTCTCTCAGTTTAAACTTTTGATCTGTGATTTGTGTTCTATTCTGAATAAAATATTAGATGTTGGCACCTCCACATCATTGCATTCAGTTTTTATTCACAATTTGTTTAGTGTCCCAACTTTTTTGGAATCCGGTTTGTAGATTTTAGGTTACCCAGTTAACGTAAGAGCCCACTAAAGCCCACTACACTTTGTGTTTTTGGTTTTTCATTTTTATCAGCTGCAGCTGTTTCCTCTTCTTAAGGACAGCGCTAGAAAGGCGATAAATATTTTGATTTTGCTATATTTAGAGAAGGGACACAGCACTGCCGCATGTTGAAAAGGTGAGACCCTTAGCTAACAGAGTAGAGGCTTGGACCCTGACCCAAGTGGATGAGTCATGTCCTAGCAAGCAGATAACAAAAGGTGCTCTCAGTGGTCCTGTATGTCAGTAACAAAAGGTGGAAGGGTGCTCCATCATCTGAACACTCTGCTGTAAATAGATATCGTTACCTAGCAGCTTGAAAACAGCTTATCTTCACAATGCCTGCAATCTGAGTGACTCAGAATGGCAGGAATCATCTAAAGTTATGATTCCCACGTTTGTTTTGGTGGAGACGACCTACGAATCTGGGTATGGAGGCACAGTGGTCAGGACCAAGACTACTGGTTTGTTGCCATATCTCACACGTCCAGAAGGGCTGATGTCACCTCAGCCCTACCGTACAATCTCCGAGAACTGTGTGAGAATATTCCAGTTGCATTGGGCTGGATTATCACAGGCCACCATTAGGAACCTGGTATGTTGTGTTAGCAAAGTGGTGCCCCAACCCTATACTGAGAGACACTACTTCTGCATGTGTAGCTTAATAAATAATAAATATCGCCCATATCAGCCTAATCATTTACTGTTCCTGGTGATCTTTATCTTCCTTCCCAACAGCACTGCATTCCCACACTTCCTTCTGCTTCTGCTTCTGTGCAGTCTCTCCTATAAATATTCGTGACATTTTGGACATCCTCTCCACACAGCCACATTTGGACACAAAGACTGTTATGTCAGATAGCATTTCATAGACTTTATGGCTCTGTGTTCAATACAATAATCCCCTAACAGCTCACACGGGGGGCCTCCCAAGGATGTGTGTTGAGCCCCCTTCTGTTTACTCTGCTGACCCACGACTGCACACCATCACACTCCTTTAACCTCTTTATCAAGTTTGTGGACGATACAACCGTAGTGGGTCTCATCAGCAACAACGATGAGACAAACTACATACCTGCCTGTACACCTTCAAAGCTTACTTAGCCTGAAATCCACGTACTATGTGATGTCACTGAGGGACTGAAGTTGGAGGACATTTGTCACCTGGAACCACTACAGAACTCTGTGAGACAGGAATGAGACTAAGTTTACAGGCCCCATCATAATCTTTCATAAGTAACATGAGCAGGGATGAACGCTGTCGTTTGGTCACTTGCTTGGGCACACCCTTCTTTTCTCTTCCTCCAACAGCATCTTCTTCTTTGCAGCCTCTACCATGATGTCCAAGCTGGGAATCCCGAGCCAGCTTCCCCGTATAGCTAGCTGAGGACCCATAGTTGCAGGAAGCTTCACGAGTTTTGTAATTTTGTGGCGGTTTTGGAAGTACTGTGGAGAAACATAATGCAGTGCATTGTGCTGTATTTATTTTTTTAGTTGCTCCACCAAATGCCCTCCAAGCACTACATATAAGCGAAGTGCAATAATACTGTTTAGCGTCCTACAGCAGAACAATGGCCCCTTTCATTCACTAGCAGAAATGTGAGAATCAATTATCTTATCTTTGATCTGTATGGGTGTACTCCTCACAAAGGAGGATACTGTGCTCCCTGCTGACACAAAAACATAAGCTGGCAACAGGCCCGAGGAGCAGAGGAAATACAAAGCAGGGCCCACCAGTGAGCTCGGTCCATTTACATATGTCTTTGGCAAAAGATGATGCGGTGTCCTTTGGTGTTAATACGTCTGACTTAGCTTGTGACAGATTGATGAAGCTTGCTGGGAAATGGGACATTTCCAAACAAACATTCATGCAGCTGTTTTCTCTTACTGCTGTTAGGCTTTACAACCGGGACCTCCTCAACAAGAGCATTAACCGTTCCCTATTATTAACACACCATATGGACCCATATACATATACAGGGGTTGGACAATGAAACTAAAACACCTGTCATTTTAGTGTGGGAGGTCTCATGGCTAAATTGGACCAGCCTGGTGGCCAATCTTCATTAATTGCACATTGCACCAGTAAGAGCAGAGTGTGAAGGTTCAGTTAGCAGGTAAGAGCACAGTTCTGCTCAAAATACTGCAATGCACACAACATTATGGGTGACATACCAGAGTTCAAAAGAGGACAAATTGTTGGTGCACGTCTTGCTGGCGCATCTGTGACCAAGACAGCAAGTCTTTGTGATGTTTTAAGAGCCATGGTATCCAGGGTAATGTCAGCATACCACCAAGGACGAACCTCCACCAGCATCACGTAGTGACCTGGCCACTATCCTGCAAGAAGAATGGTTTAAAATCCCTCTGACCACTGTGCAGGGCGCAGTATATGTCATTCCCAAGACCAACTGACACTGTATTGGCCGCAAAAGGAGGCCCTACACCATACTAATAAATGATTGTGGTCTAAAACCAGGTGTTTCAGTTTCTTTGTCCAACCCCTGTATCTATCTATATAATTCATGTGACTCAATTATCACCTCATCTTCTGTGCACATCTTGTAGTGACTACCAACATCACTATACTTCTCTCACTCTGATTGCCAAGATCATCAGTGTTCATGTAACTGGTATTAGAGAACAGGAACAGGAATATCTATACAATATCTGTGCAGTATCTTTCAATAGCTGTGCAATTACACATTGGTAAAGTTTATTCAAATTGGTTTTGTCCAACAACGGAGGCTTATTTCTTTTTAATAATTTCTCATATTTTGTATTTAGTGTACAGGTGCAGGTGCAAATGTTTTAATGGCAAACTAACAAGGGAAAACAAAAACCAAAAGACACTAGGAAAACTAAGAAACGAAACACTACAGAGGAACAGGGTCACTGATACCACTAACAGAGACCAAACACCAAGCAAGAACGAAGGGAACCACAGGGAGTATAAAACAACAAGGACTAACGAGAAACACCTGGGAGGGGGCAGAGCTACAAACTAGGGACAGGTGAGGGGCCTGACAAGAGGCGGAGACAGGAGGAGCAATAACCAAAACAAATGCACATGGAAATGACAAGAGGAAGACAGTCAGAGGAAATGTAGATCATGTATTTGCCCCAAAGTTGTGTCATTGCATTTATCTTACCATCCTCTGTACAAAATCAATGTACACCATCAGGCTTGTTAACTAATAAGCATGTGGATGCCATTAGAAATTCAGCGTTCAGAAACACTCAGGAGTCAAGGGACATGCATGCGTAATGGGGATTTAGGGGGATGAAAAGAAAAGGGGGGCGTATCACCTTAAAGGCAGGTGACAGATGATCATTTTAAAAGGAACCAAATGAGAGTTGATCTACTCTCTGCTAGGAGGAGGAGTATGAGGGTTGATTATTATCACCTACTGTGCAGATAAAGCATCAAAGGACACACAACTGTAAGTCAATATGGCTGCTTAGAGAAAGAAAGCTCTTGTGAAAAGGACGTACTGTATTTCTCTGAGTGCATAGATCTTTTGGTAATAATAAGAACGCTGGCTAGTAGGCGTTATGCTTTATGCACCCACAAGAGTATGCCTCCAATTTCTAGGCACAGTCACAGTAATGTGCCCACCTCTTATTTGCCTTACTGTACCGCAACACCTTTCATTTGGCACTTTAGGGTCACCTGGGGTGGCCATACGTCCGGTTTTAGGCCAGACTGTCCGTTTTTTTCAACTCTCAGTCCTCAGTCCGGCACAAAACCTGCATGGACGCCTGTTAGTCCTCTTTTCAGGGTAAACTATTCAAACTATTTAGTTTGGGTCAAAAGAAATGCCTTACATTGAATTGGTTTAACACGGTCATGTGACATCACTTGCCTACCAGCTAAGTGGTCAGCCCTCTAAATGCTATTCAGTTAATAAGCTCCTGTCTAAATCACGAATGTGATCTATTCGTCCCAGTTAGGTGAGTAAATCAATCATTTATGTGTTATACAAGTTAGGTTATGATTTTAATTATCCATAAACTATCCAGTATCATGCCTGACCCTCCCTACCTCACTTTATCATGTCCTTTGTTAGCTTTAGCTTTTTAGCTCATTTTCTGCACTTCTGAAATTTTGGTAAAGCAAAAAATAAAAAACAGACTCAAAATAAACATACGCTCATCATGAAACGAACGATGCTGTTGGACAGGAAGATAAAGGTCACCAGAATCATCATGATGATAACTTTAGACTGATATGAGCTATATTAACTGAGGTAGCGTCTCTCAGTATAGCCACAGACAGCCACGTTTGCTTAAGCAACATACCAGACGTCTTGGCATGGACTTGCAGAGGATCCTATTCCTGGGATGACCCTTCCCATGGATCTTGAATATTACCACACAGTTCCTGTAGATTGTGTAGTAGGGGTGGAGGTGGAGTGATACCAGGCCTTCTGGAAGTGTGACAACAAAAAACACAGACCTGCTGGTCATCTCCACCAAGACAAAAGTGGGAGTTCTCACTGAAGACGAGCTGCTGCTGTTCTGAGTCACTCTGTGGCAGTCAGTATGACAGCATTGCCGTCTTTGGTGATGTTGACGTGGTGTTAAGCGCATTCGTCATACCAGTCTGTCTGCATGTTGTTCTGGGTTGTGCAGCTGTCTGTCAGTGGTGCTGTAACCAACAGGGGGACACGTGGAAGGCATCACTGTTCACTGAATGTCCACTGTTGTGGCTGTTGGGTCAATCAGGTACAGCAAAAAGGGCCGTCCTTGCTTATGTCACCAATTCTAGCTAAACGTCAAAATTCTAAGAAATGGCAAGTTTCATTATTCTGGGTGCAACTATTTGTGTTCTTTTAATAATAATTGCCAAAATCGATCTTTATAAAGTCAATGTCCCACAATTAAAAAAAAAAAAAGGCCTCTGAGAATATTCTCCAGCTGCCAACAATAACAAAGACAAACTATTTACCCAGTCCCTCCCCATGGGAAGACCATAAGCTGAAGGTAATGTTTAGAGTAAGCTAAGCTGCTTTATAGCTTAATCACTTCACTAGAAAAATAGCATTTGTTAATTTATTGAATTAAACAGAAAATACTGAAAAAAATGAAAGACTGAGACTTTAACCACAGATTAAAGGGCAAGAGTAGAAGGAGGATGGGCTGTAGGAAAGCTAGTAGCCTGATACATTACACTTAGCAGATACTTGCCTGCAGATAGCCCCACAAATGTCCTGGGACAGGCTCAGTTCTTCCTGTGGAATAAATACCACCCTGACTTCATCATGTAAATAACACCCTGAAGGGAAATCTTTGTGTCAACAGCGTCCCGTCACATGAAACTCAAAACAAGGAGGGAAATTCATACGCCTTGTATAACAGAGGGGAAGCCTGAGTTCTACTCTTGCCACATGTCACAGGACAACACCTAAGCACTTCAGAAGAAACCTGTGCACCTTCTCCATCATCCACCTAAATGAGCAGTCTGAGGAACGCGTAGAACCTTCACAGAACCAACAAGTCCTAAAGAAGTTTAATGGTAACATTTAAAGAACGTTTTAATGTTTTTATAATTTCACATATGGTTCCTATAAGGTTACTTATTAACTAAGACATAACAGTATAGCAGCAATGTTCAGAGTATGTCATGTTCAAAACATCTTTCAAAACATTTCTGATCTATATTTGATATCCAGAAGAAGACGAAATCAAAATAAAACTTATGTGCATAAGTATTCACCCCCCAACTTTGGTAGAGTAACCTTTTGCTGCAGTTACAGTTGCAAGTGTATGTCTCTTTTAGCTTAGCACATCTAGTTACTGGGGCCTTTGCCCATTATTCAAGACTGTGTTGGTGTAGCAATATACAAATCATGCCACTGATTCTCAATTGGTTTGAGATCTGGAGTTTGACTACTCTTCCAAGACATGAGATCCTTATTCCATGTGTTCGGGGAACCTGACAGGGGCTGTTTGACAGACTCTAAAAATGTTTCCATTTCTTTTAATAGCTTCCTTAATGTGGTCTTTAACGGGGCCCTGATCAGTGGATTTATGGACAGATAATTCCACGGACTATTTCCTTTTGCTCAGACAGTGATGCCTAATTCCGATTCCAAATGCCCAATTTGAAGGATGTTGCTTATTCTTTCCTGGTTGAAATCCATTATTAATGCAAAAATGCTGCTTCCCCACTTACCATCTTACAGATGTCTTTCTGTGCGGGTAAAATATAAAAACATGAGCTGAGGGTGGAAAATGCACATCAGTCCTGCACACCACTCCTACAGAGCTCTTAGTGTTTAGAAAAACACCCTAGATGTTTATTCTGGCAAATCTGACCAAGCAGCCAAATTCAGATAACAGGTTTGGTCAGATCAGTGCTGAAGTATCACCCTCTTCTGTCATCACTTTTTTTTTTTTTAAGAATGGTGAAAACATCTTCACATCAAAATATTAAAACTAAGTATGTTCTTTACAATGCAGTGCAAAAGTCAGAGACCACCCTTCTTCTAGTCAAAACTAGCTATGCATATACATTTTGAAGTTATAAGGCCTGGACAACTTTCTAAATAAAGACAGTCATAGATGTCATATACCCTCATCATTAAAAGAATAGTTGCACCCAGAAGGAAGTGCTAGTGGGAAAGAAGATAAAGATTACCAGGAACTATAAATGATGATGATAAATGTAGACGGATATGGGAAATATTTATAGAGCTACACACAGAAGTAGTGTCCTTCACTATGACTATCAGTATGTCAGACGTCTCATCATGGAGGTGTAGAGGTTCTTAATGGTGTCCTGTGGTAATCCATCCCATGTAGCTTGAATATTCTCACACAGTTCATGCAGATGTTGGCGCAGACTTCTGTGCCTCCAGAGGCAAAAGCGGGACTAGTCAGTGAAGATGACCTGCTGCCATTCTGAGTCACTCCATGACAATCTGGCACAGCACCATCGAGGTCTTTGGTGACATTGATGGGGTGTTAAGGTACATAGTCCTGTGTCAGATATGCAGCCGTCTGCCAATGGTGCGCCTACTAACAGGATGACTTCTGGAGGGCATTACTGTTCACTGAATGTGCGTAATGGTGGCTGACCGTCACGACAGTCTAGTTCCTGTCGGATGATTCCTTCTGGATGTCACTATTTGTGCAACTGTGCTTTTGATTATGAATGTATATGGCCTGAATAAGTCACAATATTGGGAATCTTATCTTATCAAATTTTAGTTGCATGAAACCTCACATTTCAGAAAGGAGCTTTAAACTAAACCAAAGGGGTTTCAATATAACCTCTCCTACAGAGAAAGCATGTCACAAAAACCAAGGTATTTACATGTATTCAACCTATTCAATATATACAGTAGCTTAGCCCCACCCACTTATGCAGAAGTTTTATGGTTTCAGGTTTTGCGTACTTTGTTTTTATTGATTTTCATGTTTCATAAAGAAACATGGCTGGTATCATAAGAGAAATGTGCTCATACATTCATACAATCTATATTTACACACATTCCATTAATGAGGAAAACAAAAGGTCAACAAAAAAGTCACAGTTGTTCTTATTTCTGTATGCCTAAATCAACAAGTCAGGTCTTTGGGTGGCCAGGCAACTGAGGGACTTTCAGCAGCAGTGTTTCTCGACAGGAAACATCCTCTGCTGGCTCCAGAATATTCCCCAGAAGTGAAATTCAAAGCCTGTACGTGTCGGAGGGCAATTTGACCGTGAATCTGAAATTGAATCTGTGTGCAGTGAAGCTTGTGAGACCTTAGCCAGGTTGTTAGAGGGCCTACAATCCACATGTTTACTTTGGCACTTTAGCATTCGTCATTTCAGTTATTTCCATTGTTCTGTATAATTGGCTTCACTGTTATTCTTTATTGTGTGGATTGTTTTTCATGGTATTTACTTAAGTTAAATGTGTCTTACTAGTTTGTCTGTTTAGTATGTTACATCTTATCCACTCATCATCAAAAGATGACCCAGAAGGAATCAGCCAACAGAAATAAAACTTGATGGGTGTGTTTGATATCATGAGACATGCTAATGAATCAAGTTTCATTTTCAGCTGCCCATGTGACGTAAACAAGGACGAGGCTTATACCTAAGTGACCCAACAGCCACAATTTCAGACATTCTGTGAGCAGTGAAGTCCTCCATATGTCCTCCTGTTAGTGCCAGCACCATTGGCAGACAGCTTCACGACGCAGGACTAGATGCCCGCGGACCATTACTATGACTGTCCTTAAAACCGTGACTCGGAATGGCAGTTTCTTGATGGAGACGACCAACAAATCTGTGTGTGAAGGCAAAGTGGTCAGCGCCAGGATGGGCGGTTTGTTGTCAACTCCTTCCTCAAAAAGGCCCAGCAGAGGGTGTACTTTCTGCGGCTGCTGAGGAAGTTGGGTCTGCCACAGGAGCAGCTGATCCAGTTCTACACTGCAGTCGTCGAATCAGTCCTGTGCACATCCACCACAGTCTGGTTTGGAGCGGCCACAGTACAGGACCGGAACAGACTATAGGACCATAAAGACAGCTGCAGAGCTCATTGGTGCTCCACTGCCCATCCTCCAGGACTTGTACTGTTCAAAAACCAGGAAACGGGCAGGGAACATCACAGAGAACGTCTCACCCTGGACACCAACTCCTCCCATCCGTCAGATGCTACAGGACCCTGTACACCAAGGCAACAAGACACAGGAACAGCTTCTTTCATCAGGCCATCACCTTCATAAACAGCTGACCAGTCACATCATCTGCTGGACCATAGTTACTCCTGTTCTGCCATACATGCTAGATTATACACCACAGTCTCTTCCCCATACATGTATATTAATACAGTGCACTACCTAAACACAACTGCCTCTACCTCAACACTACTGCACGTACCTCAACACTACTGCCTCTACCTCAACACTACTGCACGTACCTCAACACTACTGCCTCTACCTCAACACTGCTGGCTTATACTGAATGTAAATAATGTAGTAAACTGTATATTGTTTGTAGTTTGTTATTGTTTGTATATTGTGTACACTGTGTAGAGTGTATATTGTACGTTGTCTGTATGTGTTGTGTATATGTGGAGTCGTTGTGTGCGTGTGTATACTGTGTAGAGCAGGGGTGCACAACATACGGCCCGCGGGCCAGATACGGCCCGGTAAAACTGTCAATCCGGCCCACGAAAGGAAGTGCTGATGCATTTTTAATATAAATAATGCTACCCCCCCCTCCGCCGAAACGCGCGATTCTGCCTCCCCCACAACCCCGCCACGAAGCCATCACCGTCCGCCGAAGCGCGCGATTCTGCCTACCCCACACCACCTCCCCCCCACCCCCCGAAGCCATCACCGTCCGCCGAAGCGCGCAATTCTGCCTACCCCACACCATATACTGTGTAGTGTGTATATTGTACAGTGTCTGTATGTATCGTGTATATGTGGAGTGGTTGTGTATATGGTGTATACTGTGTAGAGTGTATATTGTACAGCGTCTGTATGTATCGTGTATATGTGGAGTTGTGTATATGGTGTATACTGTGTAGAGTGTATATTGTACAGTGTGTGTATGTATTGTGTATATGTGGAGTCAGTGTGTATATGGTCTATACTGTGTACAGTGTGTATTGTGTATATGTGGAGTCATTGTGTACATTGTGTATACTGTGTAGAGTGTATATTGTACAGTGTGTATTGTGTATATGTGGAGTCGTGTGTATATGGTGTATAGTGTGTAGAGTGTATATTGTGGACTGTCAGTCAGTTATGTGTATACTTGTACTGTACTAGAGAGACAAACTACTGAACTGCTGAAGTATATGTCAACATACGTGGCCAATAAACCTGATTCTAATTCCTGGTATATCAGGATATGTCAGATATCAGACTCTCATTTTGACTGGTAGTGTATATGTTTGAGTGAACCAGTTCTGAATGAGACCCGTCAGTCTGATCTGCTATTACAGCTGATTGGAATGCAGTACAGTGGTGGTGCAAACAACTGGGCTGTTATTTCTACATCCCAGGTGGCAAGTTTTGGTGGGTGGTTTATTCTCAGTCAGGCTGTCAGACTGAGGTGCTTAAACACTCCAGCAGCACCGCTGTGTCTGATAAATTCACACCAGCACAACACACACTAACACACCACCACTACGGCAGTGTCGAGAATGTTCCCCTACCCACATAATACCTGCTCTGTGGTGGTCCTGTGGGGGTCCTGATCATTGAAGAACAGGGTAACAAAGTATACAGAGAAACAGATGTACTACAGTCTGTAACTGTAGAGCTACAAAGTGCCCCTCTATGGTATAGACACTGAGGGTAGATACAAGAATGTGAACTTAATTAAGTGTAATATAATGAAATGTCATATTAAAATTTAGACTTTTTTTATACACCAAACCAAACAAATAACCGATATAGGAAAAAATCTAAGTCACCAGAATGGATGGCAAATCTCTTCTATTAACAATCCCTCTTATTTAGTCATAGCTGATGTTTTGCTTTTGACACTAAATGATCCACGCAGTTTTGGTTTCCCATCACTTAACTGTTGTCTTTTCAGCGATAGGAGACAAGGGTAACAGCCTGTAGAACTCCAAACAGAAGACAGATGTCTTACCCATATCTACACCTACGTATCAACAACAGCAGTGTTGAGATTTACTCCTTTACTCCCAAATAAATAAGAAAGCTGATCCTACACACAAATACGTACGTCGCTACCTCCATTACCAGGCTGAGCTTGTAGATTTCAGATTGTAATGGTTGACTAAAAGAGTAATAGGAGTCATTCCCACCAAAAATATACAATAAATAGAGATGCATAGGTGTTTCATACCATTTCTGAAGAAAATACATGAACCAGTTTTGGCCTGTTCAGCCCCTGGGAAGTCATGGTGCAGGATAATACAGCACTTTCTACTTTCCTTAAACTATGATGGAATCATTTGAATGTCTAGTCTACATGTGCAATTAATAAATTCATTGACCAAAGCTTTATTTACCTTCTGTGTTTAAGGTGGTAGTAAGTTCAGGCTCCTGCAGATGGCTTTGCGTGAGGATGATGGAGCAATAAATACCTACAGCGTGGGAATGAAGTGATTCATAGATTTGGAGGAGGTGCTACAGTGCAGTGAATGTCTCAAATTCATGTGTGGAAACTGGGTCCAAACCAAATGTCAAATCTGATATAAAGGGAGTGACTGCATTTGGGCGTAGCAAAGACCATAGTGGGAAGGAAGTGGCTAAATCTGCAGGTGTGTGGAAGTGTACGGTCATACAGGTCTACCAGTAGTAGCAGATATCCCAGTCTACAGGGAATTCTCATCGGAATTGTCCCAGGGAGGACCAAATCCTTTCATGCAAGAGTGTCTGAACATTGACGTGGTCACAGCCATAAACTTGTCCAATCCATGCCAAAAGAAACCGCAGCTGTTATTCATACTCTTGAAGGTACTTGACTCTTGACCCTTTTTATTGTATTTCACTTTCATATCAGGGGTTAAGTATTTTCCATTCTGAGAAATGACTTGTGGTTCTAGTTCTGTTATGGTTGGGTATTTGAGGCCAAAAGATGGTTCTACATAGGGCCAAAAAAAAATTCTGCTATTGTGACACCCTTGCGACTTCCAGGAGCACCACTGCGTGTACAGAGCTCTGTGTCTCTGCTGCAAGGCTCTAAGGGAGAGGACATGAGCCCAAGATTGGAATGAGGCCACAGCATGTGTGTTTACTGGGATGATGGACATTCTGAAACCCCTTGTGCAAAGAGACTACACGGGGTGGTCCCACAGATGCTTCCCGAACTCTGGGCCGTCACCTAGTCATCTGACCGTTGAAGAAGAGGGCTATGTAGCAGTCTGCAAATGGGTGCAACCATTTATTTGATGATGAGTGTAAAAACCACACAAACATCAAAATAGATCAGAAAGGCGTATATCCCACATGGCTGAAGTCCACTTGGCCAAATGGCTGAAAGGCGTATATCCCACATGGCTGAAGTCCACTTGGCCAAATGGCTGAAAGGCGTATATCCCACATGGCTGAAGTCCGCTTGGCCGAATGGCTGAAAGGCGTATATCCCACATGGCTGAAGTCCGCTTGGCCGAATGGCTGAAAGGCGTATATCCCACATGGCTGACGTGGACTTCAGCCATGTGGGATATACGCCTTTCTGATCTATTTTTTAATGTCCAGAGGAAGATGAAATCAAAATGTCCATGTCTTTGGGGAGTCTGACAGGGGCTGTTTGACAAACTCTGAAAATGTTTCCTTTTCTTTTTTTTTTTCTTTTAATAGCTTTCTTAAAGTGGTCTTTAAACTGGCCCTGATCAGTGGGCTTATGGACAGATATTTCCACTGTCTATTTCCTTTTGCTCAGACAGTATAATGCCCAGTCTACAGGGGTGTTGCTTATTCTTTCCTGGTTGGAATCCATTATTATTGCAAATATGCCGGTCCCCGCTATAAAACTACAGACACTTGCCGAGTTACAGATGTCTTTCTGTCTGGGAAAAATATAAAACCGTGAGCTGAGGCTGGAAAATGCACATCAGTCCTGCACACCACTTCTACAGAGCTCTTAGACCAAAGTTTAGATAACCAGCCTAGATGTTTATTCTTGCAAAGCTGACAGGTGTGGTCAGATCTATACTGAAGTATCACTGTCTTCTGTCATGACATTTCTTTTTGAGAACATCTTCACACGAAAATGATAAAACAAAGTATGTTCTTTACAATGCAGGGCAAAAGTCAGAGACCACCCTTCTTCTAGTCAAAACTGCACTCAGGTACAGTAATTAAGAGATGAATCTGAAGAGAATAGAACATAACCATATGGAATACATATATTCCTTGTGTGACTGTGCAAGACCTGGTAGACCACCAAAACTCTACCTATCAAATCAACAGAATGTCAAACAAATATCCACTCCATGTCACTCCAAGTCACTCCATGACAGTCTGGCACAACACCATTGCAGTCTTTGGTGACACTGACAGGGTGTTAAGGGCCGTAGCTGTAATGGTCTGTGTCTTGTAGTCCTGCATAGTGCAGCTGTCTGCTGCCTACGAGAACGACTCATGGAAGGATCACTGCTCGCTGAATGTACGTAATGGTGGCTGTTGTGACGGTCAGGTACTACGACTGCACCTAACACCACGTCAACATCACCAAAGGCTGCACGGGTGTCGTGCCACGCTGTCATGGAGTGACTCAGGATGGCTGCAGGTCATCTTCATTGACGAGTCCTGCTTTTGTGTTGGTGGACACGCAGACAATCCTTCACAGGAGGCACCGTTGTTAGCTTCAAGATGAACAGTTCGTTGTCACACGTCCAGAAGGCCTGGTGTCACTCCTCCTCCATCCCTGCCGCAAAATTAGCAGGAACTGGGTGAGAATGTTCAAGCTGCATGGGATGGGATGGGAACCTCTACAACTCCTCATGGCAGCTTGACCTCAAACAAAGAGACACAACTTCTGTATATGTAGCTCAATAAATATTGCCTATATCAGTCATTTAAAACCTTTAAGCATGGAAATGTATGCACGGAATTGTCTTTACTAAAGAACTAAAGATGTGTAGAAGTGTAGGTATTACATAGATAACATTAAATATATAACTGACGTTGACTAGTGTTCTATGGGCCTTTCCTCCTTTTTTTATTTTTTATTATTTTTAATTAATATAAGAATTTTTCATCAGTTTTAATTTTAGTTATTATTATTGTTTTTTTTTTTTCTTTCCTAATAATTATTTATTCCATGCCATATTTGAGTATTGCATTGTAAATCCTTTGGATGCTGAGGTGGGGAGGGGACTTGTTACGGGGTACTCTATGTTGTATAGAAGGGGATAACTGGGTGGGTGGAGTATAATAATGGGGAAAGGGTATTACATTCATAAATGTTAAAAAAATGGAAATATCCTATTGTTTTTTTTACTTTGTAAATTGAACTGTTATACATTTCCACAATAAAAATTATTATTCAAAAAAAAAAAAATAAAAAAAAAATATATATATATATATATATATACACACAGTATATATACGCTTGACTTCAATATTACAGTATCAACACTTCAGACAGAATATTGTGAAAGGCAGAGATTTCCACACAAGCATGCAGGCGCCTCAACAGGTGCAAAATGAAGCAAGCGCAACATGTACACTCCTACATTCAGACAAGGCTTACAGTGGTAAGGGAATGCAATATTATCCTCCTGGCTTTATTCTGTCTCATTATTGACTTATTTTCTCAAAAACCTGGTGTATTTTGTCAAAATAGTCTCAACACATTATCCCATTTCCAAAAATGTTTGGGACGCTGTGCAAATAAAGCAAAATGTAATAATGTGCTAATAATGTTAACCCTACAGTTAACATATATCAGTCATCGAAACTGAGAAATTATAATTGCTGTTGAGATAGCAGCAACATATTTCAAACAGTTGGGACACTCACCACCCACACCATCAGGAACACCTTTTTGTATCTACACCTACTCTCCATTTTATCAGCTCCACTTACCATTTTGTAGACCTACAATTACAGACTGTAGTCTATCTAATTGGCTAGCTCCCCTTCAGTGGTCAGGACCCCCACAGGACCACCAGGTAGGTATTATGTGGGTGGTGGATCATTCTCAGCACTGCAGTGACACTGATGTGGTAGTGGTGTGTTAGTTTGTGGTGTCCTGGTGTGAGTGGATCAGACACAGCAGTGCTGCTGGAGTGACTCCTCAGTGTCACTGCTGGACCGAGAATAGACCACCAACTAAAGCCATCCAGCCCAACAACGTCCTGTAGGCAGCGTTCTATGGGCAGCATCCTGTTGTCCACTGATAAAGGACAAGAGGATGACCGGCACTGCACAGCTATCATCTCTGACTGTTCATCTGCACGGTGGACCAGCAAGCTAGGAGTGTCTAATAGAGTGGACAGTGAGAGGACACAGTGTTCAAACACTTTAGCAGCACTGCTGTGTCTGATCCCCTCACACCAACACACCACCACCACGTGAGTGTCACTGCAGGGCTGAAAATGATCTCCCACCCGCACAATACCTGCTCTGTGGTGGTCCTAACCACACAAGGTGGAAGTTAACAATCTATGTAGCTAATCAGATGCACTACAGTCTGTAATTGTAGAGCTACACTCTGGCATATGGTAAGTGAAGCAGACAAATGGACAATGAGTGTACAAGGAGGTGTCCCTGATGGAGTGGCTGGTGGGTGTGAGGGGATGATTGTAAGTTTCCCTTGCATGTGAACTGTAAAAGTGCTTGGAAGAGAGAGACACTTTAGCAAGGGTTCAGCAGAGTGCCTGCCAAGACACAGCTGGGTTCTTTTCTAGCTGTTGTTAGTCTGATCCTGTACCTCTGTCCAGCCAAGCTTTTTGTTTTTCTTTATTATAACACAGCCAGTGCACTCATGGAGAGGTCTGTCACATAACGTCAACAAAACCAGGAAATCATGGGGTTTCCTACCAGACTGTGACATCATTTTGAGGGGAAATGGGGTTTTACTGAGTATAAACAGGCTCTGTGAGGCTCTTTGTCACCAGCTTCTTTGTTAATATCGTCGGTGTCCAAAGAAGAATATGCATCTCCATTTTTGTTGTGTAATGAAAATTATCTAATTATTGTCAAAGGGATTCATAATCAATGAGTGTAGTCATGTGTTTCCTCTTTGTGTGCGAATAGTACTTGTTAGTAGGCCAGTGTTTTTCCACCATAGCTTCTATGAACTCTTACAAATAAGTAAGCTCATTATTTTCCTCCCTACACAAGATAACAGGGAGACCTTGGGCGGATGACACTGGGAGACTCCTAATTCTGATGTACTAGAGGCTGATACAGCCCAAGGTCAGCAGGTACCCAGAAGTACAACTTGGGCCTGAACTCAGTGAGCTCCTGCATGATTACGTAACTGTAAAACCAGCTTGGACGGGGTGGTCTCACAACCCTGTATGGTATATATTGGTATGTATATATTGGTATTGGTAATCGTTTGGAAAGATGTCTGGTTCCATTGACTTCCATTCAGATTATATGAGGTTTTTGGCCTCTCCTGAAAAGTTGCCATTTTGGAGATACCTGTTTTTCTTTGGACAGCAATGATATTCAATAGCTGTTCATTTATGTAAGGCTGATATCTGCAGTGGGATTCCTGAAGTATTAGAAATAAGCTCTCTATGGGATTGTGATCTAAAGTCCTTCATATTACTACATCATATTAATCATATTAAACATCATATTACTGATTAACATTTATTTAATAAATAATTAAATAAACTGATTTTGTCCCTGATAACAGGGCAAATATTAATATGGCACAAACATATACTATCCTATATATCCCCCACTGCTCGCTCACAGGTGTGCAGGATACAAAGGCGGGGCATTGTGCAAATAGCTGTTCAGTCCGGTTTGGTTTGGTAAAGGTCTCGTTAAAAGGGCTGAGTAAGCTTGTTTATGTTGTGCTTTGGTTTATTTGCTCCAGCGATGTGTAAATAAAGTGATGTAACGACTTCAGCTGGGGATTTGAAAGTGTGGCTTAGGGCCTCATCAAGGCTTCCCAGGTCAGTGTGCCATACCGTGATTCACCACAGCGAGGACTGCACCAACACAGGCCCAGATACCTGCTGCTACGTCTTTCCTGAGGAACTGGAGTTCGACCTCCACGAGCCACGGCCCACAGACGACGACCTGCACCCACTGGTACACAGGGGTACTCAGAGTAGGGTCCCCTACACCATCTGACCAGAGAGGGTTCCTTCTCTTCCCTCCCTCCCTGTCATGGTTACAACCCTTCTCTGTTCCGTTCTGCCTGTTGGGATCATGCCTTAATAAACGCAGACTCTTCCAAGACAGTGAGCGAGAAAAGGGCTGACTTGTTTATGTTGTGTTTTGTTTACACATTTGTCTCAATATGTAAACAAAGTAATGCGGTGACTCATGCTGGGTGTGTGTGGCTTTGGGGCTCATTGAGGTTGGTCTTGGTCAGTGGACTGTGTGCGGAAATCCACACAGACATGGGAGGAACATGCAAACCCCAGACGCCCTAGCCAGGAACCAAACCCAGACTCTTCTTTCTTTGAGGCAACAGCGCTACCCACTTCCCCACCAATGTCCCTAAAGAGCTTCATTAATAGGAGGTTATATAAATTATATATAATTATATAAATAGTGGGCAACTGCTGTGCCATTTAGGATGGAATGATGGGTCCAATGAGAAGCTAGCACTGGTCTCAAGAGATTAGCATATCAAATTAAGCATATTCCACGTTCTCACATTACTGATCGTCCAATTTCTATATGTCTCATGGCACATCCCACTGTGGCCCTCATTGGAAACCAAACACAGTCTCGCTTCCTCTGGTGTGGTTCTCAGATCAGTCCTTCTGCTTACCTGCATGGAACATACACTCATTGATCAAAATAACAGACCAGGTAGAAATGTCGGCTCATGCTTATGTCATAGGCAGATATGTAAATGGTTACAAGGGTAATCTGGTTGTGAGGGCACGCACACACAACAAATGGGCACTGGATGGCCTGGACAGACCACCAGTAGAGAAGATTGTTTGATTTGCCGACAAGCACAAGCAGCTCCCACAGTTTCCTTGTCTATCCGGTCAAAGTTGGCACCTTCAATAGACACTTCTGTGTCTCCCTGGAACATTCCAAGCACTTAGCAGAAGGTTAAGTGCTTGGAACACTGACAGCCAGCCGCCGGCACCTTTGTTTGGAGTGGCGTCGTAAACAAGAAACCTGAATGAATGCCATACTGAACCTGTATGCCTCCATTCCCCAACATATCTTATCTTGTATCCAGACTAGAGGCGACCCAACAGGGCATTAGAGCCTTCATTCAGTTGTGCAGTTTTCCTCAATACACCCTTTTTTCCTAGACCTTTTGCTCTAATATAGTAATCACTTACATATATAATCACATACCACATATCATTACATACTCTGACACATACAGAGTTTCAGTCACATGTTTTTGTTGTTATCAATGACAATTTGGATTTGTCTTTGAGGGGGCCTGAGGACTTGTCTGACCACTGCCCTAAAGGAAACTTTTCAGTGGGAAAAAGCAATTGATCTAAGGACCATGAGAATCGACCACTGTGGATCCCTCAGGGTCAACTACTTAAGTTGGTAGTCAATCTAACATAGCCATCTGTCTGGCTCCTGAGGTCCCAACCAATGGGAGAGCTTACTTGGCTGCATCTACCTAGAGACCATTGACCAGGCTAAAGGCAGCTTCCTACGCAGCAATGTTTCCTGTAGCTTGTCTCTTGCTGTTTTAAATCTATGACCAGTGCACAGATGCAGATCCACTCCTTATCATGTGCGTAGGTTTGGATATGGACGGTAGGAACTTGTCCCGGTTTATATAGTTCCGATATGCTTTGCAGAGGTTGCATCTCCAAGACAACATTTCAGGATGAAAGTGGGGGGTGGGGCTATCTGAAGATGTACAAGTATTGTAGGCCTACTGTAGCTCCTCCTTTGTCTCCGCCCTCTTGTTACACCCTTCACCTGTTCCCTGTTTCGGGCTCCTTCTGTTCCCGGGTGTTCCTTGTCTGTCATTTGGTGTATATAGTCCTCTATTTGTTCCCAGTCTTGATCTGGCATTCTGATTGTTGGTTATTCGGCTAGTGTTAGTGGTCCTTGTTTTACTATTGAGTCCTGTTTATATACTCAGTGTTTCCCGTTTTTGTGTTCTTGGTTCATTATGGACATTCGATGGTCCTGGAGAGTAAACACCGGAGGGTTCTTGCAACCAATGCCACTGCAGCAGGAAGTGCCAGCAGCTGAGGCCGTTGAAGCAGGCCCACCTGCACCCGTGGCTGTGAAATCCTGTGAAAGGATGTTGCAGGGGGCCCGCCTACCTCCGAGGACGTTACTGCAGGCCCACTTGCCCCAGAGGACATCGCTGCAATCCTGCCTGTGTCTGCTGACCGGCATTGCTATATGTCTGCTGTAGCCGCTGCCCAGGATGTGACAGCAGGTCATCCAAATGTCAGCCTTCCTGCCTGCCTCCATCGCAGTTCACTCTCCTGTCTTTTCCCAAGTCCAGTCTCCTGTTTTCTCCCTGTCTCCAGAGGGGAATATCAAAGACCCGTCTTGCTTCAGCTTGGAAAACCCCTGGAGTTAGAATGCAGGCTAGACTTTATGGAGCTAAAAGAATGTGCAGCTGTCAAAGCTGACCCATTGCAAATGTGAAAAAAAAAAAAAAAACATTAAGAAAATTAAACAAAGAGGCTGCTGAACAGTGTAGGCACCACTAAACGTCACTGAATGTGTTCAGGATCGAGTGGATAACGAGAGGCTGTAAGTTGAACTCAGTACCAAAGACTTCTCTGCACAGTTCTTTGAAAGACTGCCAGCAGAATGAAACTATCATAAAGGTATGGACGTTAAATAGGTTTATGACCTCCAGGGCGGTCTTTGATTACAGTGTATTGTGAAAGTAGTCATTTCCTCCTGATGATGTTCTTCCTGTGTTGTTAGATTACAAACTGGATATAACTTTAGGGGGAGATTTGGGTGGGGGGTGTTATTTGATTTACAGTTTGGCAAAATGATGTTTATTGTGACACATACAATAATTAAGACAGAAAAATAAAAAACAATCTCTTTTTTTAACTATTTACTGCCATCCACCTTTCCTTCACTCCCGACCAGTTTTCCAGTCTCTGCCAATGACATTCCCACAGTATAATGCTGTCACCACCATGCTTCACTATGCGAAGGGTGTTCTTGTGGTGATGGCAAATGTTGGGTTTGCACCATACATGGCGTTTCCCATGATGCCCCTGAAAACGTAATTTTAGTGTATTCTTTTTCACGTAGTTTCTTCTTTAAGCAAAGATTTTTTTCTGTTAGTGGTCTTAGAGACACATACATAACCAGTCAAAAGTTTAGACACGGCTGCTCATGGAAGGTTCTCCTTATGTTCAGCTTGATGCTTAGCTTTAGAATAAAAGTGAAGACATCAAACTATAACATAGCACTAATGGAATTATACAGTCCACCTTAAAAACTCCAACCTGGAAACTTTACAGGGGGATAAAACAGCTTTAACCAGCAATGGAGGTTGATGTAACTGTTTATTTCGGAGCAGTTTTGGAGCAGTTCTATTGGTCTGTCCATCATGAATATTCATTAAACTAAAAGGGGAACTCGAGCTTTTAAACAGTGTCAAAGTTTTATTGTTTTGTTTTTTTAGTTTTTTGAGCCACAGAAAAATATATTAGAGGTAGAGCTATGGTAGAAATATAATCCGTTAATATATCATGAGCATACAGTGCTGTGAAAAAGTGTTTGCCCCCTTCATAATTTATTTTTTTGCATGTATTGTCACTCAAATATTTCAAATATTGTCAAATATTTGTCAAATGTCAAATATTTCAGATCATCAAACAAATTTAAATATTTGTCGAAGACAACACAAGTAAACACAAAAAATCCAAACCTACACAGCCCTGTGTGAAAAAGTGTTTGCCCCCCTAAACCTGATTGGGCCACCCTTAGCAGCAACAACTGCGACCAAGCGTTTGCGGTAACTTGCAATGAGCCTTCCACGGCGCTGTGGAGGAATTTTGGCCCACTCATATTTGCAGAATTGTTGTAATTCAGACACACTGGAGGGTTTTTGAGCATGAACCACTTTTTCATGGTCATGCCACAGCATCTCAATAGGATTCAGGTCAGGACTTTGACTAGGCCACTCCAAAGTCTTCACTTTGTTTTTCTTCAGCCATTCAGAAGTGGACTTGGAGTGTCTTGGACCATTGTCCTGGTGCAGAACCCAACTTCTTTTCAGCTTGAGGTACGAACAGATGTCATTCTCCTTCAGGATCTTTTGTAAAGACTTCCAGGTCCTGAAGTAGCAAAACAGCCTCAGACCATCACACTACCACCACCATATTTTACTGTAGTATGGTGTTCTTTTTCTGAAATGCAGTATTACTTTTACGCCAGATTTAATGGGACACACACCTTCCATAAAGTTCAACTTTTGTCTCGTCAGTCCACAGAGTATTTTCCCAAAGGTCTTGGGGTCATCAAGATGTTTTCTGGCAAAATTGAGATGAGCCTGAATGTTCTTTTTGCTCAGCAGTGGTTTTTGTCTCGGCACTCTGCCATGCAGGCCATTTTTGGCCAGTCTCTTTCTTATGGTGAAGTCATAAACACTAACCTTAACTGAGGCAAGTGAGGTCTCAGTTACTTTCTTTCTCATTTGTTCCTGAATTTCGTTGGATCTTGGCATGATGTCTAGCTTTTGAGTATCTTTCTTTTTGTCAGGCAGGTCCTATTTAAATGATTTCTTGATTGAGAACAGCTGTGGCAGTAATCAGGCCTAGGTGTGGCTAGAGAAATTGAACACAGGTGGGATAAGTTAGTTTAATGTTTTAACTGTTTAACCTCTTTTACACACACAGCCATGTAGGTTTGTTTTTTTCTCCCATAATAATAAAAACCTTCATTTAAAAACTGCATTTTGTGTTTACTTGTGTTGCCTTTGACTAATATTTAAAATAGTTTGATGATCTGAAACATTTAAGAGTGACAAACATGCAAAACAATAAGAAATCATGAAGGAGCAAACACTGTCACACCATTGTATGTGGTATATCTGGATGTTTTAGTTGGTACTGTATTTCCATCTCTATGGTGGATCCTTGTAGCTTCTTCAGTGTTATCACTGGTGTCTTTGTTGAATCTCTGGTTAATGCCTCCCTTGCCCGGTCTGGGCCGCCTTCTCATGTCAGGTTTTCCTTTACAATCAATTTTTCCCTGCTTTGTTGGGATTTTCAAAGTTTGGGACATTGTTATAACCAAACCCTGATGTATACTTCTTTATAACTTTGACATGTTTGGTGAGCTCCTCTGTCTCTCAGAACAGGTGTATTTATTCTGATTATCGTGTGATGGATCATGTGACACGAATTATGTGAATCCTTATTGGACCAGATTTACAGTGGAGGAAATAAATATTTGATCCCTTGCTGATTTTGTAAGTTGCCTACTGACAAAGATATGAACAGTCTATCGTTTTAAGGGTAAGTTTATTTTAACAGTGAGAGATAGAACATCAAAAAAAAATCCAGAAAATTACATTGTATAAAATATATACATTTAATTTAATTTTGCAGAGAGAAATAAGTATCCCTCTCGCAAACAAGACTTTACTCTTGGTGGCAAAACTCTTGTTGGCAAGGACAGCAGTCAGATGTTTTTTGTAGTTGATTTTGAGGCTGTCGCTTGGCAACTCTGACCTTCAGCTCCCTCTATAAGTTTTCTAAGGGATTAAGGTCTGGAGACTGGCTAGGCCACTCCATGACCTTAATGTGCTTCTTTTTGAGCCACTCCTTTGTTGCCTTGGCTGTATGTTTTGGGTCATTGTCGTGCTGGACGACCCAGCCACGACCCATTTTTAATGTCCTGGCGGAGGGAAGGAGGTTGTCACTCAGTACATGGCTCCATCCACTCTCCCATTGATGCGGTAAAGTAGTCCGGTACCCTTAGCAGAGAAACACCCCCAAAACATAATGTTTCCATCTCGATGCTTGACAGTGGGGATGGTGTTCTTTGGGTCATAGTCAGCATTTCTCTTCCTCCAAACACGGCGAGTTGAGTTAATGCCAAAGAGCTCAATTTTTGTCCCATCTGACCACAGCACATTCTTCCAAATCACTCTCAGAATCATTCAGGTGTTCACTGGCAAACTTCAGACGGGCCTTCACATGTGCCTTCTTAAGCACGTGGACCTTGCGGGCACTGCAGGATTTTAATCCATTACGGCCTAGTGTGTTACCAGTGGTTTTTTTTAGTGACTGTGGTCCCAGCTGCCTTAAGATCATTAACAGGTTCCCCCCCATGTAGTTTTAGGCTGCTTTCTCACCTTCCTCATGATCAAGGATACTCCACCAGGTGAGATTTTGCATGGAGCCCCAGATCGAGGTCGATTGACAGTCATTTTGTATTTCTTCCATTTTCTTACAATGGCACCAACAGTCGTCTCCTTCTCACCCGGCGTCTTACTGAAGGTTCTGTAGCCCATTCCAGCCTTGTGCAGGTCTATGGTCTTGTCCCTGACATCCTTAGAAAGCTCTTTGGTCTTGCCCATGTTGGAGAGGTTAGAGTCTTTTTGATTAATTGAGTCTGTGGACAGGTGTCTTTTATACAGGTGACAATTTAAGACAGCTGTCTTTAATGCAGGTAGTTGATTAGGGGCGTCTAACTGGTCTGTAGGAGCCAGAACTCGTAATGTTTGGTAGGGGATCAAATACTTATTTCCCTTTTGCAAAATGCAATTAAATTTATAGATTTTATACAATGTAATTTTCTGGGTTTTCTTATTCTATCTCTCACTGTTAAAATAAACTTACCCTTAAAATGATAGACTTATCTTTGTCAGTGGGCAAACTTACAAAATCAGCAAGGGATCAAATATTTATTTCCTCCACTGTATTTAGGGGTTTTGTAGTAAAGGTGTTTTGTATTTGTTTGGACTATACTTATCAATGCTTGTACAATGACACTAACACCCAAACATTTAACTGAATGACAGATACTAATGGGTTGAAGGTTATGCTCTGTTGCCTAGGACAGGATGTCATCACTATCATCTACCATTTGATGTAGGACAAGATTTTGATCTTTGTCAGCAGGATCACAAACTCCCACACTTTAACTGTCTTTTCCCTGATGATATTGTGCAGGTGCAAGGCTAATCTGTTGTGCAATTGCTGAGGTTGCTTAGATTGTAGTGATATACCTGATAAGTAGTTGACATGTGTTTGGCAGGATGCAGTCTGGCTGTATATGATACACACTCTAAATGGTTTGTTTGTCTAAAGTCATCTTGTGCTTTTGCAATCAGTGCCGTAGCCATATTAGGAAGTTCAGGAAACTAAGCAGACTTCCCTTTGAGATGAGTGAATGAAGGTCTTAAAATAATGATGTGTGGTAAACAAACATGTTCCAAAGCTGATACACACTTTCAACCGGATGTCTCTGGATCTTCTGAACCGCTAGGCCGTCCAAATGTGAATACTACTGCACGCGAGCTAACTGCTGCAAACTGAACTGACATCATTAAAATGGCAAGCAAGCCACCATGCCCACACAAACCAGAAGGCTTTGTTGTGGTGGTGGTTAATAGTCTCGGCAGTAGTGGCCTTGTGGTGGTGGTGGTAGTGGTGTTAGTGGTGTTATGTAATAGTATTGTCTGACGGTATCCTGCTCAAACACTTCCACAGGTCTTCCGAGATCTTTAAGATCTCACTAAGCTTATTTTATATGATTTTAACAGAGCAAGTTATTAGTTTCTTTTAGGCTCAAATGTTCATCCTGTCAGGAGCCGAGAGTGCCTATGATCAGTAGTAAGTGAGAGAGGTTTGATGCTCCTCAGTGTCTCTTTTAGTACCTTAAGCTACATTTTGTTTTTCTATTATAATGAGTATTATAATGAGTCAAACCGAAGGGTAAATCTCAAATGACTGCCTGTTTCATACACACTTCACCAAGTAGGAATTAAAACAGTGGCTCCTGCAACCAAAACATTGTATGTCGAACAAGTAACTATTTGGGATTCAGATCTGTGCACATACTGGACAAACAGTGCACTGCTCTGGTTTAACAGCCGCAACTTACTTGGTGCACTATATAGGACAACAGGGTGGTTTGAGACTCAGTCAATGACAAAGTGTGCTGGCACAGTTTGCAAGAAAACTGAAAGCCAGGTGGTTTACAAAAATCCCCATATTTATGTTTAATCTGAGCTAATCCTCATTCAGTCAAACCAACAAGTTGTCAGCATGTCAAAGTGTTCAATTATTTGCCTCCATCTTTGGTGTGGGGAAATCAACATTTCTGATATGTCAGAAACTCTTCCAATTGATCCAAACTCATTTGGGCAGCTAACCAGGCCTTGACTCCTTTCCCACACTGCACAGCCAAAGATGGTCAGTAAAGCTAAAATTATACTCATCTATACCCCAATTATGGAATTCAGTCAACTCCAATATTAAAAGTCATTAGAGGTTATGAATGTGCTGCCTGGGATGTTTGGTTCTCCTAGTTATGACAACAGATATTGAAGTAGATCTACACCAAAAACTACACGCCCCCAATTATTTATATCTAATCATTTCTAAAACACATTCATACATTCAAAAGTTTAGATACACTTAACTAAACTGATGGTTTTTGGTAAAGACTCTACAGGCTTACAGTTCCAGCTAATGAGACAATGTATCCTGATATACCACATATACTCTCAATGTATTACAGTCGCCACCTCTAATATATTTAATTGCTCAAAAATAAAACGTTTATCTCTGTTTTAGGTACAGTTAAAAAGCTTTCGTTACTCTTTGAGTTTAGTGAATATTCATGATGGACAGAGCAATAAAATTTGGTCCAAAACTGCTTAGAAAAGCAGCTGGTTAGATCCACCTCCACTGCTGGTTAAGAAAGCTGTTTTATCCTCCTGTAAAGTTCCATTTTGGAGGGTTTTAAGGTGGACTGTATAAACAGGAAACAGGATGGACTGTCAGCGAATCTACCAGAAGGAGAGACTGAAAACGAGTCAAGAAGAGTCAAAAAAGAACAACCGAGTGGATAAAACGATAGACTGCTCAGGATTGCAAACAGAGGTTTGGCAAAACTTCGCAATGAGGGAGTGTTCGAGACAAGCTTAAATGCAGGTAGTTAATGGGAATCAGGTGGGCTAGTACCCAGGAGACGGAGCGACGCTGATTGGGTGACTGGTGACATGTGGGCGTGACGTCATCAAGCGATGCCTTCTGGGAAGTTGAGTCCGGAGAAGCGGCGGAGCTGGGAAAACCCGGAAGTGTGACAGCAGGGGCGAAAAGCAGGGAGTCAGAGAGGTGTGCAAAAAAAATGTGTGCGTGCGATAAGGAGAGATGAAGTTCAAGTTCAAGTTCAAGTTCAAGTGGTTTTATTTGTCATTTCAACTATATACAGTGGTGTACAGTACACAGTGAAACGAAATAGCGTTCCTCCAGGACCAAGGTGCTACATCTAACAATAGACTACACAAAACAATACAACATAAAGTGCACGTGCGCAAGTGCGCAAGACAATATACTATAAATACACACAACCATTTACAAGACAAACAATAAATACAGGGGGGGAGAACAGTGCAGTCGGCCCCTTAGTAGTGGGAGCAGTAAGGTGCATTTGGTGTAGATGTAAACATTAGACATTGTAAACACTGTATTTGAATTTAACAGTAGTACTAAAGTTATCCAGTTGGTGGAACAAGTTTTTTTTTTGGTGGTGAGTGGTGAGTGTGTGTGTGTGAGAGAGAGAGAGTGTGATTTCAGTTCAGACACTAATGTATTTGTTTGTTCAGACCAGACTCTGGTTGTTAAGGAGTCTGATGGCATGGGGAAAGAAGCTGTTGCACAGTCTGGATGTGAGGGCCCGGATGCTTCGGTACCTTTTTCCAGATGGTAGGAGGGTGAAGAGTGTGTGTGAGGGGTGTGTGTAGTCATCCACGATGCTGGTTGTTTTGCGGATGCAGCGTGTGGTGTAAATGTCTGTGATGGTGGGGAGAGAGACACCGATGATCTTCTCAGCCGTCCTCACTACCCGCTGCAGGGACTTGCGATCCGATGCGGTGCAGTTCCCAAACCAGGCAGTGATGCAGCTGCTCAGGATGCTCTCGATGGTTCCTCTGTAGAAGGTGGTGAGGATGGGAGGTGGGAGATGTGCCTTCCTCAGCCTTCGCAGGAAGTAGAGGCGCTGCTGGGCTTTCTTGGTTATGGTGCTGGTGTTGAGGGACCAGGTGAGATCCTCTGCCAGGTGAACTCCAAGGAACTTGGTGCTCTTGACGATCTCCACAGTGGAGCCGTCGATGTGTAGTGGAGAGTGGTCACGCCTTGTCCTTCTGAAATCAACAACCATCTCTTTGGTCTTGTCTACGTTCAGAGACAGGTTGTTGGTTCTACACCAGTCTGTTAACCGTTGCACTTCCTCTCTGTATGCTGACTCGTCGTTCTTGTTGATGAGACCCACCACAGTCGTATCATCCGCAAACTTGATGATGTGGTTCGAGCTGTGCATTGCTGCACAGTCGTGAGTCAGCAAGGTGAACAACAGAGGGCTGAGCACACAGCCCTGGGGGGCCCCAGTGCTCAGCGTGGTGGTGCTGGAGGTGTTACGTCCGATCCGGACTGACTGAGGTCTCCCAGTCAGGAAGTCCAGGATCCAGTTAGAGAGAGAAGTGTTCAGGCCCAGTAGGTTCAGCTTTCCGATCAGGTGCTGAGGAATGATGGTGTTGAATGCTGAACTAAAGTCTATGAACAGCATTCGAACGTAGGTGTCTCTATTGTCTCATAAGCTGTCAGCGTTTGAAAGAGCAAGCTCTCGCCGGGGAGTAGACGGGAGTAGAAGCCAACTGGCAGACCATGTATAACCTCAAGTTTGTGTGGCTCCTCGCTCTTCCTCATCGATCGGTAGCATCTAGCTCTGACTATCACCTTGTTGTCGACTATATTGGACACTGAATAAACAATAACACAGCCTATCATTCCCATGACGAGGATTAGCTTGTTGTGCTAGCCTGTTAGCAGGCATAGATGTAAACAAAGCTTACGTTAGCTGACGTTACTTGTTTTGCTAGCTAACCTAATTGGGAGCTGCGAATAAGGAGCTAACTCCAGCCTCATAGATCACGTTAACTAAAGCAGTCAGTATCATTCATAATATTTTACTGACAGCGATGAAGTGAAATGTTTAATGGTCAGCCGGGAGTACAGGAACTTGTACTACCCAGCGTCGACGTGTTTCCGCTTTTTTGTGAAAAGGGCCTATCAGTGTTTTGCTGAGGAGGAATGGGAGAATGAGGTGTTATTGGATGACTGGGGACATGTGAGGGTGACATCATCAGGTTGTGCACTCTGGGAAATGGAGTTTAGAGGATCACTGGTGTCGGAGAAACATGGCTGCGTGACAAATACTATGCTGGCTAGTTTATATGTTTGATGTCTTCACTGTTATTCTGAAGTAAAGCATTAAGCTGAACATAAGGAGAGTCTTCTATTAGTAGACGTGTCTAGACGTTTGACGTGTACTGTATAAACTGCCTGTATCTGTTAGTAAGTTTCTCTAGAATAGAGCATTGCACATTAATCCTAAATCACTTCATTTTTAACCTCACCATTTAAAGTGATTGGAAATATAACACTTGGAGCACTTTTCACTGTGACGTATGCCTTCACTTCCAACTATTACAATGCATTCGGGAAAATCTTTAGAGCCTAGAAATGAAAGCTTTCCCCATCAATCCACACACAATACACCAAAATGAGAATGTGAAGATTTTATTTTTGGCACATTTTATTAATTTTTTTAAATCATGAAACCATGAACTTTTTTGACCTCAGTTCTAACCGTCATGTCTAGAGGAAACCAGGCACTGTTCATCACCTGCCCAACCTTCCCTATAGTGAAACGTGGTGGGGTTGTTTTTAGCGGCTGAGACAGAGAAACTGGTCAGCAGAGGTGGGAGTAAGTCTTGAGCTTAAGTGCCAAGCCGCTGTGGGGAAAATTCAAGCAAATCAAGTCCTGCTATACCTCAATATAGTCTCAAGTCAAGGAATTAAATTATAAAAAAAAATAGGAAATCATGATGCTCTAACTCTAGTTCACACATCAGACAGCAGTCATAACTACAATGACTACAATAACCACAATGGAGCCACCAGCATTATGAACTCTGTCTCCTGCAATTACTGCCTCCTGGATTAATCAGACTGTATCTAACAGACGTCCCAATCTCCTTTTCCTGTTAGCTCTGTCTTTCTCTCTTCAGCCGGTGTCGAACTGAGGAGGACGTGAGGAGGAGTTCCTCTTGAAGTTTTCCCTTACTACCGTTTCCTCTGGCTTGCTCACAGAAGGCTTTGACGTGATTTCCTTTCCCAACGTCTACACCTGGACATGTTTTTCTTTTTTCTGTACATGATCTCTATTTCTGTAAAGCTGCTTTGAGACACATTAGTTGTTAAAAGCGCTATACAATATTGATAGATCAATAAAGAGCTTATATACAACATTAACAAATACCTTTTTTATTTCTTCTTGACCTTTAAACTCATCTGTTGGTGGTGTTTCTCATACCACACTATTTTAATGTATTCCTGTTACAGTGCACATAAATCCAGACCCAAACAGTCAGGTGAAACCATTACATGTACCAAATGTGTATGTAAACATCTAGAGATCTGATCTTCATATGAACAATACTGAGAGACTGAGGCAACATGACTAACACATAAAACTGTATAAAAGACCTGAAACTTACTTTACAGCAATCCAAATGACATGTTGGTCTTTCTCCTCTTGATTTTAAGTTTTATCACTGGGCTTTTCAAATAAGGGCTCTTTATGGTTGGCTAGATAAACACTCCAGAGTTCCTTGGAGATCTATGGAAGAGGGCTTAGCTAAACCTCATGGATAACAGGACTCACTGTTCTCTGGATATAGTAGGTTAAAGTGTAACTCTAAGATAGGTTGTATAATGTCTAACGCTTTGAGTATTTGGAGCAAGGTGGAGACATTTATGAATGGTACGACCCAACCCTTCGTACAATCCTGTTTATGGCATAACTGTATGTTTCTGCTTGGTGGTAAACCTTTTTGTAATTCTCTCATGGTATAAATATGATAGGTGACGTGTGTGGCAGTAGTGACTTGCAGTCATTTCAGGAACTTCAGGTGCTATTTAACCTTCCGGCCTCCTCTTATTTTTTTTATTTACAACTTCGTTCAGCACTTCGAGTACAGAGTACTATGGGGCAGGTGTCTTAACATTCATCCTTTGATTGACTGGATAAGGCATGTGGGCAATGCCTTTATAGACAACTGTACTAAACCATTGATAGTTGAACAACTTTGGAAATGAGAGCTTTCCCCTACTGTCTTTTCTTTGGACAACTTAAAAACCTTAACATCTAAAATGCTGGCTCATCGGTTTATTAATTACAATACATAGGGCTTATGCAACGACGCATAGGCGATATCAAATGAAACTTATTTCTAGTTATTCCTGTAATGTCTGTAATACTGCACCTTGGGTGTTCATTCACATGTTTTGGGAATGTTCCAAAGTAGTAGATATATGGATATGTGGATTTCCACAGTGGACATACTATCAAATCTACTTAATTATACTTGGTACTTAGCATACCTCTCTTGCCACAGTTATGTCTTCTAAATGATAACTACTAAATGAGGTTTTACAGATGTATTTATTACCTGTTTATTTATTTTGTAATATTTTTTAATCTGTGATTTAAATATTGTCTGTGTCCATACTACTCCATGTACTCGTCTGCTACCCCCTCCCCACTCCTCTTATATTTTATCAGAGAAACAACTGGCAGCATGGCCAGGACTGATTGTTCTAGTAAGTGCAGCCGATAAGCAGAACACAGGATGCGTGATAAAGGTCTCAAACAATCCTAAAACATCATCACAGGACCTACAGGTAGTTCTTGCCATGTTGACTTCAAAGTATGTTGTTGATGTCATGTATCTGTCATCAGAAAGAGATGGCAGGACTGCACTGTTAGGCATTACTACTACATGGATGTTACTTTAGTGGTTGATGTTAATGGGCATATGGATGTCTCACGTTAGTAATTTATTAAATATAAAGCTGAACTAAAATTGAACTATGAAATATCTTACCAAACTAAAGGTTGTAGTATGTTTGTTGTCAGACGGGCCTTTGTACATCTATCTATCTATCTATCTATCTATCTATCTATCTATCTATCTATCTATCTATATATATATCTATTTAGATAGACAGATAGATAGATCAAATATCACTTGTATTGTACACTTATATATATTTATTTATATTAAATTTTATGTATAATTAAATTATACATATATAATTTAAATTCTACTTTAAGAGTCTCCTAACTCTGCTGGTCATGCTTGATTGAAAGCTGAATGGAGCAAAGTATGGGGATTCCTAAACCTGATCCAGAGCACCGGGGTCCTCAGACTGGGCCAAAGGTTCACCTTCCAACCAGACAATGACCATAAGCACACTGCCAAGACAACACCAGAGGCATAGGGACAACTATGTGGATGTCTTTGAGTGGTCCAGCCAGATCTCGGACATCTCTGCAGAAACCTAAAAAAAGTGACTGTCTATCGACAGTCCCAATCCAATCTGACAGAGCTTGAGAGAATCTGCAGAGCAGAATGGCAGAAAATCCCCTGATCCAGGTGTGCAAACCTCAAGAACACTGGAGGCTGTATTCGCTGCCAAAGGCACTTCAACTAAGTACTGACTAAAGGCTTCTGAATATTTGTCAGTGCAGTACTAATGAAATAATGCAACAGTTTAGTTGTTTATATCACTTTCAAATAAGTGAAAGGGTCTGAAGGCTTTCCAAATGGGCTATATGTCTGACGGTACAGTCTGGACTGTGAGGAAGCAAGATGGCACCGGTATGTTTGTTGGCTAGCCATCGACTCCTGTCTGTTGTGTTTTCTGATCGTTCTGTGTGTGTCACTGTTCATGAACTGTACTTCACCCGCTATTGTTTATGATATACAAGCTTCCCTGAAAATCAGGAATGTTTTTATGAACTATTGCAATCAACACTCTGGAGGTCAGAGGTGCGTTTCTTTGAGGTTCATTCCATTAAGGGTGATTCATGTAAGCCTTCCCTGTGGTATACAGACCCACTGTCAGCGACTGACAGATTACTGATTCTGGGTGACTTTACTAGCAATGTATGTTGCCCTACAAAGCCTATGGTGAATGATTCTTGATTCTTGATTCTGTTCGTGGTCCTACTTATGTGCAAGGCCATACCTTAGACCTAATTCTCTCATTTGGACTGTCTGTAGAAAGCATTCAATTTGAGGATACACTTTTTTCTGATCATATTTTTACACAGTTGTACCTTATCAGAACTTTATTCCCAAGGTACCTAGTTATTCCTATCGTCCTATACACTCTCTTACTGTTAGTTAGTCCTGTAACAAGCATTAAAGGCAGTACCTCTTCATGTGAATGTAGATGAATTCACTCTTTTTCATTCATCTCGCACCACTGTTCTTGAAGTCTGCTTTGTCCACAGAGGGCTCCCTTTAAAACCAGACAAAGCAGACTTCATTCTCAGCCATGGCTAAACAGCTCTACCCAGGTTCTTAGACGTGAATGTAGGCAACTGGTATTGGAAAAAAGATAAGCTGTAGGTTTCTTATGATATCTTAAAATATTATCTGACTGATTTCCAACATGCTGTTAAAGCAGATAGAGAACAATATTTTTCAGAAATCAGATCTAGAAATCATCATAGGCCCAAGGTTTTTATTTAGTACAATCAACACTGTCCTAAAGGCACCCTCATCTACTCAACATCTAAAGTTTGTAAGGATTTCTTGCAGTTTATTAACAATATTGAGGAAATCAGGTCAAGTATAATCCTTCCATTCATGACGCGTCATTTGATGTACAAGGTTCTTCTATCTGCACTCAGTTTGAACCTGTCTCTCTCACTTTTTTTTTTTTTAAATATGGTATCCCAAATAAAATCTCCAGCTTCTCCTTGTGATATCATTCCCTCTGGTCTCCTAAAACAGTCACTTGACATAACAGAACCTGGTGTCATATCTATCATCGCATCTATCATTAATGTCCACTTGTCCACGGGCAACGTTCCTAATTGCTGTAGCAATGCCGTTGTTCAGCCTCTTCCTAAAAACCAATCTCAACCCAAACATTTGTATTAACTCCTATCTCAAGGTTAACATTTTTTTCTAAAATACTTGGAAAATCAGTTTTCCATCTCTTTCTGGTTTTACAGCTCGTCATAACACAGAGTCTGCCTTGCTAAAGTGACTAATGACTATCGTTGTCTGCTGATTTAGGAAACTGCAGTTTTGATGCTGATAGATCACAGTGCTGCCTTTGACACTGCTGACCATAGCATTCTGATTAAACGCCTTGAGCTTATGATTGGATGGAACAGCCTTAGACTGGTTTAGATCTTACCTAAACAATAGGATGTTTACAGTTAATGTTGGAAACCGGTTTTCCTCTATTGCTAACCTTACATGTGGTGTCCCACAAGGTTCCATTATCGGGCCAATCCTCTTTTCATGATATATGCTCCCTCTGCGTAGCATTATTAGGAAATATAATATTTCATTCCATTGCTTTTCTGATGACACCCAGCTTTATCTGACTTTGAAACCAAATGACCTAGGAATAAGTCTTCTTAGTGAATGGCTAAATGATATAAAATTGTGGATTGGCAATAATGTTCTATGATTAAATGAACTTAAGTCAGAAATTCTTATTGTTGGCCCCTCTAAAGTCTTGGCACTCTATCTAATTATGTCAAACCCAGTGTCAAAAATCTTGTTTTTGATCAAGACTTCAGAATTGCTAAGCAAATTCATTTTGTTGTTACAAGCAGTTTTTTCCCGTTTTGGGGAAACCTCTAAAATTAAGTCATTTCCCTCGGTTCTTTATCCCTCACCAGGATTACTGTAACTCGCTGTATCTGGGCATGAATAAGAGTTCTTGGCACGACTGGAGCCGGCACAAAACGCAGTGGCTAGAATGCTGACTGACATGGAATCATATCCCTCCGGTGTTAGCCTCACTCCATTGGCTTCCAGTCTATTACAGGATCCATTTCAAAGTACTTTAGGTTGTTTTTAAAGCAGTACATGGGCACCACTGTATATAAATGACTTACTTTGCCCATATACTGCTTCACAGTCTCTGTGGCCTTTTACTGTCAGTTACTGTTGGTTGTTCCTCAGTCTTGACTGAAGCTGAGGGGTGCTTTTCAGTCACAGCACCGAGGCTATGGAACAATCTTCCGTTGGATATTAGGTCTGTTCCTTCTCGCTCCGTTTTTAAGTCCAGCCTTAAAACATCTTTTTTCACAATGGCTCATGTGCTTGTTTTGTTTAGTTCTATGTTTTACATGTTTTAGCTTTTTTGTTTTTTACTCTGTACAGCACTTTGGTCAACATAGTCATGTTAAATGTGCTTTATAAATGAAGCTTACTTACTTATTATATATCATTACTTCTAGAAAAAGGTTTTTCCCAAGTGTAATTTTTAACTAGTAATAATATAACAAGATTTCGGAGCACTTTTACTGGTCAGCTCCGCACGAAATTCAGACACAGTGTCATTTTGGGAAAAAAAAGGAAAAAACAATGAATAATAATGAATGAAAAGGTTCTGACAGTGACAATATGCTTTACTTTGAAATAAATACAACAAGCCTGCATTCTGATGTTACTGGAACAGAAACTTTATTTGAATACTTTATATGAATTATACTGTATACAAACAAAATCTGACAATAGAGGCTTATATAAGAGAACGCTTGAGCTTGATTCAGTACAAATCTAGACAAAACCACTCACTGGTGCACTGGCCTTGTCACGTTCTGAAGCATACACCCTTAGCATAAGAAGTCACCACCATCAATCTATAAAGTTCCCTGAAACCATCTGCAAGCTCATTCAGACAGGTAGCTTAATTCTGTGTTGCATAGATTATATTTCTTGCAAGCCTCACCGCATGACTTCAGAAACAAAAGCGGTTAAATGCACACAATGCTAATGCCACGAAATGGAATAAAAGTGAAAGTGCTGTGTAGTCTTAAAATAGCACCACACTTCGACTCAACACAAAAGGATATCCAGGCGTGCAGTTAATGATGATGTAACAGCCTGGAGGAAATGGCTCATACACAGCGTTGAGTAATCTACAGATTTCTCATCGGATTAAGGTGCTTAAATGCATATAGCAACAACATCACACACACATCATACAGGATACATAAAAAATATTGCATAATAGATTTTTCAATATTACTCTGATCAGTGTCTATAATATGCACCATGATCAATCAGAGAGCTGGAGGACAAGCAGAATCAGGCGGGCAGTATATTTCAAATGACAAAGGAACTAAATGAAGGTAATTCACTGTGGAAAACAATGTAGAACTTCAGAAAGAGCACCGAGAATGTCTCCGCGCTGTTAGGAGCCCACCTGAGAATGTCTCAGCACTGCTAGGATCCAGTCTTGTGCAGTGGGACAGTCACATTTCAATGCAAAGTCTTTGTCCAGCACATAAACTTGACGGTGTGGCCAAAAAGACTTTTCTTTACCTATAAAGTGTTTTTTTCATTTGAAGTATCCTGCTGTCTTCAGGCTGTTTACACTTTGCATCAACATGTCTTTCATGTCTGGGGGTCTGTGTATTCACTCTTCACTCTGTACTTTCCCATGTAAACTCACATTTAAAAAATGCGGGCTCTGCTTTACATTCATTCACTTTCTTTAAAGGGCAGTACAGTTTTAAACCAGAGCTCATAGCCTGAGAAAGCAAGTATAGCCCACTCTGGCTAACCTGGCCAAGGGCTAGGTGTTGCTAATTGTCCAGGAATCCTGGATCGTCCTGGGTTTGGGATGAATGATTTGTTTGAGTGTCCAGGATTGGCCATTCTGATTAAAACTGGACCGTGAGTGATCACTTTCAAGGGTGGGCTGAAGAGGACTGATAGAGGATATTGGTTTCAGGATAGGGGAGCTAAGCAGTTAGAGTGACCCCTGCTGGTCGCGTTCAATGCTGTGCAGTATAGCTTTTACAGCAGAACACACTATCTTGCCTCCACATTCCATTGACAGTGAAGGACAATTTGACCATGAGTCAAAAAGGCTTTTGATGCAGACAGCAGATGGCATAGATCTGCACCCCCCATAACCCCAGCCTTGTAAATCCTGCATGCTCCCTGTTTAGGAAGATGAAGGCAAGGTGTAAACAGCCCGCATGTATACAGTACTGTCAATCATGTTAAATGGTGTGCTCTCTGATTGAAAGATCCATGATTTCTGAGAGCAACTTCTGATGGCTTTGATTACAAAGTCCTGACCTGCTTCGATTCAGAAACCCCCCTGAATTCCCTCCAATTACATTCCAAGCAACAAAGTATATGTATATATATATCACATGTTACCTTATATTCTATATTTATTTGTGATGTGATAAATACATTAACTGTTAAACACAGAAAATGATTATCAAGCTTTTCTGGCTGGAAAGCTATCAAAGTTCATAGATAGCTGTAAAGAGTAGCTTCAAAAGCAAAGGAGGAGGAGAGTCGCTGTAGCCTCTTTTCCACTGGAGAGCTGACCAACTGCCACGACCATGTTGTGCCATTTCGGGAATAGGGGGAAATCAGAGTGATGGCAGTGGGTCAGCGACAGCATCTGGGGTATGCAATAAAGTAATCGTAGATAGTGATGCTGTGGTCGCTCCTTGATTGACTATGTAGAAGATTTTTGGACTGCTCTTGGCTTCGAAACAGCAAATGGGTTACATGAATTTAATCATGCTGTGGATACGGGATATACATTCCTAATGTCTTCGATATTCAAGTATTCAAAAAAAGAAATGGAAAGCCTGAATAATAATTCAGCCATTGAGATGTAATGCGTTCAGAGTGCTTGGATGCGAAAGCACATGAGAACATCCCAAAAAAAAAAGTGGTACATCCAAAAAAATGATTTCTATGGTTTTTTAAATTAAATTATGTATATTATTCATAAATAATGATCTGATCTTAAATGTGTCTATTCAAATCCATTTCATGTAACTTTCTCTGAGGTAGCTTTAGGCAAGAAAATGCTTCAGATGTGAGATTCCCAACTGGGAACTGTGACTAAGGTTTTCTACATTGGAGCGTTTCACATCCAAACACTCTGAATGACTCGCTTTACATCTCAGGTCAATTAATTACACAGAAATTTCGCATTTAATGCCCGGGTATTAGCTACAACTGTATCATAGTGGACTGGTGTTAACAAACTAGCATAAAGGAATATTTAACAGCACACAGGGTCAATTTTGCATCGCCATAGCAATCTTCAAAAAGGTTTTAGTGTCCAGGCAACAGTAACAGAAGATGCCTCAGAGGAGCCAACGAGCGCTTGCTAACACTGGAGATGCTACAGGTGCAGTGGTAGATGGCGAGGACCCCGCCCTTCATGCGTCTTGAGTATCAGGATTATATCCGGACAAGGCCAAGCTACTTTAAAGCAACGCACCCAAGACAGGTACAAGTCCAGTCACCACTTCAGTAGGTGGTCCGAGATGCATTTGAGCAACATGTTATCTCTCCAAAACACATTCCAGAACCAAAACTCTTTCTAGTACAACCTCCTTCAATAGTCATGGAGGATACGAATGGTCCACGCAACATGGACAGACACTAGGGTGCGAAACAAACCACAGAAGACTTACAGGAACCGTGCAGTATTCAAAATTTACATCAATCGAACCGGCACATCAATCGAATTTCAGCGTAACCGACTGGAGATGCGTTAGCCTACTATGAGTAAATGCATGTAGCTGAAATCCTATCAGGATACAATCCAGATACTAGTCACGTGAAGGTGTAAACGGGGCCTTTGTCTGCTTGGTCGATGATCTGCCAGTATGTGACACTGAGAACAGAGCAACATCTTGTATCATTGGGGATTTTTGGGTTCTTGCTAAATAGTAAGTTAGCAGCTAGTTAGCCTAGCTAGCATAGTCTTCGCAGTCACGTCCTGAACAGCATGTCCTTGGCAACATGCTTAATTTAAGGCACTTGTGTTACTTGGTCATAAAAAAATCTTGCAGTATACACACTTTACATGTGAGCAAAACTGTCACACGTTTTTATTATAAAACCTGGTTTCATATTAAATTAGTAGCACCTGACAAAATATGAGAATGAGACAGCTAATGAATAATGTCTTGTTGGGTTGGATGCCATTCACTGATTACTTAAATCTGCATGCATGTTATACCATGCTGAATTCTATCATCCATATGATAAGATTATTTTTGCTACTTCTACAGTACTTTAATAAATGTAAAAATCTGTCAGTGATGAGCAGATTTCCAGTCTTCATTAGGCCATTCTACCTGAATAGTGTTGCTGCTCTAAGCAGTTTTAGCTAACCATGCCCAAGAACCAGTCTCGGACATGGTCTGTAAGTGCCAAAACGCGTCCAGATTAAAAATCATTTTCTCAACAGTGATCAAGAGTGGAAAAGAGGCTTTTGGACAAGACTTTTAGGCGGCATAGCACATAGTTTGGATACTTTGACAAAGCCTCAAGATGGCGTGAATTGGGGTAGTCAGGCCCGTTACATCAGCCAAGGGCTTGTATTTGTTCTCCCTGTTTACCCAGAGGTAGGTCCTGCCTAGCTCCAGAGCAGGGGAGAGGCAGTGATCCAAAGGCCCAATCTTTAGAGAGTTTCCAGAGAATATCATGGTTCTGTTGAACTCCAGCACCTCCTTCAGCACCACAAAGCGTTCATTCTGCTTCACTGCCACACTCTCCACCGTTCCCAACACCACTGCAAACACACACAACGAATTCAAGTGAATATTAGTCGCAGGGAACAGACCGGGAAATGCAACAAGTGGGTCATTCTACCATTGTGATGGAGTCATAGAGGTTCCTAATGATGTCCTGAGATAATCCATCCCATGCAGCTTTAATATTCTTATGTCTTTGGCAATGTTGATGTGGTAAGCCTAACCTTAACCTTAGTCATTGTAACAGGTGCCACATTTAGTCCTAAGTCATGCAGCAGTCTGCCAATGATGCTGGCACCCACAAGATGTCTCATGGAGGGCATCACTGCTCCGTTAACAACCGTAATCATGTCTGTTGGGTCACTTCATTTATCGGTTCTCTCTCTCTCTCCCTGGGTCCTGTAGGTATCCCAGATTCTTTACGGTGATGACTAGTTGATTAGTCCACCCTGCTTCCCAGAGCCCTATGATGCAACCTCTGAACTCGTCTAACTGCTCAAATAGCTTTCAAACTCTTCTCTGAGGCTACCAGCACAACCACATGAGTCAGAATGGAAATCACGCACAAAAGGAGGTCAGATACAGCAACGAGGCCCGTCCATGCTTACGTCACATGCACGGCCAGGTGTGAAACTTGAATTATCACAATGTCCAACCTACCCCGAAGTTTTACTCCTTCTAGAATTGTTTCGTTGATGCTAAGTGCATACATAGGCAGTAATTGGGATGTCAAAATGATTGAAGATAAACAACATTTTTTGATGTGCTGTTTTCCAAGCACATGAAAACATTTACTTTAGGAATATAACTAAGAGAAAACGTACATCAGCTTTCCCTGGACTATTCTTGAGCCCATTTTCTTCAAAGTCTACCACAATGATAGAATGACCCATGTGCAAATGTGCATCATGTACCATCTCAGTGCATGTAGCAAGAATAATTAGTACCTGGCTGTTGGCAAATAGTAGACACGTTGTAGTCCAACAGGGGCCGAATAAGCGTCACCTCTGAAACAAAATAAGTCAAATACACAGTAAGGCAACTTGTGATGCAACACTTTGATGATTCATTGTTAGTTCAGTCCATGAGTCCATCTATTAGGTTGACTACTGGAGTTATATGATTCAGATGATGATTCAGATATGATCCTGCCCCCATATATTCCAGCCTACAGCCTGAGTATATTTATCTAGGTGTGTAAGGTAACGAATATGAAAGTGTTAAGCTTCAAATGTGTCAGTTGTAGGTTGATTCATACCTGCCTGTGTGCCATTACTTGGCTTGGGAATGAGTTGTCCAGCACAGCAGCCCCACAGGGACGTATTGTAGTAAAAGTGCCCACAGCAGAAATGGTCAGGCTGGATGTTGTAGACCAAGGTATTCTCTGCTGAGTGGCAGCACTTTTGCTCCTTATTGGTCAGCAGCACATTACCACAACATTCAGCCTCGTTTTTGTTGATCTTGTCTGTCAGTTTGTGGAGGTGGCCAGAACAGCACAGGTGGGTATCATCGCTAGAATTGTAGCCTTGAGGGCCGCAGCAGGCCATGCCCGGCAGGCGTTTATGTCTGAGGACAAAGAAAAGAATAAGATGGTTGGAAAATTGCCTAGAGTGTAAATTGCAACAGATTCTGTAGAATTTCCTAATGAACTCACCAGACAAAAAAATGGGTCACCTGTATCTGAAACGTACCTATAGCCTGTAACATCTATAGGAGCACAAATAACAGCTGATCAAAGAAGTGCGCAGGGAGTTTCCTGTAGACTGGGGTTTTGTGCCACTGCTGGTAGACCCCTATGACCATACGCTTCCATACACCTGCAGATTCAGCTACTTCCTTCACACTATGGTCTTGGGTCATGCCCATGAGACATTCCCTGCACTGTAGCACCTCTTCTCATTTTATATATCCCGTCACACACCACACAGACAAAATTGCATATTTGGGCAAATGCAGGGGTGTACATGCAGTCCAAAGCCGCCTCTTTGTCTAAAGAACCATATCTGCCTTTCCGGGAGTGGAACAGAGGGTCTGCCAGGAACCTCAGATATATACTATGATGCATTCATATCATGTCTATAGTCGATCTGTACCTCGAGCCCTACGAACTTCAAGTACAGCTCGACTCGAACTGCCATCCCTGAAGACTCATGGAAGACAAGACTCTTCTCTGTCCTGGCTCCCAGATGGTGGAATGAACTGGCTGTCTGAACAGCGGAGTCTCTCACTGTCTTCAAACGCAGACTGAAGACCCATCTCTTTGTAATGCACTTAAGTGAGCACTAGTAGATGTGTAAGTTGTGTGTATGTACTTGTGTTGCACTTACAATGATCTTTTCTTTTCTATAGGTATGAGTTCTGGGCTGGGGTTGCCAGGTAGGGCTCTTTTTGCTTTATATGTCTGTGTATTAATCTCTAGGTATCAGCACTGGCACCCTGTTCGGGCAGTGTCTGAGCTCATGGTGAGTTCTAGGCTCTAAACTTCCTGTACTAGCTGGACTATTATCCAACGGAACACTAAGCACGGTTGTAAGTTGTTCTGGATAAGAGCGTCTTCTAAATGCCATAAATGTAAATGTAAATATAATCTCCCCAGTGTTTAGAACACTCTTCAGCTGGTCATACACAGAAGCAGAATGTACTCATGTACATTAACCAAGTTGCTACAGAGTCAGACAAGTGAGCCGTAGCAGTCCAGACATTCTCGTGCAACGCCATCTGCAGGAGCACAAAGCTACTACCACCTTAAACATGTAAGGTTTGTCCGACGCATGTATCATTTCATATCAACTGTCGTGCTCCAGTATCAGACCGAATCGCATTGCAGCAACGTTTGACGCATCGTAAACAAACTGATTATCGGCTGATTATCGGCTGAAAGAACCAAAGTAGTCTTGTATGCAGGTTTGTATGTGGTGGGTGATGTGCATGATGAGAAACTGCAAGGGGTGGGCCGGCTGTAGAATCTTCAAGAGTGGTTCCGCAAATAGCCAATTCATTTTGAAGGCAAAGACAAGCCAGACAGAAACGTGCTTGGCAGTGGGGGTTGGTTGTGTCATCTGGGGTGGCCAATCAGATTTCGGGTATGCTACTGGCCACCCCTCTAGAACTACGTTATCAACTGCAATGCTGAAGATCGGCATTAATCAATTACGAATCAGGAATAGACCCCCGTCGGTCTTAATACTCGTTTCAGTCTTGCCCAGAGTAACACTAACGAGCCTTAAACAAGATCAAGGATTCTACATACACCCACTATAATCACTTGTGCTCCGTCACAAAGCATTTACTAATGTTGCTGCTTGGCACTGACCCAAAACCCAAAGTTTACACTTAAGAGTATTTTGTCATGTCACAGAAGGGAATCCCAAGATTAAGTGGATTTGATATGACTTGCTAACATGCCTGTTTATATAATCTCCTTGAAAGCCCTGAGGCTGCGCTAGAAACAGTCACCAACCTGGCGTAGCTACTTAGTCTTAAGAGATAGGGGAATGTGCTAACAGAAGCAGGGTAATGCTTATAAATAAACACTGGGACATGCCGCAGAAAAAACTCACGGTGTTGTTGCGGTTACTTAAGTGCATAGGGGAGTATCTTGAACATCCATCAAAAACAAATGATGAAAAATAAACAGAAAAGTGAATTAAATTAAATTAATAAAATAGAAGAAAGTCAAATGGCAACTTCCAGCACTGCTCAATATCTGTACCCAGCGCCTTATCTTCACCAGACCACGAAAAAGTCACCGTGTGACTTAAAAGGCTGTAGATAAACAGGAAAATGCTTATCTGATCAAATGCTGTGGTTTGGATGCAGGGCAAAGCCACCTCTTTGTTAAACAAACCATATCTGCCTTTCCGGGACGGGAGCAATCACAGGGGGTCTGCCACGGATATGATAAAACATGTCTGATGTATAATCTCCCCAATATTTAGAACTCTCTTCAGCCGGTCGTCCACAGAAGAAGCTTCTCGTGCACATTAACCATGTTGCTACAGAGGCAGATAAGCGAGCAGTAGCAGCCCAGACTCAGACATTCTCTGGGAGCTTCTACATACTTTTGGCTTCACATGCTGTCTGGTTTATTGCACTGAGACACTGGGTGTGTTCCAAGCAATAAGCATGTCCTCTTTGGCTGTCTGCTTTCTGCAGACGGCAGGTCAGTGCCAGCACACATTCCGAACATTAGACATTTGATGTTTTGCACGTAGCCACAGCTTTGAGCACATGGATCTCATTCTGGGAGGCAATTTAGTCGCTGTATGTCTCCTTCAACAAAACTCAGACGCACACAACCGGGAGACAAAGAAGTTGGCCGTCAGTCAGCAGTACTGGAGCGCTGCTACTCCAAATACACGATGCTTGCGATCTGGTGACAAGCACGTGCTAATGGTGAGAATGGAATACTGGTAGACTTATGCATACAGCAGTTCTGAATGTAGCACTTGGGGCATTTTACAGCCCAATTTCTTTGTCAAGTTGGATCCGGTTTCTGGCTAATTCGATTTTTTACCTTGCAAGGTCCCTCATTATAGGCCTTTATTATAATCTGACCAAGCAGGCTGCAGGTCTCATTATATCTGGATATATGGAAGTCATCTAATATACAGGTTATAATATACATACCATATGGGATTTTACTGTGGGATCTCATTTCTGGTTCAGACAAACTTTTCTTGGCTTCATGTATTGCCGTACAGGTATGCTGCATGATTTTTTTCCCCATGCCTGTACCGACATCGGGAATCTCGAGTATACTAGTATAACCAGAGCCATTAAAACGAGTACAGGTCATGGTGTAGTTAAGCGTATAACATGTATATCGTCGCTGTCCAATGAAAAACATGTATCTCCATTTTTGTTGGTTTTTACTTTTATGCCTCATTTGATTACATGAGTTGCTTTTTACACTGTGTGGGAATTTCATGAAGAACAGACCAACAGAAATGGCCCCAAACTGCTTGGAAAGACGTCTGGTTCCATTGACTTACATTCAAATTAAATAAGGTTTTGGCCTCTCCTGTAAAGTTGCCATTTTGGAGATACCTGTTTTTCTTTGGACAGCGACGATATGATGGGCATTTCATACAGGGCAATTGGATTTGTTCAAATATATTTGCCTGGAGGTTAAAATTCTGTCTTTGAGCCAATCCCCACTGCCATATCTGCTCCTCATGCGCACATTCTCCAAACAATAGACCGGCGACCCGAGAATACAGACCTTAAGATCACTAAATGTGTTTGGGAACCATTAATGAGAAGCAGAAGCCAACTGTCTGAGACTGAACTTTGGAAATGTGGAAAAATATCCAGGTGGCTCTGGAGTCCAGACATAGTACTGCCGGCACACTGAATCCAACAAAAGTGTAGATGGCGAGTTGGAAACAGCTAACGTAGCCTCTTAGAAGTGCTCTGCGCTCTCAGATATGTGGACAAATCAATCAGCAAAAACCGGGAGTTCAATCCAAAAGGAGAGATTGCGGTTCTTTACCTGTGTCCATTGCAGCAGATATCCTCTCTGGGGTCAAAGGGTTTCGTTCCACAACACTGCTGGCCTGCTGGAAAGTGCACATGTTTCTGGCAGGCAGTGAAGTTCTGTGGAGAATAGGGTACATTCCCAGTGCATGTGGAGCCAGGCGGCTGGTTGCGGTAGAGATGTCCATTGCAGCACAGTGCTCCCTCTTCTGACAGTTCGTAAGATTCCGCACCGCAACACTGCAAACAGACACGCCCTAGTACATCAATTGTTGAATGGGTTCTCAGGGCCCCACAACATGGTCTATGTTTTTGCTAGGTCCTATTTCTCAACACACAGAGATTTGGGGGGACACTACATAGCACTGCCTTAGAAAACAATCAACCAGAAAGAGCAGGGCATCCACTCTTCCATTATTGTGGAAGTGCCGCAATCACTCATGGCAGTAATCTACCAACTAATGTTGGCAATTGGTTTTGCTGGTAAAAAATGAAAGGGTGGAAAACAATCAAAACTAAACATTTAAATCAACTAACCAAACAACAAACTATGCCAAGACTTTCAAGGGACCAAGCAATTTACTGGAAGAAGACTTGCAGTACGAGAACACAATAACTTTTTAATCTACAATCTTAACAGCCCAATTTCTTAAGAAACCTAAAACAAAACAATATAATAACATAGTATTCACTTACTTGAGAAAGGCCTGTTCCTTTTAAGAATGTTTTCCCTAAACAACAGATTTCTTTAGGAGAATTGAAAAATGCCTGTTCACAGGACGGTGTCTTGGAGTCAGCTGAGCCTGCTGTAAAGTATAGACGGAGTGAGCGAGCGAGAGAGAGGAAAAAGGGAGGAGACAGTGTATGCACATGACTGACGTGGAAATTTTTAAAGTGTGCTCAAACACAAGCAAATAGGCTACTGTATAACCCTGTAAAGTGCTTCTCCTATATATTCCCCTATATGGCCAGTATAACATGAATACTACATATGAATACTACCACTGCAGTGAGAGAGGTGAGGAGGGCCAGAAACGGCATACAGGGGAAGGCCGAAAATTACAGCATGATTCACAACTAGGGAAACCAAATAGTTGTCAGTTTCCGATGAGTCGAGAAATTGTTTCATCAGCTGCTTTGCGTGGGGTCTAGGCATGTGTGTAATCTGGCTTGGGAAGCTTGGGAAAGCAAGCAGGATGTGGACATAAATAAAAGTAGTTGAGGGTAATTCATCCCAGACCTTTAAGAGGCCCTTAGAAGTAGAGTAAGGAGTCATTATCTCACTCTAGGCCTACACCAGAGCTTACCATTTAGCTTAGCATTGAATTTAATGACATTAGGTAATGGCAAGTTACTTGTTACGAATGATGATAAATGCTTTACCTTGATCTATTTTTGTGTTGGAAGTGTTCCCATTTAACCTGCCACACACACAAACACACACACACACACACACACACACACACACACACACACACACACACACACACACACACACACACAATGATACACTCATTATGATTCATGTTTAGGCATTTGTATCTGATTTATGCTTCAACAGCAGCACTCATCCCTGCTGAAATCAAACCAGCAACAACCAGCATGCTGCCCTAAGCTGTAGGTAGGTCTAGCACTGGTTTAGCTGAGCAGAACTAATATCCAAAACAAAACATATGCTGGTTGTGTTGGTGATTAGCAATGCACAGGGTCTTGACCAGTGGTGTGTTACATGTAACTCATGTAACTGTAGATGTGTTCACAGTCGTCTGTAAGGTAGTGTGTTGGTGTATTCAGTAACTCCATTAACGATGTAGAATTGTGTTTAGTGTACTGTAAGTAGGTGGTGTTGGTGTAGCAGTAACTCAGTCTAGTGTAAATACATCGGCGTTAGTGTAGACTGCTAAGTACTGTGTTGGTGTTACAGTAAACTAACAGTAAGTGTAAATGTGTTTAGTGTACTGATAAGTAGCGTGTTGGTTTACACAGTAAACTCAGTAATGTGTGATGTGTTAGTGTAAACTGTAAGTCTGTGTTTGGTGGTACAGTACATCAGTAAGTTGATGCATGTTGTCTTAGTGTACTGTAAGTTTAGTGTGGTTGGTGTATCAGTAGCTCAATGTAAGTGTGTGATGTGATTAGTGTAATGCTGTAAGTATGCGATGTATGGCGTGTTACATGTACACCTCATTAAGTGTGATGATGGTGAGTTGTGTCTGTAAGGTAGTTTAGGTTTGGTGCGACAGTAAACTCATTAATGCTGTACATGTGTTCTGTGTAATCTGTTACAAGTAGTGTTGCTCGATGTAGCAGTAGCTGCAGATAAGTGTATATGCTGTTTAGTGTGCTTGTAGCGTGTGAATGTCGATGTACAGTAGCTCAGTAAGTGTAATGTGTTAGTGTGCTGTAAGTAGTGTGTTGGTGTACAGTAACTCAGTAAGTGTAATGTGTTAGTGTGCTGTAAGTAGTGCGTTGGTGAACTCCCCATACATTAGAAGGTAAATACTTTAGTACTTTTAAGTGGAGGTCTAAAGGGAGGAACTTCTACTTTAACTCAACTACACAGTTTGTGTACTTTGTCCACCACTAGCCCTGGCCACAGTGGTTCTCATTCCCAGTCTTATGGACTGAATGGCACATGTCTGTGCTGTCTGTCATCAAAGGGAATAACAGCAGACTGGGTCTGAAGCAAACTACTTACTCACACATTCTCAAATATTCACAGGCTCACTTATATGAAGATGGTGATTTGTTTTCCTGGGCTAGGCGCCAGTAAGTAACAGACAGGGAACTGGTAAGAACTCAGGTTTCGGAATAAAACGCTGCAGTTTAATAATATTTGGCCTCTAGGCAGTCATCTTTGTTTTCACACCTAGTGCCCTCCGAGCTCTACCATGCAGTGATAACACCACGTGCTGTCAAGCACGACTACTGGTATAGGCTTGGTGTAACACATATTCACATAAAACTTCTAAATAATACCACATACATTCAGGCAAAAGCACTTTCCGCGACTAAGCTATTGAGCAACATGACAATTAAACTTTTAGTCATCAATCTCGTCTGTAAAACAAGGCCTATACTTTCATTCTGCCATTAATTTTTTTCCTTCTGCGATGCCAACAATCTATGCAATATCACAATGTTTTGGCACTGAACCAAGGTACCCAATTTTCCTCTTGCTTCTGTAGTTTCTTACTGATCTCTGACATCCCTGTATAGACCAACATGGCCGGACACCAGCAAGAGCATCGTATGCTGTGTTTTGGATGCTGAAATGCTGGTCACTGGCAAAACCAACATATGGGGCATTATGATGTTGGTTTGCATGACCATGCCAGCACCAAACCAACACTATGCCATCCTAAATATGAAACACATGCCAATCAGCATGTATGGGTGTAGGTGATCTGCAAGAATGGCTTCCAGATAGATGAGTGGGCCCAGAGAATGCCATGAAATGTGACTTCCTTTATGAGCTATGTCCCTTCGCCATCATAATAATGTGACTCGACTGCGTATTTTCGCCATTACTGGCATGCTACCACAAGAGACCTGCCTATGCTAGTATGTTTTTCTCGCCAGGGACCAAAGCTAATTTAAATGGCGTTATGTTTATGTTTTTTCTGAAGTGAGGTCATTACAGTCAGCTTCCACATTTCTGTTTGCTTCGTGGTAAAATCGCTGCCAATCGAAATAACAATCCACAGGTGGCGCCATTCTATATACATCATTGCAGCTAAACCGAGCCTCAAGATTTCTCCGTAAAGTGACCGATCCCAGCCATCCCATAGATTCAGTCAGTTCCATCGCCAGCACACTTCGTTAAGCATGATGAAATGGCATCATGATTTCAAACTGAAATCTTAAAAATGGAGTGACGACATAAACAGTCCCTCAGGAAACAAAGAAGTATATAAAGGGCAGGACTTACAGGTTAGGAGAACTGCAATCTCCCGTTGGGTTAGCTGAAACAGGTTAAGGTGAGACATCATTTACAGTTGAGCATTTTAACTTTAGACAAGCTTCACAACTCCTTCCATAAAGAACAGGCATGGTAAAGCCTACTTTAGACTGAGGAATGTGTCCTGTTAGACCCCATGTGGCTCCATACTTCCATTATTCACAACTTCACTGCTTGATTAGTGTACTACATCATTACTACACACATGTTCCTATTCATAATTTACAGTAGGTAACAGAACCTTTGACTTAGTAATGCACATATATGACGAATACCTGCAGCATGAAGTTCCATTACTGGGTTTTACTTTTAATCGTACTTTGTAAGAATCTTCAGTGATTAATCTGTGGCTAGACTGGTACTACAATTAAGCCATCCAACAGACAAGGCAAAAGAGGTCTACACCTCCAGCAGTCAAAACAGAGAGAAAGCCTGTACAAACATGTTTATACAGAAACAATTTATCTAGCATTGTTTTTTACCGCTTTCATGCATACTGATTAAGAAGTCGCGCAGACCAAGGTAAGAGTTCTGTGCTCATGCACAGGCACTGCGTCACTGTTATATGTTAGGGTTCGCCGCAGCGACATGATCTGCTGAAGTCCGGCTGATTCCTTCTATTCCAGATAAAACTGTGTGGACTACAGTCCTCAAGTGTCGTTCTTCCCTTTCGAATAATTCTGTGGAGGAGAGAGTGTTTGTGATTTCAGACTGACCAGACAAAAAACCACAGACACCCCCTTGTTAGAATGACCATTCACAGTCGTTTTTCAACACGTTTCCCTAGATCGTTAGTGTGTCCGTGAAGATAAACTACTGTGATGCTAGCTATGAGCAGGCCAAAGAAACTCGCCTGCGGATGTTAGCTGCTTCAGCACCAGCTAATCTGCAAGCAGTTCAGCTTTCTGTCATTCCTATACTGATAACTAGACATGCACGCACTGCGCTTCTGCGCTCGCAAAAATCAACTACGTGGTCTCTTTTCAGTACTATGTTATCTCCTTCATACCCTTGCAACTGAAACTATGCCTGGGAAACCTTTGAAAAACATTCAAAAGTCACACGGCATGTTTATCAATCTTAATAATCTAATATCCAGTTTGGTGGAAAGAGTGAACCGTTACTCATTTCCCAACTGAAGACAGGAGATGTATGTTCATGTGGTTGGATGTGAGGAAAAGCTATTAAACTAGAAAAGAGCCCAAAACCTGTTAAACCTAGCATTGGTTGCTACTGAAGCATCGGTGCCTTAATGGTGTGTAAATTAGCAGTCAGCCAACACTGGAACAGCGAACCAATTTGGGACGCCCTAAATACCAGAGGGTATTTTACACACAACATGTTTTCATGAGCAGATCACGATTCATTACTAGTACTCAAAAAAAAAGTAAGTTGCAGTTCTATTAGGAAGGAAGATAAAGACTACAAGGAACATTAAATAACGATGAATTTTGACTGATAGGGACAATACTTATTAGGCTACACATACAGAAGTAGTGTCTCTCTGTATGGCATTGGGCCGCCGTGTTTGCTAGCGCAATACAGCCAACATCTCAGCAGACGTAGAGGTTTCTGTTATAATCCTTTATATGTATACGGTAAGAGGGCTAGTTATAATAAAATAACTTAATCAGCAGAAACAAGATCAAGGTTTCTGACTGCTCCCTGGGGAATCAGCATCCTGCATGGTGTAGTGCTTTTCTTGTAAGCACTGGGAGCTTTGACTTTCCAGACTTGGAGATGTTGGTTACATTCTTCGTTTATGTTACAAAGTGGAGTGGAGGTAGGCGTTGAGTTATGGAAGAAACTGTTTATGTACATGTTCTGGGAGTTTCCTAAAATCGATTTTTACAGAGGATGTATTATCCAAACATGTTATTTGCTATCTCTATTGCATTATCAGTCATTTTACAACTTTTTACAAGTTTGCGCTATATATATATATATATCGTCGCTGTCCAATGAAAACCATGTATCTCCATTTTTGACAATTTTTACTTTTATGTATCATTGGATCACATGAGCTGCTGTTTACACTGTGTGTGAATTTCATGATGATTGGAGGAACAGAAATGACCCAAAGATGACTTGGTTCAATTGACGTACATTAGAATTAAATTGGGTTTTGGCCTCTCCTGGAAAGTTGCTATTTTGGAGATACTTGTTTTTCTTTGGACAGCAACGATATATATATATATATATATATATATATATATATATATATATATATATATATATATATATATATATATACATACAATAATTAGCTTTTTTTTCTTAAACCTGACAGTGCTTGGCTCTGGTGGATCATCGGTAGCACAGTCCTATGACATTAGCACTATTAGAAAATGCAAAATGGAATGTTCTACCAAGACTGCTTTGTCATGCCAATGGAAGAGAGTTGACACACAACATTAGGCAGAGACAATATTGTTGGGGTACATGATATAAAGCTGGCGGAATTAAACACTACCATGCAAGCTAAAAAGTGCTGCATTCAGGTTCAATTCACTGTTAAAACTGGCAATTGGGTACTGGGCCAATTCCAACCTTGTTTACTGATATCTGTGATGGACACAGAGGCAAGACAGAGGAGTAATAGTTGATTACTGTATTACTGTGTGCCTGTATAGGCCAGCTTTACTGTTATTTTGAACAAACCCGCTTTATATGAAACAGTACATAGGCAGAGCTATCCTTGGGGGCATTTCACTTATATACAGTGTGAGTCACCCAAGAATAGGACTTCAGCTTTAGAGGCCTTTCTACAGATCAGTCATCCACTTGAACCGTGAGCTCCTCGGATTGTGCTAGCCTCGTCATCCCTGCTAGCTTTATTTGCAATCGGTGCTGTTACTGTGCTGCACAGAGGCATGGAACCAAACCTGCTCTTCTCCAGTGCACTGGTCCAAGGTAACCAATGCAGGTAGCACAGCTAGCTAATGGATGTCATTTAAATCAGCTAGATTTGGACATTTTAACTGTTAAGGCAACATTACAGACAAACAGCTACTGCATGATTAGCACAGCTAGCTAATGGATGTCATTTAAATCAGCTAGATTTGGACATTTTAACTATTAAGGCACATTACAGACAAACAGCTACTGCATGAGTACATCTTATCAAACTTGAGCAACATTAAACACTGGTATATATGTTGTGTATCTTGAAAACGTCTTCAAGTATTGTGATATTATACTTTTGCTATATCACCCAACCCGCTTTAAGGCATGTCCCTTAACTACAGTTCACATTTTTGTTCAAATCATTTTGGGAGCCAGGATACACTGAATATGCCTACTTGTGTCACAGCATGATGTGTGAGCGGAAGCCTTGTTGTGGACAACTCCTTTGCAGCAGATCTGATTGAGGGGGTTGTAAGCCTTGGATCCGCAGCAATACGACACAGTCTGGCTTAAACCAACCGTAAGTGTATCTGCAAGATGAAAAGCCAGAGAAGACATGCGTTATTTGTGCAAACAGTTTAGGCAGGATGCTAGAATCAAACCTTATGGATTAAAACAAACACTAAGTACCCAGTCTATTACTAGTGGTCCTTGTGAGTCACAAAGTACAAAGGTGGTGCTTGAATGTCAAATGTTTTTCATCAATTGTACACTTTTTCCTGTTTATACCCTTTTTCTATGTTAGGGATGTGGAGAAGTGTGTGCACGCCTGGATGCATTTTCCCTTTGGAGCTGAACTGGCATCTGGCCATACTGTGGTTGTGCGTATTCCCAGTGCCTGAGTCAGCATCCGTTCCGGAGGCAGGCCCACAGCCGGTCTGCTTATGGGCTATAATTGATGGAACAACTCCAGGCACAGTTAATGACTATTGCACATCTTTTCATTGTAGTCTGCTGCTTCTTTTCTTATCTGAGACAGACGTGACTCTCTGTGGAACATGTAAAAGATGGGACGCTCAGTGTGGAACATATGAGTTGGCATGATAACTAAAATAACATCCTGTCACTTCATTTCTGGGCACTAAAAGCATTTTTCACTGATTGTTTTAGCCTGGTCAGATTTCAGATTTGAACCCTTTTAATGTTCTTTCTGTAGAGGATTGTCTGAATGTCCACCCACAAAACCCTCATTTTAAAGAAATCAAAGGGAAACGTTTCCAGCATGTGAAAAGAATGGCTCCAATGGAATGAGACACATGCACTCCAGAGTGTGGCATCAATACAAAGTGGTGTTCCCCCATTGGGAAACTTGGGAAAAATCCCATACTGCTGTTAACACAGTAAAACATTTGGGCAAAGACTTTGAGCTACATAGCAAAGTGTGGGGGAAGTAGCTGAATTGGCAGGTGTATGGAAGCATATGGTCATAAGTCTCTACCAGCAATGGCAACAATCCCAGAAAAATTCCAGGAAACTCTCTATAGAATTGTGCCAGGGAAGGGATCCACCAAATTGGGCAGATGCCAAATTCTTTAATGCCAGAGTGGCTGCACATTGATGCGGCGTACATCCAGAAACTTGTTCAGTCCATGCCAAACTGTTGTTTGTGTTCAGGGAGGTATTTACAGGGGAAGGCGACATTTTTATTGTCCTGTTCCGATTCCGATTGTTGAAGGAGCTTCATAATTCCAGATGCTTGGTCTTCTTTCAAACATTTCTACACTGGAACCCTCAGGGTCCCCTTGGTGTGCTTCTGTATGGTACAATGATGGCTTTGTATACCCATCTCACCTAGAGCGCCAGTTGCCCCGCTTCTATGTGAGCCTACAGGCTGCTTTCAGCAGGGGTTGCTTTCCTGCCAGCCTAAATTATATAATTAATGGGCATGCACAAGCATTCCCCCCAACGGTCCCAAAGGCTACACATGCTAACTCACTTCATCTGTTTGCTTAATAGGTTGTTGTACAGAGCATTAAAAGCTTAAATACCAGATAATGAAAGTCTAACAGGAACACTCTCTCCTTCCTGGAGACTTCAACCACACCAATTACCATAATACCCACACAAAGTATAAACACTTCATCAGCTTCCCAACCATAGAAGACAAAGCACCTGACCACTGCTGCAGCACCATCAAGGACACATATCAGGCAACCACTTGTGCACCACTCTGAGCTATCCAAGAGTTGGCAGCGAGAAAGAGAACAAGACGGAGAGAGACAGAGAGAGAGAGAGAAAGCAGTCGCAGGAGCCTTTACTATCTAATAGAGATTTGGTCAAAGCCTATATAAATAACTTGATGCAGATTTTATGTAAATTAGACATATTCTACATTTACAGTTGTGCTTGGAAGTTTGTGAACTCTTTAGAAAAATGATTTTTGAAAAAATGACTTTGAACTCTTGGCCAACTAACAGAGATCCCTTCAAGAGCAAGGTGGACAACGGTCTGCATGGTCACAGAGTAACCCAGGGTAACGTCTAAGCAACTAAAGTCCTATTGTAAAAAGAAGGCAGCTGCCTGTGTGCAGTTTGCTAAAGTTCTCATGGACAAGTCAGTAGGCTATTGGAGCAATGTTTATGGATGATGGAGAAAATCGTTTTTTTGGTTTACATGCATTATCTCTGTAGAGAGAGTCCGTTTGGCTGCATCTGGGCCAAGACGGCTTGCCTACATGCACACAGACTGACACGATGACTGCCCTTAACACCACATCAATGTCACCAAAGACAAAGACCAGTCCCACTTTTGTCTTAGAGACGACCAACAAATCTGTGTATGCAGGCATCGTGTTTAGCACCAATACAAACGGTTTGTTGTTGCGCATCACATGTCCAGAAGGGCTGGTGTCACTTCACCTCCACCCCTACCATAAAATCTGCAGGAACTGGGTGAGAGTGTTCAAGCTGCATGGGATGGTTATAACAGGACACCATTAGGAACCTCTACAACTCTATGTCGAGATGCCAAACCCTGGTTCTCCAGTGGGCTCAGCAACTGCCCACAGCCAAGAAAGAGGCTTACAGGATACATACAAAAGGGCAAAGCATGCACTAAACAAACTTCTTACAGTAGATAACCCCACCAGCAGTTCTCCTTCAATGACTGATTCTCCATCTGGGCTCCAAATCATAACAAACTACTATCTTAAAGCTTCAAATACAGCAGCAGGAACCGTGCTGCTGAACCATCTCCACAACTTTTACTCAATAAGTGCAACCACAAAAGACAACATCTCAACCTTTACCCCAAGTCTGGCTAAAGCCTGTCTGGTATACTGTCTGCCGCCTCTTCCCACCCTACACCTTCTCTCACGTCCACACCTGCAACATCACACCCCCAGGTCAGTTATGTTCAGCTGTGTTTTCATAAACTGCTTTTCCCCTTTGTCTCTGCTGTACCTCCGTGCTTTACAATACATCGTCATACAAGTCCCTAAAGCACAGAAGGTCTCCTCCCTGAGTGATTAAAGGCCAGATGTTCTAACCTCAAAGTCATGACTAATGTCCTCCAAGACCCTCTTCAGTTTCGATATATATATATAGCTAAGGGGTCTGTTAGGTGATGCCAAAGAATGTGTCTTTGTACTACACCCTGGAGGACCCTAACGCTATTAGGACCATCATTCTTGACCTTCTTCTAGATAAACCCTGGCTACTTAACGCCCATTTGTCTGCTACTGGATCCACAACTCCTTGTGTAGTACAGTAAGCAGCATGTTAAGGTTGGTGACCACACTGCAGACCTTCTCTCCCTCAACGTGCTCCTTTCTGATGCTCCGCAGGGCTGTGTGTGCTCTGTCTCCTGCTCTACTCTCTCTCTCTCTAGTGACTGCACTTCCGACTCCTATTAAGCAGATAACGCTATACTGGTTAGTCTTATCTCAAACAGTGATGAGTCCTTGTAAAGGGAGGAAGTACCGTGACTGTTCTCCTGGTGTGGAGCTAACATCGTGGAGTTGAACACCCCATAAAAACCTGTGGAGATGCTCACTGATTTCTGAAAGAAACCCATCCCACTGCCTCCACTGGAAATGTGCTGGGAACCAGGATCTCAAAAGGCACGGACACACAGCAGTTGATGCACTTTGTGATTCAGCAGGGCATCTCAAGAAATGTGGGCTTCCTCAAACACTGCTGGTCGAGTTCTAAACTAGTGCAGCACATCCTTAATCTCCGTCTGGTTTGACTCTACATCTTTGCACACTGAGCACAAGCCACTGAGAATGGAGCCATGTGCACCTGTGAAATGGGGAAATCATTGGCAGATGGCCGCCTCTAAGAGTCATATTTTCAAATGAAGAAGAGGGCTGGGAAAATCAACGCATCATTTTCTTTCCCATCTGATTGAGAATCAGACCTTCCACCTCAGACCAGGAACTCCCACAGCAGCAGGTCACCACCCTTCTAAACAAGAACCCTCCTCACCCCCACCCCCCAGTGAACTACTTTCTTTCCCACCTTCCATGCCTCCATGACTCACGCTGTGGTTTGCTGGGACCCATCAAGCGTGGAATCACTGTGTGTTTCTTTCCAGACTGATACAAATCAATGACCTCTCTCTCTCTCTCACTTACTACCTCTTCTGGAATTCCTTGGAATGTATCCTCAGGTGCTATTGAGACCATTTAGTCAAATTTACACAGCTGTTAAATGATCTTTAGATGCAGCTAAAGGAACTAAAGTAAGCTAAAGGGAGCAATTACTTTTTCACACTGTGCCATGCGGTGCTTAATTGCTTTTGTCCATCAATATATGAAATGACTGTCTAAAAACAGGGGGCAAATGCTTTTTCACCACAATGTAAAAACATTAACGTCATCATATCGCCTGCATCTAAGCTAAATCAAGCAACCCCAGTGGGTGCCTTTGTCAAACTCTCAATAGGCTGTTCATAATTCCTTTGTAAGGGATCCAGAAATGCTCGCCGACATTCGCCTGCAGAAGCTTTTCAGACATTCCACAGTCAGACTGCTCCCTGTCCTGGGATCTCATATGGCCATGTATTTCAGAGGGGCAGTTTAGTCTGTAAGTTGTCTGGTCCTGTCATGATTCATTTCACACAGACAGGAGTCTGAGCACACTTGCCGTAACCCGTTAGACTGTCTACAGTTTCCGGGTATTTCAGACACCTCCATAACTCCATAACTAAAGCTTGCTGAGACTTTGAGAAACCAGGATTGATTCCACTTTATTACCAAGCCTCTAAGCATGTGGTCCACCACTTTCTCACAGAGAGCAGTCAAGCAAGAACCGATTATTGGAACCAGAAAATTACTAGGCTGAACAGATTTTGGGGGCATAGATAAACTTTCTTAGGACTTTCCAACCACCAACCCAACAAAATCACTAACAAAACATGTAATGGAATTCACAGAATATCACACACATAGCAAGTTAGATTCAGAAGAGAAGAAAGCCACAATGAGGACCATCTGAGCAGCCCTGGTAATCAGTTGGCGGACCACTGCATTGGAAAGCCTATACAGGAGGGCTACTAATTTTGGAATTCTGTACTCGCTTGCACTTCTTCCACTTGAGCCTTGATCGTCAGTGTACTGCACACTCTGTGGATTTGCTTGGCTGCCAAGTTTAGTGGGTGTGTTTGAGTAGGGAAACTCCAAAACTGTGTTGGAACACAGTAGCTTGCATAAACGGTTCAGTTAATTAGAAGTGATTATGTAATCAACCTGGATCGCAAATACAGATGAGAAGACTGGTCTATGCCACTGCTTCCAACAACCCGTTTGGCTCCTGCCATTTTTCTACCCGGCTGTCTTTTTCTCCCATGTGACACACATTTAGACCGTGAGCCTCTATGACTTTTTCAGCTGAGAGTAATATGCCAGCATACAGGACTAAACCTTGTATTCCCATTATGCCTTCCCATATTCCTTCCCATATAATTTAATGATAACTGGCATCAGTAGAAATCCAGTTTTTATTGGCTGTGATTTGAAGTTAAGGAGGTTTTTAGCGCAGTCTTTGGTCGGGGAAATGCCCAAACAGGCAACTTTGGTTTATTAGACCCAACAAGCTGTTTATTAGATTATAAACTGGAAGTTTGGCAGCCCCTCTAAGTACACCGACATGGGTGGGGGGGCTCTGCCTTGGTCTGGGAATGTCCAGACAGTTGTCTAAAAAGACTTTTGATCTCATTGAAGCTACCAGTTGAAATTATGCTCGAACAACCTTCCGGTCACCCGGACATCAAGCACGGGCATTTTCACTAATGAAGTGAAAGCCAGAAGGTGGACCTGTTTAACTAGGCAGAGACAGTCAGGATGTCACCATACAATTAGCCAAGACCCTGAGCAGCTGATTTCAAATGGATTCGGAAGCACTGTGTTCATAAAAACCAAACAGATAAACTGCATCCCCTAGGCTGTTAACAAGCCCCGGATAATTTGCCGCCTACGCTAGTATTTTGATGTCTGGGTCAGCTCCAGGCATGTGAGGCAATATGTGTTGAGATCATATCAGCACATCCCTTAACTCGGAAAAAAAGCACCAGCTACTTACTCTCGCAGCACGAACTCTCCAGTTTGTTGTAGGCAGCTCGTCCGCAGCAGGACAGGTTGGCACCTTGATGTATACTCCCATCGCAACAGGTGTACTTGTCAACTTCATAAGACAGATTTTCACACAGCCGGCTGGAAAAGAGAGAGAGAACGTGTTTCTACCCATCTGTATGCTACACACTGGAGCTTAGTCTTTAGGGACACATCCATCTCTGTCGTTCGAGGCTAGTATCAGGATTGCGCATGAAAGAAGAAAGCGTGTTTACCGTGAGTTGTCCTGGTCGTTGCAAGCAGCTGCAAAGAAACAAGGAAGAAGTCTATTGGCACAGTGATACTGAGATAACTACATCAGTTAGGTTTATTGAAAGACAGCCAGCTAACAAACTGGCTCAAGGTCCCCGTTACTTACTGAACCCTCTGAAATAGCAGCGTGAGATCATTTACTACCAGATACTGACGTAGCAATAAGAGAGTGGAGAGATTTGTGTCCCAGCAGATGGTGCTCTCCAGCAAACCGTTTTTTTTTTTTTTTCAAAGTTTTACAGCTAGAAAAGTGAGTCAGCATTACACTCACATTCACCACACAAACACACTCCGGCTGTATTATACAATCTGATGCAGCAATCACAGAGTGAATCACTGGCTATGCAAGAAGAAAATAAAGGGATCCTACAGAACTGTAATCAGCGCTAACTTAATCTTTATGACCCACATGAAGCGTGGTTATATTTAGCGCTTCTGGAGGGATATATATACCGAGAGAGAGAGAGAGAGAGAGAGAGAGAGAGAGAGAGAGAGAGAGAGAGAGAGAGAGAGAGAGAGAGAGAGAGAGAGAGAAAGAGAAAGAGAGAGAGAGACAGAGAGAGAGAGAAAGAGAGAGAGATACATAGACAGACAGATAGATACATAGACAGACAGATAGATACATGGGCAGATAGATAGATAGATAGATAGATAGATAGATAGATAGATAGATAGATAGATAGATAGATAGATAGATAGATAGATAGATAGATAGCCTTGCATGTCTCTCAACTTGGAATTTGACAGGAGAAGGCAAAGCTGTTGTAACTTACAATGGAAGTTAATCTGGAAGTGTTTTTTTTTTTTCTTCAAGTAATGTCAGACCATTTGGAGGTACACTATATAGACACTGATATATATATACAGATATATACACATATATATATATATATATATATATATATATATATATATATATATATATATATATATATATATATATATATATATATATATATATGTGCTAGTAACTTTCTCTTCCTCTCTCTATATATATATATAATATAAAATTGTAAAATTGTGTGTGCATATATATATATATATATATATATACACACAGATAGACACACACACAGTAAAAGAGAAGCACATGTTAGATCCTGAAACTCGTCCTCATGCCCTGCGCAAAACACACACTTACCCTGAGCAGAAGAGATCATGTATAAGCCCAGCAACACTGTAAAGCAAAAGAAAACAGAAAACAAATCCCTGAGAATGAGAGATAAGAGAGCCGGTATTCACTGCCAGCCACCACAAACAGATAACAGTAAGGATAAAAAAGGAGAAGATGCCCACTTACTGCAGCAGAGAGCGGAGCGCGCCATCACGCCTAACTCACTGAACATCTGAGCAAAAACGCGCGGGTTTAGGACTATAAACCGCTGGCCCCGCCTACTCGCTACCATGGGGGTATGGGGTGATGATTAGTCAACACGGCCAATTTAAGGTAGACTCGAGCTTCACCCCACTCCCAGCTGAGATCAGCACGACCTAAAACTGATCCCATGCGTAATTACTCGGGCATTCAAGAGGTGGGCACTCTGCCTAACCGAACGGTGACAGCAGACTAGACCGAACGCATGGTATGGGAACAATACCGCTATGACCATTTATTTACGTTTGCAGGGGCTTAACAGGTCCTACCCCGCTCTGTTCCTCCTAGCATGGCATTAAATGAAGACATTTCATAAGTGACTAGCTGAGCAGCAAATCGTGCGGTAACAGTTCATTTGTGACCAGTCCGACGACAGGATACAGGCGAATGCATGTGCTGCGCTCACACACGCACCCAGACAAGCCCACTGGTTCATGTGATGCTCTCCTCCTCCCACTGGCTGCCTCTGTCTCCTCAGCAGCAGCAGCAGCAGCAGCGAGCCAGAGCGCAGAGAGGAGGGGGGGGACTCGGGGAACTCAGAGTTTCCTCTCACTCTACAACTCGGAGAAAAGGCATCCGCTCCGCACAGCGCTCTCCATATTCAAGTACGTGAACGTGACAGTAGACACGTGAGGTTATATCGTGAGATATAAAGCTTTATAAATCAGTCACGCCACACGTTTCCATTGCGCCGAGCTGATTCAGCAATTCGGAGCGGGCGCCTCGCTCTGCAAGTCAGTATTCGCTTGGCCACGCCCATCGCGTGACGCAGTTCTGAGAAGCGTAATAAAAAGAAGCACGAACTGTTTTTTTAGAAAGCGAAAAAGCGGGAGAAAGAGAGTTGCAGGGATATGGTGAAACTTGCTTGGCTGGGGGCTTTTTATGAGATCATGAGCTGGCTGAAACTTTCACCCAGGAGACGCACGAACACTGTCACGAGGCTGTTCCTCGTCAAAAGAGGGCGCTGTTTGCGTTATGTCTGGACAACGCAGTCACAACCCTGCTAGAAAGCCCAGCCTGGAGCAGAATAGAGCAGCACGGCTGGTCTCCACCAGAAGCAGAATATGATGTGCTCTGGATGCTGCTCAGCAACAATGAAAGTCAATAAGCTGGTCACCACCAAAATCAGTGCATGTTGTAATTTGACACTGATATAAACCAGCACCAGAATACACCAGCATAAGCCAATGAGCATATCCAAGCTGGGTGACCAACTAAACCAGCACCAGCACTACACCAGCATGAACCGACACAGTCACCAGCATGACTGGTCACCAATAAAACCAGCATATGTTGTATTCCAACACTAGTATAAATCTACACCACGATAAACCAGCATAAGCCCGCTAAAACCAGCATGTAATACATAACAAACATGACCATGGTGGGATTACCAGCTAAACCAGTACCAGACCAGGATAAACCAGCTAAAACCAGCATGTTATACAGAACACATATGACCATGGTGGGATCACCAGCTAAACCAGTACCAGACCAGGATAAACCAGCCAAAACCAGCATGTAATACAGAACACATATGACCATGGTGGGATTACCAGCTAAACCAGTACCAGACCAGGATAAACCAGCACAAACCAGCTAAAACCAGCATGTAATACAGAACAAACATGACCATGGTGGGATCACCAGCTAAACCAGTACCAAACCAGGATAAACCAGCACAAACCAGTATGTAATGCATGGTGGTATGTGCTGTTTCTTTTTATTTTCACCATAAACCAGCATAGAATGGCTGGTCAGCAGCAAAAGCAGCAAGTGTTGTGTTTTAATGTTGGTACGACCATGACCATGTGTAAACTGAGAGACCAGGTTAACCAGTACCAGCACTATACCAGTGTAGGCCAACATAAACCAACATAGACCAGCATGGCTGGTCCCCAGCAAAAACAGTATGTGTTGTGTTTTAATGCTGGTATGATGGTCAATAAGCATATCTAAGCTGGGTGACCAACCAAACCAGCACCAGCACTACACCAGCATGAACCGACACAGTCACCAGCATAATTGGTCACCAATAAAACCAGCATATGTTGTATTTCAACACCATTATAAATCTATACCACGATAAACCAGCATAAACCTGCTAAAACCAGTATGTAATACATAACAAACATGGCCATGGTGGGATGACCAGCTAAACCAGTACCAGACCAGGATAAACCAGCTAAAACCAGCATGTAAACCAGCAAAAGCAGCAAGTGTTGTGTTTTAATGTTGGTACGACCATGACCATGTGTATACTGAGAGACCAGGTTAACCACTACCAGCACTATACCAGTGTAGGCCAACATAAACCAACATAGACCAGCATGGCTGGCCCCAGCAAAACCAGTATGTGTCATTCTGTGATACTGGTATGATGGTTAATGAGCATGACCATGGTGGGGTGACCGGCTAAACCACCACCAGACCAGCATAAACCAGTCCACAACATGACCAGTATATGTTGTGTTTTGACATTGATACGCTGGTCAGCAAGAATAGATGTTATGTTGGTCACCAGCAAAACCAGCATGTGTTGTGTAGTAATGCTGGTATATGGTCAACAAGCATAAAGTCAGCTAACATAGCTTGGTGACTTGCTAAAATAGTACCACTGTGGTAAAGGGGTTGAGGCAGGTTGCAAGTGTAGAGTGGCTGGGCTGTCCAAGAATCACAGTCAGAACAGGCATTGGGTCAAAACACAAAGAGGTATCAGCATAGATGCGCCCAGATACCAGAGCAGGGGTCAAAACCAAGAAAAAAATATACACAGCTGATTCAGACACAGCTCAGAAATCAACACAGAGACTTTGCAGAGAGGCAGAGCCAAGGAACAGAACAAGCTGCAAATTCAGATCAAGAACCCTAAGAACCACGGCTCAGAAATCAATACAGAGACTTTGCAAACAGGCAGAGCAAACAGTGGGGTAGAAATGGGTGGCCTGATGAGTCCTAAATCAGCAGGAAGTGTGTGAGAGTGAGTGAAAGAAGCCATGTGCAGTACCACACAGGCACCAGAGGAGGCGGTATGTGACAACCAGCACTAAACCAGTGTGAGCCAGAATGAACCGAGGTCTGGCATAGCTGGTCACCATTTAAACCAGCATGTTGTATTTTAATTGTCAACAAGCATGAACACGGTGGGATCACCAGGTAAACCAGCACCAACTAATACCAACATGAAATGAATGCTGGTCTGAGCTGTTTTTTTTCCAGCATTAACCAAAATAATCACCAACACAACCAACATATGTTGTGTTTTGACTTTGATAAGCTGGTCAGCAGAATGGAAGTTATCCTGACCAACAGCAAAACCAGCATGTGCTGTGGTTTAATGCTGGCATAATGGTTCACATGCATGTTTAAGCTGGGTGACTAGCTAAACCAATACCTGGACTATACCGGTGTAAACCAGCATAGACCAGCATGGCTGGTCAGCAATAAAACCAACATGTTTTTTTTTTGATCAAATATTTATTGTCATTTAAAGGGACAGAAAGAGAAAACAATCAATCAATATACCACCCTGCAACCCCGTCCCCACAATCCCACCCCACGACCCCTCCCTCCCATACCCCTCCCCATGGCACCCCACCCTCAAATGCCCAGATTAACATGAAAGAAAGTGAATACAATACAGTCGTAGAATAACTGAAGGTAAAAAGATGCAATAACAGTATTAATAATGATGATGATAATAACAGACAGTGAGCGGAGCTTGGATCAGAGTTCAGAGTAGTTCGGTAAACTTATCAACAGCATCTTCCCAGGCCTTTAACATGCTTCCTTTAGCACCATGGATATGAGCAGTCGACAATTCCAAGTTAATGACGTCCACACATGACAGGATCCATTGTCTCCAATTTACAGAATGAGGAGGGTGCCAGCGTAGAACTAGTATTTTTTTGGCAGCAGTCAGTCCAGCCATCCAAATTCTTTTTCCTGTACAGTTCAGGTTGCAAGAGGAATCGTCATTCAAGAGATAAAGCTCAACTGACAAAAGAATTTACATTCATGGTATTTAGCTGACGCTCTTATCCAGAGCGACTTACAAGGTTAATCATATGATAAGTGTTAGGAGTCTTGCCCATGGACTCTTATCGGTGTAGCACAGCGTAGTCACTCAGCCTGGGATTCGAACCCCAGTCTCCCACGTGTGGTGGTAACTACTTGGTGGGTAGAGGTGTTATCCTCTGAGCTACACCAACCATTGACTTCAGTAAGATGGCTGATAGAGTTGTAGAAACTTTACACCAAAACCTGTCTACTTTAGGGCATTCCCAGAACATGTGTAGAAATGTGCCATATTTGTTCTCAGAGCACAGTGTACATAAAGGAGAGGGTATAAGATGCATGTGGTAACGTCTACAGGGGGTTAAGTAAAATTTAAAAATAAAATTATAATGGATTAACTGATGGTTAGGATTTCTGGAGGATGAAATGATGTTATCCCAGACAGTTTGCCAGTCAATTTGGTCATTATGGAGTTTAAGCTCCTTTTCCCACCTGGAACCTGAATACTCAGCGGTTTGTATGTAGCACGAAGATGGGAAAACCAACATATATTGTGTTTTGTCACTTGTAAATTGGTCAGCAAGCATAGAAGCTATGCTAGTCACCAGCAAAAGCAGCAGCGGTTGTGCTTTGGGTGCTAGGAATCTGGTCAGCAGACACAGAAATTATACCAACAATGGTATAGTGGCCTGTGTGAGCAGGTAAACCAGCACCAGCACTATACCAGCTTAAACCAGTAAAGAGCAGCCGAAACCAACATCAAAATAACATAACAGCCATGCATGAAAACGTGTTTGCGTCCAATTGCTGTAGAAAGTTTTGTTAAAGGGGAACTGCTGGTTGAAGGGGACTAAGACTAGATTCATCAGCATTAGCATCCCACCCACGTAGATGGTTAAACCCACCTTCCTCCCGAAATTCTACAACTCCTTATAACAGTGTTAACTCGTCTAACACTCTTCATGAGTGTCCAAAGCACAGGCCGTTTCAGGTTTAGTGTAAGATTCTTTTATCACTGTGATGTATCTGTGATGAATAGTCATGTTTACTGTTGGGTTAGCTAGCTAATACATTAATAAACACTGGGCTTCTTATTCACACCAGTCAAAATTCAGTGGTGTGCAGTGCATTTTCTGGCTTTAGAAGTACTGAGGTCCAAAAATAAAGCATATTACAGGGGTTTGACTCAGACCCCACTTTACCACCCCAACCCCACACAGTAGGCAGCCAATAGGTAGTAGCATAAAATAAAACGATCCACACTGCAAGAGAAGTAGAGGCTAAAATAGAAACTAGACAAGACATAGAGCAAGCTGACAGTCTGATGGGCGTTTTAGACGTCTAATTACAAGTAGTAGCTTATGATGGGTATACCACAGACATACTGTGTCCAACAATTAAAAGCTCAACATCATTAAAGTTACCAAAATATGTTATGAGCTTCCTGGACTGTGGGAAACAATGAGTCGCCTCTGTGGTGTTCTGGGGTTGGTTAAATGATGTGGAAATGGGCCCTCTACCTTGAACAACTAGTAAACGCCAGGGAAGGTGTAATCCACCAAATCTGACGCAATTCTTTGATGCAAGAATGTCGGACTTCTTCAGTTCATGCCAAATTGAAGCACAGCCCTTATCTGCTATTAGGTACATTTCAGTCACAGGTGACAGATTTTTTTTTGTCTGGTGAGCTTAGTACATGTAGCTTGCTAACTAACGGGCTGTGTTCCTGAAATGGAGGTCACAATAGCTGATATGAGTGGGCACAGTGGAGAAATCTCTTATGTCTTATTGTGCACCACTCGTGTAAAGTACACTATGAGCCTTAATGTTAGATGGGTAGCTATCTTATCTGTTTATTCCTACAGTAACAGTTAAAGCAGTCTGCTAGTTCTAGCCACCTGTACACACCTCACATACCTGTTTGGTTTCCTGACATAACTAAAAAGCCACAATGTTGAGTTCAGGTTTTGTAGTAATGACTAAAACAGCTTTCACTCCAGCCATGGTAAAGCAGTGATGCAGGAGATCATGTGAGGATTTTGGTCATCTAGGCACTGTACAATATCTTTGAAGTACCAGAGTTGCATTTTTGTTGTTATTGTATATACCTTGGAAAAATAGGTCTGGACCTCAATGGTGGGCACTGCCATAGTAACAGGTATATGTTATTGTGTCTCGGAGAGTGGGCTTAATGAAGGGTGGTTTGAATTGATGTATGGCTAATTGTGACCACCTTCAAGTTAGAGTGTATGTGCCTTGCCACCTGTGTTGTATCTAAGAGCACTGCTTGTGGCAGAACTGTGGCCTTCCACCTGTGTCTTACTCCACATAGATGCCACAATGCACAGATTTATAGAGATGAAAATCACGTGACAAAGACCTCTGACATGGCACAGGCTTTGGGAATGCCAAGCCAGGACGTAATGTCTTATAGGACATCTGCCGCTGTGGAAGGATTAGTCAGTCTAAGTTGGTAAACAAGTCTTCTTTTCGTGTCTGCTTTGATTTATCTTGGCTGACCTAAAGCCCAGAGACTCACTTGCGTGAAGATCCACTTGGATTTCAGATCAAAAGAACAGAGCAAAATCAAGGAGGCAGATAGGACAGGGAGCTTCACACTGGGAATCATGATAAATGTCAAGCTCAAGCTCATTTAGTGGATCTATCGTGTTTGAAAATCACCAAACAAGTCCTCACAATGATGCTTTAAAGGTACAAGGTGAAGTTATGCTGAGACTATGCTAGTAAAGCTGGATAAAAATCAGGATCGAAATCTTTTTTCCACTTAGAGTGGGTGTCAACTCTCCAGTCCAGGAAGTCCAGGAAAATAAAAATCATGAACCAGCTTGAAATGTCTATTCTAGTGTGTAGCAAGGCTAGTCACCAGCAAAGCAAGGATGTGTAGTGTTTCGGCACTGGTTTTATGACCACGATGGGCTGACCAGCTAAAATGCACCAGACCACCATAAACCAGCACAGATAAATGTGTTATGTTTAGTTTTTGATTGGCTATGACTTTATTATTTGCTAGTTAGCCTTAAGTAATGTATATAATGTGACATAAATCAGAGCACTTATAGAGAAAAACCTAACTGCATGTACCCTATAATATTTTTAAAGAGCAGATCTCCACCTACAATGCTGCCATGAAAATATCCAGACAGTTATACCTCTCTGGTGTAATTAACAAACTCAAACATAATACCAAAGTCCTTCTCTTCATCACAGGCCGACTAATAAATCCTAATGTTCTTCGAACGGGTCTTATGAGGACTTATCTTCTGAAACCTGGAATATGTTTGCAATTCATTTTAAAAATAAAATAGCACTGATAAGACAGAACATAGCTCAGCAAGCTGGAGCAAGTTCCAATAACTTTCCTGAAAAGCCACCTACGTCAAAAAAGACATAATGGATCTGTGATGTGGAACAAGACGAGGACGCAGGATGGAGGTCTTTTAATGAACAACCAATAAGAAAAAACAAAACCCACATTCGCAAAAACAAGAAACGAAACACTACTAAGACCAAAAAACAGGAATACACTATAACCAATAACAAAACACCCAGCAAGAACAAAGGGAACAACATGAACAAGGACTAACAAGGAACACCTGTAAAGGGGCGGAGCTACAAATTTAGGACACGACACGAGAGCGGAGACAAGAGACAAACAGAAGCACATGGAACAGGAAGACAACAGAGAAATTGAAAAACAGAGAAAACAGATAAACCGGGGGCAAGACAAGACAAGACGTGCCAGGATCTTACAGCTGTTATACATATTAGGTTCATCCACATGTGATCTTGATCCTGTTCCTACTTCATTTCGTTCAAACCATAGTACTGAGACAGCATTACTTTGTGTTGTCAGTGACCTCAGGCTCAGCACCGATGTACAGAATCCTTCTGTTCTGGTCTTATTGGACCTTAGTGAAGCCTTTAATACTGTGGATTACAAAGATTCTAACCCACTTTCTTGAACACCGGGTCTGCCTCTCTGGCCCAGTCTTAGAATGGTTTAAATCATATTTAACAAGCAGGCTGTTCCTGGTTTCACTGGGAACTCACTCAACTGAAAATGTAGTATTCATTGTGGAGTACCACAGGGGTCCTTTTTACGGCCTCTGCTTTTCTCTTTGTACATGTTCCCTCTGGGTGAGGTCAAACATGATGTTAACTGCCATAGCTATGTTGATGACACGCAGTTATGCGTCTCAATTCATTTGGATAATCTAGACTCGGTAGGAAGACGTAGAAGCTGTGTGTCAAATTATTAGTGGATGTCAAAGAAACTAAATGAAGAAAGAACTGAAATACTGATTATCGGTACTAAAACTCAGAGAACAATGCATTATAACAAACTCGGTTCTTTAGCTACTAAGATAGAACCTGAATTACAAAACCTGGGCGTGATCTTAAATAAAAAACTTCTGCCTTTTCTGTCTCAGAGCCACACAGAGAAACTTGTCCATGCTTTTGTTACAAGCAGAATTGATTACTGTAAGACGTACAGAACGCAGCAGCTCGGATCCTAACAGACCCTAACCCCAGAACTCATATCACTCCTGTTCTGAAACAGCTGCACTGGCTGCCTGTATCTAGTACAGTAGACTTTAAAGTCCTCTTGCTGGTCTATTAGGATCTGAATAATCTAGCACCTGCTTATATTACAGACTGTCTCTCAGTTTTTGTTCCAGCTTGTGACCTTAAATCTGCAGATGCTGGCTTTCTGCAAATACCTTCTGTAAAATACAGGAAACATGAAAAGGCTCTTTCAGCTATTAGGCTTCTAAACATGGAACTCAATTCCAGCTTCAATTAGGCAGTCAACCTTAGAGAATCATAAAGAGACATTTAAAAACATATCTCTTAGCATTTCATTTCATAAAACTATTAATGGTGGATGCCTTCCCTGGCACAATTCTGAGGAGAATTCCCTGACTGGGATTTTAGCCACTGACGGGTTTACCGGTATGACAAATTCAGCTACTTGCTTCACACTATGGCCTTTTAGCACACCCAAATGCAGTCACTCCTTTTAGCCAGTCACTGTGCCACCTTCTCACGATCTATGAATCCTGTCACTCACACCCTGCGGGTATTTATAGCCCCATCATCCTCGTGCTGCGGCTTCTGCAGGAACCTGAAGGTACTACCACCTTAAACATACAAGATGCCTAATGTTTTGTCTGCTAAGCTTACTTTTATGAAAGTATGAGAACTGAGAACTGGCCTTTAAGATTCAAAACAAGTGCTCAAAGTTAAAGTAAACTAAACTAAGTAACTAAAGTAAATTTTCAGAATTTTCTGAGCATGGCAAAATGTTTTGAATCTGTTTTGAATCATGACACGTCACCGCACTTGTAGCCAAGCCAGTCCTCACAGGTAGGTATTGCCAAATTCCACATGTCATCAAGTCTTGCCCAAGCACTTGACGTAGCACGGCAACCGTCACATTAGAATTATTGCTATAACCATTGTGCCAAGTGTAAAGTTGCCCCTTAGCTTTAATGCTTCAGCATACCAAGAGATTTAGGGCAATTTCGTACACCCAACTTTGAGGTAACAGTTTGGGCATGGCCCTTGTCCTGTTCAAACATGACTGTGCACCAGTCCCAAAGCAAGGTCCATAAAGACATGGATGAACGAGTTTGGTGTGGAAGTCCTGACCCCAACCTGATATATCAGTGGTGTTCTATAGAACACCTTTGGTATGAATTAGAGCGAAGACTGCGAGCCAGGCCTTCTCGTCCAACATCAGTTTCTGACCTCATAAATGCACTTCTGGAAGAATGGTCAGAAATTTCCATAAACACATTTCTAAACCTTGTGGAAAGCCTTCCCAGAAGACTTGAAGCTGTTGTAGCTTCAAAGGGTGGGCCGACATCATATTTAACCCTATGGATTTGGAATGGGATGTCACTCCAGTTCGTATGCATGTGAAGGCAGAGGAGCAAACTCTTCTGGCTACATAGGCTATATTATATTAATCCATCTATGATGCATAGATTCTGTCCATAATTGTACATACGATAAATTTGCATAGCTTTTCCTGCACTTTATATGTAATCTATACCGTATTATAACGAGTGCTCATAATGAAAGTGCTGAAGTGCTTGTCTACCAATATAATACATGACTATATGAAACTTCTTTCACCAGCTGTTCTTAGGAAGACAATTAAAACCCACTTACAAGATTTCATAGTTAGGATTTGGTCTTAGGTTAAATAAAAATCTACACAGAAGGGACAAACAGTTCTGTGGTTTATGAATACGACATGAATCTGACTTTTTCTTAGGACCTTAATTAAGAACACGTTTAAGAAAAAAACTGATAAGGGGAAAGGGGAACCCAGTGACCCATGTAGCAACCAGGGTTCTCATTTTTTGTTATGTAGCTTCCTTAGCTACATAACAGTACATTTCCTTAACCTTCATTAACTTTCCTTAACTAAGGAAACAGTATTTCGTACTTCTGGTTAGATGCTAACTGCATTTCATTGGCTCCTTATCTGCACAAAGACAATAAGCAAGTTACAATGAAACAAGTTCAGTCTAATCTAAAATCTAATCTAATCACAGGAGTTTATTAGCACAAAGTGCATAGATTGCAAACGCTGATGACACAATGTTGTGGTGACTAATCCATCAAGCAAGCGCTGTGTATAGGCTGTTATCAGTGTTTTAAAACCAGACTCGGACGTCCACCGCTTTTGGGACTGTATATATGGAGTGATTAAGTCGCTTCTAGCAAAGACAGCTTGGTGACATCGATCCATTCCATCAGGGCAAAGCAACAGGCTAACTGCAGCCGCCTTTGAAGTTAGAGTGCATGTGTCTTTATACACTCCTAATCAAAATCTTAAGACCAGTTAAATAATTACAAGAATTAGCATTTTGCAACCGTGGATCTTAAGAAGGTTCTAAGCAGAGCTGAGCAGTCAATTTATTCAACCTTGTGTTGAATAAAAGAACACTACTTACAGCAGAATTGTGGCCCTCCCCATGTGTCTTACTCTATATACAGGGGTTGGACAATGAAACTGAAACACATGTCATTTTAGTGTGGGAAGTCTCATGGCTAAATTGGACCAGCCTGGTGGCCAATCTTCATTAATTGCACATTGCACCAGTAAGAGCAGAGTGTGAAGGTTCAGTTAGCAGGTAAGAGCACAGTTCTGCTCAAAATACTGCAATGCACACAGCATTATGGGTGACATACCAGAGTTCAAAAGAGGACAAATTGCTGGTGCACGTCTTGCTGGCGCATCTGTGACCAAGACAACAAGTCTTTGTGATGTATCAAGAGCCACGGTATCCAGGGTAATGTCAGCATACCACCAAGAAGGATGAACCTCCACCAGCATCACGTAGTGACCTGGCCACTATCCTGCAAGAAGAATGGCTTAAACTCCCTCTGACCACTGTGCAGGACTTGTATATGTCATTCCCAAGACCAACTGACGCTGTATTGGGCGCAAAAGGAGGCCCTACACCGTACTAATAAATGATTGTGGTCTAAAACCAGGTGTTTCAGTTTCATTGTCCAACCCCTGTAGATACAACAATACAAAGATAAATATCTGATCAGAAGATAAAAGTAACCAGCTTGTAACACTGACAGTAAGACAGGCCACAGGCCTTGGTAGAATGTTATGTCATGACATAGTGTCATCTGCCATTATGGAAGGGTTGGTCAGCCTAAGCTGGTGACCAACAGTCTTCCTTTCATACCTGCTTTCATTGATTTTGGCTGATCTGAAGCCTAGGGACTCACTTGCGTGAAGATCCACTTGGCTATCAGATCAAAAGAACAGAGCAAAATCAAGAAGGCAGATAATTACCCAGATGCAGCTCTACGTGAAAAACATAGGCACCATCACAGTGAGAGATGTGATAAACCCCTGGGTCATTTAGTGGATTTATCGTTATGGAATCAGCAAACAAGTCCTCACAATCTTGCTGTTTGAGCTTTAAAGGTATGAGGTGAAGTTATGCTGAGATTGTAGTAGTGAAGTTGGATAGTGAAGAATCAGTTTGCCAGGTATCATTTCGAGCAGGTGTCAACAATCAAGTCTAGCAACATACATATAGAAAACACATCTATATAATACACACCCATTATATACACACATCCATTATATATACACACTCATGTATATAAACGCAAAACGTTTACAAACAAAATGGAGCTGAGGAATTTCATGAAATGTGGAGGTGGACCATTCGTCAACCCCCTCTCTTCCCTCCAACCAAATGCCCTATGTATTCACATCCTCACCTTCTGTTCCCATCATAAGGTTTTCCCAATCCTATCAACACCAAATTTCCTCCCTGTTCCTTAGACCTATATTAGTCCCACCTCTGTCATGAAGAGGGTGGGGGGTGGTGGTTCAGCTACAAACAGAATCTGCCCAGAACTCCAGTCCAAGTTCTTCCCCACCCTCTCTCAATCAGTGCTTTCTACTATCACAAGATGAAAGCATGGATCAAACTCACAAACTGGAAGTAAATGAGTGTTGAAAGTGGATGTGGTGATGGAGTCTATTATGGTAATCTAGATCTGGACCAACAGTGCTGGACGCAGCCCAAATTTCCTGAGGTGTCACAGGAAATCCACAGGCTGATGGGTCTCCTTGATACTACAGTGTTCTGCTGGTCCTGTTTAAGACCCTGTTGAATTGTGGTGCCCGGATAACTGTAAGGCTGTAGATCTGGGTATTTCCAGTGAAGGCTGTGGGATGGGTTATTTCTGAAATCAGTAATTATCTCCAGATTTTGTTTCTCCAGGTTGTTAGCTATAGACCATGACACTGGCCACATAATTTCCTCCTGGATGTTATCATCAGTGACTGACTAGTGAAAAGTCATCCGCAAACGTAACACATTTTACAGTCGGAACTGCAGTTGCTGGTGCAGAGAAATGAGGTGGAAATGTGGTCACCAACCCTGACGTTTCCTATGAGACAAGAAGTTGAGGATACAATGGCAGGCAAATTGAGCTGATAAAGCTTATCTAGTAGAAGGTCAGGAATAATGATGTTGAATGCAGAGCTAAGTGTTAGGACCACCCAGGTGCTGAAGGATATAGTACAAACCAATGTCGTAATCTACAAACCTATAAGCTCCTGGAGGTCATAGTTATATCTACTGGCCAGTATGGCCTGTAGTCATTCAGGAAGGAGATCTTCCTCTTTTTAGGAACTGGTATAATAACAGAGGCTGTAAAGCACACAGGGGCTTAGTCATGGACTGAAGAGATCAGTGAAGATTGGAGAGCAATGAATGTTGCAGTTAAGATACCATCAGGACCAGCTGCTCAGTGATGGAGATGGGAGAAAGTGGGTAGCAGGCAGGCCTTAACTACACCAAGGGGTGAGAGGGAGGTATGGCCCTTGTGTTTCACATTGTTAAATATTATTTTTTCTTTATTTACTTTCATTAACTTTTCATGAACAAAGAACCCGGACCGACACAGGCAGGCCTTTATTGAACAATGGGAAAGTTGAACAAAGCAGCAAAACACAACCAAACATGAAGAGGAGGGCGAGATACGGAGTCAGGAAACAGGCAAAGGTCAGAACCAGAAGTTGCAGTCGGTGGAGATACCAGAATACAGGTGCGAAACAGAGAGAATAGCCAGAGAACAAACGGAGATCAAAAGCCAGGAGCAAATTGAGATCAAAGCCAAGGGGGATAAAAAGAGAGATTGAATGCCAGAGAACAAAATGAGATCAGCTCCAACAACAGTAAGACCGCTCAGGATTACAAACTAAGGGTTTGGCAAAACTTCGCTTGAGGAAGTGTTTGAATGGCGTTTAAATACAGGGAGACTAAATCGACACCAGGTGAATCTGATATTCTGGAGAGCTGGCACAGGACTGATTGGGTGACAGGGAATAGTGGGTGTAACATTATAGTGTCAAACTTCCAGATTTCCCTGTCTCCTCCGCTCTTCCAGGCTCCATTTCCCAGAGAGCTACACTCGGGAACATCACTGCCACATGCTCCCAATTGGCATCTCTAATTCGATCTGGCTCTCCGGTGTTTTAACACAGCTGATTCCCATTAACACACGTACACATACAAACCGGATTCCAAAAAAGTTGGGACACTAAACAAACTGTGAATAAAAACTGAATGCAATGATGTGGAGGTGCCAACATCTATTATTTTATTCAGAATAGAACACGAATCACAGATCAAAAGTTTAAACTGGGAGAATGTATCATTTGAAGGGAAAAATATGTTGTTTCAAAATATCATGGCGTCAACAAATCCCCAAAAAGTTGGGACAAGTAGCAATAAGTGGATGGAAAAAGGAAACAGCTGGAACGAACAGCTGGAAGACCAATTAACACTAGTTAGGTCAATTGACAACATGATTGGGTATAAAAAGAGCTTCTCAGAGTGTCAGTGTCTCTCTGAAGCCAAGATGGTAAGAGAATCACCAATTCCACCATTGTTGCGCAGAAAGATAGTGCAGCAATACCAGAATGGTGTTACCCAGCGTAAAATAGCAAAGACTTTTAAGTTATCATCATCAACCGTGCATAACATCATCAAATGATTCAGAGAATCTGGAACAATCACTGTGCATAAGGGTCAAGGCCGTAAAACTCTACTGGATGCTCGTGATTTCGTCACTGCACCTCAAACAGGAATGCCACTGTCAGAGAAATAACAGAATGGGCTCAGGAATACTTCCAGCTGCCAGCTGAAACTCTATAGTGCAAAAAGGAAGCCATTTCTAAGCAAGCTCCACAAGCTCAGACGTTTGCACTGGGCCAGGGGTCTTTTAAAATGGAGTGTGGCAAAATTGAAGACTGTTCTGTGGTCAGATGAGTCACGATTTGAAGTTCTTTATGGAACACTGGGATGCCATGTCATCCGGACCAGAGAGGACAAGGATTACCCAAGTTGTTATCAACGCTTCGTTCAGAAGCCTGCATTACAGATGGTATGGCGTTGCATGAGTGCTTGTGGCATGGGCAGCTTGCATGTCTGGAAAGGCACCATTAATGCAGGGAACTATGTTCAGGTTCTAGAACAACATATGCTCCCATCTAGACGTCATCTCTTTCAGGGAAGACCCTGCATTTTTCAACAAGATAATGCCAGACCACATTCTGCAGCCATCACAACATCATGGCTATGTAGGAGAAGGATCCAGGTACTGAAATGGACAGCCTGCAGTCCAGATCTTTCACCTATAGAGAACATTTGGCGCATCATAAAGAGGAAGGTGCGACAAAGAAGGCCCAAGACGATTGAACAGTTAGAGGCCTGTATTAGACATGAATGGGAGAGCATTCCTATTTCTAAACTTGAGAAACTGGTCTCCTCTGTTCCCAGACATCTGTTGAGTGTTGTAAGAAGAAGGGGGGGATGCCACACAGTGGTAAAAATGGCCTTGTCCCAACTTTTTTGGGATTTGTTGACGCCATGAAATTTTGAAACAACATATTTTTCCCATTAAAATGATACATTCTCTCAGTTTAAACTTTTGATCTGTGATTCGTGTTCTAGTCTGAATAAAATATTAGATGTTGGCACCTCCACATCATTGCATTCAGTTTTTATTCGCAATTTGCTTTGCCAAACTTAGTTTGCAATCCTGAGCTGTTCTGAACCTTTCTGGTATTGGCCTTTCTTCGATTTTCCGACTACTCTGTTGGCTCATTCCCTCTCTGACCTAGTGTTCACCTCAGGGGCGTAGCAGCAAATTCTGGGCCCTGTACACTCTCAATGTCAGTGGGCCCCTATCCATGCCAGTACACGAGGAACGTGAGCAAAAAAAATGGGCCCCTCTCCCTACTCGGGCAGTGGGTAGTCAGGTCCACTTTTCCCGCCACTACCACACCCATGATTCACCTGTTGTTAGCGACCTACGCCTCCTCTCTCTCTCTCTCTCTCTTTCTCTGCTTGTTTGGATTAGATCTCTTGTGTAATAAAATCACATTGACTTAACTCTGCACTCATCATTCCGGAGTCTTTTGTCCTGACATGGACTGATGCCCTCTGGGAGGGGAATACCCGGAAACCTAATACACTTCAACTTCCTTCTTATTGCCCTGCCTTTTTTGTTAATCTCGTTTGCATTTTGTATGTCTCTTTTGGCGGATGTGTGAGGGCTGTGGTTGAGTAGTCCCATTATCATGTAAGGCCCTCCAGTGGGTAGTCCTCCTCACATACGCTTTCCAATCTAGCAATGCCATTTGCCGTATAGATGGGACAGCAAAAAGGTGGGGGTACCTGGTGAAGTATATACATTTGTGGTATTGTATACTTTAGACTTGCTTGGAAGGAAGACGTGTGTGGTTAACTTCTGTTCCCTCAACCCTGCAGTCGTAGGCAGTGCGACTGGGGAAAGGTTGGTTTGTGGTCAGAGGGGTTTGTTAATTAATGGTTTGGAGTACAGAGGAACAGTCAACTAAGGAGAAGTGCTAATCCAGCTTTCTCCATATTTGTGTTTGGCAGATTTATTGCTTTGCTTAGGTAATACTTCTAGCCATAGGCAGTTCCCTGAACTCAGTGGCACACACTGGGGAACCAGGGGTTGTTATTGTTATACATGTAGATAGTATTCGATAAGAAAACTACTCATAGAAGCATATGACCTCATCTGCATACCCATCCAGGTTGTTAGGCTTGTCAAGACATTTCCACAAATACTTTATGGCACCATTCTGACTGATTTCACTTTGGGCTTTGTGGTTTTAAAGATGACGCCTATATGAAGAAATGATCAGAATTCCCACATGGGGAAAAGGTTTGGTGATACCAGAATCAGAATCTTTTTATTTCATTACAAAAAAAAAAAATTTTTTTTACAGTATAAGCCCCATGTCCTCTGGTGGTTCTCCACAAAGCTTTGCCAAACTTAGTTTGCAATCCAGAGCTTTTCATTCTGTTCGGAACTTTTCTGGTATTGGTCTTTCTTCGATTTTCCGACTACACTGTTGGCTCATTCCCTCTCTGACCTGGTATTCACCTGTTGTTAGCGACCTTCTCTCTCTCTTTCTCTCTCTCTCTCTCTCTCTTCCTCTCTCTGCTTGTTTGGATTAGATCTTGTGTAAAATCACATTGACTTTTAACTCTGTGCTCATCATTCCGGAATCTTTTGTCCTGACATAGGACAAATTTCCACAAATACTTTACGGCACCATTCTGACTGATTTCACTTTGGGCTTTGTGGTTTTAAGATGACGCCTATATGAAGGAATGATCAGCCCCATGTCTTCTGGTGGTTCTCCACAAAGCTTTGCCAAACTTAGTTTGCAATCCTGTGCTTTTCATTCTGTTCTGAACTTTTCTGGTATTGGTCTTTCTTCGATTTTCCAACTACTCTGTTGGCTCATTCCCTCTCTGACCTGGTATTTACCTGTTGTTAGCGACCTTCGCCTCCTCTCTCTCTCTCTCTCTCTCTCTCTCTCTCTCTCTCTCTCTCTCTCTCTCTCTCTCTCTCTCTCTCTCTCTGCTTGTTTGGATTAGATCCTGTGTAATAAAATCTCATTGACTTAACTCTGTGCTCATCATTCCGGAATCTTTTGTCCTGACATAGGACAGATTGCCACAAATACTTTACGGCACCATTCTGACTGATTTCAGATGACGCCTATATGAAGGAATGATCAGCCCCATGTCTTCTTGTGGTTCTCCACAAAGCTTTGCCAAACTTAGTTTGCAATCCTGACCTTTTCATTCTGTTCTGAACTTTTCTGGCCTTTCTTTGATTTTCTGACTACGCTGTTGGCGATACCAGAATCAGAATCTCTTTATTTCATTACAAATACAAGGAATTTGTCTTGTTTTTTTATTATTGTCTTTTTATAGGACATTTTTTTGTGCCCTCAAAATAACTCAACACACAGCCATTAATGTCTAAACCACTGGCCACGAAAGGGAGTTCACCCCTAAGTGAAAATGGCCAATATTTCGTATGGCCACCATTATTTTCCAGAACTGCCCTAACTCTCTTGGGCATGGAGTTCACTAGAGGTTCACAGGTTGCCACTTGAATCCTCTTCTACTCCTCCATGATGACATCTCACAGCTGGTGGATGTTAGAGACTTTGCGCTCCTCCACCTTTTGTTTGAGGATGCCCCACAGATGCTGAATATAATATCAAGTCCTGAGACATGCTTGGCCATTCTAGCACATTTCACCATTTCACAATACATGTTGGCGTTCATGATTCCCTCAATGAATTGTAGTTCACACACTCCCACCACACATGCTTGACACCGTCTGAACCAAATAAGTTCATCTCAGTCTCCACAGTACATATCTTTGGTCTGCTTGTCTTCAGCGATACTGTTTGGAGGTTTTCTTGTGCGTCATCTTTACAAGAGGCTTCCTTCTGGGAATCTTTAACCTCTGCAGCAATGCGGGCAGCACTCCTACGTCTATTTTCAAAAAACAATGTCTGGATATGACACTGAGCACATGCACTCACTGAGCGCGTACTTTGGTGGACCATGGAGAGGCTTGTTCTGAGTGGAGCCTCTCCAGTTAAACCGCTGTATGGTCTTGGCCAACGTGCTGCAGCTCAGTGTCAGGGTGCTGGCAGCCAAAGCCATCTTTATGTAGAGCAGCACTTTTTTTTTCAGATCCTCAGAGAGTTCTTTGCTATGAGGTGCCATGTTGAACACAGTGACCAATATGAGAGTGTGAGAGCGATAACACCAAATTGAACACACCTGCTCCCCATTCACACCTGAGACCTTGTGACACTAACGAGTCACATGACACCAGGGAGGGAATTGGCTCATTGGGCACAGTTTGGCCATTTTCACGTAGGGGTGGACTCACTTTCATTGCCAGTGGTTTGGGCATTAATGGCCATGTGTTGAGTTATTTTGAGGGCACAGCTAATTTACACTGTTGCACAAGCTCAACACTGACTACTTTACATCGCATCAAAGTGTCATATCATCAGTGTTGTCCCATAAAAATACAAAATAAAATATATATAAAAATGTGAGCCTCTCAATTTTGTGAGATACTATATATTCTATACATATGCAGGTCTGAGCTACAGCCCTGGGGTTAAAGCTGCTAGCATGACTTGTTGTGCTGGTTTGGATGGCCCTGAGTCTTCTACCAGAGGTTAGTGTCTGGAAGAGGTGATATCTATCATGAGAGGGGTCATCTGTCATCTTGCCAGCACTTCATCAGCCTGCTGTTGTCTTATAGCACTAACAGATTACATCCAGTGATCTGCTCTGCTGTCCTCATCATGCACTAGAGTTTGGTTTGCTCTGGTGAGGTGGAGGAAACAAACCAGATGGTTATGGGTCATGTGAGGATGGACTCGACCTTTAGACCATTAGGGCCTCGACCACTAGACCATTAGGGCCTGCAGCAGGTAGAGCTTCTTCCAGAAGTTCATCTTTAAGAAGACCATATTCCTTTCTTACTTCAGTTCATTTAATTTATAGTAACCAGGAGCTTGAGTGGAGAGCGCAGAACCTTTGATGTTAAAGAGGGACTGTTCTTTCGCATGGTTGGTTCCTTAGAGCAGTGTTTTTCAGAAATGCAGTCATTGAGGTACAGGCATATTAGAAGAGGTGAGAGCCCACCAGCTTGTCTGAAAGGCTGATGTGTGTTTTCCCAGCCCCATTTTTTTCTAGACACGGAGCGTCTTGGTTCCTCTTGAGATTTCTTCCTTTTGAACTGAGGGAGTGTCTCCTTACCGCCGTCACCCTTGGCTTGCTCATTGGGGGCTCTGACACCAAATTCTTTGTAAGGCTGCTTTGTGACAACATCTGTTGTAAAAGGCGCTATATAAATAAATGTTGACTTGGCCTGATATTCCACCCACAATGGGGAAGCAGCTGTGACTGTGTTTGTGTGGGTTGAAAAGGCTACAATCTCACAGTGTATTAGTGATCAGAACCCCCATAGTGGATAGATGCACCTGAGCATCAGCGCCACTGTGTGTCTCAACTGTCCTGTTTCATCACCCGGCATGACCACAACCTTACACTGACCAAAGTCTGGCCATGCTTATTATGGTCGGCTCCAACTCGCAGTTACTGCCTCCTGGACTAATCAGACTGGATCTAATCAGACTGGATCTATTAGATGTTCTTCTATGTTATTCTGTCTGTCTCTCTCTTCTCATCCGGGTTAACCTGAGGAGGCTGGGTTCCGCCCTTGAGCCTGGTCCCTCTCGAGGTTTCTTCCTTACCCAAGGGAGTTTTTCCTCGCCACTGTTGCCTCTGGCTTGCTCAAGGGGGGCTCGGACCCGGTTTTTCCACCCTCACATGTCTGTACATTAACCTTGTGGTTCTTTTATTTGTATGACAAATAGATTTTTTGTGAAGCTGCTTTGAGACAACGTTGGTTGTAAAAAGCGCTATATAAATAAATATTGATTGATTGATTGATTGATTGATTGATGGACACTCATCTGCTAAAGGTGGAATGTTTAAAGTGACGTCTTCCAGATAGCAAATGAGTCATGACCCAGCTCTGGCCACACTTGCTGTTAACTGGGACTCTGCCACAACTTCACCTGAACTAAACCATAAACCATGTATGGGCCATATGGGCCATAATTCAGCCAAATCACAGCTACCACTCAGCCGTCAATAACCCAGCCACCCTGTCCCGGCCCAAATCTGGCCCTCATTCCCCATTTTCATCATACCCACTTGCTGCATAGACTATCATCACTTGGGCCAGCCACTTCCGATTGTCAGATGTGGACCACATATGCACCAGATCATGTGTCAGCCAAAAAGGAACCAGATAACTGGAATTAGGAGGACAATAACAGGACCTTAATACATTTACTCAAAACATATTGTCACGGTGCAGTTGGGGGTGTGAAGCCAAGCGCAGGGCAGGAATCCGGATGCACATGAAACTATGTGTGTGAGTTGCTTGCTGGCTTGCTGGCTTTTTAACACAAATCTTACATAACAACCATCAGAATCGTTGATGCCGCTGTAGGTGGGTACCTCGGCACAGCACTCTCTTGCTTGTTTTTGCCTATACTCTGTGTGTTCTGTTACTCTAACCCGATCGATGCATCAGAGAGGAACTGCTTGACGTAAGACAGTTCAGTCCAGATAGTGTTCAACCAGTTTTCACGAATTCTGAAAGTTATTTGGAGATTCTTGCTGGAGGAGCAGTGGCTCTCAGGACATCGTGCAGGATACGCAGACGGGGGAAGCACGCCGGCACAGATGTGAAGCTCTGTCAGCAGGAATTTCGAACTGCTCTCCCAATAATTCATCTGGCGAAATGGATGAGCTGCTTCTTCTCCACCACACAGTAAAGAGTTTTGCACATTCAGCTGTCCTGTGCTTTACCAAAACCTGGCTTAGCAAGTCCTTCCCGGACAGCGTATTACATCTGCCAGAATTTCAGTTCCGGTAAGCCATTTGCGCTGCAGAGCTGTCAGAGGAAACGAAAGGCGGAGGAATCTGCTTCTACATTTATGAAGGTTGGTGTATGGATGGATGGGAGTTCTTCATTCATCCTGGTCAGTGTTTACATCCCACCACAGGCCAGCAAGAACAAAGCTCTGCATAAATTGCCTGACCAAATGACTAAGAACAGAAACATTCGGACTCTCTTTTGATAATCCTGGGGGACTTTAACAAAGCATAACTAAACCACCAGCTCCCGAAATACAAACAGCATACTGACTGTCCCAAAAGGGCATAACTGTCACACCTCCGGGCCTCTCTGGTCCTCTCGCTCTTCCGGACTCCACTTCCCAGAGGGCTACGCTCGATGACGTCACACTCACGTGCTCCCAATCGGCAGTCCCCGTTCGCTCCCGGTCACCTGAGTTCTAATAGCCAATTAACGTTCACATAAATACCCCGTGTTTCCAAGTATGTTTTGCGAAGCTTTGTCTATTCTTTGGCAATTCTGAGCGTTAGCTTTCCTTCTGGTTATTGACTTCCTTTTGTCCCTCGTTTACCCCTTTTGGATCTCCCTATATTTTTCTACTCAGGTTCTCGATCTCTGCTGTTTCTCTCTGACTTCCCTCTCGCCTCATCCCTTTTCATCTCGGTAGCCCTGGCTGACTGTTTTTCCTGGTTTAGACCTCTGCCTGTCCCTGACTACGTTCTGAAGCCCTACCTTCTCTGCTGGTTCGGTATTGCTGATTGGATTGTCCACTGTTGTATTAAATAAAACTGTCTTGGCTTTTAGCTTGGCAAACGTCGCTCCGGAGTCTTTTTGTCCTGACAGAAAGCTTCGCCTGCTTCGATGGCCGAGCTAAAAGACATGCAGGAGGCTCTGAGCAACCAGGGTCGCCTGTTAGGCCAACACTATCAAACGGTGGAGGCTCTTGCTAGTTCAGTTAGTGGTCTGGCCAAGCGGCAATCTGAGCAGCAGGCTCAGTTAGCTCAGATATCCGCCAAACTGCGAGATGTCACAGAGCAATTGGCTCGATTCAGTAATCCGGTTGCTGCCACGATAGAACCAGCTGCTCTTCCTTTCCCAACACCTGGTTCTTTCCCGGTGAACAAACCGGATAAATCCGATGGAGCCCCTGATTCGTGTAGCGGCTTTCTTCTGCAATGCTCCATTTACTTTACCAATTGCCCTCCTTGCTCTGACAGTTCACGTATAGCGCTTGTAGTCTCCTGTCTCACCGGCAAAGCCCTCGATTGGGCTACAGCGGTTTGGCCGACCTATGAGAAGGGGACTTACCAGAGCTTCATCAAGGATTTTAAAGCTGTCTTCGAACACCCTGATGAAGGCAGAGCTGCCGGTGACTTACTCTTTCAACTACAGCAGGGTTCCAGGTCGGTGGCTAAGTACGCTTTGGAATTCCGTACCCTGGCGGCAGGCGCTGGATGGAACGCTCATCACTGCGTTCCATAACGGACTCAACATGGATATGCGCAAGGAGCTCGCTTGTCAGGACGATGGCTTGACATTAAAGCGGCTCATAGCGTTATCCATCCGCTTGGATCAATTAAAGCACGCAGGCACTTCATCGACCCGTCGCTCCATCGCAGTACGGTCCACTCGACCTTCGTCTCCAGCTGCAGCCTGGCCCAGTCAATCTCCAGCTCTCCGGTCACCATCAAGGTTCAACGTCGAGGAACCCATGCAGGTGGATTCTTCGCGGCTAACGTCCGGAGAGAGGACCCGCCGTCTTCGCAGAGGCCTTTGTTTGTATTGCGGCGGACCGGGACATACGCTCCGCAATTGCAGCATTCGGCCACCAAGACCTCCGTTGTCACCCGCTAGCCAAAGCGGGCCTACCCCTAAGCAATCATCCGTGGTGAGTAGCCCCGCTCCGGGAATGGTTACCAAGTCTTTCATGATTACAGTGACGCTGCATTGTCAGACTATGTCGTGTGTGTTCCCAGCCTTGATTGACTCCGGTGCTGAGGGAAATTCCAGTCATGTGGATGTTACGAGACAACTCAGACTTCCTATCCACAAACTGAAAAACCCCATACGCCTATCTGCAGTCGATGGAGACCCAGTAGGAAAAGGTTTTGTATCCCGCATAACTGCACCCATTACTATGGATGCCAGTGCCTTACACAGAGAAGAACTGTGTTTTTTTGTTTTGGACTCCGCCGAGTATGCCATCATTCTCGGCTTAGCATGGTTACAGACTCATGATCCCTCAATTTCGTGGACTACCCGAGAAATTGTTGCTTGGTCTCAACATTGTCTAAAGCAGTGTTTATTGTTGCCATGTATGTCTGTGTCTTCCACATCCGTTGAAAGTCCTGATAACGCCCCAGTCCGTATTCCTCCAGAGTATTCCGATTTAGCAGAAGTATTTGATAAAATCAGAGCCACCAAATTACCTCCCCATAGACCCTATGATTGCACCATGGACCTAAAGAATGATCAGATCCCTCCTAAATCACATGTTTATCCGCTTACTCAGGCTGAGGACGATGCTCTGGAGGAATACATACGGGAGGCATTAGCCCAGGGGTACATCCGCCCCTCCACGTCTCCCGCAGCCGCCGGATTCTTCTTTGTTAAAAAGAAGGATGGCGGTCTCAGACCTTGCATAAATTATCGTGGTCTTAATGCTATTACTAAGCCCTATAGCTATGCGTTACCACTAGTTCCAGTTATGTTAGAACAGCTCCGTGGCACTACAAGTACCAGGTTATGCCTTTCGGGTTGAGGAACGCCCCCCTCTGTTCATCAACGATGTTCTCCGGGACATGCTAGGCTCATTTGTCATAGCTTACATAGATGATATACTCATTTATTCACCTGACCTTCCCACTCACATCCAACATGTCAGGAGGGTTTCCCGTCTCCTGGAGAATCAGTTATACCTTAAGGGTGAAAAATGTGAGTTTCATCGGGGCTCTATCTCGTTCTTGGGTTATATCATCAGTCCTCAAGGCGTGGTTATGGATGACCGAAAGCTTGAAGCAGTAACTAACTGGCCCATACCTAGATCCGTCCGAGAACTCCAACGTTTTCTCGGATTTGCTAACTTTTACAGGCGTTTTATTCGAAGTTTTAGTTCCGTGGCGGCTCCGTTAACCTCCCTTTTAAAAGGCAATGCCAAGAATTTAGCCTGGAACCCCAAAGCGGAGGCTGCGTTTTACGAATTAAAGGAGCTGTTCACCTCCGCTCCCATACTCGGTCACCCCGACCCTTCTAAGCCATTCGTAGTTGAAGTAGATGCCTCTAATGTAGGAGTCGGCGCAGAATTGTCACAGCACAGCGATGAACCCCCCAAACTAAGACCCGTGGCTTTCTTTTCGCACAAGCTGTCCTCCGCCGAGAGGAATTATGGTATTGGGGATAAAGAATTATTAGCCATGAAACTCGCATTTGAAGAGTGGCGCCACTGGCTCGAGGGTGCACGACACCCTTTTCTGGTTCTCACTGATCATAAAAACCTGGAATACCTTCGCAGCGCTAAGCGTCTCAATTCCCGTCAGGCCCGATGGTCGCTTTTTTTTTCGCGCTCTGATTTCCAGATCACTTACCATCCGGGAACTAGAAATACTAAGGCAGATGCTCTGTCGCGTATGTTTGAGGGGGATTCGGATGAATCCGAGACGAGTAAACCCATCCTAGAGCCCAAGGTGCTTCTGTCTCCTATTAGATGGGAGATTGATGATGAGATAAGACGTAGCTATGAGACAGAGTCTGTCCCGGAGACCTGCCCGTCTGATCAGATGTTTGTTCCTGCTTCGTGTAGAGATCGGCTCATTGCTTGGGCTCACACATCTCCTACTTCTGGTCATCCTGGAGAGACGCGTACCAACCAACTCCTCTCCGGGAAGTACTGGTGGGAGGGCATGGACGCCGACATACACCGCCTCATTTCCTCGTGTGCTGTATGCTCTCAGTGTAAAACCCCACGCTTCAGCCCAGATTCAAACGCCTCGTTCAGCCCAATTCAGCACCATCAGCCCTCATCACACATCTGGCAACCCCCCGTCCCTCTCTGCTGCCACTCAGACTGCACTATCTAAAATATCTAAAAGGGATGTGAATCAGCTCTTCCAAAAACTCCTGTCTGAAAGCCTGCGCTGACCAGCTGGCGCCAGTCTTTACTCAGATATTCAACGGATCACTGGAGCTGTGTGACGTTCCCTCCTGCTTCAAACGCTCCACCATCATCCCGGTTCCCGAAAAAACCACTGCCACAGAACTGAATGACTACAGGGCGGCGCTTTGACATCCGTGGTCATGAAGTCCTTTAAACGACTGGTGTTGGACAACCTGAAGAACAATACTGGAATGCCTACCATGCTAACAGGTCAGTAGAGGATGCAGTCAACATGGACTGCACTACATCCTCCAACATCTGGACTACCTTGGTACATACGCTAGGATCCAGTTTGTGGACTTCAACTAGGTGTTAAACACACCCATCCCAGAAATCCTCTCCTCTAAGCTCTCCCAGCTCACTGGGCCCTATGTTAGTGGATCAGCAGCTTCCTGACAGACAGGTAACAGCCAGTGTGCTTGGCAGGAGTCACTTCCAGTATACGGACCTTCAGCGGACTGTCTCCTCAAAGGTGTCTTCTTTCCCCAAAGCGGTATTCTCTCTACACTAATGACTGCACCTCTAAAACCCCATCTTTCAAACTCCTGAAGTTTGCAGATGACACTACTCTCATCAGATTCATCCAAGACGGCCTATCGAAGCGAGGTTGAACAGTTGATTCTTTGGTTGCAGTCAGAACAATCTAGAAACTGAAGACACTCTGAAATTACTCTGGGCGATGACTATAGACCCTGGAGGAGACAGCCCTCAACACTAATCCCCCTCACGATATCCAACAGCTCTGTGTCAACCGTGGACACCTTCAAGTTTCTGGGTACTATCATTTCCCGAGACCTGAAATGGGAGAGTAACATCAGCTCCTTCCTCAAAAAGGCCCAGCAGAGGGTGTACTTTCTGCGGCTGCTGAGGAAGTTGGGTCTGCCACAGGAGCTGCTGATCCAGTTCTACACTGCAGTCCCGTGCACACCCATCACAGTCTGGTTTGGAGCGGCCACAGTACAGGACTGGAGCAGACTACAAAGGACCATAAAGACAGCTGCAGAGATCATTGGTGCGCCACTTCCCACCCTCAAAAACCAGGAAACGGGCAGAGAACATCATCACAGATCTGTCTCACCCCAGACACAACGTCTTTCAACTCCAGCAGGCGCCACAGGACTCGTACACCAAAACAAACGGACACAGGTACAGCTTCTTTCCTCAGGCCATCACTTTCATAAACAGCTGACCAGTCACATCATCTGCTGGACCATAGTTAATGCCAGATTATACACCACTGCTTTTTTCCCATGCATGTACACTAATATGGTTGGACTACCTCAACCTCAACACTACTGCCTCTACTTCAACGCTACTGCCTCTACCTTGTAAATGATGTAGTAAACAGTATATTGTTTGTAGTTTGTTATTGCTTGTATATTGTGTATATTGTGAATGTTGTATATGGTAACTGTCTGTGTGTATTGTGTATATGTGGAGTCATTGTGTATGTTGTGGATTCCTTGTGTGTGTCCACTTACTGGGCCAATAAACCTGATTCTGAAAAATGCTACGTTTATTTTTTATTTAGTTAGGTTTCCATAAAACATGGAAGAAGCTCACAAAACATTTTTGCAAAAAGATAAAATAAAAATAAAAGCAAAAAAAAAAAAATTATGAAGTATATAAAACACAGCATTGCAAGATACTGATAACAAACCAGCATAACTCTTCCCTTGGGTACTAAACCTTTCATCTCTATTTATGTCAGTTTTTCCACATCATTTAAATGCTTCTGCAGTTTACATCATGTATGTATGATTTGTCATGAATAGACCAAAAAAATGGCCAAACATTTATGCATCCATGGACTTACAGTAAAAGTAAAGTATGATTTTTCCTTCTTTTGTAAATTTAATATTTTGTGGACACAAAGTTTGTAAATATGAAGCGATATACATTGTCAAGTTAAGTCAAATTTTTTTATATTGCACTTTACAACAGATCACAAAGCAGCTTTGCAGAGAACCTGGGTCTAAGCCCCCAATGAGCAATGCCAAAGGCGACAGGGGCAGAGATAAACTCCCTCAGAGCAAGATGAAGAAACCTCGGGAGGAACCAAGACTCAAAAGGGGAACCCATCCTCCGCAGGTCAACCCTGGATAACAACCGGCACAAAAAGCTTGGATTGTATGATGCAATGCAGTATTGAATAAGAACTGTTAGTAACTGTCAGACAGACGGCTATGATGACGGCCTATTGGGAGGAATAGAAGAAGTGTTGTGTGTTTATGAGGCAGAGGAAGAATTTGCCTGGTTAGTCTGTGATTAAATAGCAGGATTGTCAGATGGGGGATCGTCAGATGCAGGTGAAGCCCCCTCACAGCACAAGACAGATGAAGCAGCAGCATCAGAGTGCACAGAATGGGCAGTAGCTCTGCATTAGACCACAGAGCTTGGGCAGTAGCTCCGCATTAGACCACAGAGCTTGGGCAGTAGCTCCGCATTAGACCACAGAGCTTGGGCAGTAGCTCTGCATTAGACCACAGAGTTTGGGCAGTAGCTCCGCATTAGACCACAGAGTTTGGGCAGTAGCTCCGCATTAGACCACAGAGCTTGGGCAGTAGCTCCGCATTAGACCACAGAGCTTGGGCAGTAGCTCCGCATTAGACCACAGAGCTTGGGCAGTAGCTCCGCATTAGACCACAGAGCTTGGGCAGTGGCTCTGCATTAGACCACAGAGCTTGGGCAGTAGCTCTACTCAGGCAAAGAAACACACAGACACGTCACTGTAAATGTATTTTGTGGCTACACTGATTATACAGTATTTATTTGCCATGCTGCTAGATTATCTTTTCCCCCATGCAAAACCTGTATTGAGCCCTATTTGAGCTGGTTTAATTTCACCAGTGATCATTTCTGCTTGATATGACTGGCCGATTGTACACACTAAAGAATTTCTATCATTTTCCCAAATTACCACAAGTAGCTTGGATCATTGTGTGGATGTTTACATCGATTGTGTGTCAGACACCACACTTGGGATCAATATCACAAAGCACTGAATAATATTTAATTACTTTTACATACTATTGCAACACAATAAATGTTAAAGTTTTATTTAGTATAAATGTGTTTGAAATATTCAGTAGAAACAACAAAAAAATGTCAACAATTATTTTTGTAATCAGTCAATTACCAACTTTGATTCTGTATAAAATAAATAAAATTAAATGAAAAAAAATGTAACAAATGGAAATAAAATCTACCACAAAGTTAAAGTGCAGAAACTTTTGTGCATGTTTTGTGCAGTCAACTCATAGAAAATAATAATACTTATAAAGCTTCACAGTAATAGCTTACAACACATACACCTTCATTTCTAAAACGATGCCCAAACATCCACCCAATTACAGGCAGAAATGACTAACCCGTGTGGCTTTTCATGCACCAACATCACAGTCTCCGATTCTTCATCAAGAACACAAGCATGTTCACTGTAGCAGGCTTCAGTGCTGGTCACAATATCACCTCCTGTGCCAAAAAGCCACACAGAGGCTGCACTAGTAGCTGGGATGCACAGCTAAACGACTAACCTGAGGGTTAGTCTCCACCAGTTTCCACCACAAAGAAGTTAAGTCTCACTGTCGGCTGGAGAACACTGTAAGTAGCTGTTCAGCTCTGCTGCAATTGTCCGCCCTTGTCAGGTACTGCCCTTTTGAAAAAGCTTCCAAGAGTCTTCTTTGGCCTCTTTGCATCACTTACTACACCTTCTGTTGATCCTGAGCCTAGTAAAGGTGCAAGGCAGAGGCGCTACTCTGTTCTGACAGAAAAGATACCATCTCTTGAACTGCTCTGGCTTTCATGATCTGGATCTCCTCTGAGCCCGTATACTGAGTGTGAAAGCGTGGGTCAAGCATAGTTGCCAGACTTATCAGTTCCTCAACCTCAGGGTCTTTATACTTGCCGTTTAGGTACTCCAGCATTGAGTTTTAGAGTCTCGGTAAGGTCTGTGTCATTCCCCTTCACTTGTAGAATGCCACTGTTAAGTAACTGAAGCACAGGCTTCAAATAGGAAACAGTGACAGGTTCCTCAGCACACAGTGCGTCTGTAAGTTCCTCTATATCTTGCCATATCATGCCTTGTTGACCTGTCCGCAGTCAGTCTTTACTTGTTCCAGTAGCTGCTGGATCATCCTTTGCCTAGAACCCCACCTCGCCTGTTACAAGTTTATGTTGGGCTAGCCACATGTCTTTCTGAACATCTTGGAAAGCCTGTTGCCTCTTCCAACTGTGAGAAAAAGCACCCACTGCTCGGTCAGCCTCAGCATCCTTAACACTTCTCTCTGCAAAGCGCACTGGCATTGACTCACTTGGTAGCAGTGAATCAGTTTGACACTGACAGTGACTCAATAGCAAAACAAATGAGTTGAATCACAGTCGGGTAATTGATTCACAATCAGTTCAGTGAAATGAATCACACTTTATCAGGCTCTGAATGATAAATCAGTCAACACAGATGTTAATTTTGGACCGTATCAGACGTTTTATGAGCCCTCTGTGTAAGTTTACTGTGTAAAACTGTTGGTCCATGTGCTATATTAGCCTCAAAGGCTAACATGTCATAGAAATGAATACAGAAAACTTATCAATAGCAACATGGAGACGATGTCCAAAGCATGACAGTCTGGTCCAGTTATTCAATTTCATTGCCTTAAAGTTTGCCCTTCTGTCTGATGTCACACACACTTGTTTATTCTCTTTATCCTCCTGAGACCCCAGCGTCCTCATCTGAGGACATTACATTTCTGCTTCTCTTCACAATGATACATTTGAAAATTTGACCCTTTGGCCTCATATGAGGACACTTCCTCTACAAAGATAACGTTTATCTAGAAGATAATAAAATTGCAGACCAAGCAAGTCCGGGTGTCCGGAGGTTAGGACACCATCACTGAAGAAAACCCCTAAACCATCTGCTATATTTTGCCTCATGTGGTCCTTGGGAGAGTAGTTCGTCTCAAGGCAGGAGCTGCACAGCGTCCATTCGCTGTTAATGTAGTGCACTGCTAGGCTAAAACAAGGCTCCGTAGTTCTGCTTGGCTATATGTCCGTGGTCAAGGCACAGAACTCTGCACAAGACAGTGAAGCTGCTACTTTATCATGGCATTTTCATGTCAGGAAGTGCTGTCCTAGAAAAATATTCCCTTTTAGGGACACTTTATCTGCAGTCTAGCTTTTTATTAAGCTGTGTGAAGCCTTCCTTCTCAACTGTTTGAATTGGCATCATATCTTTAGCCAAACAAAATGGCATGCCGTCTGTAATTTCTTTCCAATGCTTGCTCTACTTGTCATACGGTGTGCAGCTTTCCTGAGATACAGTGACGCTATGGAACAACCTCCCCCGCGACAGAGCTGCTTTCCGCCATACTTTTTTTCTGGTCCCAAATGACTCACATAACGAACGTACACCATGTGCATCAAGTCAGACTATCTCTATTATCACGATATGGATTTTTTTATGGTTTAAAAAAATATACCAGTATTATCGCAAACAAAACGATATGGTAGACCCCTAGAGCCCACAACCATGACCATGGATCTATGAGATTTCCAAATCATTGCATTCTGTTTTTATTTACGTTTATATACTAAAACTTTTTTTGAAATTGAGGTTGGTTTAGATACGACAAGAATCACCCATTTCTACATTCAACATTTCATACATTGAACATGATTGTTTTACAGCACACTGAAAAGAATGGTTAGTTTATTCATTGTTATATTAGCTTAGTTAGTAAAGAGTTACAGTTACAACAAAACAATGCTGGGAAGGGTTTTATTTTTCTAAGGCTGAAAGTCCCTTCAGTCTGTAGAAACTTATCCAAATGAACAGATCTTATCTTGAGAGATATGTGTTACTATATCTGTATCAGTAATTCTGTCAGATTAGTAAAGTAAACAATAAGCTGGTGCAGTAGTTATGAGTACAAGGTGCACATCTGGAACTTTTAAGTCTTTTGGCCTGACTGACAGTAATTCTGCTTGGCTTCATTATGTATTTTTCTTGAGTCTCAGCAGTGACACTGTGTTCAGTTTTGTGTCTAACCGCTCCAAGACTGCATTATAGCACTGATGTGAAATGGTTCAGTAGTTGTGTATGTGGACTATGTCTAATTTACATATATGCATTAAGTGCTCTGAGCAAATCCGAGTTAGATAGTACTCAAGACGGCACCTGCTGGTACTCTAGACCCCAACTGCACGTGCTCTAGCCCCCCACCTCCTGGTGCTTTCTCTCTCTCTCTCTCTCTCTTTGAGCTTTTCTCTCTGTTGACTCTCTGTTTAGCTTTTGTCTTAGTTAAATCTTTGGATGTGAGGCCATATGTGTTTGTGAGAACTTGCTATCCTGTTGAGACAGTTTGTCTTTATCAGTTTGTCTTTATTTATATTAATTTCTTTAATTATGGTTCCCTTTGCATGTTCCTGTAACCATGACACACACTGCTCTTATTGAAATGTATAATCTAATCTACATCCTTATGAAACGATAATGTATGGCAATGTATTGGAAAATATAGTGCAATATATTAAATAATAAAATGTCATATATGGAAAATGCATGTATTTATATAGTGATAGATATATTACAATATATTGTATAATACATAAGGAATTGCCCGTTTTCATATATTGTATGTATGGTAGTATAATATATATTTATCTAATATATTTACTTATATATTGTAATATATTTCATTTTATATATAATAGCATCATATGTATTTCTCCATATGTGTTTGCATATATGATAATATATATAGTTTTATATATGTGAGAATACATACATACTGTATATTGCCACATGTATGTATGAAAATATTCTCACATATATAAAAACAATATATATTATCATATATGCAAACACATATGGAGAAATACATATGATGTCTATTACATATAAAATGTAATATATTACAATATATAAGTAAATATATATTATACTGCCATACATACAATATATGAAAAGCGGCAATTCCTTATGTATTATACAATATATTGTAATATATTTATCACCATATAAATATATGCAAAATATATGCACTTGTTTCCCATATATGACATTTTATTATTTAATATATTGCACTAAATTTTCCAATACATTGCCATATATTATCGTTTCATAAGGGCAGTACTGTTGAAGTCAATGTGTGTACTTCTATGTGAAGTCAGTGTGTATTCTATTATACCCAGGCCAGGTTTTGGGTATACTGCATCAGTGTATTAACCTTTTGAAGCATGGTGGCCACTATGAGAAACCACCTGTTTTTCCTCATTTCTCAATCTGCGTTGGTGTTTAAAGAGGGAACTTTTAAGTTTTCAGAAAATATTAATGTTGTCCTGGGGACAGTTTAAAAGGTAGCACACAGGAAGTGATGTAAGAACAGTAGTTTAAAAAGTAGCAAAAGTTGGGTCTGCATGGTTGTTGGAGGAGCCTATCTAAAACTTCTTACCAGGGGATCCCCGGTGGTTTTGCATGTATGGCTGTAGTTTGTAATTGTAGATAGCATGCTATAGAATGGGAATTTACAAAAATAATAATAAACCTAAGTAATATTTGCAATTTATAAGGCTAAAATGTGGTGGTTTTGCCTTGTAACTACTGAATACTGAATGTATGTAAAGTAGAGGGTCACATGGCTAGAAATTGGTGGTTACCCACAGTAACCACAGTGGATTTAGATGAACAAAGAAATGTATATAGGATAGCATTGTGTTTGTTTGCTTGTTTACTCAATATGGCTCATATTTCACACTAGTTAAGATTTTTTAAGATTTAAGATTTTAATCCCTTGTTGATCCCACAGTGGGGAAATTTAGTCTCCACATTTAACCCATCCGTAAAGTGAAACACCCACAAACACATTCACTATTGAACACCCACACACGGGAGCATTGACCTTCCACAGCACCCAGGGAGCAGTTGGGGGTTAGATGCCTTGCTCAAGGGCACCTCAGTTGTTACTGTCAGTTTAGGGAATCAAACCGGCAACTCTCCGGTCACAAGGCTGGTTCCCTAACCTCCAGCCCATGACTGCCACAGTATAATATATACTGTATATACTGTATAAATACAAAAAACAAAAAATGAGTGCTGAGGAGGTAGCAAGACAAATTTCTAGAAGCCATTTCCATTCGACCATCATAGTTCGACATCAGAGTAGTGATGAGTGACGGAGAGAGAATCAGGGGGCAGTGATGAGGGTTTCGAGAGAGATCAGGGCAGTGATGCAGATCAGGGCAGTGATGCAGTTTAGGGCAGTGATGCAGATCAGGGCAGTGATGTAAACTATGATATGTGATCTATTGATCAACATCAGGGCATTGACCAGACCGCAGTAGTGGAAGGGTTAAATAAAAAAGTATGGCAATGGGAGAGTAATGCTATGACCATTCTTATCTCTGTGAACAAAATAGATGTGCACAGAGTGCAAAGTTAGGCTGTGCGTCAACCAGACAAAGAATAGCTTTTATCTTTATCATAAAAAATACAAACAAGACAATCAAAAAAATGATGAAAACTTGACCTTTGACCTTGAACAAATCTATTTTAGTTTAAGGGTTTGTACTTGTTCATACCAATAATTCAGGCATTTTACAGTTGTGTGTGTGTGCATAAAAGGGTTACACATTTCAGTTCCAGCAGCTGTGTTTCCATGATCAACTGGTCTGCTGTCTTTGGTAAATTTGATGTAATCCTAAAAATAAGGATTAATTGAGCTGGCATTGGCAGGTCAGCAGAGGAGGAGCAGGGTTGGAAGGAGTGTAGGGCTCACAGTGTTTATTGTGGGGTTTTACTGGGTCTATGTGGGAGCTTAGTAATGAGTAATTGTAAACAAAGACAACAGAGAACAAGAGTAAAACCAAGAGAAAAGAACGTGTGATGATGATGTATAATAGGCATGAGGGAAAGTACAGTATAGGCCAAATGTTGTTTACTTGTTTATGAGGATCAGACTTCTTTATACCCCTGTTCCTACTGAATAACACAACTGTGAGTTAGCCAGGAAAGTTTTGTGGTACAGTGGATCATTTCTTCCCACGCAGCATCTCTTAAAGGGGCTAGCAGCTGTTTTCCTTACAGGGAACTACTGCGTTCCCAATGTGGTGTGACTGAGCATATCAAGCCAACTAGCTTGACTGTGTGCAGGGTTTCTCAACCTGTGAGCCTTGGACCACCTTTGGGTCTATAAGGCACCCTCTAGTGGCGAATGGGCCTTTACTCGGGTGAAGGAAGTAGTCTGTAGTGGGCTGAAAACATTATATACTGTACATTAGTGTTATATTAACTATATTAATCTAAGTATATAAACATACACACGTATGAATCAAACCGTCGGAGTAGCAGGCTAACATCTTCAGCTGCTGGTTAACCACTGATAGGAGTGGTTTCTTGGCCTGTGGATTTTCAGTGCAAATGACATGTATTGCAGTATAGCATCTGTTTTTTATTTTTCTATTCTTTTTTTTTGGTTTGTTTTTACTATTTTTTTTTTTTACGATCACTGCAAACATATGACATTTCAACATTATTTTTAGCATAACTGCAAATTTTGGTTTCTGTGACTGACCGAAACTTCCCATGTGCGCCACGGTTCTTATGTTTTTGGTGACAGCACTTAAGAAGAGAAAAAGGCAACATGTATTTATCGAAGTTGATTTTAGTGTTCTGGTGGGCTTCTATGCTGTATAGTCATCATCAGATGGGCCTTGTGGTGAAAAAGGTTAAGAGCCCCCAACCTAGGGATACAGTATGAGGAGTAAGGTAAACAGCGATTCATAGGGTACCACAACAGGCTGACAAAATGTGCTGTAGTGATGTCACACTCCGCTGTAAGTTGTAAGGTTTTTTAAAAAGAAGAGATTTATGTAATTCATACGTGCAAACACTTTCACTTTTAAGATCAGGAAAAAGGGTGGAGGAGAACAGACGGCTTAGCAGTTAGTGCTCTAGCATTCAGCACGAATTACACTCATCACTCTCCTAGAATGTTAATTCTTTCTGGTCACGGGAGGTGCTGGAGTCTATCCCAGCATTCAGTTGGACAGAAGGCAGGAAACAGGTCGCCAGTTCACCACTAGGTAGACAAACAGACATTCACTCATTCACTCACCCCTAGGGGGCATTTAATCATATCCAATTCACCCGAGTGCGGGTCTTTGGACTGTTGGAGGAAACTGGAGCATATCCAGCCAGACAGGAGGGGAACATGTAAACTCCAAAGAGAAATGCCCAGGCCCAGGACATGATCAAAAGCCTTCTTCAGTCTGTAGGGACTTACCCAAACTAGATTTACCTTCATGACTAAAGAGTATTTGTACATTTCTATTCTCCTTTTTAGGATCATTGCAAGCATGGCTTTAGCTTTTTTTTTTTTTTTTTCTGTGACTGACACACACTAACGCACCACCACCATGTCAGTGTCAATGCAGAGATAAAAATGATCCACCATCCATATAATACCTGCCCTGTGATGGTCCTGAGGGGGTCCTGACCATGGGTAAAAGAGCCATATGCAGAGAAACATATGTAATAGAATGCTGTGCTGTCATTCTGTGCTTAGAAAAAATGTTAATATCATTTTGTGAGCATTGATAACATTCATCACATGATTCTATGCATTCCTTTAGGGTTAGTGAGATGGGAGCACTGTAATCGTACTTGCAGCAGTGACAGAAGTGAACCTGGAAATGAAGGCTGTGGATGCTGCTATGGTTGTTGCCCCAAACAAACTGGTGATTTTAATATAAAATGTAGAAATCATTGCCAATTCATTTGCTTCTCTCTTTCAATCTAAAGATCCAAAACTTTTGCATACATGGTACTGTACACTTGTGGGAAGAAGGAGGAAGATCGGTGTTAATAATATCTTGTTATTAATATTTAGCTTTGCCTTGTTGGTTGAATGATTACGTCACTTCTTTTTTCCTTAACAAAATGATACACTTTTGTAAGGTTTGTTTGCTGTGTAATGACACTGTACACTGATATTTTAATTTACTGCTAGATTCTGTTCCCGCACATTTTAGACTGTGACATAGGTTTCCATAATCACCTGATCACATGACATTTGCATTGTGTGCAGTTTTATCAGCTGGTGTAAAGCAAATACATGTAAACAAAAAAGGGACGTAAGCACTTAGAGACATGTCCTGGGAAAAAATCGACATAGTCATGTTTGTTTATTTGACCTCTAGCTGATTCTGTTATCAGCTGGCAGCTTCTAAGTGCTAAAGAAAATTGTCATCTCAAATGTCTAAAGAACAATAGATATCTCAAACAGCTGTAAGGACCGCTGTGATAGTGTAGCATTGTGTATTTACTTAATTAAAGTTCCTAATCTGTGCTTTCTTTGTCAGCATGCGGTGACAGTATTTTGGCAGCAGAAAAAAACAAACTAAGAGGACAAGAAACTCTAAAAAACAAACTAGAACATGAAGTTGTAGGTCCCGTGGTATGCAACCACAGGGTCAGATTAACCAGTGTTTTGGGGGTTTTGTATGTATGTATGTGGAGAACACTTTATAATCAGAGTACAGCATCAACTCAGTTCAACTTCAGGGATATTGATCTGGTCAGTTTAGTAGTAGGGAGGGCCATTAATCAATTTCAGCTGCTTTGGTGTTAATGAAATTAACAACAGGTGCAGTAGAGGAGCAACAATGAGACACCCCCCAAAACAGGAATGGTTTAAAAGGACGAGGTCATTGGCATTTTCTCCCCCCTCATCTCTTTCCACTGATTTTTCACTAGTTCTGCAGTTGACTTGGGTCAGCGTCACTACTAGTACCATGGTGCAGTACCTGGACCCTACAGAGGTTGCACAGGTAGTCCCAACTACTGAAGGATGGCACATCAATATGTGCCATTGCCACAAGGTTTGCTGTGTCTCCCAGCACAGTCTTAAGAGTATGGTGGAGATTCCAGGAGACAGGCAGTTACGATAGGAGAGCTGGACAAGGCCGTAGAAGGTCCTTAACCCCTCATTGGCATTGCCACAGAACACCAGAATTGGCAGGAAGTGTGGGGTTGCAGTGCTGTTGGACAGAAAGATAAAGGTTACCAGCAACAATAAACTATGACAGATTTAGACTGATATGAGTAATATTTATTGAGCTACACGTACGGAAGCAGTTTCTCTCAGTATGGTGTTGGGCCGCCACGTTTGCTAACGCAACATACCAGACGTCTCAGCATGGACCTATAGAGGTTACTAATGGTGTTCGGGGAAAATCCATCCCATGCATCTCAAATGTTCTCGCACAGTTCTGCTGTGGGGTGGAGCTGGAGTTACACCAGCCCTGGCAGACATGTCAATAAACCATTGTCTTGGCGCAGACTGCAGTCTTTTCAGACACGGACTTGTCACTGAAGATGACCTGCTGCCATTCTGAGTCACTCAATGACAGTCTGGCAAAACACCACTTGGTTTTAGGGGCAGTCATCAACAGTCCACATCCATGTAGTCCTGTGTTGTGCAGCCATCTGCCAATGATGCTGGATGACTTGTGGATGGTGTTCTTGTTTACATCACATGCGGAGCCGAGTCAAAACTTCATTTTGTTTCATTCCTGTCGGTTGATTCCCCACTTTTCCTTTGTGGATGAGTGTGTAAAAACATAAAACCACAAAAATTTCAGGACAAGTAAAAAACAATTTACTCTTATTGTGAGTCAATGGACCCAGACATCAACCCCCCCGTCACAGGTCATTTTGGACCGCTTAATTCAGTGTGAAGTTCACACCATATAAAGAACTGAAATGCTTCATGAGGACAGCAGTGATGTGTGTGTTACTCTCACCATAAGCTTCTGTGCAAGAGCAAACATGTATCAGATTGTTTACAGGCAGAGAAATGTGCAGTTCCTTGATTTCCGTAACAACTTTCCGAAACGCCTACGAGCAGTAAGCGGGAGATCAAGTGAGCCGGATAAAGATGCAGTGATAAAGATGCAAGTAAATGCGTCCTGTAATTTGACCTGTGTGTATTTCTAGCTCAGCTAGTTAAAGTCTTTGATATTAAAATCCTCTGGGGATTTGAGTGAGATCCTTTGAGCATAGTGAGATCCTTTGAGTAAAATGAGATGAGTGGGCAAAAAAAAAAAATCTCTTGCATCATTTCATTCACCTATCACAGTTCAGGGCATGGTATCAGGACTCAGCGAAGAATTGTGTCATCTTATCACAGAACCTGATGTTTATGTATATTTTCTTAAATCTAATCCTTAATTATAACAGGGTACAGTAGAGTATGGATGCAGGGTTAAAAATATTAGATTTAATTATTCAAGATATAGGTAAAAAGCAGACATCACGTTGAGTAGTGTGTGGCATGTTAAAAAATTTATGGAAAGCAGTCATAGCGTATTCATATAAAACAACAACAACAACAACAAAAACAATAATAATAATAATGTCACAAACAGAGATCTGAAAGCCAACAGAGAAACTAGATCAAAGCCAAAGGGAACGAAGAAGAGATCGAGAGTCAAAGACCAAACAGTGTCAGATAACCAGGATGGACCACTCAGGATTGCAAACAGAGGTTTGGCAAAACTTCGCAATTAGGAAGTGTTTGGGTGAACCTTAAATGCAGGCAGTTAATGGGAATCAGGTGGGCTAGTACTCAGGAGACCTAGAACGACACTGATTGGGTGACTGGGGACATGTGGGTGTGACGTCATCAAGCGATGCCCTCTGGGAAGTTGAGTCCGGAGGAAAGGCGAAGCCAGGAAAACCTGGAAGTGTCACAAGGATCAAACTGAAACAAAACCTAAGAAACTAGTAAACAGAGAAACATCTGGGAACAGGGTTACGAAAACAGCTGACCCAGAGACAGTCTCACGGCCAGTCTTTGTCAGTTTGAACCTCCTGTATAAGTCCTGTAATGTTACTCCACCATGTAAGTCCACATGCTTCTCCTGATGCTGCCTTTGCAGGTGGTCTGTACATTCACACACTTTGGTGGGTTTCTGGGTGAGTATAGAGCCTCAGAATAGGGTCTCCATAGGAGCTTGGAATACCATGGCTCTCCTGCATGGGGTCCCATGCACCTGAATAGGTGGGCTCCACTCCACTTTAACAAGTTTTGTCTTTGATGAGATAAGGACTGACTGATATTCATTGACTGAGGCTAGAGGGCAGGCCATATGCAGGCCAAGAATGGCTTTCTTGCACAACCCCTTTTCGGGTCATATCATACCATCTCGACAGTGTTCACACCCAGATCTCTTTTTCTTTCTCATTGGTTGTGTCATTGTCTTGTTGCTTCCTCTCTCAACAATCCATACGCAATTTTCCTAGAAGCACTGTGGAACGTCCAGCAGCAGCTTCCTTCATAACGTCCTTCCATGAACTCTGTACATGTTCAGTGTTTTTCTAATGGAGGACACATGATCAAATGTTTTAGCAGTTTGTAGAGTTTGCAGGTGTAAGATTCTCCATTTTACACATTTGCATGTGACCACAACTTCACTGAGAGGACCATTCTGGGGATCAGAGTTCGTAGGAGTGACAGCATCAGGAGGATAACCCAGAGGCGTGACAGAGTGAAGTGGCCACTACTCCCTGCATGGTGGAGCATAGGTTTGCATAGATTTAGATTTTTGGTAAGAAGAGGCAGTCACACTGTCCCGTGACCAAAGGCCATCTGCTGGAGCTTCACAATAAACATAGTTAAGTCACCATTTGCTACAATGTAACTATAAACATGGGTAAAACCATATGAAAATCTAATACCTTGAGAGGATTACAGCATTAGAAAAGAACATTAGTCTAGTTAAACTGTTCCTCTCTAGATATTGATCAGAACACCTTTTTTATTAGGGAGCATTATAGAAATTCTGGTTATTTTGATTAATTATTAAAAAATAAATCCCTCTCACATTATTAATCATTATACAGATAGAAGAAGTAGCAGTTGCTGTGCTATGAGGAATTTTGGCATGAGGAGGAGAGTCATGGATGACTTAACCCAGTGTTAAGACAGGAGAACAACAAAGTCTGTTCCCTGGGCATAGTGGACTCATTACCATAGCACAGCATCATCACAGAGCTATAACATTAGAATCCAGACATTTTTGTGGTTAATAATTACATGCCTGTTCATGGCTTGTGCTGCCGTGAACCCTCCCCTAACTCTTGGCTGAAACCGGCCGTCACTCAGAAGCATTTAAACTCTGTTCTTTTAGTCTGTCAGTCTTTGATTAGGTAAGCTTAGCGGGGTGAATGTGTTATAATGATAACCAGACTATGTTTCTCAGTTTGCATCTATTATTTCAGAGTAGACATATTCTTATATTTTGCACACCTGTTTTTTGCGCTATATCGCATCACAGAAATTCAGAATAGGAGTCTTTCATTCACCTCTGAATTTGCTGTGCTGTGGTAAACACCCTAGAAGATTAATGATGAAGCTGGCATTGAAAGATCAGCCATTAAAGCTGTTGCACCAAAACACAACAGAAGTGGAGGGAGAATGTCAAAGGTGAGCGTGAGTGGCAGTGAACAGTGGGTGACCTGGTATTGTGGAGCGAGAGGGTGGGCGGCAGCATAAACCTCCTAAACGGAGGACAGCGGGGAGATTGCAAGAGGCTGTGGCCCAAGTGCACACTCACCATCATGAGTGCACCGACATCCTGTGACAAGGCAGGCTCACACACACCAAGAGACACATATTAGACGGCTGGAAGGTGACCTAGGTCAACCCTAGGGCAAGCAGCAGTTATTTGGAACACAGCCTGTGCTCACCATTGTAGCAGGATCTGTGCAACACATCGCGGTTCAATTGAGTTAAACAGAAAGTAAGCAGCCAGTAGAGTTCAGTAAGAGTTCAGAGACATATATTAGTTCTGCTAGTCTGAAATATTTAAGGATAGTGTAAAACAAGGTGGCAGTACCATGGACTGAAATTTACAACCACTGAGGCAAAGAAGCCCACTCAGAGAATCATTAAAGCAGATGTTGGAAAATGACAGATCCAGCCAAAAACAAAGAGGTCACAGAAAGATTCATTCACCCTGTGTATTAGCCATGAGCCAGAGACAGATGAGACCACAGAGGTAAAAAGTTCACATTTGCAAGAACACATCTCAAACTTACAGGAATGAAGATCAGCAGAACTGCCTCAACACCTACATTTAGAGGAGGTGCATACGGTAAGGAGAACAGGGCAATTCCAGGTCATCCAGTGTAAAGCAGGGATTACAACAGAATATGAACAAGGACATGTTCAGTCTGATATTAAGATATGCTCAAAATGCCCTCTCACCAATACACCGATATTGAAAATATCAATCAAAATATTTCATGTTAGGATTTACCAGTGCTGCTATCTGTTGTACCATACCAGCACTTCACTTCAGCCTTCATAAAGTCTCTATAACGTCTCTGACTTGACATGGTCCAAACATCAATTTACACTGGAACCATAACTGTACAAAAAAAGTAATGTCTTCCTAAAAGTGATTGTATGAAGTGAAATTGGTGAGATTTGATATTTGCTAATCAATCAACTACCCCTAACGATGGCTATCATAGCCAAGTTGGGAAGCTATCTGGGAAGTTAATTAGCCACACATTCATGCAGCAACCAACAATGGCCATGTGCATATCCAATAATGCTAATGTCTATATTTTATATTTAGAAAGTCAGTAAAGTGTCAATTAATGAACATAACCCCCACCCCCTGCTCTGGAGAGTTCTATTTAATGCTTTGGCATATATACTGTGGGAAGGAAAAAAGTGGAAAAAAAACAACAACAAGAGCTGCCAAGCCCTTTTGGAAAGAATGTCAAAAATGGAAGATGGAATGTGAACGAGTAAGGAATGCATAGATCAAAGCATGATCAGTTCCAGATCACTTTAGCCTCCAGTCACCATAAAATCAAACAAATCTGGATGGTAGTTCTTCACTAATTTCTTGGAAGACAGGCCCAGGAAATTCCAATTAGAATGTTGTGGCAGCTGCAGGATCAGTTGCTTAATCATTTTGACAAAACAGGACAGGTCTTAGAAATGTACAACATGCATGTTAAAACCTACAGGCAAATGCACCAACCCAATTCCAAAAAAACTGGTGCACTGAGTGAAATGCGAATATGAACAGTAAGTAGTGACTTATACATTCACTTTGTCCTGTATTCAACTGTAAACAAAACATTCACTCATTTATTCAGTCATCATCTGTACTATGTACATTAGAGGGATAAATTGGGGTCTGTAATGTGTGGTGTGTGATGTGTGAAGTGTGAGGAGACTACCCAGAAGACTATATACAGATTCTCTTGGTTTTTAATGCACTCCAAACACTATAATACGCAATTATACAGAGAGATGAGATTAGTGGACTGCGTGTCAAAAAAGGGGTGGGGTCTAAACACAGGCGGTGCCAAAGAAAATAAATAATCAAAAGAACTAACCTAGCTCAAGTACAATCACCTCCCCTCTCCTAAACTACACCACTGAAAATACAGAGGTTAGCACCCGCACCTTACCTAAGGTGTCTATACATTCTGCTATTATGTGTTGTGGAAATGTATGAGCGCTCGTCTTACCTGTCCAGAACCCCTTATTTCGACGCAGGCCAGAGCTGACAAGAACAGTATGAATTAACAGAGTTTAAGCAGATTCAAAAGGTAAGCTGAAACAGGGGCACCAAACTTCACTAACCCAACATACACACTAGGCGAAGTTGAGTTAGCTACAGGAGGCAGAGGGAAACCAACTACAATGCAGCGGACCTGGCCTGAGGCTACAGACATTAGGTGTACAAAACACCAGCAACACGCAGCAAAGCCGCTTCGATTCGCTAAAGCGTAGCCCCTAGCCAGCAACACAGCAACAAGCACACAGATTACTCCCAGCCTCCCATCTGATTTAAATCACAGGGATTATAAATCTCAAGCCCCGCCTCTCATGTGGGAAATATGGTTCCAGATTGCACATCAGATCTCAGAGGTACTCAAAACTTCCAATGATGATTGACGCTGCAGCCAATCTATGGAAGAGACAGACAACACCATGGACCTGATGAACTGAGCCCAGGCACGTAACACGCAGGGGAATTCAGCCTTCACAACTGAACACCCTCACACACACAGGTAGACACACTAGCCGCAGTGATCACACGTGCCCGGAGCAGGTGGGCAGCCCTATCCATGGCACACAGGGAGCAGTTGGGGGTTAGGTGTTTTAGGGTGCACTGTGGAAATGTTTTTTGTGGTCTGATGATATAATGGATATTACATTGTCCGGGCTCAGGAAGACGAAAGACATTTCAGATTGTTACCAGCTTAAAGTTTGAATGCCAACATCTGTCATAATATGGGGTGTATTAATGGGTCCCTAAAATATAAGTCATTAAAAACCCTGCATATGTTGCTCCAATATGTGTTCAGTGTGTTAATACTATTAATACTATATACAAGTTAATACTAATGTACAGGTTGCACATTGTGAACACACTATCAACACACTGAACACACACTGGGGCAACATATGCAAGTTTTTGAACACATCTGCTATTTTTATTATTTTTTTTAAGATCAGTGAAATATCTCAGTGTGCGGTCTGTATAACAGCTGAAGACTTGTATAACAGAGGAATAGCAGAAAGTTTGGCTGGATTGGTTTAAGTCATTTGTTTTGAGAAAACAATGGTAAACATGTTCCTGTCCAGTGTTTTCGGAACACTTTGCATGCATTCAAATTGAAATGAGTGTATAGATCCCAGGTAAATCATTTTAACCCCTTGTTACCACCAGAAGGTAACAACACCCATCCATGCTGGCTTAATCCTGTTGTTAGAATCCTGTTGATAGGTCTTAGAAATGTACAACAATGCACAAACTCAATTCCAAGAAAGTTGGAGCAGTTGCAAACAAAAAGAAAGCAGTGACTTATAAATCTACGTTGTCCTGTATTTCAATGTAAACAGTACGTTCAGTCATTCATTAATTCATTCATCTTCTGAGCCACTTATGCTTCTGGAAAGGCCACCAGTCCATTACAGGGAAAAACAAAAGATATTTAAAGTTTTATCACTTCAACTTCTTTGTTTCTGAGGGATGGATATCACCCCAGGGGCTTAAGGAAACATCATCTGTAGTATGTACATTAGATTAGCTTACACACAGAGGAATTCAGCCTTCATATTTAACCCATCCATACAGTGAAACACGCCCACACTAGGGGGCAGTGCTATCCATTTGTTCCCAAATGCAACACAATAGTAATCATCTGCCTTTTCCCAGTGTTTTTGGAGCACATTGCAGACATCAAAATTGGAATGAGTGTGTATTTCCCAGGTAAATACAGGTGAAAAAATTACGAAGCAATTTTGTGTCTTTAGGATTTTATACACTGTCCCAACTTTTTTTGACTCCTGAGATTTTTTTGACCCTTGAGCCTTTCTTTGTGAGAAAGTCCAATAACCAATTGCACAGTGGGATGTCAATGCCTAATGGAAAACATGGGCTATTAGGCATCGACAATCCCACCCCCCTGTGCTATTGGTTATTGGACTTTCTCACAGACAGACCACAGAGAGTACGAGTGGGAGGAATCACCTCCAAAACCACCACCATGAACACTGGAGTTTGCCAGGGATGTGTGTTGAGCCCTTTGTTGTTCACCCTGTTGACCCATGACTGCTGTGCTAAGTACAACTCAAACCACATTATTAGGAATGCGGACGACACCACAGTAGTGGGGTTCATTAGCAAAGACGATGACTCAGCCTAGAGAGAAGAGGTGAACCAACTCATTGCCTGGTGCGACAGTAACAACCTGTCACTGAACGTCAACAAGACAAAAGAAATGATGTTGACTTCAGGAGGAAGCACACAGTGCATACTCCACTCACAATCCACGGCAACACTGTGAGGTCTGTGAAAAGCACCAGGTTTCTGGGGGTGTACATCGATCTGACGTAGACCACACACACCACCTCCCCTGTCAAGAGGTCACAGCAGCAAACCTTCCCCCTCACATCCTCACAACATTCTACAGAGGAACAATAAAGAGCATCCTGACCAGCAGCCTCACAGTCTGGTGCAGCAGTTGCACCGCCTCAGACCAGAAATCACCCATACAAGATCTGTATCTGTCACAATGCCACAGCAGAGCCACCAAGATGGTCAGAGATCCCGCCCATCCAGCTAATGGACTGTTCAGACTGCTGCCCTCTGGCAAACGCTACCGCAGTATGTGGTGCAGGACTGCCAGACACAGCAAAAGCTTCTTTCCACAAGCCATTAGACTGCTCAAACTCACATAATGAACACACATAAAGGACAAACAAACACACATAATGAACACACACAATGTCAAATCGTCAATACTCATGTGATCCTCCATTAGGCCCACAAACAACTCAACTCATGCACATCAGAACTGTACACAGTATTATTAATATATATTATTTCAACTTGCATTTTTTTTATGCTGATAACGTGCAATAATCTCATTGTTTATTATAATTAAGCACTTTAAGTTTACAGCTACAGTGTTATGTTTACATATGTTACAGCGTGCAATATCATTATCACTTGGAAACATAGCAATATTTTTCTGTACAAGTGCAATATTTCTGTAACGTAGTGGTTGAGGCAGAATGCAAATGCACTGTGGCTTTATTCAGGTTTGCCCGGGAGACAGGGGTCAAAATACAGTCGGGTATTCACAAAGACATGTCCATAAATTGAGAGACGACATCCAGGAACAAAAGAAGGTCAAAACTCAGAATGAACACAAACACTACAGAACACAGAGACCAAGAACTGAAATGGCTAGATTCACGAGGGGAAAACAGAGACTTCACAAATAGGCAGGGCAAACAAAAGGGGTCTTAACAGAAGTCCTAATGGGTTACAGATTGGTATCAGGTGTGGGAGTGGGTGGAGCCAGGGGGGAGCCGGAAAAGCAATGCCATGCCATGAAGCAACCAGAGGGGGCATTGTATGACCAGAGGGGGCATTTGCTGGACAAACGCAATCTCTTTCAGCTTTGCCCTCCTGTTGTAAAATCTGAATGACAAAGTTCACTTACACTTTGACTTAAAATCACCATTAGAAACCAAATGAACCACAAGCTGCATCACCTAGAACAGTGATCACCAACCCTTTTCCTTGAAATCTTCTTTTCTGTTGAGTTCTAATCTGCATCTAACATGCTGCCCATTCGCTGACCTAACACTGATGCAGCCGATCCAGTCAATCAAGAACTTTGGAATAGATGAGGTCTGACCAGACTTGGTCAAAGCTAGAAGTTTTCGTTGTCTGCAATGTAAAGGATGTATTCAGGCATGTCCAACTGACAGATCAGTCAAGCTACTTGGCGATTTATGCAGCACCCTTTGGTAGATATAGGTAGTCAAGAACGCCAGTGGAATAAAAAGTAACCAACTCTGCCGTCTCTCTACCAGAACTGGACCAGATCTGTTTTGGGACAGGTGGACCAAATGCATGTTGTAAATATGTGGGCCACCTTTGGCTCACTGCAGATCGCCAGTGCTGACAGTACCACATCTTTGCCAGATATGTCCCACAGACACAAGTTATGGGTTGTTTATTTTCTGGTATTTTAAAACAAGTTTAAGAGTCCACAAGTGCTGTTTTGGTAATTCTAATTAAACTGTGAAGCCAGCTGCAACCTAACACACTTCCAGTTGCCTAATCCAGACATTTAGCCAAAAAACGTTACAGATCTTAGAAATCTACAACATGCATGTTGAAACTCAACTGCACAAACCCAATTCCAAAATAGTTGGTGCAGAAATGCAAACACAGAAAAAAGCAGTGAGTGTTTTAAAGCATCAACTTTAGACTGAACCATTTTCTCAATTGTGCCTACACACCAAGGAATTCCGCCTCCACAACTGAACCATCCATGCAGTGAAACGCCTACACACTAGGGGCACTGAACACACATGCCCTAACTTCCAGTCAGTGACTGATCCACATCATGTATCATCAAAACCCAGAAACACTGAAATGAACTGATGCACCGTGGAAACGTTTATTCTAAAAAACACAATCACTACAGCAACAAATTTATGGTTTCCCAATATAAAGTAGCCCAGGGGAACACCTTACTCTTTAGGGTGACTCATCAAAGGCCGGGCTGGAAAGACTGTCGCAGCCTATGCCAAAGCTGTCACTCCCACTGAAAAGGGTTATGCACAGATAGAAAAACTCATTTTTGGCCATTATGTTCGACATGGAACAGAAAGAATACTGGAAAGAGTGCTACTGTCGCTACCGGGGTTGCAGAACCATGACATCTGTGTAACACATGTACCAGGACAGCCAATTCGCATAGCCAACATACACAGACACTAACAGGGGTGGACAGTATGGAAGGACATTTACCTGAATGCTGCACTTAAGTACATTTTTCTGATACCTGTACTTCACATGAGTAGGCCAGGTTCAAAGTGTGTCCTGCATTTTTTTAACAGTTGGGTCAATTGAATTTAAATATGTGGACCATTTTTAGCCAACTGCAGATTGCCAGTGCTGACAGTGGGGTCACAGTGCCATATCTTTGCCAGATGTGGCCCACACCCGCAAGCTATTTTGAGTTTTATCTTTCCTGGTATTTTTAAAACAAGTTTAAGAGTCTACAAATGGTGTTGTGGAAATTCCAATTTGGCCGTGGGCCCAGCTGCAACATAATACCCATCCAGTTCCTTAACTATGTCATTTAGACAAAACAGGACAGGTCTTAGAAAGGTACAACACGCAAATGCACAAACACAATTTCATCTTTTTTTGTTCTGTATTTGAACGCAAGCAGTACATCAATTTATTCATTCAGTCAATCTTCTGAGGTTTTGGAGCATGCCAAAAACTGAAAAACACAATCACTACAGCACCTGTCCTATGATTACCTAGTATATTAACCCCGATGAACACCTTACTCTTTAAGGTGACTCATCAAAGACTGGCCTGGGAGTGGCAGGCCAACCCACAGCCTATGGCAAAGCTCTCATTCATACTGAAAGGGGATATGCACAGATATAAAAAGATACACAAAGGAATTTTTGGCCATTAAGTTTAGCAAAAGCAAATTAATATACTGCAAGGTGTGCTACTGAGGCTACCGTGTTGCAAAACCATAACATCTGTGTAACATATGTACCAGAACCATTACTGCATGCAGCCAACACACTCCACTGTCCACTAACTGGACAGTATAGGTGTATATTTACCTGAGCGCTGTTCCTAGGTACAATTTACTGATATCTGTACTTCACTTGAGGATGGTAGTTCAAAGTGTGTCCTGCATTTTTTGAACAGTTGAACCTGCCAGGTGTAACTGCAATGGACCAGAAGTGGACAAGAATTGTCTACAGTGACCAGTTGTTCTTACTGCAGTGCATCTTCTGGCAATAGAGTGAACATTTTATTTTATGTAATGGCCTTGGGGGTTCGACAAGGGTTTCATTTGTCAGCCTCAGTCCGATGGCCTTGGGGGTTCTGTTTCATTCTCAAAACATACCGATGGCCATGGGGGTTCGACAAGGGTTTCATTCCCTCAACCCAGTCAATGGCCTTGGGAGTTCGATAACCCATTCGTCAGCCTTGTCTGGCAGTTCGACCAGGTTGTTTCTTAGCCTGCAGTGGCCTTGGGGCAATAGAGGTTTCATTCGTCATCTTATTTTATGTAATGGCCTTGGGGGTTCGACAAGGGTTTCATTCGTCAGCCTCAGTCCGATGGCCTTGGGGGTTCGACAAGGGTCTCATTCGTCAGCCTCTGTCCGATGGCCTTGGGGGTTCGACAAGGGTCTCATTCGTCAGCCTCTGTCCGATGGCCTTGGGGGTTCGACAAGGGTCTCATTCGTCAGCCTCAGTCCGATGGCCTTGGGGGTTCGACAAGGGTCTCATTCGTCAGCCTCAGTCCGATGGCCTTGGGGGTTGCGACAAGAAGGTCTCATTCGATGGCCTGTCTCATTCGTCAGCCTCTGGATGGTTCGACAAGGGTCTCATTCATCAGCCTCAGTCCGATGGCCTTGGGGGTTCGACAAAATTTCATTTGTCAGCCTCAGTCCGATGGCCTTGGGGGATCAACATTGGTTTTATTCGTCAGCCTCAGTCCGATGGCCTTGGGGGTCAACAGTCGTCATGTCTGATGCCTTGGGAGTTCGGCAAGGGTCTCATTCGTCTGTCCGACAAGGGTCTCATTCGTCAGCCTCAGTCCGATGGCCTTGGGGGTTCGACAAGGGTCTCATTCGTCAGCCTCAGTCCGATGGCCTTGGGGGTTCGACAAGGGTTTCATTCGTCAGCCTCAGTCCGATGGCCTTGGGGGTTCGACAAAGGATTCATACTTCAGCCTCAGTCCGATGGCCTTGGGGGTTCGACAAGGGTCTCATTCGTCAGCCTCTGTCCGATGGCCTTGAGAGTTCAACGAGGGTCTCATTCATCAGCCTCAGTCCGATGGCCTTGGGGGTTCGACAAAATTTCATTTGTCAGCCTCAGTCCGATGGCCTTGGGGGATCAACAAGGGTCATCATCAGCCTCAGTCCGATCAGCCGACAAAGGATGTCCCTCAGTCTGATGGCCTTGGGGGTTTCGACAAGGGTCTCATTCGTCAGCCTCTGCCTCAGCCTTGAGAGTTCAACGATGGTCTTGGGGGTTCAGACAAGGGTTCGACACAAAATTTCATTTCAGCCTCAGTCCAATGGCCTTGGGGGTTTGACAAGGGTTTCATTCGTCAGCCTTAGTCCGATGGCCTTGGGGGTTCGACAAAGGTCTCATTCGTCAGTCCGATGGCTTTGGGGGTTCAGGGTCCTCATGCTTCAGCCTCAGTCCGATGGCCTTGGGGGTTCGACAAGGGTCTCATTCGTCAGCCTCAGTCCGATGGCCTTGGGAGTTCAACGAGGGTCTAATTCATCAGCCTCAGTCCGATGGCCTGGGGGGTTCGACAAAATTTCATTTGTCAGCCTCAGTCCGATGGCCTTGGGGGATCAACAAGGGTCTCATTTGTCAGCCTCAGTCCGATGGCCTTGGGGGTTCGACAAGGGTCTCATTTGTCAACCTCAGTCCGATGGCCTTGGGGGTTCGACAAGGGTCTCATTTGTCAGCCTCAGTCCGATGGCCTTGGGGGTTCGACAAGGGTCTCATTCGTCATCTTCAGTCCGAAGGCCTTGGGGGTTCAACACGGGTTTCATTTGTCAGCTGCATGATGGATCTGGCGAGGTTGAACACAACTGCTGCTGTTGAACGCACATTACGTGAATGTGTTCAGGAACAAGTTAGCTTGGAAACCAGTTGGTTTGTAACACTAGGTCCAGTGTGAATCCAATCAGTCAAAATTTTTTTCAGTCTAATCACTGAGTTACTGTCTAAAGCTCTTTCAGAAATATACATTTTAATATAAGCCCACAAGACAAAGAATTGGTCACTGGTGACTGAAATATATGCTTTCGTTGTTCCATGTACCATCTATGTCCCATAGATTTCAAAGAGGATTGGGGATTTGGCAGACCAGTCCAGATGTGTGTATCCTTTTTGAATGTTCATCATGCCAATCAGTCACATGTGAACATTGGAATTATCATCCTGGAGTATCTTGGATAGGAATGATAGTAGGAAAACATATGATGAGAGGCAAAACCTGGCCCAGAAGCTCAATGTAGGCACTGTGTTTCAAATTTACTGCCACCTCAACTAAAGGACCAATTTGCACTTAATGAAACCACCTCTTACATCATCACCACAGAGGGTCCTTTCTTTTCTATACAACATGAGCTTAGTGTGCAGCAATGAGAGCAGTAATCTCAGCCAGCATAAGGCATGAGTACAGACTCCTTTCATCACCCATGAGCATTAAATACTGTCTGCTACTGTTTACTGGACCAAGACTGGCACAGGCCTTAATAACATGTCTGGAAAATTGTGCAGGGTCACAGACAAAAGACAACACACACACAGACACTATGCTCATACAGTATTCCTATGGCCAGCAGGATTTCTGGGACACATCCCCTCATGTTCAACCACCAGAACAGCTGCTAAGCTTCAGCTTTTCTGGGAAGGTGACCATTGCTCACCCGACACACATTCAGCCACTGTTATTTGCAAGCTCTCTTCACACGAGATTCAGATTCCAGCAAGGGGTCACAACGTTGCTCTTTGAAACAGTTCAGCAAAGACTGTGTACTCCAGCATGTAGCTTTCATCACCCACATGTCTTCAAACATTAAAGCAGAGTCTAAAAAAGAACATAAGTGAAATCAGACCTCTACCATGTCGTTTCTGACCACAGGAATTGGCATTACAACAATTTAGAGCTTGTTGACCACAGGAATTGTCATTACAACAATTCCCATCTCATGAACAGGAGATCTAAAACACTACTGACAAGGGTGGCTGCACGTCCGGTTGTAGGCCAGACCACCTGGTTTTAAACTCACAGTCCTTCATGTGTCACAATTCCTGGACGGATGCCTATTCGTGCCCTTATTTTAGTATTAACTGTTTTAAAAGTTCACAAACAATATTGTGTGTGCCATTGGCTCACGTCCGTGTCAAAAGATATGCCCTGCATTTCATTGGCTTAACAAGGTCATGTGACAATGTTCGCCTACCGGCTAACCACAGACCAGCGCTCTAAATGCTAGTCAATTATTAAGCTCCCGTCTGACTCACGAATGTCACCCATTCCACCCAATCAGGTGAGTAAAGAAATCATGTATGTGTTATATTCACTGCTCAAAACAATGAAGGGAACACTTAAACAACACAATATAACTCCAAGTAAATCAAACTTCTGTAAAATCAAACTGTCCACTTAGGAAGCAACACTGATTGACAATCAGTTTCACATGCTGTTGTGCAAATGGAATAGACAACAGGTGGAAATTATTGGTGATTAGCAAGACACACTCAATAAAGGAGTGGTTCTGCAGGTGGGGACCTGCACTGCACTTACTGAGACCACTTCTCAGTACCTATGCTTTCTGGCTGATGTTTTGGTCACTTTTGAATGTTGGTGGTGCTTTCACACTCGTGGTAGCATGAAACGGATTCTACAGCCCACACAAGTGGCTCAGGTAGTGCAGCTAATCCAGGATGGCACATCAATGCGGGCTGTGGTAAGAAGGTTTGCTGTGTCTGTCAGCGTAGTGTCCAGAGCCTGGAGGCGCTACCGGGAGACAGGCCAGTACTCCAGGAGACGAGGAGGAGGCCGTAGGAGGGCAACAACCCAGCAGCAGGACCGCTACCTCCACCTTTGTGCAAGGAAGAACAGGGGTAGCACTGCCAGAGCCCTGCAAAATGACCTCCAGCAGGCCACAAACGTGCATGTGTCTGCACAAACGGTTAGAAACCGACTCCATGAGGATGGTATGAGGGCCCGATGTCCACAGATGGGGGTTGTGCTTACAGCCCAACACCATGCAGGACGCTTGGCATTTGCCAGAGAACACCAGGATTGGCAAATTGGCCACTGGCGCCCTGTGCTCTTCACAGAAGAAATCAGGATCACACTGAGCACATGTGACAGAGGTGACAGAGTCTGGAGACGCCATTAAGAGCGATCTGCTGCCTGCAACATCCTTCAGCATGACCGGTTTGGCAGTGGGTCAGTAATGGTGTGGGGTGGCATTTCTTTAAAGGGCCACACAGCCCTCCATGTGCTTGCCAGAGGTAGCCTGACTGCCATTAGGTACCGAGATGAGATCCTCAGACCCCTTGTGAGACCATATGCTGGTGCGGTTGGCCCTGGGTTCCTCCTAATGCAGAACAATGTTTGACCTCATGTGGCTGCAGTGTGTCAGCAGTTCTTGAAAGATGAAGGAACTGAAGCTATGGACTGGCCCGCCCATTCCCCAGACCTGAATCCGATTGAGCACATCTGGGACATCATGTCTCGCTCCATCCACCAACGTCACGTTGCACCACAGACTGTCCAGGAGTTGGCGGATGCTTTAGTCCAGGTCTGGGAGGAGATCCCTCAGGAGACCATCCGCCACCTCATCAGGAGCATGCCCAGGCGTTGTAGGGAGGTCATACAGGCACGTGGAGGCCACACACAACACCGAGCCTCATTTTGACTCACTTTGTCACAAGCACAGGATATGCAGCAAGGAAGGCCACACGTACACATGGTTTTATGCTGGACAGTCATTTTTTTCAACTCCCAGTCCCCCATCCGGTGTGTTGGATATCAGTGTTTTTGTATAAGTGTGTGTATACACACAAGTGTTTAGAAGTTTACCATCACCATGAGTGGAACAGCTGCGTTCCCAGAACAGAACATGAATTCTATGCAATGTTGCAGCGTTGGAATGTTGTCATTAGGGTTTTACAGGTTATAGGTCAAACACCATTTTGAAAAGAGCTGACCATCTGGTAAAACCAAATGAGGACACATCCTCATTGTACATTAAGGTGGTGGTGAAAATGGTATATAAAAAAAACCTGACCAGATACGGTTTTTGGACGAGATAGAGCCGTGAGTGAACTGCGATTGCCTTGAGATAAACTACTCCAACATCTTAAGCCTTCAGGTGCGAGAGCAGGAAAGGAAACAACAGGTCCAAAATCTGGACAAACGCCTATTAGTCCTCTTTTTGGAATTAACTTTTCTAAAATGTTCACTCACCAACAATATTATGTGTGCCATTGGCTCACGTCTGTGTAAACTGAAATGCCTTGCATCTATATAAATAGAAATGCCATTAGTTTACCAAGGTCTTGTGACTTTGCAACTCATCTGCTGGCTAACTGCAGGTCAGCCCTCTAAATGCAATTATTAAGCTCCTGCCTGACTCACGAATGTCATCCATTTCAGCGAATTAGGTGAGTAAAGCAATCATTTATGTGTTGCATTCTGATCTAGCATCGTGACCCATCAGTAAGAAGAACCGAGACACATTTAGAACAGCACGCAGACAGGAACACAAAAGAGAGAAAGGAAACCATTGTTTATGCTAGTCTGAGGTACAGACGGATAGACAGCTTTTCCTGTTTGCTTTAATTTATTTATTTGTTTTTGGCTGATCTGAAGCACAGAAAGCATATGCAGCTTTGGCCCTCTTAACACCTGCGGTCAGCTCTCCTCTAGCCCTCCTGAGTTCCTGTAAGTCGCCAGACCTGAAGGCAGCATCCCTGGCTTTCAGTAGAGAACGCACCTCTCCATTCAGCCAGGGTTTCTGGTTCGGGTAGCAGGTCACAGTCTTTGTGGTGGTGACATCCTCCACACACTTGCTGATGTACCCGAGGACAGCAGATGTGTAATCCTCCAGATCCAGCTCCCCCTCACTCTCAGCAGCCTCCCTGAAGACCTGCCAGTCTGTGCAGCCGAAACAGTCCTGCAGCACAGCGTCTCCATCACTGGGCCACACAGTAATGGTCTTCTGTGTGGGTCTGGAGCGTCGCAGCGGGGGGTGGTATGCAGGGACCAGCATAATGGAGATGTGGTCGGAGAGCCCGAGGTGGGGGTCGGGGACGGCTCTGTACGCGTCTCTGACGTTGGTGTAGACACGGTCGAGTGTGTTGTTTCCCCGTGTTGGAATGTCTATGTGCTGGTAAAACCTCGGCAAGGTGTTCGTCAGGTTCACGTGGTTAAAATCCCCGCCACCACGTAAAACGCCTCCGGACGCTTGTTCTGAAGCGAGCTGATGTTGTCATGTAGCTCCTTCAGTGCGTTGTTAGCATTAGCATCCGGTGCTATGTAAATGGCAATGACGAACACCGCTGTAAACTCACGAGGCAGATAGTGTGGCCAACACTTTACGGTCAGCTGTTCTGTCGCCTCGGAGCATAGGGCCTTTACCACCACACAGTTTGTGCACCAACCTTTGGTGCTATTGGCTCACATCTGTGTAAATAGAAATGCCTTGCATCTATATAAATAGAAATGCAATTAGTTTACCAAGGTCTTGTGACTTTGCAACTCATCTGCTGGCTAACTGCAGGTCAGCCCTCTAAATGCAATTATTAAGCTCCTGCCTGACTCACGAATGTCATCCATTCCACCCAATTAGGTGAGTAAAGCAATCATTTATGTGTTGCATTCTGATCTAGCATCGTGACCCATCAGTAAGAAGAAACAAGAGACATTTAGAACAGCACGCAGACAGGGACACACAAGAGAGAAAGGAACTCATCTCACCTTAGCGGTGCCTTAAACATACTGACCGCTCAGCAGCACCACTCTATATACAGCTGTCCCACCTCAACGGTGCCTTAAACATACTGACCGCTCACCATCATCGCTCTATACAGCTGTCCCACCTCAACGATGCCTTGAATATACTGACTGCTCAGCATCACCGCTCTATATACAGCTGTCTCACTTCAACGGTTCCTGAAACATACTGTTCGCTCACCATCACCGCTCTATACAGCTGTCTCACCTCAGCGGTTCCTGAAACATACTGACCACTCAGCATCACCGCTCTCTATACAGCTGTCCCACCTCAACGGTGCCTTTAACATACTGACCACTCAGCATCACCACTCTGTACAGCTGCCTCACCTCACCAATGCCTTAAACATACTGACCACTCAGCATCACCGCTCTCTATACAGCTGCCTCACCTCACCAATGCCTTAAACATCCTGACTGCTTAGCATCACCGCTCTATATACAGCTGTCTCACCTCTACGGTGCCTTAAACATACTGACCGCTCAGCATCACCGCTCTCTATACAGCTGTCATCTGTACCTTAAACATACTGACCACTCAGCATCACCGCTCTCTATACAGCTGCCTCACCTCACCAATGCCTTAAACATACTTACCACTCAGCATCACCGCTCTCTATACAGCTGTCTCACCTCAGCTGTGCCTTAAACATCCTGACTGCTCAGCATCACCGCTCTCTATACAGCTGCCTCACCTCAGCTGTGCCTTAAACATACTTACCACTCAGCATCACCGCTCTCTATACAGCTGCCTCACCTCACCAATGCCTTAAACATACTTACCACTCAGCATCACCGCTCTCTATACAGCCGCCTCAACTCAATGATGTGGTGCATTAAACATCCTGACTGCTCAGCATCACCACGCTGTATACAGCCATCTCACTCAGCAGTGCCTTAAACATCCTGACCAATCAGCTTCACTGCTCTGTATACACATCTATATCTGACATAGACTATTGTTTAGGATCTCTCCCAAAAAGCTAATTTAAGAAAAGGAAGTTACTAATGAATAAGCCCCATTACTCTATGGACTGACTAAACCAAACCAGGCCATACTAGTGGGGAAATAAATTATGAATTCATTTTATTCTTATATTGAATATATTCTTGTGCTTTAATCCACAATACTGCATTTGCTTACTAAACTAGAGTGCCACAGTTTAGAGTAAACAGCTGTGAAGGAGAATAGAGGCATGGAATTCTTTAACCATCTGGTTTCTATTACCACCACTGCAAACAATTTTGACTGAGCATGTTCCTCTGGAACAACACCCACCAAGTCACACCAAACCACTTTGTTTAAGTGTTAATAAATAAATCATGCAGAAAATCATGGAATAAATATGTTCAGTACTGGGACCACATCTTCAACTCAATTAGGGCATCAAGGATCTTAAACAGAGATGGAACAGCAGCAGTGTGATACTCTCAATGTACTGTATATGTATATTGGGTGATCTGTTCCTGCTTCCTATGTCCACAGTGTGGCTCTTTTTCAGCTCCCAGTATAACAGAGTCTGGTACATGTAGGTGGATGGAAGAATGGATGGATGGATGTATACATACATACACTGCTCAAAAAAAATTAAAGGATCAATGACCTCCACCTTTTAAGCCATTCTTGTTCTGGGGGTCATCCCATTGTTGCTCCTCTAGTGCACCTGTTTTTAATTTCCTTAATACCAAGACAACTGATGCTTATTAATAACCCCCCACCCCACCCCGCTACTTAACTGACCTGACAGACAGATACACATCATACATATGATATGGCCAGGGGACCCAAGGGCAGAGGGGAAAACCCAGTGGGAGGGGAATAAGGTAATCACTGTACACTGTAATGGAGCACAGGGTGTTTTTGTGCACAGTAGACGGAATGTCTCTGTGGGCTGGATTCAAACAAGCTACTCTGTTCTCTCCAATATGATGCACTACCACTGTGCCACCAGAGGACACTGGTGGAATTGTGAACTGCGCTCCTTTTTAAAGATGGAGGGAAAAGGGCGTAAACTTTCAACAAAAGGGACGCCAATATGGCGTAGCTCAAACAAGGGAAAGCTTAAACCCAACAAAACAAAAACGCTGGAAATGGAGGAACAAGGAGCCACCAGCAAGGCCTCCTTTATCTCTAGCCTTGTTTAGGTTTTTCCTTTTCTTTTGTCACCAGTACCTTTCCAGCCACACTAAATCAAAGGTGTGACAAAGCAGTGTTGTTTGCCACACTCCTAAATCCTGTACTACCAGGTGAGCCGGATTGGCACTGATTACCCCTGGGAATTCTGGGATTTTAAATTCCCTGGATTATCAGTGTCACACTGCCTTGCCCTCTGCTGGTGGCCGGCAGCACTGGCTGACCCCTTAGAATAATAAGAACAGACATTTCAAATAGAATATATTATAATAAAAATACAAATAGCTGTTAGACAAAAGACTTCGAGACAGATGTGTGCAGAACTAAAAACCAGGAATGGTTTATTACAAAACAGGCAATCACAGCAAGCACCAGTACACAGCGAAAACAATGGGTGAAGCTGAATCAGAGTCAGGGACAGGCGGAGGTCAGAACCAGGTAGAACAAGCAGCGAGGGCGAACAAGTTTAAAGGGCAAAACCGAAGGGAAAAACCAAAGAGAGAAAGCAGAGGTACAAACCGTAGAGTCAGGACACGAGCAAAAGGGATAAGGCGAAAGAGTAGTAAAGGAACGAAGGGAGTCGGAAACCAGAGTAAGATCATACGAGGAAAGAACGCTCAGGATTGCTAATCTAGGTTTGGCAAAACTTCGCAAAGTGTGACTGTTTGTGAGTGGCTTAAATACAGGAAGTCATTGGATACAGCTGATCTTAAAAAGCGGGCAATCTAGAGCGAATCACAGAGTCCGACCGTGGGCGCATAGACATGACGTCATCGAGCGTGGCCCTCTGGGAAGTGGAGTCCTGAAGAGCGGAGAAGCCGGGGAGAGGTGGAGGCGTGACAATAGCCAAGTTGTTTACCTAAGCGTATGTTCTAGATTCATTGTATTTACTTGAGAGCATGATGTAGATTATACCCAACAAGCATAAACATAAACAGGAGTAGCAGCAGCATAACAGTATGAAGTGCACAGTGAAAATGTCATGGCAGAAGAAGATTATGGTAAGCTCACTGGACAAAACAATCTAAGTCACCTGTGACCGAAACTTACCTAATAGCATGTGATACCTCCACAAGCACCAACAACAGCTGTGATTTGATTTAGCAAGTTTCTGGATGTAGGCAACATCAATGTTCAGACACATTGGATTAGAGAATTGTGCAGTTGGTCCAGATTTGGTGGATGCCTTCCCTGGCGTTTTGCTGGTTGTTCCAGCTAGCCCTACAGATATTGAAGAGGATTCAGAACTGGGGATTTTGCAGGCCAGTCCAGATGAGTGAGGTCTCCGTAATGTTATCAGGCTATTCATTACATTTGCAGTCCTGTGAATGCAAGAACTGTCCTGGAATACAGGGATAGGAATGTTATGTTCCTCAGTAAGAGGATGAGCAAAACCCGGTTGTCCAGCAGCACAATGTAGGCACTGTGGTTGAAATCTTCTTTCCACCAAAGGGCCCATTTCCAACAAATTAAAATACCCCCAGAACATCACAGACTCGTTTATTTATGTTTTCCGTGGGAGCCGATATTGCTATAGGTGTATTAACAACGGTCAGCATTGTGCATTTGTGGAGAATATTCAACAATCATTCTTTAAATAAAAGAAACAAAGATTCATTCATCTGCGTTTTCTTATTTGGGGTTTATTCTTGGGGGAGAAGAGAATCTACACACCCTTAAAATCACAAAAGCCTTACAGCAGTAGTTAAAAAGATCTTACATGATAGAGCTGTAACAGTCTGTCAGTGAATGTGTTTCTTTGTTGTTCCATGTGTGGATTGCAGAGGAGGGACAGACAACGGAGACAACTGAGGAAATGCTGTGAGTCAGATTCAAAATACAGACAAATTTGGGGCACAGGACACAGACAGGGGTGTAATTACAGAGCCACTACCATTCTTGGAACTGCCGGTGAGGCATTATGTAAATAAATGGAATGTAAATAAATTGGAAAGCAAGTAATGCTATTATTTCTAATGAGCTGTTCTGGCTCAGGCACAGGACACAGGCAATGTAGAGGCTCAGGCACAAGACACAGACAGTGTAGGGGCTCAGGTACAAGACTAGGACAATGTAGGGGCTCAGGCACAGGACACGGACAATGTAGGGGCTCGGGCACAGGACACGGACAATGTAGGGGCTCAGGTACAAGACTAGGACAATGTAGGGGCTCAGGCACAGGACACGGACAATGTAGGGGCTCAGGTACAAGACTAGGACAATGTAGGGGCTCAGGCACAGGACACAGACAATGTAGGGGCTCAGGCACAAGACACGGACAATGTAGGGGCTCAGGCACAAGACACAGACAGTGTAGGGGCTCGGGCACAGGACACGGACAATGTAGGGGCTCAGGCACAGGACACAGACAATGTAGGGGCTCGGGCACAGGACACGGACAATGTAGGAGCTCGGGCACAGGACACGGACAATGTAGGGGCTCAGGCACAGGACACGGACAATGTAGGGGCTCAGGCACAAGACGAGTGCAGGTCAAAAATGACTGGGACTCTATGGGAGGAAGGAGGGATAAATAAACGACAGATAGACGAGTGCGGGTCAGTATGACTGTGGGTAAGTGCTTGGGGACCCGCCCTTAGTGTGTATGTGAAGTTACACGCCTCTCAGGCGAACGAAACAGCTGGCTTTAGGTGTGTCTAAAAATGACTGGGACTCTATGGGAGGAACGAGGGATGAATAAACGACAGATAGACGAGTGCAGGTCAGTAATCCTGTGGTAGTGCTTTGGGACCTGCCCTTAGCGAGTATGTAAAGTCTGGTGGCTCTCGGGCGAAGGAAACAGCCGGCTTTAGGTGTTTCTGAAAATGACTGGGACTCTATGGGAGGAACAAGGGATGCGGGGGAAAAAAGCAGAAATGAACGAGTGCGGGTTAATCCATCACTGAATGCTGGCTAATTAACCATAATTAAATGAATGTAACTCTTTGTTCATATTGTTACCATGTTGTGTCCATGTTTTATATTTGAAGCGCAATAATTTTTTTTTAATACTTAATAAAAATATCCATGTGTGTATACAATTATATTCTTAAAGATTTAAATCAGTCCACACAGTCAGAACAAACGTCTCCTGTAAAGTCGGACAATTTGGGTTCTAAACCAGATACTGTGTAAAATAAATATAAATAAAAACAGAATCTATGACTTGCAAGTCTCATAGATCCATATTTCATTTACAATAGAACACAGAACACATAGCAGATGTTTAAAGTGAGACAGTTTACCATTTCCTGAAAATAATTAACCCATTTAAAACTTTACCACAGCAACACATCTCAAAAGTTTTCTGTAGCATCCCCAACAGACTGTAAACATCTGGGAAATAAGGAGACCAATCTGCTTTGGAAGACCATTTTGGTCTGATATGGATTCTGACTGCTCACAGTCCTGTTCAGCATTGATAGTGCCTTTACGAATACAACCACATACCATCAGAGATGCAGACTTTTGAACTGTGCGCTGATATCAAGCAGGATGTCCAGTTAGCATGTCATATACATGTTCTATGAGCAAACCAGGCAGCTGCATCACTGCCTGGTTTGGGAACTGCACCGCATCGGATCTCAAGTCCCTGCAGCGGGTAGTGAGGACGGCTGAGAAGATCATCGGTGTCTCTCTCCCCACCATCACAGACATTTACACCACACGCTGCATCCGCAAAACAACCAGCATCCTGGATGACCATACACACCCCTCACACACACTCTTCACCCTCCTACCATCTGGAAAAAGGTACTGAAGCATCCGGGCCCACACATCCAGACTGTGCAACAGCTTCTTTCCCCATGCCATCAGACTCCTTAACAACCAGAGTCTGGTCTGAACAAACAACACATTAGTGTCTGAACTGAAATCACACTCTCTCTCTCTCACACACACACACCAGCTTTTTCCTTTTTCATTAAAAAAAAAAAACTGCTATTGTTCCACCAACTGGATAACTTTAGTACTGCTGCTAAATTCAAATACAGTGTTTACAATGTCTAATGTTTACATCTACACCAAATGCACCTTACTGCTCCCACTACTAAGGGGCCGACTGCACTGTTCCCCGCCCCCCCTGTATTTATTGTTTGTCTTGTAAATGGTTGTGTGTATTTATAGTATATTGTCTTGCGCACTTGCGCACGTGCACTTTATGTTGTATTGTTTTGTGTAGTCTATTGTTAGATGTAGCACCTTGGTCCTGGAGGAACGCTATTTCGTTTCACTGTGTACTGTACACCACTGTATATAGTTGAAATGACAAATAAAACCACTTGAACTTGAACTTGAACTTCTAATAAAAGTTTTTTTTAAGAAAGTGTTTTAATCTTTATATTAAAGAGCCATTGAAAGATATTAGAATTTGAGATAATATTCCTAGAAGGTTAAATGGTGTCCATGGTTTCTGAAAAGAATTTCACATTTTAATTCATCTGACTACAGCTCCATACAGCTGACTCTGAGCCCCCGTAGTGATTTGCAGTACAGAATCGAGCCTGTTTTTTAACTTGCCTTTGTAGATTGTGTAACGAGATGTGTTTACAGTCAACGATTCCTGAAAGCGTTACTGAGCCCCCGTAGTGATTTCCAGTACAGAATCGAGCCTGTTTTTAAAGCAGTGCTGCTTAGGGGCCTGCAGACCACAGGCATCCACTATTGACCATCAGCCTTGTCCTTGCTCACAGGGATTTCTCCAGATTCTCATTCTTTTGAAGAGATCATGTAATGTACACTGAGACATTTTTCTGAAACTGTTGCACATTTTTTAGATGCAGTTTTTCACAGATTGGTGAACCTCTGCTGCTCTTGGCCTAGTAGAGACCCCTCTAAAATATTTTTTTTCCTCCAGTCATGTGACTTCATTGCAAATAGCTCCTCCAGCTGTTTTTAATCAGCACCTCTCACTTTTCCAATCTTTTGTTGAGAGGTGTTGCTGAAAGTTCTAGATGCCCTAATAATTTTCCTGAAATGGTCAAATGTTTTGTTTTATTGCCAATAAAATATATGGGTCTATGAAATTTAAAAAACATTTAATTCTGTTTTTTATTTACATTAATTTATTTTATGCAGCTTTACAACTTTTTTTGGAATTGGGGTTGTAGTTTATTGGTTTATCAATTTGCTGCCCAACTATGCTCTGTTTTGAAGCAGCACAGGATTGCATCACCTGCACATGGACAATCTCGCCACCACCAAGCATGATGTCATCTCTCCATTCTGGGAATGATCCAAATCAAATGGAAGTGTAACTTTCATTCAGAGATAGTAAATAAAAGCCTGGCTGAGGTAAATATGTCTTAACCTAAATGGAATGTGAAGCCATGCAGTGGTCCTGAGAAATTTCCCGGGTATTGTCTGACAATTAATAGCTAAGGATAGAAAAAGTCCGGGAAGGAAAACAGCTCTCATCCAGATCTTCACTGCACTCTTGGGTAAGGAGTTTGTACGGATCCCCATTGTCAATAAGGCATTACATCATTATTTGCAATAGCAGTGTGAGGACTTGTACCAATTGCCTTGATTCCCAAGCCTTATGGACTGGTTTAGACCCTGATCATGTGATTTAGATAGATAGATAGATAGATAGATAGATAGATAGATACATACTTTCTAGACATCCAGTAGTACAAAGTTCACAGAAGTAACAAAAAAAGAACGAGATAGAGATAGAGTGATACAGATGAAGTATGAAACACCAATGCAATCTTCGGACCCTGTTCCTCAAGTTCTTCTCACAGCTTACTGCTACTGTTACAACATATCGAAAGAATAACAATGTGATGATGGAGTGATGGACACTACTGTCAGTATTGCCTGTTCATAGCCATGGAGGAAGTGTCAGATTTCAGTGCTATTGGGAAGGAAGATAAAGGTCACCAATACCAATATATATTCAGCTACACATACAGAAATAGTATCTCTCAGTGTGGTGTCACAACATGCTAGGTGTCTCTGCATGGAGTTGTAGAGGTTTCTAATGTTGTCCTCTGATAATCCATCCCATGCAGTTTAAATATTCTCACAGTTTGCAGTTCCTACAGATTGTGCTGTAGGGGTGGAAGTGGAGTGACACCAGGCCTTCCTGACATGTGACGTGTGACAACAAACTGTTCATTTTGGTGCTGACCACAGTGCCTTCACATTGATTCATTGGTCGTCTCCACCAAGACAAAAGCGAGACTCGGCACTGAAGACCCATCACCATTCTGAGTCACTCCATGACAGTCTGCCATGACACCATTGCAGCCTTTGCCAGCACTGACATGGTGTTAAAGGCAGTCGTCGGAACAGTCTGTGTGCATGTAGTCTTGAGTCGTGCAGCCGTCTACCAATAGTGCTGGCACCAACAGGATGTCTCAAGGGTGCATCCTTCTTTGCTGAATGTCCACAATCATGGCTGTTGGGTCAGTCAAGTATATTACTTAAGGCCCCTTCTTGCTAATGACACATGCATGGCTGAGCATGAAACCCAAGTCATTCACATGCCTCACAATGTTAAACCTACCCACCTTCATTCCTGTTGGTTGATTCCTTTTGGGTGCAGCTATTTTTTCTCAATGCGTATATAAACTTAGCTATTCTAACTGGTGGAAATGAACTCATGGTCATTTATTTTTCTCAGTCGCTTTAGTGGATTACTCAGGTGAGAACTGTTACCGGCTTTGGCCTGTAATTGTACGTGTGGTTGTAAATGGACCACATTATCAATAATGTCCAAGGCTCGTTGAAGGGTACCGCTAAATGTTGGGCGAACAACTGCATCTACAATTATTCAGGGATGCTCAGATGACTCTGCAAGCTGTCAAGGATGTAGCATAGACACCTACAGTGGCTGGATAAGACCAGCCAGAAGGAGAGTCAAAGACCAGAAAGGCGTAATTGCAGCCAACCAGTAACAAAGAGAGAATGAACAAGGAATGTCGGAACCAGAAATAGCAAAAATAAAGACATGAGAGAACCACTTGGAATTCCAAACAAGGTTCGCTCTGTGTGTAAGGGTTTATAAACAGGACGTGTGACGAGCAGCAGGTGAAACAAATCAGTATTCAGTTGCGCTAGACCGTGAATGATTGGTTGACTGGGGACATGTGAGTGTGACGTCATCGGATAGTGCACTCTGGGAAATAGAGTCCAGGAAATCGTTGGTGTCAGGAAGACCCAAAGGCATGACAGTACGGTACATTTACAGTAGTAAAAACAATAACAGCATGAATGCACTTCTGGTCAAAATTCTTGTAGTCAAACTCCCAGAAAATATTTACAGAGTTACTGCTATACTGAGAACGTTGTTAAGAATAGGAATGTGTGTGTGTGTTTGTAATCAAAGACAGACTTGTCATTCTGATGATACTGACATGTTTATTTTTGACACGCATTTGGGACACAAACTAACACACACACACACACACACACACATATATATAGCGCTAGCCTAATGTTTCCACCATGAAGGCAAAACCGAATGTGATGTGAAAACTACATGAAACTGCGAAATAAGAGTTAATTATTAGGAGAGCTAAACTCGCAGGGTGACGGTTCGTGTCAGTTATTTCTGTAGTTAAGCCTAATTGTGCCACAACGGTGGAACTGATGCTTTCCATGATGCATACCACATGTGAAAGCTAGCTCACCTTAGCTAACTGAAAACAGTTTCTCCACCTCATTCTGAAACATGTTGTATGTGTATTATTATATGCATATGTGTTTCTCTGGTTTGTAGCACATGATTACATGTGGTTGGTGTAGTCAGAGAACGATGGCCAGCGCTGTTCTTGGAGCATCAGGTTAGTGGTTTTATTCCTTTTTTTCTCTCCATTAAATTAATTTAAAGACTGTGTGGATCATCCTGGTTTACATGTTACTCTACAATTCCCTCTCAGCCGAACCATCTACATTAAGGGCTCTTTGCCTTTGCAGGGCTGAACAGTTCTGTGTTTAACATGGAATTCTTAAAAAACAGGTAAGAGTAAAACAGAGTATGATGATTAGGTGTGTGATACGGGAGTTTGACCATATCCGACCAATTGACTCGACAGTAGAAAAGTAATTCTTACTAGCATGATTGAATGTGCTCTCTTTTTCTGTTGTCTTTTGTGTGTGTGTGTGTGTGTGTGTGTGTGTGTGTGTGTGTGTCTTTAGATGTGCAGTGAGTTTGAAAGGATAGCAGCAGTCAATCTGAAGAGGCAGTTTCGTTGTGCGTTGGACATGTATGCATCAAAACTCCTTAAACTGTACAGGATGAGAAGGCAAGCATTTGGAGAGAATATGCAGAAGCTTCTTAATGAGCTTGATGAACAGGTGTGTGGCTTAACCTAACTGTACCTGATTGCTGTAACCTAGTAGTTCTTTGAGCTTTGATACCTTAAGTGAGACTGCTGTTATGCATATTAAGGAAATATTAGAAATGCGCTATTGTATGTTATATATGTGTTTTTTTTTTTATATTTGAACCAGACCTCGGACATTGTGATGCACTGAAAGACTGCACTGAGAGGTCTTCCACTATTCTTAAGAGAGGTGCAAGCAAAAACTGTCCTGAGGACCTGCTTGGTAAATTTAAATATTGTACTTCTTTAAGTATGCAGTCATGCATGTTCTTCATCACAGCTACTGATGAATGTCTAGCTAGCTCTTTGTCTTTCGAAGCACTTTTCTGTGCTCTAGCTTAAGTGTTGCTGTGTCACACGTTTTACACTCTCCCTATTCCTTTAGGAATTACCTTGGGCAAATGTAATATGAGGATCGAGTTCTTACATATGCTATTGTGCAGCAGAACAACGTAGAACAGGCCTCTGTTTCCATCAGTGTCACAGCCATGGTAGAACCCTTGTTCATTTCCTTGACCATGTTTCCCCTCTTAATGTGTCTGACAGACCACTGATGATGATCAGAAATACACAGAAGATGTGAAGGTGGCGATCTTGACGGTCCTTGAAGATGATGGAGGTGCTCTGTGTTCTCTGCCAGATGTGATTAGCTTAACTATCGTGCTTGAGGAGAATGTCATTGTGGAAGGCACTGATGACCTGCCAAGTGCATTTCTTCTCCTCTATGGGCTTTTTAATGCCCTTAACATAGTGTTAAAGTTTTTTACACTGATTGATTGATCGATTCCTGTATGAATCCAGCATCGGTTTCATTGCTCTGATCTGTTGCCACATGTAGACATGGTGTTACTGTTATTACCCTGCTTATTGATTGCCGTTTTAGTTATTCGGCCTCATTTACTGGATGTGCAGGTAGTCCTCCGTGCCTGTTCTAAATAAAAATTACGATAAAAGAAGCAGAATCACAATCTTAATGTATTGTGCAGTGTCTAGCCGCTGCTTTAGTAGGCCTACCAAGCTGAGGTGTATGAGCACTGCTGCTACAGTACAAGGCACCTAGACTATGCACCATATTTTAAACAGGAATTTTGAATTAAAAAGCGGGCATACGCCATTACATATGCTCTGCTAACACGTACTTCAACAAAAATCATAGTTATACAAGGAAATCCACTATTCCACAGCAATAATATACATTTTCAACATAACGACCCTACTGGTCACCGTTTTTAACTCATTTTACCCCACTTAGTGCGAGTTTTAATACTTTTCCGCACCTGCACAACAGGGCACAAAGAAGAAATCGTGGCTTCCTTCTCAAAGCTCTCAAGTCCATCTGAGAGTTTCTCTCCTTCGCTTGCCTAGAGCCGTGAACGTCTGCCACTGCAATAGCCCCCCTTAGGTGTTTGGTTACTTATTTCAAGTGCTACGGCCCATAAAAGCAAGTATACACACATATATAAGTGTTTACATAAATAAAATAGACATAAATGTGACTACACATTCGGTGTGTCACACTACAATTTTCTTAAATCAACAGTGCAAAGGTTAATTCATTGGCTAGTTATGTACCATTTCGGGTGTGGGTGTGGCATCAGTTTTAAATAATGAGGATTCAAAACAAACATGATTTGCTGCAACCTAACTGAGTTTGGCACACTTAAATTGTAAACTATCTTGAGTTTATTACTTAAAATAGTAAGTAAGGTCAACTTCAAATCAACAAGCTCTTAATATAGTAAAATATTTTCTGCAATACAGTTAAATAAGTTTGGTGCACTTGAATTCTAACTTTGTGTGGAATTATATTGCTTGAAACAATAAGTCACGTGAACTTAAAAAGTACTCAGAATTCAAAAAGGGTATTTTCCTCAACACACTTGAGTTGCACTTGATTTTGTGAGTTTATGTAACTTTTTGGCAAAGTGTTCTGTGTACTTAAAAAACTGATTGCAGAATGTTGGCTTATTTTTGTTGTTGTTGATATTACCTTGGATTTTTTACAGTGTAGGGTTTTTGACCTGTGACTACATAAAAATAATTAAATAAAATTTAAAAAAGACCAGACCCTACACACCCCTGGGCCAGCTCCAGCTCTGCAAGCATAAAGACGACTGCTGTCATGTGTCGTATGTGGATGAATGAAAAAATGCCACAGTTTAAAACAATGATGAACTATTTGTCGAAGGCATGTTACATTCAAGCCGACTATATGGCTATACAAATCTCTGGGTTACCTTCTATCTAAAAAAGGAGTTTTGTAGTGATGTCTTGGACTCACTTAACACTTGCTAGCTGCTGTTGGAGATTTGCACAACAGGGTAGAAGTGGTCAGTAGATAGCAGGAGCCCCCTCTGTAAGCCATGATAAGCACATGTGAGATGCGTGTCTCTCTGCAGGCCGTTTTTAGGACTTTAAAGTGTGCTTTTAATTTACAAAATTAAACAAAAAATTGGGACTTTCCAGGGGCTAGCTGGGGACAGACCACAAAGTACCACACTAAACATGCCTTAAAGAGTCACTCGTGCTTTCTTTCTCTCCAGCATGTGTTGTGCAGAATAGTGTTGTCTCTCCCAACCTGGAGGAATTGCCTGTTCATGCTTCCCCTAAACCCCCAGACCTGTGTGTTGAAGAGAAGGCCTGTTCTTCAATGGTCACAACCACCTCATGGCAGGTATTATGTTAGTAGTGGACCATTCTTAGCACTGCAGTGACACTGACATGGTGGTGATGAGTTACTGTATTGCGGCATACATAAGGAAAAAGCTACAGCACTTAAAAGCATTTGGTGAAGGAAACCAACTACAATGACAAGCTAGCAGATAGATGAGAGGTGACCATCAGCCCTAGTACTGATGGTGAGCTGTACGAAGTCTGTGTAAACTATGCCAAACCTGACATAAATACATCAACAGTACATAAACGGTTACTAGCAGTAGTAATTCAACAACCTTAAATAGTAAGTACAGTAATAAAAGCAACTTAAGTGGAGCAACCAGTGGTGCATGATGGGAGAGGGAGACCCACGCCTATCTGCCCCTCCCCTCTCCACACACGCACTGAACTGTGGCTTCTGAAAGCCAGAGGCAAGGTTCACCACAGTATGTTGTGCTCACGGTCACTGCCAGACTAAGAATAGAGTCTATCTAGAGTCCTATGGGCAGTTTCCTGGGGGCAGCGTCCTGTAGGCAGCATCTTGTGGTCTGTGTCCTGTGACCACTAATGAAGGACTAGATGACCAAATGCTAACTGTGCAGCAGATGAGCTATCATCTCTGACTTTACGAGGTGGACCAGCAAGCTAGGAGTGTCCTAACACTCCAGCAGCATTCCTGTGTATGTTCCACACCAGCAACACAACAACAACAACAACAACAACAACAACAACAACAACAACAACACAAGCACCACGCCAGTGTCACTGCAGTGCTGAAAATGATCTGCCATAATATAAATGGTGGTCCTCTGGGAGTACTGACTATTAAAGAACAAGGTAGCTAGGAAGGTATGGAGAGAAACAGATGGACTACAGTCTGTAATTATAGAGCTACAGAGCGCTCCTATATGGTAAATAGAGCTCATAATGTGGAAAATTAGTGGTTTCAGTGTTATGGGTCAGTGTGAAATTAAAACTGAAATACTACATTCCTGTTGAAGCCACATGCATACATTCACTTCTCACATGATTCAATTCAACTTTGCCATTATATCAGGCATTTTACAGGGGAGTTATGAAAAACTGTCCAGCTACTTCTCCAGTGCAGTCATTAAAGGCTGGATAATTAAAGTAGTAACAGTGCAAAGACAAAAAGACAGAAGACCACGAAACAATATGTGCATAAGTACATATTGACACCTGATACATTACTGTGTAATTCAAAGCAGTCAGTGAATCAAAAAATGCTTATTAACTGGAAAACAAGTATATGTGTACTTTCCTTTTCAAAAAAGGTTTCTGTTTTCATTTTCAGAGTAAACAATGATGATGCATGCACAACTGGTAGTAGCCCCTGGAGGCCACAACACACGCAGGACAGTAAAAAAAAAAACAACAACTATGAAGTCATTGGTTTTTATTCAAACAACATGACTGCACTCAGTAACACAAATCTGATAAACAACAAGGTCCACTGAGTATTTTTCTTTTTTTTAAGTGTTTTTTTATTTTTGTGGGGCAGTGTGTGGGGAGGCAGGGCAGTGGCTGTTGGGCTACAATCAGGTTTGGATTACTGTAAAATAGTGGTTGAGGCAGGATGCAAATCCACAGTGGGTTTATTCATGTCAGTCCGGGTAACTGAGGTCAAAATACAGGTGGGAATCAACAATGACGACATGTCCATAAAGGGAGATACAACAGCAGAAACAAAACAAGAGCCAAGAACTCAAGACAAACACAAACACTACAAAACAAAGAGAGCAGGAACTGAAAAGAAACACGGCCAAGATTCACACAGGGGAAACAGATCAGAACTGACAAGGGGAAACCAGGTCAGAACTGACAAAGGACAACAGAGACGTCACAAACAGACAGGGCAAACAGGGGAGTCTTAATACAAGTCCTAATGGGTACCGATTGATATCAGGTGTGGGAGTGGGTGGAGCCAGGGTGGAGCCAGGGTGGAGCAGGAAGACCTGTGCTATGACCTGAAGTAGCCAGAGGGGGCGTTGTGAGACATGAACAGGGACATACAGACAGATAGACAGACAAAGATGTGACTATTACACTTTTTTGTATAATCAAATAAACTCAGCGGCCGTCAGATTGGAACAGAGTTTTGTTGGATTAGAGTTGGGCTGGAACAGAATTTTTTTAGTCTATAGTCGGGCCAGAATAGTATTTTGTTGGGCTACAGTTGGGCTTGAACAGAATTTTGTTGGGTTACTGTTGGACTAGAAAATAACTTTGTTGGGCTACAGTTGGGCCAGATTCTGTTTTTTTGGACTACAATTGGGCTTGATTTTTATCTTGTGGACATTTGTTGCAGTGACTTGTTCAGTAGAACCACTGTCAGATCCTAGTTTGTGGTTGCACCTGTAACCTGACTCTCAAAGCTTCATGGAGGTTATGACTGTTGTAACAACTCTGGGAGCGTCCTGCTTTCCCATGCTTAATCTTAACAGGAACGACAGGATATCCTAAATGGCTTAACTTTTGACCTAAACCTGAAAGGAAAGATGACACATTAGCAGCATTCCTCTATATCCACGTCAGAAAGTGTTTCACTGAGCACACACCAATTGGAATAGTGAGGGAGCGTACGTTTAGTGAACAATAGTAGGCACTTCCTTTCATTTCATGCTAATGAGAATCACTTAAGCAGCCAACTCCGACAGTGGTTCCGAAGATAAAGTGGCCCTAGTGGGTTATGACTGTCCTACGTGCTTTGAGATTACAGCCAGAGAAACATTAAACCTTCATTTAAGCCTCAGTGTGTACTTAGTTACCATGGAAAAAAATATATATAGCAGTTTCTCATAGACTATTTTAAAACTTTTATTTCTTTGCAAAAGTTCCAAAAGAATATCAACATAAAAAACTGTTGTTACAGCAGAACAGTTAACCGACTGGGCTCGCTCCTGTATTAAATTGGTTTTGCCTACAAATTAAAAGTTTGTGCCTGATCTATCCTGGTTGTCAGCTGGTTTGGACTGGATTACTGTAGTACAAACAGATTAAAAGGCATTTTCTGACATGAACCAGGAGGAAGTTTTATATTCACTAGCTTCTTAATCAAATGTTGCGTTCCACCTTAAATGGTCTAGCATGTACAGGCATCCAGCACACTTGCAGAATGGTAAAATGAAAAATTCTTGCAACAAGCTGGCAAATAGGAATCCAACGACAGCTCCTACAATCTTTGACATGATCCTGAATAACTTAAGTTCAAAGTTATTAGTTTGCTTGGCACATTTCACTCGGGACAGTTTCTCAAACTTTAGACAATAAGGCAACATTTGACACTGAAGACAGAGGACAGGAGCGGTTCCACCTTTATCAGCATCCCAACCACAACAGGAGCAGCCAACCCAATGTTGAGATATACACTATACTGCCAAATGTATTAGTTTGTCTACGTTCACACACAGATGAACTTGAGCGACTTTCAATTCTTAATCCATAGGGTTTAATATGATGTCTGCCCACCCCTTGCAGATACAGCAGCTTCAACTTATCCGGGAAGGCTTTACACAAAAGTTTAGGAATGTGTTCATGGGAATACTTGAACATTCTTCCAGAAGCTGAATTGTGATGTTGAACGAGAAGACCTGGCTCACAGTCTCCAATCTAATTCATCCCAAAGTGGGTTCTGTTGGGTAGAGGTAAATACTCTGCACTGGCACACAGTCATGTTGGAACAGGAAGGGGCCAGCCCCAAAACGGTTCCCACAAAGTTGGGAGCATGAAATTGCCTAGAATCTTGGTCTGCTGAAGCATTATGAGTTCCTTTCACTGGAACTGAGGGGCGGAGCCCAGCTTCTGAAAAACAAACCACACCATAATCCCCCTCCACCCTTAACATTTACATACACCAGTTCTTGTTCTAGCCCAACAACAACAACAAAAAAAAACAGGAATTAAAATGATGAACTATGTCCAGAAATATCTCTGAGCAGCACATTTTTATACACTTTCCAAAGGAACTGTTGTACCAGGACCAGGATGAAGTTTTATATTCACTAGCTTCTTAATCAAATGGTCCGTTCCACCTTAAATGGACTAGCATGTACAGGCATCCAGCACACTTGCAGAATGGTAGAATTAAAAATTCTTGAAACAAGCTGGCGAATAGGAATCCAATGTCAGCTCCCACAATCTTTGACATGATCCTGGATAACTTAAATTCAAAGTTATTAGTTTGCTTGGCACATTTCACAGCCATGCTTGTGACTTTAGCACTGTTTGTTGGTGGAAGCAGATCATCTTAAGCTGAAAGCTTAAAAGTGAGTTTTAACCAAGTAACTAGCATGACTAACAGTATGAAGACCAAGCTTATTTACACTATTTCCCAACCAAAGTTATATACCTTCTGTGTAGACATCAGGGAATTTAAAATGCTGAATAAATGCATTCTATGGCACTTTTAACCAAAGGCCTGGAGAGCCCTGAGGGTCCAGATTGGGTGTTAAGAATGAAAAGCTGTATGCAGGAAGAGGTTTAATGTCTGAAGGAAGAGAGGATGGTAAAAAGGTTTAGGACTACACTACCTTAGTAGCAACAATTCACATCAGCGGTGGTAAACAAAGGCCACGGCAACTACCAAGTAGCATGAATAACTGTTGGTTGCTACGATGTAAATTGGCATGGACTGGACAAGTTTCAGGATGTGGTCAGCCACTTATGCATCAAAGAATTGCACAGTTATAGGAGAGTTTCCCGGTTGCAATCTTTCCATCTCCAACACATGCTTCCCTGTTGATCACGCTCAGATGTGCAGGATCATTGCTCCCCAATGTGAGGAGAGAGGACACTGGCCTGCAGGTTGAATGCTGGAGAGAGACAGTGACTCTGGAGGCTGACTCTTTGAAGGCTAAATAGCCACATTTACGTCTTTGTCTCATTACGTGTAAATAAAGCGCTCTGGTGTGAGTGTCTTTGGGCCTCGTCAAAGTTTTTCCCAGTCAGTGTGCTCAGACAACCAACACCCCCCAACACAACCACCCCTGGCCGGGCCACAGATTCCATACACCTGCAAATCCAGCTGCTTCATTCGCACATTGGCCTTTGACACTTTTCGCCTTTTAGCCAATCATTAGCATCTACTTTGGTACCATTTTCCACTTATCGAATGACTCACTGCACTGTACCACCCCTCCTTAATCCTGCCACATACCCTACCACACACCCCTCATGCAGTGTCATCTGCAGGACCTGGAAGTTACTACCACCTAAAACAGACAAGGAGAAGTTTATTTTGTCCAGTGAGCTTAGTATGGCATCATCATAAAAAGCAGGGCATTCAGTAGAATACTTGGGGCAGTTCAGCAGTATGTAGTGAGAAACTGCCCCACTATAACTGTTGCCCTGACCTAATTAGCCAGTTAGTTAAATCTTCTTATCCTAATCAGGGAAAACACTTCCACCAGAAAAGCCTGCTGCAGCTATGCTAGGCTTATGGATAAAACAGACTTTCTGCCTGTACTTAACAAAACAGCTGCCTAAAGCTGTTTACACCGGATTAGCAACAGAGCGACAAGCAGCCAAGACCACAGATCTCAACCCTCAAGAAAAATGCAATGCAGCTCCTCATAGCTTTCTGACTCACAGATATCGTGCAAGGACGTTTAATAGCTCTTGATCTCTGAAAAACAGTTTCTGTTGAATTCTACTGGACTTTGTGTGGTGTTGCTGAATGTGTTGGATAGGTTTCTATGGATACGATCAGCATGTGGTTTAATCGTACAGTATTCAAAACAGGGTGAACGTCATTTAATATGTTGATGGTGACTAATCATTCGTCATAGAAGGAGATATGCGTGGGCAAACTGCAGGCTGAAGAAGGATTCCAGAGTCTATTTTTAGGGTCTCCTTAGAAACGGTCACGGTATGTTCCTTGGAGACTAAGAATTCCAGCACTCCCATAATTCCAAAAGATGAATCAGATGGTAAGTAAGTGGAAGCTCGTAAATGTGGAAGTGCAACTCCATCATAAGCAAATGATTAACACGTCAAATAAATCTTTCCGGGGGGGGTGGATGTGAAAGGGTTTGTGCCAGGGAACCCGGACAATGGTGGTAGAGGTCTAGGAGCATAAGGACCCTGTGGGAAAACCTTTTGGCTACATGAAATGGTTGTGAATAGAGCTGATGAATCTGAGAAGTATATTTAATTGTGATGGTTCTGCTCAGTACTGAGGTCCAGGCCTGTTACTGAGTCAGCAAGACCAGAGTATCCCTGTTTTTAGTAAGCTGTGGTTGTGCCATCACAGCATATAATTGTTTGGCTGCCTCTGATTGGTCCAAATCATCCACAGGCAGTTTATGAGCTCTGAAATTATCTTAATGCTCTTCATTTAAGATAAAGTAGCTTATAATTAAAATTATTATGTATTATTAAAAGATTTTGATTAATCTTTCGGCTCTAGTTGTGAATGCACTGCATGATCTCTGAGCCACTAAGTGAATTTACATGCATGTAATAGATTTAGACATCCACATTATCAGATTTCTGTAGCTTGTGATTATTTAAGCACACCAACAGTGTTGTCAGTGCATGTATACACTTACTCTGATTTCTTTCAAAATTCCCACTGTACATGTGTGGAAAACACAACGTACCACGGGAAACTAGCAGCTAGTGTTTAACACAGCAACCACAAGATGGCAGAGTAACACGTAAAGTACATTATTCACATCTAAATATTTTTCATCTTCCGGATGATGCATGCTCTTATTTCTGTATGTCTCACTATGCCAGTTCATTGGGACTCTGATTGTAGGCCCTGGGTGCTAATATTAAATATCTACCCAAGTGCATGTGAATGTGGCAAATGGATTACTGAAGAAAATTATTATTTTGGAGTCATCAGATTTGTGAAGTGCAAGTAAACACAAACCTTTTGGTATAAAATGTTATTTATTTAACGTAATTCAATGTATTCATGGTGGAGGGATACATGAAGGATGGTCCAAGTCAAAATAGACCCCAGGGAAAACAATTAGATAATTTCAGACTACTATTTTACCCAGTTTATCACTATTTTATCAGTTTTGTACACAACGGGACTCCTGTCTCCCATCACCACCATTGTAAGTGAGTGAAGACTACTTAAACAATGAATTCCTCTTTAGCTGTTAACAATAAACAGACTACTGACCCTGCTGCACTTCTTTGGACTGCTTGGAGGAAAATCCCTCATGTTGGGAATTCCCTGCCTACGAGATGTAATGGGGATTGCTCCTGTTGTGAGAGCACAGCTTTGAAACCAGATGAGAACTGCATTGCATCATGCCCCAAGTATGCGCCTGTGGGAAAAACAAATCTTATTTAGATCACGAGAAGCCTGCGTGGCGAGTATCAAAACACAGGATGACGTCTTGCTCTAACAGAATCTGATGAAACGGGGCGCAATCCAGAGCAGGCAGGCAAAGACACATCTGAGTAGGAAGCAAATAACAAACGCCCATGTAAAGGAATACAACCCTCACTGTTGCTGAAGTTGTGCTGGCATTGATTTCTCATTGTGCTTGGGGGCGTTCCTGCTAGGAATAACCCAGCGTTAAAAACAGGAGGGGGAAAGGCTCTGTGTTGTGAAAGGGGAACACCTATGGGTGAAGTGGCTGTTGGAAAACGGTAAAATGGAAAGAATCTGCTTGCTAAGGCGGGGAAACTGGCGAAAACCCTGGAATGCAGTTCCAAATGTACAACACCCAGCAACACGTGGATCGTGGGGAAAGTGGCATGTACGAACTCGTGGAACTTCCATAATGTTTTGGAAAATTGCTACTAGTAAGTGTTTTGAACTGGTGATCAGATATCGTTCGTACTACAAATCCTGTGGTGCTCCGGAATTCTCTCATGTATTCTATATTTCATATCACAGACACGATATCATATCCAGCAAACTTTCAGTGCCTCTGGCAACTGGTGGCAAGAAGTAGCCACTTTGCAATCTGGAAATGGCACCCCAGATAGCGAGCACTCATTGTCTGTTTGTTCTATAAGATGCCCCCACGCCCCCTTCTGACTGTTTGCCACTGATGGTCCGCCCTCAGACCACCCCAGACCACCCAGAAGGACAGTAGTCCTTCCAAGAAGCTCAAACTAGTTTCTAATCTCCTCAAAAAGATTTTTAATGCACAAGGACATTGAACATGGTGTTGTTGATGCCTGTAAGCTCATTTTCAAATAACTGTGACAGAAAAGTCAGTAGATTAGACTGTGAGTGTAAATCAAATAAAAAAAATAAATTTTGCCTCCAGCTTTGCTTTCAGCCAACAGTGGACCAGCATCCTGTTGCTATCAGGGACATATTGGCTGTGTCTGAATCATTACTATTGCTGCCTACTCACACAGAATTCTGCGGCAGCAAGGCCCCGTGTCATACTGGAGTCTAATGTTTATACACCACTCTGCCGGCTGTTTTTTTAGCCAGTCAGCACTTGGAGAAAAGCCGCGAGTGCCAGTCATTCAGTAATAGTAGTAGTGAATGTCAGCTCTCAGTAGTAGTGAATACTTGCCAATAAGCACTTAGCAGTAAATGGCAGCCATTCAGCTCTCAGTAGTAGCGAATGCCAGTCATTCAGCACTCAGTAGCAGTGAATTCCAACGAGTCAGCACTCAGTAGCAGTGAATTCCAGCTAGTCAGCACTCAGTAGCAGTAATGACAGCCCATCAGCACTCACTAGCATTTAACGCTATACACCTCTATTCATAGAGAACACACTAACAGGCGCCCTCTATTGTTTCGTAGTTGTGTTTTTGACTTGTTTTTGACACCACTGGCACCTACCATCGATAACTGTTAATCTGCTAGTCTGTGGCCCCATAAAGATCATATAAATTATCTTTACCGCATTTAGATTTGGCATGAATAACACATTTTTATAACACCACAATTATGAGTACTCATCTGAGAACATCTGTAATACAAGCCGTGTTAGTTTCACTCTACATTTCAGTGGTGGACAAAGTACAAAAGTTAAAAGTAGAGATCTCCAAAGTAAAATTCGCCTTCAGTAAAAGTAGAAGTTCCTCTGTTTAGGCCTCCACTTGAGTAACAGTACTGAAGTATTTACCTTTGAATGTACTTAAGTATGGAGAGGAGCAGTAGCATGAATTATTAATGTCCTATTAACATTTCTGGAACAAGACTCTTAATCAGCTCAGTGTAGGTGAAGAGACTCTAGTGTCTCTCAGTCCACCAGTCTTTAATAGAAGATCATTAATTAGTCTGGCACTGATGTCTATTCCAACCATGTACACAGAACACTAAAGGAGAACAGTTTCCATTATCTGGAACTATACAATAACTAAACAGGCAAAGTTTCGGTTCAAGATTTAGGAATTAGTAAATCTAGGAATTAGGAATTAGCAAAAAGTTGCTTTCTTTTACCTTTAAAAAAATACATTTACTCTACTGCATCTGTAGATCTCCGTCCACAAACATACACTAGCCAGACCACATTTACTATAAAAGGAAACGTGTGCATGTGTAGGTATTTTTATATGGTGGTCTGTTTACCCACAAAGCCAGGAACAGTGTGTTTGATCTGTTCACTGATGCTTTGATGTGTGATTGTCAGTGTTTGCGTTAACCATATCCTGCGTTACCTGCCTTCCTCTAGGTGGTCCTTGATGTAGTCCAAACCTGAAATGCACATTTCCCATGAAGCTAGTAGTCCGTAAATAAGCTTGTTTCGTTTTGACATGTTACATTTTTTTACAAGCACATAAACCGAAAACAACTACACATTTCTTTGTAGTGACTAAGAAATGATAGTTGGCTTTGACATGTTAAAAGTACAAAGTCATCCAAAATGAAGATACTTTATTCAAGTACAGATACACAAAAAAAAAACTACTTAGGTGCAGTAAACAATTACATTTACTTCGTTACTGTCCACTACTGCTGGATGAATCTATACTGAGGCTAGTTTCACTGTTAATGTTCACTTAGAACTATTCACCCTACAGTACTGCCAGTGAACCAACAAAATTACAGACCACATTGTCACGGCGTGGGTGGGGGTGTGGACCCAAGCGCAGGGCAGAAATCCGTTTGCGGCGACGATGTTAAATTGCAAGCAAACAGACTTCCTGGATGTGGAAGCACTTGAAACTATGTGTGAAGTGTTTTCGGGAACGTGTTATGGAATTCTGGTTTAGGCGGGGATCAAACCCCCGACCTTTGGAGTGAGAACCCCCACGTGCTACCACTGCGCTATGGTAGAACATGTGAGGTAAGTCAGGAGGGGTTTTGTGAGGGAGAGGGAGAAATGGCGGGAAAAAACAAACAAAGGAGACGCCAGGACTGCGTTCTCGAACAAAAGGAGAAGTTGATAAAAATAAACAGAAGAGGGTTTAACAGGAAGGGGACTTGTGGATCTTTGCGTGGAGAGTGACCCACGCTCTCTACACTTTGTACTTAATTATTTTAAACATTTGTTGCTTTCTCTTTTCCATCTCTTTTCTTTTCTTTTGCTTAGCTTTTTCTTTTCTTTTCTTTTCTTTTCTTTTGCTTAGCTTTCTGGTGTACCGTACCGGCTACCCCTCTACAAAGTTGCAGCGGAGGGTGTTTGTGTGGTGGGGGCTTATATGGCTGCCCTCAGGTGCCGCTTGTTGGCTTGATCAGCCCGGGGCATTCTGGGGTTTGGAGTTCCGGGCTGTAGTTCCCCCAGAACGGCGGCGGCGCCGGGGCCGCCCTCTGCTGGCTGCCGGCGGTACAGCCCGGACCCTTACACACATGTAGAAGGATTTCATATGGAGCACTGGAGCTGCATTGCCTGTTAAGCTTTTGTTGATTTTTAATGGGTGATGGTGGAGCAATGGTCTGCCGCTAGTTAGCGTAGCTATCAGCTATCCAGAGTGACCGCTTTACCTCCAGGACGTGTTGTTACATGCCTATTTTAATTGGCGAAGGATGTTTACGTGTGCCTGGCGTCACTGGAAAGCTCCACTAAATGAATGCCATCAGCAGAAGTGTTACTGGTTAACCGTGTTGCTATGCGATGCTCAGTGCGTGTCATACATTATATGTATCCATGATTCAGCAGTTAAACTGTAGTGCAACAAACCGCCGTACTCTATAGTACTAATGGCGTTTATTAGCCCTCTTCTTTATTCGGTTGGTGAGTTCTCCTACTTGCTTCAAACACCTGTGGTTTGAACATAGCTTAAATTATGGGTTATTGGGTGTAGAGGCTCATGCTAAATCAAAAGATAAATAAATAAATAAATCAAACTTCCTGTGCACTAATTTGAATGGGAAAGAGATTGTCTGCATAGTGGGCTCAGCATTAAACATTCTGAGCTATTCTGCACAAAGCAAAATACATGTCACCATGAATAAAACTAGGTCTGAAGCAGTTTGGATGGGTATCGTCTTCTCCTGTCCCCTCCAGTATTTGGACAGTCAGTAAGCCAATTGGTGATTTTGTAAGGACTTCACTACATCCATGCCCAGAGAGGACAGACGAGTGTGGAGCATTCCAGTCGCACCTAAAATTGTGTTGTTTGGTTTTATACAGTCATTATGCAAGAATAGTACCCAGAAGGAAATGTCTGATCACAATGCTATTAGGTTTGGCGCCATGTTGGGGTCAACACAGTGTTAAGGGCAGTTGTTGTATTGTACTGTGTTCATGTAGTCCTGCGTCATGAAGGTGCCTGCCAACTACAGGCGTCACTGCTCACTGCATGTTCGCAAGCATGGCTGTGGAGTTAGTCAAGGACAGCGATCAGGCCCGACCTTGCCTACGTCACACACGCAGCTGATTGTGAAGCTTGAATCACTCCAATGTTTTTCCTCAATTCCTGTGCGTACTTCCAGGGAAGGGAAGTAGCAGAAGGAAGCGAGGGGTGGGAAGATAGAGGTGGTAGTAAAAGTTTCTGGATGCAGTCCAAGTTTAAGAGGAACCTGATTGCTTCCCATTTTCCCTTGTTATATCAAAGACATTTCAAACAGCTATGCTGAATGCTAGAGGGCGCCAATGTGTCCTCAAACGTAAATGTGGGGGAATAAAAGTGAACGGCAAAAACGGATTTAAGCCTGTATCTTCCTCTTCCTCCGGTCCTAGTCCTGGAGGCCCACTATCCTGAACATTTTGCTGCTCGTCCTGCTTAAACACAGACAATTTACCCCAGTAAAGCGGCTGTTAATGAGCTGATTAGATGATCTGGTGCGTTGGGAGCAGGGAAACAATGGTGAGTGAGGGCCATGGGCCTCCAGAGTGGAGACACACTGATCAAACAGGCAGCATGTGGCATTACAGCTACTGCGGGCTGAGTAGCTCACTAGCTGGGTGAAGCAGTATGTGCTCACTGGTGTAACAAGCACATACAAAGCACCGTTAGAAAGTGCCCACACTTACATAGAACAAATGCTCTGCCTGAATGATTGCTGATTACGGTGTGTGGAATGTGTGGAACTGCTCCCAAAGAGGAGCGTTGTTTTGGTCTGGTTTTTATTATTCTCTCTTTACTGGCAACATCCTCCTTACACTTCAATGATGTTTGGTACTTTTGATGAAGAAAGTGATAGGAAATACTTCTAGAAAAATAAATCTTTTCCTGCTTCAGAATGAACGTCACGAGTAGATATGGTTTAGATTAACTACTCGTAAAACCATTCAGTCTTTACTAATGTGGCCATACAGGAATGACTGACACTGTGCTTTTATAGGGCTCTTTTATTGCAAGCGTAACCATGGCCCATGTTTTTGTCTACATACACTCATCTTCAGTAGAATAATTGCACTCAGATGGAAGTGTGGGATTGCTATGCTACAGGGAAAGAAGAGGAAGGTCACCAGGAACAGTAAATGATGAATTTAGACTGATATGGACACATACACAAGTAGTGTCTCTCAGTGTGTTGTCAGGCCACCTGGCTGGCTAACGCAACAAGTGTTGTAGAGGTTCCTAATGTTGTCCTGTGATAATCCATCCCATGCAAATGGAATATTCTCACACAGTTCCAGTTAGTTCCACGTAGTGGTTGGTGTAGCTCAGTGGATAACGCAGGAGAGCCACCACCACATGTGGGAGACTGGGGTTCGAATCCCAATCTGGGTGACTACGCTGTGCTACACCAATAAGAGTCCTTGGGCAAGACTCCTAACACTACATTGGCCTACCTGTAATATGATTAACCTTGTAAGCCGCTCTGGATAAGAGCGTCAGCTAAATGCCATAAATGTAACGTAAAGGAAGTGGAGTGACACTAGGCCTTCTGGACGTGTGACAACAAAATCATTCATCTTGGTGCTGACCACGGTGCCTCCACACACGGATTTGTTGGCTGTCTCTACCGAGACAAAAGCGGGACCCTTCACTGGTGCCATCCTGAGTCAACCCATCACAGTCTGGTGCAACACCACAGCAGTCTTTGGTGACGGTAACGAGGTGTTAAGGGCAGCCATCGTAACAGTCTGTGTGCATGTAGTCCTGTGCCGTGCAGCCCAATAGCCAGTAGTGGTGGTACTAAGAGGATGACTTATGGGGGGCATCTCCGCTCACTGAAGGTCTGCAATGTTCATCTTTGTTGGGTCAGTCAGGTACAGCGATAAGGTCCGTCCTTGTTTAAGCCACATGCCCGGCCAAGCATGAAGCTTGAATCATACGCATGTCTCAATGTCAAACCTACCCACCAAGTTTCATTCCTGTCGGTGGATTTCTTCTGGGTGCAACTACTTGTGCTGCTATTCTTGTATTGATGAGGATGTAATGGTTGCGGTTGACCCAAGTGGCCCTAATGCATAGAAAAGGCTGGCACTGTGGAACACTGCCATGTCACAGATTAAAAATCTCACCGCAGCTGCAGTTATTCAGGCACTGCAGTTGCTTTATACCTGCTGCACGAGCCACAGCATGAATTTGTGACACCAGAATACCACCCTCATGGGCTGGAACATGACGAGTGTTATGTTTTTATTCTAAGGACTTCAGATCTGTTGAGATCTGCTGATAATCTCCCTAACGTGATGCCATTAATTTCATTTCCTTCATTTCCTTTTTAGATCAGCCATTGATATGAGCTCACCCTAGGGAAAGTACAACGTGTTTGACTTGACTGTGGTGTTGGTATACCACACATAAAAGTCAATGGCAGTTCAAGTTGGGTCACGCCAGGTAAAGTAAAACACCGAAGGCAGTCAATGTTGAATTAAACAGGGTTGAAATATAGGAGGCTGAACATGCTTCCAGTTTTCTGTATCTATAAAAAAATAGGCTTATGGGACAAAAATAATAATAACATAAAATAAAATTTTACCTGAGACTGCTATGTACCTAATAGCATGTGATACCTAATAACATAAATAACTGCTGCAGTTCAATTTGGCATCTCACAGTCGACTAAAAACTATAACATTGTTTTTGGTAGAATGGCTACTGTTAGAATCAGACCTTGAAAGCCCAAGTCGGACAGCACTGCGGATGTATTAAAGTTAGAACTGTACTTAGGAAATGTTCTCCGGTTCAGAAACTTCTGTAATAGTGTTTTCTTTTCTGGACTCGGAACTGTTATTCTGTGATAACTGTTCTAAATTTATCCCCAGCGAAGGTTCTCATGGTTTTATAATAAGATCTGAGAGATAAGTTGTTTCTGAAATATGGCCCGGATTTGTAGAAATAACTGACCCTGTGGTTGTCACTAAGCAGCACTGTGTTTTGTGTGATGAATTGAACATTAGTTTTAAATGATCATATGCATTATATATTTATTATTCACTATATATTATGTTTTAGATTGGGGTAGGTTTGTGATGCCTACAAGAAAGTGTTGGCCAAGTTAATCCGACAACGGGCTACAAAAAGGAAGGAAGGAAGAAAGGAAGGAAGGACAGACAGTCAAGTATCCATTATCCATAAAAAGAGAAGCACTAGCACCACCCTTCTAGCACTCTCTATAAAAAAGCATCACACTTGGATCTACACATTTCCTTTCCAGCAATAGAACTAAGGAAGAAGTTAAACACTTGGATCAGTGATGATGCTCTCTGGAAAATGATGTTGGTATATGGGGCGTAAAGGTTTGAACTGCAAACGGGTTTCCTGGATGTGGATGCACGTGAAGCAATGTGTGTAGGAAGTGAGCTGCTTTGGGGAATGTGTTTGAGTGAACTGGGCTGAGGTGAGGATCAAATCCCTCTGTAGTGATAACCCCACGAGTTACCGCTGCACTTTGCGCCAGTACATGTGAGGCAAGTCAGAAGGGGTTTTGTGAAGGAGAGGGAGAAAAGTGCAGCAGCCATCTGTGGCATGCTCAAACAAAACAACCAGGAAAGGGGTTTAACAGGAAGGAGATCTTTTCTGAGCTTTAATGTTTTTGGGCTTTTTAGTTTTCTTCTGTTTAGTTTGGTTCACGCCTTTTCTTTTAATTTTCTACACGCCCAGCTTCCCTCTTCATTTGCAGCATGAATTCTCCTTTCTTACCGTCTACCCCTCTACAAAGGTGTACCAGTGATGTCTGGTTGGTGGGGGCTTATAAGGCCGGCGCCTCAGGTAGCCTATAGCTTGTTGGGTGTTCAGCCCAGGGCATTCTGGGAGTTAGAGTTCAGGGCTGTAGTTCCTTCAGGTGTGCAGGTTACCAGTGGTGTACAGTAGCTCAGTAAGTGTAATGTGTTAGTGTGCTGTAAGTAGTGTGTTGGGGTACAGTAACTCAGTAAGTGTAATGCGTTAGCGTGCTGTGAGTAGTGTGTTGGTGTACAGTAACTCAGTAAGTGTAATGCGTTAGTGTGCTGTGAGTAGTGTGTTGGTGTACAGTAGCTCAGTAAGTGTAATGCGTTAGTGTGCTGTGAGTAGTGTGTTGGTGTACAGTAACTCAGTAAGTGTAATGCGTTAGTGTGCTGTAAGTAGTGTGTTGGTGTACAGTAGCTCAGTAAGTGTAATGCGTTAGTGTGCTGTGAGTAGTGTGTTGGTGTACAGTAGCTCAGTAAGTGTAATGTGTTAGCGTGCTGTAAGTAGTGTGTTGGTGTACAGTAGCTCAGTAAGTGTAATGTGTTAGTGTACTGTAAGTAGTGTGTTGGTGTACAGTAACTCAGTAAGTGTAATGCGTTAGTGTGCTGTAAGTAGTGTGTTGGTGTACAGTAGCTCAGTAAGTGTAATGTGTTAGCGTGCTGTAAGTAGTGTGTTGGTGTACAGTAGCTCAGTAAGTGTAATGTGTTAGTGTGCTGTAAGTAGTGTGTTGGTGTACAGTAGCTCAGTAAGTGTAATGTGTTAGTGGGGTGTTAGTGTATTGTACTACTTCATGGCCTGTTTTTCCATATGGCCCATATGTGCATAAATATGCAACATGTCCAGCAAGAAGTGAGTCCATCAATCAGGGAACCATGTACACTTTGTCTAGAGCTGTTTGACCTGTTGGTCAAAACTTAGTTCTAGCTAATGGAACCTGTTCTCCCCCAGTGTTCTGTGATAATTTGAATAGACATCAATGTCAGACTAATTAATAACCTTGTATTAAAGACAGGTGGACGGAGAGACACAGACACGTGCCTGTATTTAACGCGTGCTATCTGGAGAGTTTTAATCCCTTGTCCTTTATGCACAGATATTTGTGGATTCCCAGTGGATCACTTAACATTCCTGCAATGACTCACTGAGTAATGTGTTTTTAAACTGTTTTATGTTTTACTGAAGCATGTTTGGCAAAGTACTGAACCTCTGCCCGTGTTTACTAATAAAAGACTAGAACATTACTGGATGTTCCCTTTTTATCCAAACATGAATGCAGTGCGTGTTTAAGATGTTTTCTGAACATATAATAATGTTCCTATTCTTAAATGGAATTTGCCCCAACTTTTTTGGAACTTGTTGCAGGCATCAATTTCAGAATGAGCGCATGTTTCTGAAAAATAAAGATGATGGTTGATAAGACGAAACATTACATATTTTTGGCTTATCTTGGTAATTATTGGCATTTCTCTTACTGCCCCAGTTTTTGATGAACTGGTTTTGTGTCTCCAAGGATTACAGTTGGAACAGGAGTTCTTGGAGTGTATGAACTCAGCAAAACAAAAGATAAATCATTCAAAGTATAATCAAAAGAAATGTTAAATATGTTATATAGAATTAAAACAAAACCACTTAGGCCTGTCAGGATACTACTTAGGCCTGTCTCTGACAACCATAACTGTAAGCAGGTGGAGTTTGCTAACTTTAATTACTTTGCATTCATGAGCAGACTAGTCATTTGGGATATTTGGAATATTTGGTAGTCCTCCAGATTCCCACCCTGCAACACTCAATTCAGTAAATGCACAGAGGATTAAATATGGTGTCTGCCATGGCCACAGGCTCTGGAAACTGGAAAAAAAAACACAAATGAATGGGCTCACTTAACAGACAACACAAACAACTCAAGGAAAGTTATGCACTAAGCATTTACCCATGTTATTTAAAGATGGATTCCACTCATTCTTTCCAAATATAGCCAGGCAGAATGTTCAGAGTGTTTACTGTCTCTTAAAGGTCAGAACAAGCTTGGGGCCTAAAAGTATATATATTTTTAGGTGTTTTATTTATGGTGGAGATACGCACAACGTTGTAGGGCAAAATAATCCCCAAAGAATATAAATAATTCCCATCGTCTATGTTTTAATTTTCCACACATTTTACCAACATTTTTCATTTTTACATAAAATATTAAATGTATATATATATATATATAAAAATCACACTATATAGGAGCACTTTGTAGCTCTAGATCTACAGACTGCAGTTCCTCTGTTTTTCTGTATACTTTGTTTTCGCCCCTTGTTTTTACCCTGTTCTTTAATACGCATGCCCACATGGATGGCCACAAGACCACCACTGAGCAGGCACTATGTTATGTAATATGTAGACCTTTTACTTGACCCTTGGTAAAAGCACCTTGGGCAGCACTAACTTTTCGTAAATAAGGTCATTTGGGAAATGTGGCCAAATCGTTTAATATTTAAGCCAGAGAATTTGACCACTTATGGTCATTCGAGTGCCTTTTGGCAAACTCTTAGCAGGCTGTCCCTTCCTTTCAGTTTCTGACCTCTTATTTGACCATAAAAGGCCTGATTGCTGGAGTCCTGCACTGCTAGATGTTCCTGTCAGGTTCACCCATAGTCCACGAAGGAATACAAACTCTTTTGTAGTGTCCACTGTGTTCTTGGTGGTCATTCGGGTCTACCAGCAGTGGTAAAAATCCCAGTCTACAGGAAATTCTCCTCAGGATTGTGCCAGGGAAGGCATCCACCAAATTTGACTCAACTGTGCAATTCTTCGATGCAAGAGTGACTGAACACTGATGTTGCCTATATCCAGAAACTTGTCCAGTCCATGCAAAATCCAATCACAGGTGTTATTTATGCTTGTGGAGGTATTACATGCTATTTAAGCCACAGACTAATATTTAGTCAGGTAAGTTTTAGTGCTTGGTTCTCATGACCACCACTGTATACTATTACAAATGAATTAAACCAGATTGAATGTCTTTGTAAGCATCTCAGGTGAGTGAATTATACAGATTGGTGAAGGAATTCCTCTTTAACAAGAGGTAAACCTGAATCCTGCTAGAAACCGGTGTGGCCAAAACTGCTACCTTAAACAGCAAGGAATTATAATAGGTTATTTGCAGTCATGTGATGCTGATGAACCTGAAATCCTAATAGAGGGCAGGAAATGAAATGTAGATTGGATGATATGAAGGCAAACCCATGTCAGATATCAATATTTTCATGAAACCACTACAGTGTACAAGTTCAACAATTGTATATATGTTCTTATATATTGTTGGAGGTTTTTGCCAAATGTAGACCATACTGATACTGTTTGTTTCCCTCTGGGAAGAGCTGCGTCCCTGGAATAGAGCTCGCATTTTACACATGTATGACCTCTGAGTCCTGGAAAAAGATCATCAGCATGTGGGGTATATAACTGTAGGTTAAAGGTCAAACACCTTTAGCCTTTATTAGTTGGAAGAGTTGATCATCTGGTGAAACAACACATACTTCGTTTCAAGACTACACCCCATATGTATAAACCTTAAGGGGAGGGGAAATGGCCCATATAAACTGTATGTCCAGATATTGTTTTTGGACAAAGGCTCAGACTGTTTCATCACCTTGAAACAAACAACGAAAGAAAGAAAGAAAGAAAGAACAAACAAACCACTCAGCCACTCATGCTGTGCTAGTGTAGACAATATTACAAGAGGAAGGGATATAGAGAAAAACATGCTGGACATGATCCTTTGCCAAGAGTGACCTAAATTAAAAGCGTTTGTCTGCTGTCTACCCAGGACAATAAAGAACACAAAAGCACTGAGTCTCTTTTTTGTTCTGTGGTTGCAGGAATGCGACCGCCATTCAAAGCTACAGCACCTATTGACATTCACATTATGGTAGTTTACTTAACCTAGGTTTTAAGTCTATCCACACTGCACAACCAATACAACACTCGACTCAGGCTTTAAACCAGCTTCTTATTCAACAGTTTTCCGTTTTCAAAAGGTGAAACATCAGGTTTCTTCCCTACATAGTAAGCTCCTCATGATTTCTCAGTTGTAGCTATTTGAACGACTTGAAATGACGCAATGAGATTGTGATAGTGTTCCCTATGTAGAAGACAAGCTATTGGCATTTCAAGAGCAAAGACAAGTCACCTGCAGCATGAACATCCAGTTCTTGACTGATTTGCATAACATATTGCACCATAGCTAAGCTAGCTAAGTGCTGCAGCTAAGCTAGCTAAGTAGCTATGGGTCACTGAGAGCTATTACAGGCAGCTTATCACACTAATATCTTTAAAATAGTAACTTTACATAAGAAGATGAAATCAAAATTATTCATTTGGTATTTAATAATTCATTTGGTAGTGATGCAGCTTTATAGCAAGGGGGGCCTGGGTTTGATTATTAGCTGGGGCCCCCAGGGTTCTTTGTATGTGTGAAGTTGCATGCTTTCCACTTGTTTGCGTGTGTTACGTCCAGGTGCTCCGGTTTCTAAAGATATAGCAGCCAGGCGAATTGGAGATGCTAAACTGCCCCTGGGTATAAATGTGTGTACCGGTGTTTCTGCCCTGTGATGGACAGGTGGCCTGTCCAGGATGTTTCCTGTCTGCTGGGCTAGCACCTAGCACCCACGAGACCTAGAAGGGTCAGTGTTGTAGAAGACAACTAAAGACGGAAGACGACTAAGACGGAAATGTTGGCTCCTGGGAACAAATTTTTCAATTTCACCAAGGGAATACAGGGCCCGGAAAACCGAAGTGGCTCCGGATCTCTGAAAGCCTTCAATTTTTCCCATCAGTATTTCTCTGCACGATTTGAGAAGGAGTCGTCCTTCACATTAATTCCCTTTATCCTATTATCCTATTAATAGATTAATAGGATAAAGGGAATTAATGTGAAGGACGACTCCTTCTCAAATCCGGAGCCAACATTTCCCAGGCACAAATTTCCTTGAAAACTGCGACACATCATTACCATGGCCATCATAAATACATCAACTGTCAAGTTGGGGGGATATTTACAATATCCTTTAGTAAAAATGCTCCATCAACACACTGCAGTTTAGCCTTAGTGCCAAAAAGCTGCACACAATCATTTGAGCTCTTAAGCACACAAAGCTATAACAGATGTTCTTTCAGTGGACAGAAATGAACTGGAAACCGTATCAGATGCAAGGCACTGTTGATTTCAAATGAACAATGTTCTTTTTAAAGGCGTCACCCCCCAATGGTGACACAGTGCATCTCCCCCTCTCACAGTTCTGTCAATCAGCATGGGAAAAGATGTCCGACGAGGGACAGCATAAGGATGGTTTCAGAGCCCTGAGCCCCACATCCTGAGTTCAACCTACTGTTCAGTAGCAAGGTCACTGCAACCTTTGACGTTGGTGGACATCCTTGCGTTATTCTCGCAACCTCTCGTGCGGATCCTGGCTGTTTTGTCTGAGAAAGCTATGCGCTTATAGCAGTGACATGCCCAACGTTGCTGTCATGCTGTGACGGCATGCTGTGACCGCGGTGGGGGGTGTGGACCCAAGCAAACGGATTTCCTGGATGTGGGGGCAATGTGTGCGGGGAGTGAACTGTTTGTGGGAACGTGTTTGAGTGTTGTAATTTAGGCGGGGATCAAAGCCCCAACCTCCAGAGTGATAACCCCACGTGCTACTGCTGTGCTACGCGGCAGTGCAGGAGAAGCAAGTCAGGAGAGGTTTCGTAAGGGAGAGGGAGAAATGGCAGGAAAAACAAACAAAGGACACGCCAGAGACAACATGCTCAAACGAAAGGAGAAGTTTATAAAAGAGCAGAAATAAACAGGAGAGGGTTTAACAGAAAGAGGATTTTGTGGGTCTCCGCGCAGTGTAATGCTCTCTACTCTATTTATTTCATCTTTTAGGCACTTGTTGCTTGATTCACATGATTCACTGATCATCCAAAAAATTATCTATATAGGGGCAAACCAAATGTTTGTGCCTAGATATCGTTTTATGATCCAAAAGTTTATTATTGATAAATGAGACTGAATTATTACTAGTATCGTTCCTTCAAGTAAACTGTAGGAATTAGATCTAGTATGCAAGTAGTATACTCTGTTATCTGTTGGAGTAAAGGATTGTAGCCCCTGTGCTGTAGATCAGTGCTGCTGTTTATTTCCACATTCATCTAAAACCGTCCAATCAGAAAGCCTGATGACAGTAACGGGTAGCTGTACACTGTAAACAACAGTACAGAAGGTATTGTAAATAAATGTGCAGTCTTATAGGCATAGACAGAGTGGCAGTGCACAGTGATATGAGCATGGAAAAGTGTACTGTGTAATGTCCAGCTGGTGCTCAGTTATCCTGAACTGTTCAGTGTCCAATAACTGTGCCAGGACATTAATGGACACTGAACAGTTCAGGCTAACTGAGCATCACTGTGCAGTGCCACTGCTGTCTAGGTCCTATAAGACTGCACATTTATTTACAATACCTTCTGTACTGTTGTTTACAGTGTACAGCTACCCGTTACTGTCATCGGGCTTTCTGATTGGACGGTTTTAGATGATTGTGGAAACACACAGCTGCACTGTTCTCCTGAATAATATTTATGCTCTATGCTTTTATTATTGTACATACAGTCTTCATGGTAATGACATTTTACATGGTCACTATATTTTTATAGCATACCCATTAGACTTTTAACAGTTCAACCTCCAATCCACTCATAGTGGTGCTTATTATTATTATTATTATTATTAGAGTATATTTATTTATGTACATTTTCTATTATTGTTCTTTACTGTACCCACTGTATGTGGCTTTCCCTCTGGGATTAATAAAGTGATCTATCTATCTAGATATACTGTACCAAAGTCCTAACCGGAATCTCTGACCTCTTAGCAGACATATCCCTGGACAGTTATTTCCCCACGCCTACACACGCCTATGAGACCAAAACTAACATGTACAGTTCAAACAGATGTGAAATCACTGACAAACTGGGGTGTCTGGTACTTTGTGTCTCCATAGGGAGTGGGGCCTTTTCCCACTCGACTTAAACATCAAGTTGATTACCTCAGCACGACTCTTCTCGTAAACAGATGCTATGTGTATTATTCCAGTTTCCTGTTTATGCGTATTTCTCATATTTCATATTTAATGCCTCCAGACCAGAAACTAGAGGTCTCAGTCTCGATCTGGTCTTAACCTTTTTTGGACTCTGCCCTGACCCAGTCTCGGGGGGAAGTTGAACTAAGTTGTTGTTGTTGAGAGCTGCCAAGGGACACATCTCTGTCTGAGGTAACAGGAAGCTGAATTATTATTAACTATTAATAAAATGAGAATCTGATTCACATCACTGATACGCACAGATGCATTGCTATAACAGAAGGAGCTAGTACCAGGGTCCCTGCATCCTTTTTCCCAAGCTGCAGTAGTCCTCACACTATTCCTCATAAGGTCTCAGGGCTGTTAACACTGAACAGGCCCTGGCTGGCATTCTCACGCTGGTATGCATTGATCAGGCACACAAACACAGAAAAGTGTCAAATTGAATTGAAGGACAGCATCATTCTTGGCAGCGATCAGTGAGATGCCATCTGACTTCAAAGGTAAAACATTATTGGAGAAAAATCCCTTTGCTTGTTGTGTGTCAAAGCACTTTAGCTTAGAACACCTAGTCTAATCTGTAACTTTCTTTCCCCATTTAAAATGCGTACTAACAAGCACAGCTTTTTTATTCTGTCACTTGATCTGTCTCTGTGATGGTGGCAGGCACAGGGGTGGGATCCATAGTAGGATTTATTTGCCAACTCAACGCAGCAAAAAACACACAAACAGAAATAGCCCAAAGAAAGTAACACCCAGAGAAAGTCCAAAAAAAAAAGCTTAAGTCTCAAAATTCAAACGCTCAGAAGATCTCCAAAAATACAAAACTAAGGTCCAGAGGAATCAAAGATCCAGAACAGCAGGAGTATTCTGAAGGCACAACAAACAGGGAATTACAGAAGGTGGTCAATGCTCCACAAACACCTAGGCAAGGGAAGGCCAATTTAAAGGGGAGGCTAATTATTACGGATGAGCAGCAGGTGAGAGGGGACAGGTGCAGGAAGGGCTAGGTGAGAGGGTCCGGCGAGTTGGACCTCTGGTGGTCGGCGTGAGAAGTGTCCCAGGAGTGCCCCTCCTGGGATGGCCTGACAGTCGCATGCAGATCCTGAACTGTACAAGAAGCGTGGAGCCTCAGAGTACAACAAAGCCTGCTGTACAACCTGTACTGAATCTGGGATTAACATATGAAGCGCAGTGTACACAATGCTCCGAAAATTGCCCTCCTACCTAGTTGTGAGAAGTTTAAATACTGGGGCAGTAACACATATGATGTATAATATGTTGATTAGAAGTAAATTAGGATAACTAATCTTTGTTAAAAACATCAAAATTAAAGAGATAAAAAAATATGTTTAAAAATAAGGAACAAACAAATAAGAAAAAAAAGATGTTCAGTTCATATCTAATTATTTAAAGTACTACTTTACATCTATATTAAAAAGCACAAGGCACCTGAACATGGTAAATCGCCCAGTAGTTCTGATGATGTGATGTGTGATCTGTTGGCTATGCCTAGATCCAAACAGTATGGCACAAAGACGGACTCATTGGTGATAAAGCCAACAGTGAGGAAACTTCACCCCTGGGTTTTTATTCCCTCTGTTCAGTCCAGCACCACTTAGAGTGGAACAAAGAATCCAAACAAGAAGCTGACTTCAGCTTCACACTGCACGCCATGATAGCACAACTAGTTCATTTAAACAGGACCCTAGAATGAAATTCCAGAACGGAGAGAGAACTTTCAGCCCTGAAGTCGTGTGGGAAATGAGGGCTGTGTAAAGGCCTTTACACATCGTACACCGTTTATTAGGATGAGAGTAAATACCTTTGGATACGCGTATAACTGACTGTTTTCAGAATGCCGATAGATCAGAGTAGTCATACATCACTTCCCTGAACGACTGCGCCTAAATTGTGCAGCATGGCCTAAAGGCTACATTGCATTTCACACATGTAGCCATAATAAAGAAAACCAAGTTTGTAGTTTTCTTTACTTCACCAAAGAGTGAAGGACAGCTACAGGAGAGATCTATGTGTTCAGGCAGAGAGGATGAAAAACAAACTGTGGGACCTGGTCGTTCAGTATGTGTACGTCTGTGGCTAAGCCTTAAAGACTTCATTACAGGTGTTGACATTTACAGGTTGACAGTTACAGTGCTGAAAGTTTAATTAGTGAATGATGATGCAGCTCGGGTCATCGTCAGTCTCCCCAGGTTCACTCATGTCACTTCACTGATGCACTCCCTTCACTGGCTTTCTCTGACCAGCCCCTCCCTACCTTATGGCATTGGTTCCTCAAGCCCTTCTAGAACTTCGGCCTTCAAACACAGACTGAAGACCCATCTCTTTATAAAGCATATAAGTTCTGTAAGTGAGCACTATAGATGTGTATACTTTGCTTTGAACTTATACTGAGGATATTCTTTTTTCCCTTAGGTGGGAAGGCTGGTGTGGGATTTCTAGTTTCTAGTGCAATTATGTTTTATCTAACTCTGTACTCTTTTTTTCTAGGTTTAATGATGGACAAAGTCAGAATGACGCACTCTGAGCCAGACAGGCACAAAAACAGAATCCATACTAGCATAACACAAGGGACAGGCAGAGTCATAAATCAGAAAGCAAGCAAGAGCCAAACACCAAACAGGCAATCAGATAAACAGACAAAACAAGAGGGGAAACCAGAGATCAAACAGAGTCAAAGCCGGAATATCAGAAAAAGTATTACAGGGACTGAACACTCAGTATGCTCTGGGTGTGGCAATACTTCATGAAGTGTGAATGAAAAACCAAGGGTATATAAGCAGAGTTAATTATAAACAGATGACAAGCGAGGAAACGGGATGGGATTGGGTGGTGATTAACATGTGATGTCATCGGGTGGTGTATTCTGGGAGTTGGAGTTCAGGGGATCGGAGACACAGCATTCGAGCTCATGGCGAGTTTTAGACTCTAACTTTCACATACTAGCTAGAAAACATTGTGTGACAGAAGCACAGAGTTACTCTGAATAAGAGCGTCTGCTACGTGCTGTAAATGTAAATGATGCTACACTTAAATTGCTGCCCACAGAACAAAATCAAAATCCTAAGCAACAATGTTTGGCTGGAACAGAAGGGTGCTGGAAGTAGTACTGTCTGTATTATAGCCTGCCTTATAGCCGCAGGGTGCCAATTAGCTTGATAACCCCACTGGTGAAGGATGCTGGGAGGCTTTGGACAAAACAACTAAATAGAGTGTCTTAACAACAGAAAAAGTGACAAATGTCAGAGATACACGACCTAGTAATTGGATTAGGTAATTATGTATGTCAGGATATTACACCTCTGGCCACTCAGTAGGGCCGTCTGTCCACTTTGTTGGAGGCAAACTCAAAAAACACTTAACGTCACTCATTCATTAGCAATGTGATACACCTGTTTGCATGACCCAGGATGTGGGTTAATACTATAATAATTATATTATATATAATATTTCTAATAACTATAAATCAGCAGGATATTCCTATTTAAAAAACATATACCTTCGGTTTTATTGGCCGTCAATATAAAACAGTGAAGGAGTTTGCCCCTGCTCAGCCACGGATGCCGTCTTCTCTTGCGTGCTCCGCTGCCGTTGATTCTTATGCCCCGTCATAGTCTGAAACACAGGCTCAGCCCCAAGCTCCGGCCCCTGTACCCCCACGTTTATGTCTTGTGATGAAATGCCTGTTGGAGCTCCCTCTACAGCTAAGCAAACTGTGGGGACAGATCAGAGTGAAATAACCAAAGGCCAGCAAATGGAATGGTCTGTAAACCATGACCAGCTTGTAGCAGCACAAAAATCTGTTCCTAGTTTGAGGAAGTTTTTTTCTGAGTACTGAACAATAAGGAGCATGGACCTTTTAAATGCATGACATACTTTTTTGACAGTGATATCCTGATGCACACATAGAGGCCTAAGTAACACCTCAGAGGCCTTACTAATTTATTAGTCGAACGACAGAACGATCTTCTTAAACTTGGCCCATGGTTTTCCATCCCTGTTTAGAGAGATTCCCTTTAAAACTACGATACTTCAGCATGATTTCAAAGTCGCAAAAAAAATTGGATGATACAATAAAGCCCCGTTTATTAAAGCAAAGACAGGAAAATTTGAGAAAGGAGGTTTCTTTGTTGTGAAAGACGGCATCCTCTACCGGACAAAAAGAGAGCAAGAACAGCTTGTAGTGCCTGAAGAGTTGAGAGCTGATGTTTTAAAACTAGGTCATTCTGAACAGTGGGCAGGCATTTGGGAAACGTTACGGCGCATTTCTAGTAGGTTTTATTGGCCAGGGCAGAACCTAGAGGTTTTGGGTTATTGCCGGTCATGCCCAACCAAAAAATCTGATAGAGCACCCTTAATTAACCTACCGATAGTGGAGGAACCATTTTCAAAGATAGCTATGGATATTGTGGGACCGTTACCACGCAGTCATGCGGGAAATAGGTACATCGCCACACGCTATCCTGAAGCTTTCCCATTAAGAAAGGTAAAACAAGGCAAGTGGTTAATGCTCTTATCCAGTTTATCTCCAGAGTAGGAGTACCGAGGGAGATTTTACCAGACCAGGGTACCAATTTCACTTCGAAGCAGCTGAGGGAAGTTTATAACCTGCTGGGTATTAAAGGCATCCAGACTACCCCGTTTTGTTAATGAGACGAGATGCAAGGTTCAAGGCCGACTGGATGTGCTGGAGGAGACCTGGGAGTAGCAGAAGGACGGACAAAAAATTAACATCTCCCATGTCCTCAAAATAAGAGAGAAAATGGTGGAGTTACTGAAGCTGGCACATGAGAATTTGGAGCAAGCTCAAAAATGTCAAAAGCTCTGGTATGACAAGTCAGCAAATAAACGGACACTTAAGCCCAGCGACAAGGCATTGGTCCTTTTGCCGATGTCAGATACCAGTTTGTTGGCAAAGTGGCATGGACCGTATGAAGTTTTGTGCCAGGTTAATCAGACGACGTATAAACAGTTGCGTCTGGACTGCAAAAAGAAAAAACAAACTTTCCACATCAGCATGTTATGACATTGGAAAGAGAGGGACCAATCCACTGCAGAACATCTGTGGGTGCGAGCTGTAGGAGAGGAGGAAACAGCAAAACACCAAACACCAGCAAACACCAAGATGAACTGTTAACACTGGACCACTTAACAACGGAGCAGCGGGAAGAGCTCAGGAACATCATTCCTGATGGATTGTTTAGTAAGGAACCAGGCAGGACCACAGCAATCCAGCATGACATCCGCCTGCAAACACAAGACTCAACCCGGCAGGTGAACTGTTGGGCGCCTGCAAGATTCATACCAAAGCTAAAAGAGTAAGTAAGTAAAATGCTTGACATGGGCATCATAGAACCCTCTACCAGTCAGTGGTGCAGTCCGGTGGTTTTAGTCCCAAAGAAAGATGGCGAACTGAGGTTTTGTGTGGACTTTTCTAAACTCAACTCTGTCTCAGCATTTGACCCCTACCCAATGCCAAGAGCAGACGAGCTCATTGAAAGGTTTGGCAAAGCCAAGTTTTTATTGACAGTGGACTTGTGCAAAGGGTTTTGGCAAGTACCGCTTACAGAGTCAGCCAAAGAGTTGACCGCATTGTTCCATTTTTTGACCATGCCATTCAGACTCCATGGAGCGGCGGCTACTTTCCAGAGGCTGATGTACGCAGTACCCAAAGGGACAGAGGACTTTGCAGCATCATATCTCGATGATGTTGTCAATTATAGTGGAAGTTGGCAAGAACACCTACATTATCTGGAGACGGTGCTGGGGAAGATATGAGCAACAGAGCTAACAGCTAACCCTGGGAAATGCCACCTGGTGAAGGGGATGGTGTCCTATCTAGGCTATGTCCTAAGGGGAGGAGCTATTAGACCACAAGTGGATAAAGTGCAAGCAGTAAAGGAGTGCCTAAAACCGACCACAAAGAGGCGAGTAAGATCATTCTTGGGCTTAGTGGGCTGGTACTGAAGATTCATCCCTAATTTCGCTGACAGAGCAGCACCTCTCACGAACTTAACCAAGAAGGACCAACCTCAGAGAGTCAGATGGACAGAGGAGTGCAGTTCTACTTTTGATGATCTTAAAGACTGTTTGTGCTCCTATTCAGTTTTAGGCAGCCCAGATTTTAGCAAACCTTTCGTGGTTCAAACTGATGCATCAGGTAACGGGCTAGGGGCAGTTTTACTCCAAGGGGAGGAGGACAGCCAAAGACCGATCCTGTACATCAGTCGTAAGCTATTCCCAAGGGAGAAAAACTCCACGGTTGAAAAAGAGGCTCTAGCAGTGAAATGGGTGCTAGGCTGTTTTAAGTACTACCGTATGGGCAGCGATTTTGTGTTCGAGACTGACCACAGAGCACTGAAATGGATCGCCAAATGAAAGACACTAGTGCACGGATAACGCGCTGGTACCTGTCGTTACAGCCATTCCGTTTCCAGGTACAATACCGTAAAGGTAAGGACAACCTCACAATTTAGTTTGTTTGTATTTAGTGCTGTCATTTAACTTCATGTGAAACCACACCATTGTAACCCCATGGTGGGGAATGGGATTTCCGAAGGCGGGGCTTTTGGACTTAAAACCTGAGGGTTCCCAAGAGAGGGGGCTTCTTCCCCCCACGACTCTGTTGGTCTTCAAAACACTAGCTGCTGGTAGTCTTTAGAGTAAGGGTATGGAGGAAGTTATAAAGGGAGTTGGTACTACTTCCCATTTTTTGACTAAGCCTGACACTTAGCCTGTATTGTAAATACTTTATTTTCCATTTTGTACAGTTTTTGTTTCCTGGTTTTCTTAATGTGTAAATTAACCACTTGTCCGTGCACTCTATTTTTAAATTTGGTCATCTTATTGGTTAACTCACCCTCGCAGACCCTACCAGCAAGTCACACACAAACCCAAAATCTCCTTCACGGGGTGTAACATCTTCACACACTGTAATAACACACTTAGCTAACATCCATATAGGGTTAATGCTGCTCAAAGAGCCCATAATGAAGAAAGAGGTAGAGAACCTGTTTTTGCAAAATCCTAGGGTAAGCCCTTGGAGTTTGCCTTGCCAGCTTGTTCCCAAGCCCGATGGAACTTTTAGATTTTGCATTGATTACAGGAAAGTTAACACTGTAAAGTCTTTTATTTGTATCCTATACCTCCCATGAATGGCCATGTTGATAATGTAGCCACAGCCTGTTTCTTAGCGGATTGAATCTGTTGAAAGGGTACTGGTAGTCCCTCTGACCCCTGATGCTCCAGATATCTCTGCTTTTGTAACTCCTGATGACTTCCCAAAGTATACAGTGATGGTGTTTGGCCTAAAAATGTGTCCGCCCCATTTCAGAGACTCATTCAGACTATTTGTTCAGCCTATTTAAATGAGCTTGTGATGTATTCGCACGATTGGCCCAGCTATATAAACACTCTATGTATTCTCCTCCAAGCCTTAAATCTTGTAAGCTTCTCTTACCTCAAAGTTTGCCCAAGCCACAGTAATATATCAAAAGCAAGTAGGTGGGGGCCAGGTACATCCTTTCCAATAGTCTTGCAGCATCAAGGTCCTCTTAAGTAAAGCATTTGTACTTACTGACCCTGATTTTACTAACCCGTTTCAGTTAGAGGTTGACGCAGGTGCTGGTGCAGTATTCTGCAGGAAGGTGGTGATGGTATAGTTCACCCTGTATCTTATTAATCACACAAATTTAACAAACATTAATAAATTATTCCATGATTGAGAAAGAGGCTTTAGCCTTGCTTATAGCACTTCAACATTTTGAAGTCTATGTCGGTTCAAGTTGTCTCCCAGTCCTAGTGTAGACTGATCTTATCCCATTAGTGTTTTATCCAGGATGTATAATAAGAACCAATGACTAATGTGCTGGGCTGGTATAATTCACGATTGTACTCTGGAGATTAAGCACAATGAAGGTACTGATGATGTGCTGACTGATGCGCTGTCTCGTATGTCTGATTTTTGTATAGAATGGATTGTGTTGTAGGGGTAGTTTGTATAGATGGATTACAAACTTAATGTTGCTCTCTTTTAGAGGAGGGGGTGTTATGTGCCAGAGTAGCATGCATCTTTTTCCCCCCTCTATTTAACTTTCCACAGGTAGAGCTGCATTTCCTGAAAGCAGAAATCATCTGCTGCACCCCTGTTCAATGTTCTCCAATCAGTGCTGCTGGGTAGGGTGCAGGATCCTGAAGTTAAATCCCCAACCCGAGTACGTTTGGATGGGATACGGGCTGGTGTTTGCTCCGTTTTAAAGAAATGGCTGTGTTTGGTTTTCCTCTTCACCTCATAATGACATGTGGGCAGGTAGTTAGGCATGCCTTCACTCATCCTCACCACAGTATTACTTTGTAAACAAATCTATACAAAGGGAGTGCCACCCGCTGTATTTATCTTGGCAGAACAGTTTCGGTTAGGCAGGGCAGGTGTTTTACTCCTTTCTTTTATTTGACACTCTCCACCTTTGCTGCTGCTAAACCTTAGCTTGGAAGCTTTTGCTACAGGCCTATGCTCAGATTAGCCTCGCTAGCCTGTTAAACTACAGCGCTTTTCCTTTTTTTCTTGTCTTGCTCTACTCTGTGGTACATCCTTTCTGTGGTACATTATTGTATTATGCAGTTACCTTTTTCTACTCAGTAAAGTATTGTCAATAGGCAATTATTTTTATCTAGGCTTCATATGAATAAAACGCCATATGAAGCCTAGATACAGACTAAACACTGTATAAAGCCTAGATTCAGACTAAACGACATGTAGAGCCTAGGTACAGACTATGTGTCAAGCCTAGAGGAGCTTGCTGCACTACAAAACATTAAAGGAACCACAATGAGAGAGGACATCTATGAAAACAGAGAGATGAATGAATGCAGCCACTCTCATCTGAGTGCCATACACTGCCTGATCCACCAGCAATCACTGCGACGCACAGCAGTTAAGTGGGATTCTGTTGTGAAAGTCGTGGTATCCTCACTATAGTCACTTAGTTGCAAGTAACAAGTAAGTCTCAAGTCTTAACAATCAAGTCACGAGTCAAGTCCCAAGTCAATACAAGCAAGTCTCAAGTCAAGTCCCAAGTCAATACAAGCAAGTCTCAAGTCAAGTCCCAAGTCTTAAACTTCGAGCCCTAGTCAAGTCACCATATGTAATGTCATTTCAATATTTCACATAAATGATGCAGTTGATTTGTAGTATATTAAACTGACATTAATCATAAATGTTTTTAAAGTTTGTAAACAACAACAAAGTGCTATTTTACTTAACAGGAACAAGTAGTGCAAATCATCTGAAATCGTTTCACAGGGTCTTTTTCAAAGAACATTAACATGGTCCTTCTAACTCAAATTCTCATCTCTTTTACTTTTTGAGATACAGCCAACAAAGCAAAATCCTGTCTATGAAGAATTACATTTGCAAAAGATCAAATTTGCCAACAGTTCGTCATTCATTTGTGCACGATTGGGCCGCAGTATGATGCCACCATGACTAAAGACACGCTCCACTGGAGCGCTAGAGGCAGGCACTGCCAATACCCTAACAGCCACTCGAAAGAGTGAGGGTAGAGACCTCATGTTCATTGCCCAGAATAAGAGGGCACTCTGTCCTTCAGATATGTCGAAGTAGTGACTTAGCTGTAATGCTGGACTGGCCCCAACATTTTTCTTCTGTCTCTTACGGTACGCCGCAAACAGTCCCTCTTCCTCTTCCACAGCAGCACTGTCTTCTGGCTTATCAACATGTGTCTCAGCTTGACTTGTCTTTGCAGCATCTTCAAGGATAAGCTCTGGCAATGCACAGAAAAGCACAACCAAAACAATCAAGCTGGTATTACTAACAGATCAATAAAACTGCAAATAAAATGCAATGCTTTCAACAAGATATTTTACCTTTCACTCTTTGCGCAACCTGTTCCTTGTGTTCAGGACTGGCCAGTACATGGTGCTCCACCCACATCAGAGAAAATGCTGGGTCCAAAGCAGCTGCTTTGAGGTACACTGGATCTGAAAATGGAGCGGTGCTTCCAGTTTGTGACTGGGCCATTTTGACATTGATGAAGATTCCAAGAAATCTTTTCTTCAAGGAGGCCTGGAGACTTTTGACAAGGCCCATAAGGAAAGAAACTTGCGACTTTAGAATTTCCAAGTGGTGATTCAGGGAGAGGACAACTGTCTCCCCCTGTGTCAATTCTGTTGCTTCTCCGAATGGTTTTAGAATTTCTAACAGCTCCTGATTCCATTCCCTCAATGTGAACAACAAATGCTTGTGTCCAGCCTTTTCAAGAACATGACCAAGCTTTAAATGATCACACTGGAGGACTGCCTTCACCTGTCTCAATGTTGAATTCCACCTTGTGTTGACAGCAGCAGGGACACCTCTTCTTCTTCAAACACATTTTTAAAAGATGTGCTTGTGTGCAACAATGAGCTCATTTTTGATAGCTTTGAGAGAGAAGTAGTAACTACTTTTGTTTCTTTCAAGCCAGCCCCTACCACTAACTGAAGTGCACCACTGCAAGTGTTGTTGTTTTGCCATAGAAGCAGTTACTGTTTGCTGGTCTTCTATGCTTAGCTTATGCCAGATCTCTGGGTCATCAAGGTAATCATCATGTACTTCATCTTCCTGTTCTTTGGGGAAGCACACTGTGAAGGCTTTCTTCATGTTTGCAGCATTGTCACTAATGAGAAAGTCCAATTTGTGTTTAATTTGGTAGTCATTACATATGGCCTCAAATTGTTGACAGATTCTTTCAGCAGTGTGTGGTCCTTTAAAACGGTCACTTCAGTTGTAAGGTCTCCCCTTCTTTCTCCATATAGTGCCCAGTGACACCAAAGAACCAACTCATCTTCTGGTCTGACCAAATGTCCACTGTTACTGTCCGTGTTGCTCAACTGAGTCTTCAGTGTTGAATGTTTCTCAGCGTTTAGGTGTTATGCAGCGTTGTCAACTCTTGATGTTAGTGTTCGACGACATACTGGGTTGTATTTGCTATCAATCACTGACAGAAAGTGGCGGAAACTTTGTGATTGCTTTTTGTGTATATATATATATATATATATATATATATATATATATATATATATATATATACAGCATGTGTGAACTACACAGTAGCTCTACATGTACTATTAGCAGAGTGTTTGACACTTTTCTGCACTAGGCTAATTCAGCACGTCGTGGCTGAGATGCTGTGGTTCCTAAATGGTTTAATTTTTCACTAAAATCTCTCACAGTGAACGGTAGAATATCTAGGAGGGACGAACAGAGGAAAACAGCTTTGCTCACATTAGCTGTTGTTTATCACTATGTCGCTACGTTTGCTAGCTTGCTAGCCAGCTAGCTAGTTAACTGCTATACGCGAAATATACACAGCACAGACTTACTGTTCGTTGTGCAGCCTCAAATGTCGAACAAAGTTTGAAGTGGTTGCATCTCCCTCTGTGATCTTGACTCCACATGTCTTGCGTACCACAGTTCTTCTTTTATTTACTACATTATAATCTTTGTGGTTGAACAGGATTATTTTTGAAAGCATGTTGCTCGTCTTCTCCGCAAAAATTCAACACTGGCGGGCGCCTTTCAAAGCTTCCCGTGATTGGCTGCAAAATTTCACTTGTCGCTAGGTTACGGATCATCTGGGCTGAGCGGCTCAGCTCCCTCAAGTGGGACTTGAGTCCAAGTCATGTGACTCGAGTCCACACGTCTGGTACTTTCTGCATGTTTCCCCTTTTACCTGCAGCCTGGACCCCCTGAAAGATCGAAGAACAGTGAGCTGGCACTTTAGATAAAAAGTTTGAGGACGCCTCTGGTATAAAGCCTAGATACAGACAAAGCGCCATGTAAAGCCAAGACACAGAATAAATGCTGTATACAACATATAACACCTATATACAGATTACACAGTGTATAACACCTAGATACAGATTACACACTGTATAACACCTAGATACAGACTACACGGTGTATAACACCTAGATACAGATTACACAGTGTATAACAGCTAGATACAGACTACACAGTGTATAACACCTAGATACAGATTACACAGTGTATAACTCCTAGATACAGACTATACAGTGTATAACTCCTAGATACAGACTACACAGTGTATAACACCTAGATACAGACTACACAGTGTATAACACCTAGATACAGACTACACAGTGTATAACACCTAGATACAGACTACACAGTGTATAACACCTAGATACAGACTACACACTGTATAACACCTAGATACAGACTACACAGTGTATAACACCTAGATACAGTGTATAACACCTAGATACAGACTACACAGTGTATAACACCTAGATACAGACTACACACTGTATAACACCTAGATACAGATTACACAGTGTATAACACCTAGATACAGACTACACACTGTATAACACCTAGATACAGATTACACAGTGTATAACACCTAGATACAGACTACACAGTGTATAACACCTAGATACAGATTACACAGTGTATAACACCTAGATACAGACTACACACTGTATAACACCTAGATACAGATTACACACAGTGTATAACTCCTAGATACAGACTACACAGTGTAAAACACCTAAATACAAACTACACAGTGTATAACACCTAGAAACAGACTACACAGTGTATAACACCTAGATACAGACTACACAGTGTATAACACCTAGATACAGATTACACAGTGTATAACTCCTAGATACAGACTACACACTGTATAACACCTAGATACAGATTACACAGTGTATAACACCTAGATACAGATTACACAGTGTATAACACCTAGATACAGATTACACAGTGTTTAACACCTAGATACAGACTACACACTGTATAACACCTAGATACAGACTACACACTGTATAACACCTAGATACAGACTACACAGTGTATAACACCTAGATACAGACTACACGGTGTAGTGTAGAAACAGACTACACAGTGATAACACCTAGATACAGATTACACACCTAGATACAGTTACACAGTGTATTAAACTCCTAGATACAGACTACACACTGTATAAACTCCTAGATACAGACTACACACTGTATAACACCTAGATTACAGACTACACACTGTATAACACCTAGATACAGACTACACAGACTACACAGTGTATAACTCCTAGATACGACTACACACTGTATAACACCTAGATATTACACACTGTATAACACCCTAGACTACACACTGTATAACACCTAGATACAGACTACACAGTGTATAACACCTAGATACAGACTACACGGTGTATAACACCTAGATACAGACTACACAGTGTATAACACCTAGATACAGATTACACACTGTATAACACCTAGATACAGACTACACACTGTATAACTCCTAGATACAGACTACACGGTGTATAATACCTAGATACAGACTACACGGTGTATAACACCTAGATACAGACTACACACTGTATAACACCTAGATACAGACTACACGGTGTATAACACCTAGATACAGATTACACAGTGTATAACACCTAGATACAGACTACACAGTGTATAACACCTAGATACAGACTACACACTGTATAACACCTAGATACAGATTACACAGTGTATAACTCCTAGATACAGACTACACGGTGTATAACACCTAGATACAGACTACACAGTGTATAACACCTAGATACAGATTACACACTGTATAACACCTAGATACAGACTACACACTGTATAACTCCTAGATACAGACTACACAGTGTATAACTCCTAGATACAGACTACACAGTGTATAACACCTAGATACAGATTACACACTGTATAACACCTAGATACAGACTACACACTGTATAACTCCTAGATACAGACTACACAGTGTATAACTCCTAGATACAGACTACACAGTGTATAACACCTAGATACAGATTACACAGTGTATAACTGTAAAAGAAATAAAACACTGTTAATAACAGCACAAAGATACACTTTAGGTCAAAATCATGTAGACACCTGACCATGACATCTACAAGAGCTTGTTAGATGTCTCATTCCATCCGCTCCTCCCTCTACTTTGTGGCTTTAGCAGCTTTCATTCTTCGGGAAAGGCATTCCACAAGATTTTTTGTGCCCCCTTCAGTCAATGAAGGATTTCTGAGCCAAAAACAGAAATCCTCTGTCAAAACAGCACTGTCAGGAGAGAAGTAGGCTACGCATGTTCAGGTTTAATAAAAATGCACAATAAAAAACAGCTGATGTAATTATTATGCCTGACAGTGATCATTTCAAGTCATAACTCATAGTACATCAGTCATTATCATTTAATATGTTTATACATCACTTTATTATTATCATTTACCATAACCGACTGTGCACAACAACAATTACCCCTGTAGAAACATAGTTTATGGGCTATGTCCACTTGCCTGTGAGAGCTTCCCACAAGATTATAGTGTGTGTGTGTGTGTTCGCGTGTGTGTGTGGGAATGTGTGCTTGTTTAGCCAGGAGAACATTTTTGAGGTCTGGCACTGTTGTTGGATGCGAAGGCCTAAGGTCAGGGTGCCAGACGCATGATTCATCATTCCAGTGAGCAGGTTTCCATTGCTCTATAGTCCAGTGTAGGGTGTGCTTTACACTACTCCAGCAGATATTCATTTTAGGCTTATGTGTACGTGCTCAGACAAGGTGGCATCACTGAGGCAAGTTACTGAGCTCTTCGGTACGACCCATTCTACTGCCAGTGTTTGTAGGAGACCACAAGGCTATATGCTTGATTTTACACACCTGTGAGAACTGGGTGTTGCCAAAACACCTGAACTTAATAATTAGAGGGGTGTCCACATACTTTTGGCCATATAGTGTATCATGGGGATTCAATGCCTTTGGGGCAGTGGCACAAAATCATGGCTAACTCTTTACAGTACTGTTCCACAAATAAGCGGAGTACACTCACCATCATAAAAATAGTTGCACAAATAGCTGCATCCAGAAGGAATCAACCGACTGGAAAGAAACTTGGTGGGTAGGTTTGACATTGTGAGACATATGAGTGATTCAAGATTCACAATCAGCCATGCTTGTGACATAAGCAAGGACGGGCCTAATCTCTGTACCTGACTGACTCAACAGCCACGATTGCGGACATTCAGCGAACAGTGATGCCTTTCATGAGTCATTCTGTTAACACCATGTCACCAAAGAGTCACCTGTGACTGACACATACCTAATAGCACGTTATAAACCCATGAGTACGAAGAAACTTACTACCTCCCTAAACATGCAAGCCGTCAATGTTTTGGTCTGTTGAGCTAATTAAGTCATAGAATTAATTTACAGAATGTGTTCATATGGTCATAATCAATGATTGTATTAATGTTTATTCATATTTAACTCAGTTTACCTCATTTTGTGAACACCTGATGTGTTCAGTATTAGTCCCTGCATTAATATTCCTTGATGAAAGTATTACATAATGCATGCTTATTTGTGGACCAGTACTGTAAAATGTTACCTGACCAAGACACATAATGACATTAATGAGATTTTTGAGGAATGCAGGAAAGATGAAGGAATTTATTGTTTTTATACATAAAATATTCCAGAATTCACCGTCTATATTTGCCCTCGTCTCAGTCTGAGGTAGACAGGATGCCGCAAATTAACTTGCATCAGACAGACTAGCAGGGCTATTTAGCATTTCGTGCTCTGGGTTGCCAGAGGAAATGAGGGACAAGGCGGTTGCCAACTGTGCCGGAGTGACCTTTACTCCAGAGATGCATTTCTGCACGAGGAAGGGGGTGGGACGGGAAGCGGAATGATTGCAGAGCCACTTTTGGCAGCTACACGTGCCTATGAAAAAAGCAGTGAGTGTCAGTAACTGAGTCATTTCCTGCACAGGCATGAAATGGGTCTAATCCTAGTGTCCTGATGAGGTGTTGGTGTGGTGTCTGATCATCCATAAATCTATGAGTAAAATACACATTATTAATTGCTCCCTCAGACATGTGGGAACGACTGGATTCCATCTGCATTGGTCATAAATAAGCATGAATTCTGTGGTTCAGACTTCAACTTTTTTGCTAGGTTTTAACCTTTTATTAGGAAAACAGTCAATAACTGTAACTGTCTGGGTGTCTGATGGCTCTGACGGATTCTGTAGCCCACAGGAAAGTGATTCATGTCTTCATTTCAGAATGAATTTATTCGTTTTTGGTATTTGCTGGTAGATATAATTTTGAAGTCCTACTTGTTCTTTTTTCATTTGTGGGTTTTCCTTCATGCATGTGTCTTCTTTTTTGTAAATTAGCCATTTTAAAAATAGACAATCTGCATGCACAATCTCTGATTGATTGTTGCAAACCAAAACTGCTTATATTACAGAATTGGATGGGCTTAGAAGTGAAACGAGTGTCAGTGCTGACACTAAAACTTCTGACACAGACACTTTTCACTAAATCATGGCTATAAATTGTGAACTCCCATAAGAAGTGACCGTTCACTTGCTCGGTTGCCAGCAAGTGCGAATGTAGGGTCAAGAGTGAATTTCTTCCAGTCATTCAGTCTTCAGCAACACCACTGCACTCTGTTATTATACTCACTGCTATGGTCGAACATATTGTACATATCAGAGAGTTTCTACACAGAACCTCCTGTCTCTGTATATTTAGTATGTGGTGTATATTTTGTGTATTTTGTATATATTTAATATTTCTCTTTATTTTAATATGTTTAGTTAGTATGTATATTAATGCTGCCTTGCTGTAGAGTGTTAACCTGAACCTCACCACAAGCATTTCATTGCATAAATTTCCTGGGATGTTGTGCAAAGGACAACTAAACTTGAAACTTAAACATTGGTGGTCTACTACATAGCCTGGCCAAAAAAAAGTTGCACACTCAAATTTGATCCGGGCACACTATTGCTGTAAGTATGCAAGGTCACAACATTTCTTTCTGTCCAGAGTCTCATAAATCATTCATTTACTACATAACACATTCAGCGCATCATAAAACATCTGACTGATTAACTGTGCACTGTTGTTTGATTGGTGAAGTGTTTCTTTTTGCATATGATGCATGTTGTACCTGGCTCAGAGCCGGCCCGTGGCATAGTTGGTATAGGCAAATGCTAGGAGGACTGTCAATTCATAGGAGTGCTCATGTGATCCAACTATGGGTGGTGGGAATACTTCATACGTATGGTTTTTACTCCATTTATACTATACAATTTTACATACTACAATAAAAAGCACACAATATTTTAACTATAGTCTAATAATATAAACCCGCATCACCTGGCACATCAAATCCATCACCGCACACTCTAGTTAGACCTTCCTGCCTGTAGTGGTGGTCATAGGGCTGTGGGTGAAGGTTGACGGTGGGGGTTAAGGTAGAAGGTGGGGGCTTCGCTTGCATAATGAGGAACAAATTCACCTTGAGAAGAAACATTTAAGGAAATGGTTCTTTGAGTTGTTTTGTTTCATCATATATCACCATTAGGCAATGGTGTACTAAGGAACCCTTAAGGAACCCACTTTTGCTTTAGGGTATTCAGGGCATTGTTTTAATGGAATGGGTTCTAGTACTGGTTTAAAGTACTAATGATGTGGTCCGTTGTACTGATTTTAGTGTAGCTAGAGTAGGAAAGTGGTTTTTCATCTGCGCTCTAGTCAAAAGGCCCAGACTCTGAACAACCTCCTGCAGTCAGCCAATATTGCCCCAATCTCACCTGACAACATTTGATTTTGTCTTTTTTCCCCTCACATCATCCTCCAGGTCTGCCTATACCTCTTCCTCTCCTTCATGTGTTCCTTCTCTCTTCCTTATTTCCCCTACTCCTTGATTGTTGAAGACAGGTAAGCTCACCTAAAGCCTTTTTATATTGCCTGTGCCTGATTGGGGAGATTACAGTTAAGCCCCCAGGTGTCTATAAGCCTGACTGCCATAATCAGTTAATTAATGACATCATGTCAGATTTCTGGGTCTAATGTAGAGAAGGGTGAGAATTCTAGTTGTGCAGATCCTGCCTGAGGTTTCACTTTTTGAGTGTATGGTTTCACCAACAAATTGAATTGAGTCACTGAAGTTCAAATTCAATGTTCAAAAAGCTCATTTGAGAACGACACCCCATGCTACAGTCACCCGACCTGAAAGGCAAAGTATTATTTTCCGCTTTGCTCAGGACCATAGAAACCAAACCACAAGCATAAACACATCCTTATCCAGTACTCTTATTTATCTTTTGGGTGTGGGGGGTTAACCTTTTGAAGATGGGCACCAACACCATTTAGAAAAGCTCATTTAAAGTGGACTGAGGCAAAACGGAAAACGGTCCTGTAAACAGATTAATCAAAATTTCTTATTTAGATTTTTGGAAACTACGATGGCCATGTCCTGTGCACTCAAGAGGAGAGGGACCATCCGGCTTATCATCTGACAGTTCAAAAACCTTCTCTGATTGGGTTGGACTAGTGTCTATGGCATGGGCACCTCACACACCTGGAAAGGCACTATCAATGCTGAACAGTATCCAGAGGACAACATATTCTCCCATCCAGACAGCGTCTCTTTCAGGGAAGGCCTCGCATATTTCAGCACGACAATACTAAACCACATACTGCATCCATCAATGCAGCATTCCCTCACAGAAGAAGAGTCCGTGTGTCCTGTAGGCAACTGTGTACACATGCTGAATCCCAAATAGCTGTGTAGTATTGTATGAAGCACTGTTGGTTGCAAGAGCCACTTAAGCTACATGGAATATATACTTAGAAGTCACTTGAGATTCAGTTGGATTTTGCGCTCGCTACTTACAGAACAATGCTGTTTTTAATGGAACAGCTTTATTGGAAATTGTAGACAGAGTTTAGCTGAGGGCTGTTCTTCAAGTGCAGTGTAAGCACCCATGTCGCATCATGTCAATCTGGCAGAGCTTTTTAATACAGCATGTGTTTTCTCCATACACGGTGGCCGAATCAAGCGTGCAGTGTGTGCTGTCATCAAACGACAACATTGAGCTAAAACTGCATCATGTGTGCCTGGCTTTAGTATGGAAGGATACCATTTTTCAATGCCCTCTCCCCTCGGCAAACACACTACAAGCCAATCTCTGTGAAGGTACGAGGTGGGCATTAGTGCACAAGGCTGACGTGCACATCTGTGAGGGCACCATTAATGATGACATAGGGGCTTCGAAGCAACATATGCTTCCAACCAGATCACACTTTTTCAGCAAGGGCCTGAAATATTTTGGTCAGTCCCAAAGCACATTCTGCACCTTCACTAATCATCAAAAGAATAGTTGCGCCCAGAAGGACTCACCTGCCGGTAATGAAACTTGGCAGGTAGGTGTGACATCATGAGACACGCAAATGCTTCCAGGCTTGTGCTTGGCCGTGCATGTAATGTGGCCTTATCGCTGTACCTGAATGACCCAACATCCACAAATGCTGACGTTAAGCAAGCTGCGATGCCTTCATGAGTCACCCTGCCAGCACCGTTTGCAGACGACTGTACAATGCAGCACTACATGCATGCAGACCACTTATGACAACTTCCCTTAACACTAAGTCAACATCAACGAAGCCTGCAATTATTGTGGAGTCGGTGTGTATATTGTATAAACCGTGTAGAGTGTATAGTGTATGGTGTGTGTATGTATCATGTATATGTGGAGTCGTTGTGTATATGGTGTATACTGTGTAGAGTGTATATGTGGAGTCATTGTGTATATGGTGTATACTGTGTAGAGTGTATAGTGTATGGTGTGTGTATGTATCATGTATATGTGGAGTCGTTGTGTATATGGTGTATACTGTGTAGAGTGTATATTGTATGGTGTGTGTATGTATTGTGTATATGTGGAGTTGTTGTGTATATGGTGTATACTGTGTAGAGGGTATATGTGGAGTCATTGTGTATATGGTGTATACTGTGTAGAGTGTATATTGTATGGTTTGTGTAGGTATTGTGTATATGTGGAGTCGGTGTGTATATGGTGTATACTGTGTAGAGTGCATATTGTACAGTGTCTGTATGTATCGTGTATATGTGGAGTCGGTGTGTGTATGGTGTATACTGTGTAGAGTGTATATTGTACAGTGTCTGTATGTATTGTGTATATGCGGAGTCGGTGTGTATATGGTGTATACTGTGTAGAGTGTATATTGTATGATGTGTGTATGTATTGTGTATATGTGGAGTTGTTGTGTATATGGTGTATACTGTGTAGAGTGTATAGTGTACGGTGTGTGTATATATTGTGTATATGTGGAGTTGTTGTGTATATGGTATATACTGTGTAGAGTGTATAGTGTACGGTGTGTGTATATATTGTGTATATGTGGAGTTGTTGTGTATATGGTGTATACTGTGTAGAGTGTATAGTGTACGATGTGTGTATGTATTGTGTATATGTGGAGTGTATAGTGTACGGTGTGTGTATATGGTATATGGTGGTGTATACTGTGTAGCGTGTATAGTGTACGGTGTGTGTATATATTGTGTATATGTGGAGTTGTTGTGTATATGGTATATACTGTGTAGAGTGTATAGTGTACGGTGTGTGTATATATTGTGTATATGTGGAGTTGTTGTGTACGTTGTGTATACTGTGCAGAGTGTATATTGTAGAATGTCAGTCAGTTGTGTATACTTGTTCTGTACTAGCGAGACACAAAGTGCTGAAACCAAATTCCTTGTCAACATACTTGGCCAATAAACCTGATTCTGACTCTGATTAAAGGAAGAGGGGATGAACACAGTTATAAACATACATTTTTTGTTAGTTTTTGAAACAGCGTTGTAATATTACAAATCAGTATTGTTTGGTTTGTAGATACCAACGGTTTTAACAGATATGAATATCTGAAGATCTGAATCTGCATGTTGGGAAATGGACAAAAACCTTCCCATTTATCTCTAGAGGTTGAAGAAGAGCATAAGGGAGTCAGATGCTTGCATTCTTCCACAGAAGATCTTTTATGTCTTAGAAGTGTAAGGTCTAGACAGCAAGTGGAGCCAGTCAGAGAGTCCACAGAGTCCTGATATGCGATCAGGGAATCTCAACATTCTGTTGTGTAAACCAAAAAAAAGAAAGTAGATAAAACTGTGGAAGCCTTCTTAACCTTCTTAATGGATTTAGAACCATAAACAAATTTGTGGTGCCGCATGTTTTTTCATAATAAAATTACCCTTTAATGAACCTGTAAACTTTCTAGAATGTCAAGCATGATATGCATTCTCACTGTATTAACCACAGCTGTAAAATCCATGAGTAACAGCCTCGCAAGAGAGTTTGTAGAGCCCAGATGTGTAATCAATGTGTCTAGAACAGTCAGGCTGACATTATCCACCCAAGGCTTTGTCCACGATGCACACCAGAGGGGATCTATTTGTAATCACTGTGTTATGAGATGATGAAAGACTGAGATTCACAGCACATATGATACATACAACTGGCCTAGGGCTATGGCATTTAATTTCCTAGGAACGCATCTAAAAGTATGTCCTCCGCATACCAAGACACACAGCTGGCATCCAAAAGCTGCTTTCTTTGTTGAAACGTATTTCAGTTGCGCTGCACATTCCCTAAGCATCCCGACCTCAAGGCCATCTGCTTTTTAGATGTGATGCTATTTCTGATCAGGGAGCAGCCATCGCTGAATCCATGACTGACCCTTATGAGGGGCAGTCGTGTGCTGGAGGTTAGGGAACCAGCCTTGTGTCACTGGTTCAATCCCCTGAACTGACACTACATGACTGAAGTGCACTTGAGCAAGGCAACTAACCCCAAACTGCTCCCTGGGTGCTGTGGAAAGGGCTGCCCACCACTAGTGTGTGTGTGTGTGAGGTTGTTTTCCTCAAGTCTAAATGGATTTCTTTTGTTTTTGGCATGATGCTTTCTGAAGCTCTTATACTGTGTGTAAATTGGGAGATAACCCTCAGCTGGGACTTGATGTAATGAGCTTTCATCATTACAAAGTTAAAGCACACCATTGCACATCAGTGGTTTGTACTATGGTTCAACAAAAAGGTCAGTTCTTAAGGGGTCCGATAATATTGACCCCAATGATTTTTGTTTCGTCTGAAATGGTTCTGTTATAGTATGCGCATCTAAATAATTGATCCTTTCTAAAGAAAACTTGCATGTTTAGAAATGCTATGTTGAAATATCCTTGTTCTGTTATAAAAGGAATTTTGAAAAATCTGTAAATTTCAAGGGGGAGGGGGGCTAACAATTTTCTCCTCAAGTGAAACTAACTGACAAGGAGAACAAATGATTCACCCTGCAAACAGTCTTATTTTTGTCATCTGTCTGTAACTGGTCTAGACATCTTTAGCAATAAATCTCTGACAGCAAAGGTGCCCCACCTTTCACTAGAACACCCTACACCCAACGACCCCACCTTCACCGCTGCACTCTTCTAACAGAAAAATGGCAAACTGCTGTTGTTGGGTGCCAGGTTTCCAGTCAAGTCAGGCCTTAGCTTGTACAGGTGAGTAAACAACTGATTAGTGTCTGTTTTTCAGTTTTAACTGATATCATGGTCTCCTTTTTATGCAAGTGTTGTCAGCAACTGAAGACGCCAGTTCTTGGTTAAACTAGGCCAGATGAGTGACCTTTTAACTCACGCAGGTTTTCCTTTAGTGATACGAGACAACTGATAACAGCACACAGTGCTTAGATGTCTCCGCTTAGATGTCTCTGAGAGGGCAAAATTAGACAGAATGCTAAAATCCAGTTTTTGAAATCAATAACATATCAATGAATCACCGTACACTCTCAAAACAAAACTAGACTGTAAGCTGTAATTTAAGCTTCAACCATTCAAAAAAATGTCCACAAGCTGAATTAAAGCGCCTTTCCTCAGTCTTCATGGATGTGTAACAAAAACCTCACAAATGTTTAACAGAGATCTCAATAAACTACAAGATATATGTAGGATATGGCAATGTTTAGAAAAATAGTCACGGTGAATTATAAAGCTGCCACTGGAGTCAGAGTTTACTATCCTGTGCTTGAAGATCACTGTTGGTGACCCCATGAGGCTGATTATGACCATGTAATATCGAGGTATGATGCATCGTTTCAAGATTTGGGGGTACACAGAAACTGTAGGTATGCTACTAACAAGGTAATGTCAGCTAGCCTCTGTTTTAGCTAGCCTCTGTGTTAGCTGGTGGTGTGTTTGAGTGGTTGGGAAACTGGGAAATACTGTAATAAAGATGTGTTTCCATGTAAACACAGAATTAATCCACAAGTTAACAAGATGTGACATTTGAAGTGAATGTGAAAGAATGTACGGGGAAGTGGGGGGGGGGCCTTTGGACTTGTTCGCTCTCGCCTGGCCATTTTGCATTGATTTCCCTCTCGTCAATATCAATCATAAAACTGGTTAGCCCTTTAACTCTGTGTGGATCGGATTTCGTTCTCCTGGCATTACAGAACCAGCCTTGTGATGGGAAGGTTGCCAGGTTGATTCCCTGAACTGACAGTAACAACTGAAGTGCCCTTAAGCAAGGCACCTAACCCCCAAATGCTCCCCGGGTGCCATGGCCTACCACTTTGGGAAAGTGTGCTCACTGACCCCATGGATGGGTTACAGGTGGAAGACAAATCCCTCTGTGTGTAAACACAAATGGCACAAAATGGCTCAAAAACACAAAACCTACAGTAATTAATTGCATTACGTCCGAATTGAACACTATGGAACACCACAGGGTATTTGCTCTTATGTAAAATCAAAAACTAACACTTTAAATTTCCTATATTAAAATGAAAGGCCCTGCAGTAGGAACTCAATGTAATAAAAGTCAGTATACTTTTCATTACCGGTATTTAAATCTATTATTGTTTATTTGTCCACTTTTATTTTTGATGATAGACTTAATCCTCCTTGGCATGGAAGATACCAGTGTTGCACAAGTATCTGGAGAGATCTTCTGCCCTTCTTCACACTAAAAACTTTTTTGATTTTGGCAGTGTCCCCTGGATTACCATCATGCTGAAATAAACCTCTTCGCCAAGCTTTTGGAGATTGGATGTCATCTTGTCAGCCTGTATTTTGATAATATAACTAAAGCACGTATTTATGGAAGTTCCTGTTTCCAATGATAACCCCTGTGCCAAGCCTGAAGCACTTCCCCATATTTTTTTCAGAGGTCCTAAGGCTCTTTCCATTCCTTCTGACTTTACTGCTGTGACTGTGTTTAGACTGACTTTCAGTTGATCACTGATCTTCCCTTATTCCTGTTCCATCTTTAAGTCTCACAAGCAAAGGTATTTACAAGCACACAATGGAAGTAAAGTCATATTCACTTGCCAACCTTCTACACTCAACCACAGCTTTATTTGGCTAGCTAATTACCTGTGTCTGCCATGTCTCTCTGTAGTTCCTCTTTGTCCTTTCATTACCATGTATTTGCATTTCTCTTATTATATAAAAGCCTCAAAGCTCACAGCCATTCTGTCCCAAGGTCAGTGTCTGCTCATGAAACCATCAACTGCAGTACCATGGAGTTGCCTATAAGGTTTGTACAACTGGAGAGTGGAAAAAATATTCTACTTTTTTGCAAATTTTGCTCAGTCATTAATTATCTGTTACCCTGATGATCTGTTTAACACTGATGTGGGTTACTTTGATGTAATGATCTGTTTTACACAGCTGGCTCTGCCCTTTCTCTGTCTCTTTCGTTTGGCAAAGGCAGTAGCAATGAGAGGAATCTGGAAAATATCCATACCTAGCATACTCAACCTGAGATTAGCAGTGATGCCCTTACCCTTGCAAACATGACCTCCTACTGGTTTCTCTTATTGCACGTGGCTCTGCCCAGACTCTGCATTCCTGCAATTGATCCAGAACTTTTCCCTACAGAGGGAAGGAGAGAGAGAGAGAGAGAGAGAGAGAGAGAGAGAGAGAGAGAGAGAAAAGTCAGAGAAATAGACCAGCAAACATTCAAACCTAACATACTTTCTGTCTTCCTAAAAGAACAAACCTGACATCCCATTCTTAATCCATAGGTGTCAGCCATGGAAACCCATTCCATGGAACTCTCTACGCACTGTTCCTGAGTTAACCTGAAGGCCACATGAAGTTTGGAGGTCTGTAGTAATTGGCAGAAAGTTGGGGACCTCTGCACACTATGCACCTCCTCATCCACTGACCCCGCTCTGTCATTTTATGTGGCCTACTGTGGCTGAGTGTCCGTCATTCCCAATCCCTTCCACTTTGTTATAATCCCACTGACAGATGACTGTGGAATTTTTACAACTGGGCTTGTTGCACAGCTGGCATCCTATCACGATATCACACTGATAACTAAGCTCTTGAGATGGAACATTCTTTCACTAATGTCTGTAGAAGCAGTCTGCATGCCCAGGTGCTTGGTTTTATACACCTGTGACCATAGAAGTGACTGAAGCACCTGAATTTAGTGATTTGGATGAGCGAGTATACTTTTGGAAATATAGTGTATGTCTTTTCATCTGCTTCATTCATTTACTGCCCAATGCTACACAGTTGTCACAGTTCCTATTTCATTTCTATCACACACACATATTTACAGTCAGCTTAGGTTAGGAGATGTCTTATAAGGTAGAAGGCTTTTTGTGTAAAAGCAGAAACAAAGTAAAGCTAGTCCTTTTGTAGACCACTGAGAAAGAGTTTGGAGGTAGAGGAGAGGGTTGTGTAGCCCTCTACCTCCAGACGAAGTTCTAGAGGGGAAACTAAACAAAGTTAGCGGCACTGTGGAGGCAGCATTTAATACCAACAATGCATCTGTGGGAAAAAAAACCAAAACAAACTTTATCCATGGCCTTAGTCAGTGCGGGAGAGGGTGATCAGGAGTGGTTGGATTATGCCAGGTAGGCCGGATGTGTTTTGGGGTGCTTACTGTGAGCTGATATCTAAACTCTCATACATAAACACAAGAACGTTAACTTTCCAAATACGTTTAAAGCACTGACTGGAGCTAATGCAAAAAATCTCTTGTTGGAAGTTTTGTCTGACGGTGCTCCTTTACCACACAAACTGGCTCACAAAAAACAGACCCAACATCATTACAGGATTGAATTACAGGATTACAGGCAAGTCAAGTAAAGTCACACTCACTGCTTACTTTAACTGCCATGTTTTCTTCATCGGGTCTGGGCCCCCACTGCACACATCATCATGGACAAGTACAGTAGCAGGTTACTGTCACAGGGCTGCTCTACACAGATCCTTTGTCCCGAGAGCCATCATGCCCTACAACTCTTTCAGGTGGGGCGAGACGAGGGAAGAGGACAGATGAGGACTGAATCTGTCAAATCTGCACTATTGACACTTTACTGTGTGTCTTGTACATCTGCACTCCTGGACACTTTACTTAAGTACCAGTATATGCACATGTGTACCCAGTATTGTTCTGGCACCTGAGTGCGTTATGAGGCACACATCACCAGATAGCTAAACACTTTTAGCAGACTTAAATGGAGTAGCTTCAGAGATGCAGGAGCACCAAGAATTATGGTAGAACCTTGAGTGTCCGTTTATTGAAGATTTGGCACTTCTGGTAAGTTGCTGAAGTGTAAAAATGAAACAGTATACCAAAGTAATACGATTAAAAATAAAACAAAGGCAGGAATAACTTCTAAAAACATAGATGGACTGATCTACTTACAAACAAATCTTCTGCTAGGTTCACAGAGGCAGATGGAGCTAGATGAACCAGAGAGCTTTGAATGTAGTGAATGAAAAAGGCTGTCCTGATCATGTGACTTCTAACAACCAATGAGAAAGGAAACATCCAAAAACAAAACAAAAAAAAAGAAATACAAGATTTGACCTGTAGATGGTGCTACTAGCACATGAACAAATAATTGCAGGTAACATAAAAGTATTAATTATCTGCTGATACCTGCGCCGCTTGCACATCCATCTATCTATCTATCTATCTATCTATCTATCTATCTATCTATCTATCTATCTATCTATCATGAAAGTAAGCTGTGTGTTATTGTTTTGTTCTGTCACCTTCTCTGGACAGAAGGCATGTCTGTGGTGAGTGGACACAGGAGTTTTAGTAGTTGTAGTAATTCAAAGTTCTCCTACTTACCTACAAAGGCTCCTAACCAACTCAGTCCTTCTGTCTGATCTACTTTCCTCACAAACCCTCTCGCTTCCTTAGGTCTTCTACAGCTGGGCTACTCCCCATTCCTCCTTCCAACCTGCATGGCTTTAGAACCCTCTCCCACCACTGGGGGAGAGTCTAATTCTCTTTCTGTGGTTAAAACTAATCTTAAAACATATCTCTCCACACTCGCTTATAACCTGCCTCGAGCCTAATCTGTTCTTCAAAGATCCTGCTCACATTCTCTATTTGCATGTCTGTGTAGTATTCAGTCTGGTTGTTGTTGTTGTAGCAGTGCTGAAGTATGCTGGGTGTCTGCACTGCTGTTAGGAATAGTCTAAAGCCTCGTGTATAGACATTGCAGGTCATTAGCTGTGCGTGTCCAGTCCGGCCCTGGTCTTACTTAAAGGAATGACACTGTCATATTGGAAGCAATATTTAAATTAATTATGATATCCCATTACCTCAGGGGACAGCTTGGGAACACCCACATTGTGGAAGTTGTGAGGTTTTGTCTTGTGAGTGTGTGCGGTAGGCATCACAAAACTGTGGTAATATAGTTGTTGTCAAAGCCCTACTTGTCCACCCAACCAAGCCCCTGTCTGTTCTCACAGCTGCCGAGTGGGAGGAGGTTCCGAAGTATAAAGTCCAGAACCAGCCATCTCCGGTTTCTTCCCCCGAGTCATCAGGCTACTGAACAGCCAGTAGTGCGGATGCACCGGTATATGGACCTGGTTCAGCACATCTCACCGAAACCATCTAAATGATGATCTCCATGGACAATCATCACTCTGATCTTTACATTAGCATATTTACACTCGCACATATAGACTGACCTACTGTTATCTTCCATCCACACTGTATATCTGTAGTGTATGTATATACATATATAATATTCTATGCCTTGCATATACCCTGCATCTCTCATCTACCTCAGCCTTACCATAGTGCTATATGGTAATGTGTCCATCTGCATATATCATAGCTTTTATTCATAACTGTAAATTAGTGTAAACAGAGATTTTAGTGCTTAGTACTGTATATATTTATTGTCTAATGTATATGTTTGTATTGAAGTACTGTAAGGGACTACGCACCTAAGTTTTGAGGCGGGTGGGACATTTACCATTACTCGATCCCTCGATTACGTGTGTACCGAGAACACATCATACAAGGTGCTATTTTATCCTTCAGGGCTGGAGACAACCAGCCTTTACACCTTGTAGGTGTCAAGGCTAATGTTAAAGAAACTACAATCATCACTGGCTTCTGAAGCCACAAGTTTACCCCGGGGTGCTAAACCTTGGAACCACTTAACCAATGCACTTTGTTGCTCACTGAAATGCTCATTAACATTCTAATCAGCCTGTGTGGTGACAGGCTTTCCTGACAGCTTGGTATTTCTAACACCCACTGAGGGCAGTAAGAGTAACAGTCTTGAATGTGTCTAATATCAAAGAAGCTACAACATGAATGATAATTACAGTCGTTTAATTCTCTGAGGCGATAGTGCTTAACATCATGCTGTTACTCTTCTACTTATAAAAACTGACACATGATATTTCTAATTAAACTATAACGTAACTCTAAATTTTGGATTTGTTGTACGTGACATTAACAGAGCTCCAAAGATTGTAAAGGATTCAAAGGTGACCTTATTCCTGCAGATCTCACAGTGCAGTTGGCTTTGCTTAGACTCTGCACCCTTTGCAACACAACCAGAACTTCTCCCTCCAGAGAGAAAGCGAGACAAAGACAAACTCATGTAGCTTGATGTAACAGATAATCTACATCAATGTAAATCAGATAATCTGCTTCAATGTAACAGATAATCTACATCGATGCAAATCAGATAATCTGCTTCAATGTAACAGATAATCTACATCGATGCAAATCAGATAATCTGCTTCAATGTAACAGATAATCTACATCAATGTAAATCAGATAATCTGCTTCAGTGTAACAGATAATCTACATCAGTGTAAAACAGATAACCTGGTTCAATGTAACAGATAATCTACATCAATGCAAATCAGATAATCTGCTTCAATGTAACAGATAATCTACATCAATGCAAGTCAGATAATCTGCTTCAATGTAACAGATAATCTAGATCAGTGTAAAACAGATAACCTGGTTCAATGTAACAGATAATCTACATCAATGTAAATCAGATAATCTGCTTCAGTGTAACAGATAATCTACATCAATGCAAATCAGATAATCTGCTTCAATGTAACAGATAATCTACATCAATGCAAGTCAGATAATCTGCTTCAATGTAACAGATAATCTAGATCAGTGTAAAACAGATAACTTGGTTCAATGTAACAGATAATCTACATCAATGTAAATCAGATAATCTGCTTCAGTGTAACAGATAATCTACATCAATGCAAATCAGATAATCTGCTTCAGTGTAACAGATAATCTACATCGATGCAAATCAGATAATCTGCTTCAATGTAACAGATAATCTACATCAATGTAAATCAGATAATCTGCTTCAGTGTAACAGATAATCTACATCAGTGTAAAACAGATAACCTGGTTCAATGTAACAGATAATCTACATCAATGCAAATCAGATAATCTGCTTCAATGTAACAGATAATCTACATCAATGTAAATCAGATAATCTGCTTCAGTGTAACAGATAATCTACATCAATGTAAATCAGATAATCTGCTTCAGTGTAACAGATAATCTACATCAATGTAAATCAGATAATCTACTTCAGTGTAACAGATAAACTACATCAATGTACAAATCACACTCACACTTGCTGTAGTAAGAAGCAGACTCACTTGACTTTCTCCACTTTGTAGAAGCAGTGAGATCATCAGCTTAGTGTTCATCTCCGTAAAGACCCTCATGGTGTTGCACACAAGAGACACTAGGTTTCTAATGAAGAGGAAAAAACATGCAACATATGATTTTATATTTGATGTAGTGTGTTTTGTTATTAACATTGAAACAAATTTTGTCTTGATGTGGATTTTTCTTTCTTGCACTGAAGGGTAGGCTCAGGAGACAGGCTAAAGACTTTGGAGTAGTTTATTTCAAGGAGATTACAGTCGAGTCTTGGCCCTGTCCGAAGACAGAATCTGGACACACAGGTTTTATAGACCATTTCACTGCCCACCTTTAATGTACAAAGAGAAATACTTGTGTAGGTTTACCATACAGTCAACTCTCCTCCATAAGGAAGGCGTTTGACCTATAACCTGTAGAAACCGAGAAAAAGCAGCTGTTCCCAGATGCTAAACTTATACACACACACACACACACACACACACACACATATATACACATATATATATATATATATATATATATATATACACACAGTTATACAAAACCATATCTGACAGTCTTAAGTAAAGGACTTAGGAAGGATGGAGTTTTGTGATATATATATAAAATATGTAAGAATAAACATATTGGCCATCTTATTTGTTCCATCCTATTAACCTTAGCAATCAATAACATCAGCCTTGGGGGCACTAAAGTACGGAATGTTGAAGACACTAGAGGAAACAATCACTGTCTTCAAAACTGAAGCTACATTTACATGGATGGCATTTAGCTGACACTCTTATCCAGAGTCACTTACAGTGTTAATCATATAATAGGTAGGCCAGTGTCCTGTTGGGAGTTTTGCCCAAGGACTCTTATTGGTGTAGCACAGCATAGTCACCCTGGCGGTTAGCGGTGTTATCCTCTGAGCTACACCAACCTAGGGTACCGTATTAGCATGGAAGGCACTCTAACTAAAAAACTCACATGAAGCGGTCACTGACCTTTTGATCAGCCTAGAAGCCGGCCGTATTCCCTAGTAGCCTTTTCATATTACACTGTTTACACAAGTGCCAAAGTGCCTGTGAGGTGCTGTGTAACGTGCTAGTGTATGACACGCGAGCAACTCTTAATAATAGTTCAGGGAAGCTATAAATCAAAAACGATAAGACAAAAAAACAGCTTCTGAAATACAGAGTGGGGTTCAGGCTTAAGCAGGGACTGGCAGAGTCTCAGTAGTGTTCTAACCACCCTTTCCTCGCTGGTGGAAAGAAAACGCCACCCCCCCGTTAGCCACTGATCAGCTGTCTGCACGAAAAAAAAGGGCGCCACAAAAAGGCAGAACAATAGACGTTAGTGTTGCACCGGTGTGGAGTCAGAAACAACTTACTGTTCGAAGGAAAACGGGCGTTTATATGGATGGCGGCAGCTGACTCTGGGTGAGCTCCAGCACCTGGCGCAGAACAGCGGCGACCAGCTGTGTGCGGTTGTCTGGCTCTGCCCTGTAGCTATGCTGTTCGGGCTGTCCCCAACAAAAGGTCTCGAAAGCTAACTTCACCACCTTGGGGAGTGTTTGTGCGTGCGACTGGTTGATTTTGGGGAATTAGAGTGGTGGAGAGCAAACCGTAAAACCGCAAACCATAGTAGCCGGCCAACCCCAAGAAGGCAAGGGCTGTGAGTGATAGCTGCAATCTTACACTGTTGGGTTCAGGGGAAGCCGATCCCGATGTGCAGATAGTGTGCTTCCGTCAAAACAAGGTGGCACGTCTTGGGGTTTGCAGTGAGTCCAGCCTCTTTTAGGCAGGTCAGGACCTTTTGGAGCTGGACCAGGTGCTCGGCCCAGGATTCGGAATAAACAATAGCACCATCCAGGTAGGCTGCAGCGAACCTCTGATGTGGCTGTAGCACCACATCCATCAGACGCTGGAATGTGGTGGGTGCTCTGTACCCTGTAATACCAGTTCCTATTAGGGGTGGAAAAGCTTGATAAGATAATCCACGTAAGGTAAGGGATAGGAGTCAAACGCTGACACTTCATTTAGTTGTCCCGAAATTATTGCAGAACCCCCACAAAGCATCTGGCTTGGGCACAAGTACTATGGGGCTGGACCACAGGCTGTATGACAATTCAGTGACCCCGAGGGACAGCATCTTTTTAAGCTTTTCCACTATAATGTGGCAGCAGGTCTATGGAACATGACGTGAGTGCGGCCAGGGTCAACAGAGAAGACGTTAGCAAGTCTGTCCATGTATCCTGCCAGCTCTTGTGTTGTAAAGTGGTTAACTTGTCGCCATACTGGATCTGTAGGAGCAGGCAGGGTTCCGGTTGTTCTGCAAAGGCTGAGAGGTTAGGCAAGGGCTTGATCTACTTAAGCAGGTTAACGTGATACAGTGTTCCAGTGCTTTTGACAGTGAAAGTGCTACCTCAGCACTGAGGGTATATAAATAACACCAAATCTACAAAATTAAGTAATTGATTAATGTGTTCATTCATCTTCTGAGCCACTTATTTTTCTGGGTCACAGGGGATGCTGGAGACTATCCCAGGGCTCACTGGCAGGAAAAATCCTGGATAGGCTGTCAGTTTGTCAATTTAAGTAAGTCATATTAAATAAATGACGGTAAAGTATCATTGACGATCAACCTGTTGTGATGGATGCAGTATGTGGTTTAGCATCGTATTTCTGAAAAATGCAAGGCCTTCTCGGAAAAAGAAAAACAAAAAACGTTGTCTCTGTGGAAGCAGACGTTCCCCTAAAACCTCTGTTTACTGTTCAGCAATGATAGTGCCTTTCCAGAGGTGTAAGATGCCCACACTACAAGCATACCACCAGAGATGCAGGCGTTTAAACTGAGCACTGATTTTAACACCATGTGCTATAATACAGTTCGCTGTAATGTCTGTTTGCACTACTCACCTTCACCTATCTTGGCACGCTGCACATTAAGGGGTAGGATGAGAAGTTTGGAATTCAACACGTTCAAATTCACAGAGAGGAAGGACAAAAATAATTTCATGATGGTGCTAGAAAAGATGTCTTTGTCCCAAAAGTTAATGCGATCCACAAACGAGCACGCTTTTACCAGCGCATTTAAAGACAAGGAGAGACAGTAGAAGAGTTCATACGGAGCCTGTACGAGCTAGCAGAGACTAGTGCAAAGTCAGAAAACATTCACAAAAGGCTCGTAGTTGGGATATTACACCAGAACAATAAGCTTGGTTGTAAGCCGCTCTGGATAAGACCATCAGCTGAATGCCTCAAATGTGAATATTAGACAAAAGGCTCTCAGAGAAACCTCAGTTAACCAAAGCTTTGACATTTGAAATAGCTTGGTTCATCATTTGGGTCAAAAGGTCACATAGCCGAACTTTATACAATGGTATAAAGAAACGCCATGGCTGTGGTAAGACTTACCAAAAGTCACCAAGCTGTCCAGCTAGAAATGCCGAATGTTGGAAGTGTAAGAAGGCGGCCATTTCGCAATAGAGTGCTGAACAGCTATGTTGTATCTTGTCCATGTATTCTGCCAGCTCGTGTTGCGAAGGGGTTAACTTGCTGCCTTAATGGATCTGTGAGCGCAGTCAGGGTTCCTGTTGTTCTGCAAAGGCAGAGAGGTTAGGCAAGGGCTCGATCCACTTTTTAGACAGGTTAACTTGATAGTGTTCCTTCTTTCTGTTACCTGGTTGCTCAAGTCTGCTTTTGGCAGGGTCTATTGGCAGAGATTTTGGTGAATTAGTGGTGGAGGGTGGCCCCCCTCCATAGCATTTAAAGAAAAGTGCTACCTCAGCACTGAGGGTATATAAATAACAACAAATCTACAATATGAAGTAACTGATTAATTTGTTCATTCATCTTCTGAGCCACTTATTTATCTGGGTCACAGGGGATGCTGGAGACTATCCCAGGGCTCACTGGCAGGAAACATCCTGGATAGGCTGTCAGTTCAACAACTTAAGTAAGTCATATTAAATAAATGACGGTAAAGTATCATTAACCATCACCCTGTTGTGATGGATGCAGTATGTGGTTTAGCATCTTGTCTCTAAAAAATGCAAGGCCTTCTCAAAGAAATAATAAAAATAAATTAAAAAATAATGTTGTCTGAGTAAAACCTCTGTTTACTGTTCAGCAAAGATAGTGCCTTTCCAGAGGTGTAAGATGCCCATACCATAAGCATACCATCAGAGATGCAGGCGTTTGAACTGAGCAATGATTTTAACATAATGTGCTATAGTACAGTTCTGTCTGCACTACTCACCTTGAGTATCGTGGTGCACTGCACATTAAGAGGTATGATGAAAAGTTTGGAATAGCCTATAACGATATAGCTCTGTGATGACCAAGGCGGCCTACTAGCTAGAATAAAGTTCATGTTATTTACCTTAAATGGTGTCGTCCTCCTCCTTAATAAAGAACCATCCTACATGATGTCAGAATTGAAGACAGGATGGCGATGTTGAACCCTCCAAAAAAAATTGACTTTAGTCGACTGGAGCAATGGCCAGACTAGCGGCAACGATTTCAGAGATACCGAATTGTTACTAAGCTAAACAAAGAGAACGGAGAAGTACAGGTTAGCACCCTGGTTCATTCTCTGGGAAAAGAAGCAGAACAAGTGTTTAACACGTTCACATTCACAGAGAGGAAGGACAAAAATAAATTTTATGATGGTGCTAGAAAAGATGAACTACTTTCCACTACCATTCCACAAACGAGCACGCTTTTACCAGCGCATTTAAAGACAAGGAGAGACAGCAGAAGAGTTCATACGGAGCTTGTACGAGCTAGCGAAGACTAGTGCAAAGTCAGAAAATATTCGCAACAGGCTCGTGGTCGGGATATTAAAACAGAACGCTAAGCATGGTGGTAAGAGCGTCTGCTGAATGCCTCAAATGTGAATATTAGACAAAGGGCTCTCAGAGAAACCTCAGTTAACCATAGCTTTGACATTTAAAATGGCTTGGTTCATCATTTGGGTCAAAAGGTCACATAGCCGAACTTTACACAATGGTATAAAGAAACGCCATGGCTCTCCAGCTAGAAATGCTGAATGTTGGAAGTGTAAGAAGGCGGCAATTTCACAATAGAGTGCTGAACAGCTATGTTGGATGAGATTATTTTCGTAGGTGAAGATCATAAGAGCTTCCATTTTCTTGGTGAAATTAAACGAGCGAGATTTCACACTCAAATACAGCGTGGTATGTCAACCTGAAAATTAATGAAGTCTGCTTAAATTTAAAATAGACACGGGGGCAGACACAAGTGTAATTTTAAAGTAGGCTTGCACAAGTCTGAAATACCCACCTCAACTGAAGAACAAAACAGCTATTCTGGAAATCCCTGGTGGCAATTCACCTAGCCTTGGACACTTTATAGCCACATTATGATGCAAAGGACATAAATACAAAATTGATGTGAGTAATTAGGGGGTCATTTGCAAGCAACCTACTAAGCCGCAAAGTTGCTGTTACCATGGGTCATGTGAAAGGGGTCACTGAGATCCAAACCTATAGTTCTGAATTTGGTTTGCTAAACATAAAATCTGTCAAAATGTCCCTCAAAGAGGACACTGTCCCCTATAGTGTAGCTACAGCCAGACGTTATCTGCTCCATTACTGCCAAAAGGTCAAGCAGGAACTGGATTGCATGGTCCGATGTGGAGTCATCGAGGAGAATAAAGAGCCAACTGAGGGGTGTGCTCCAATACGAGGTGCGTATACGTGTTGGCCATTGCACAGTCAAACAGGCCGGTGAAAAGCAAGAGGTATGTTTTGCCCACAATTAATGACATGCTGCCCAAGCTTGTAAATGCTTGTGTATTTTCACTTTTGGATCCTGCTAGTGGTTTCTGCCAAATACCCCTCGAGGAAGACGCTGCTAAACTTAACCTTCATTTCACCAGTAGGGAGATATTTTTTTTTACAGATTACCTTTTGCTATTACAAGTGCTCTGGAAATATTTCTGAGGGCAATCTCTGAATTGTCCAAAGGCAAAGCCGGAGCGGAAGTGTATATGGATGACATCTTACTCTTTGGGAAGACAACAGAGGAACACGGGATAAGGAAAATACTGAAAAATGCTGGCTTGAAACTAAATGAAGGAAGACGTCTTCTGAGACAGTCACAATTACATTATCTAGGACACTGCATTGATGAAAACGGCATCCACCCAGACCTAGCAAAGGTAACTGCCATTACGGAGCTCGGTGAAGCATCAGATGTTCATGGTCTGCTGCGAATTCTAGGTATGGTCCACTACTTTGAGCACTACCTCCCAAACCCAGAGGCGTAGCGCAAAATTCTGGGGCCCCACCGCAAGGAGGCAGGGAGGAGGCCCTTGTGTGGGCTAAAAATCTCTCTGGCGTGCCTGACGTGCATAACTCAAACTGGCACTTATTCTCAGTCATCTGAAGTGATCTGTATTCAAGCCTATTAACAGATACAATACAATAAAACGCTCTCACCTTAGTGCCCAAAACGTCCCCTCCTCCTGGCATTTTTCTGCGCAAATGCCTTTACAATGTCCGTACGATCCATCTGACGAACACGCTAGCTTTCGATGCTGAGAATAACAAGTCCAGAAAAGTCTGTCTTGAGACATTGTGCTTCTCAGATGGTTTTTGATCATTTTCAGTTTTGAAAAGTGTCTTTCTGCACTAGCCACAATGACGGGGATAGTTAAAAAAAGCTTAAGAGCAGTAGCCACGTCCGTCACACTAGACAGGATTGATGTATGCCTCAGGAGTAAAAGCTCGGGAAGACCTTTAATGGTACTTACAGATTTTATCTCTGATCCGAGAGCATTTCGGAACGAAAGTAACTGTGAAGGAAACTCAGGTGAAAGGTCCTCCTTGTAAATAGCAGCGAGCGCTGCTGCAGATTCGTTTAGCGCATCGTCGCTAGCCTGTAAGAGTTCCGTTGGGCATAGAAACTGAAATTTTCTTGTGACTGAATCCATGCCATGAAATCGTGTTCTGACTTGGAAAACAACTGTGTCAATGCACGTATAGAATACGTTTACTTTGAAGATCTCTTCTGGATTCGTTAGGCGCTGATTCTCAGTAAGTTCATCAAAATGTCTTTTTATCCGGCGTGTGCAAGGAGGAGGACTGCAATTAATTTTAAGGCGGGGCCCCCCTGTACTCAAGGCCTCCCCGCAGTGCGTGCCCTGCGTGCCCCTCCCCTACGCCACTGCCCAAACCTATCACAGGTAACAAAGCCACCTAATGATCACCTAGAGAATGACTCTGTCTGGATGTGGAGCGCAGCACAAGAGGAGGCGTGCAGCAAGGTGAAGCTTAATTTCACAGGCGCCAGTGCTTGCATTTTACAACATCACAAAACCTAGCATTGTCGGTGCTGACGCTAGTAGTTATGGACTAGGTGGTGTTTTATTGCAACAACTTGGGGACCGATTAAAACCGATCGCATCTGCTCTAGGGCACATACAGAAGCAGAACAGCGTTATGCTCAGATTGAAAACGTGTGTTTGGAAGCTGTTTGGGCCTGCGGAAAATTCTCCGCTTATCTGTACGGCCTGGACTCCTTTACTCTTCAAAGTGATCACAAAGCCCTCGCAAGTCTGACAAATAATAAGGATCTAGATGTTGTGCCCCTGAGATGCTAGAGATTTTTGATGAGAATGATGAGGTACAATCCAACTGTGAAATACAGTATGTACCTGGAAAGCAGTTGATGGTTGCAGACACTATCTAGACATCCGTTGCCGTACAAATATATGAAGACTCCAGAGATACAACACGGCCTTGTTCTCATTCAAAAGTTGAACAAATCAAGCAACAGACGAAAGTAGACCAAGAGATACAGATGTTGAGCTCTGAAATTAGTCATGGCTGGCCTAAGTTTTCCTGGAAACTACCACCACAAATTGAGAGATATTTTTCCCGGCTCACCACATCTGGTCTGGTTATATTTGGTAACAGGATGGTCCTACCATGATGTATGCTCAAAGAGCTACTGCAGCAACTGCATGATGGGAATCAAGGCATCGCTAAGTGCAGAGATGAGCTCGTTGAAGTGTGTGGTGGCCTGGAGTAGAGAAAGAAGTACGTGAGCTGGTAACAGCATGCAAACAATAGCTTGAGGCAAAGCCAACTCAACAGAAAGAGCCTCTAACATCCACACCACTACCCTACCCTCACCACCATGGAAAGGGGAAGCAGCAGGTCTTTCTGAGTATGACAAGAAGCATTATCTTGTAGTCAATTATTATTTCTCAATCTTACAGATTTGAAAAGTGAAAGCACACATAACTGTCTGGAAAAGATGTTTGCAAGGTGGGGATGTCCAGATCAACAAGACAATGGGCCACAGTTCAGCAGCTGTCAGTTTTAACAGTTTGCCAAAGATTATGATTTTGTCACACTAGCCACGGGCAGATGGAGCAGCTGAATGGTCTGTACAGACAGCCAAGAAAATCCTGAAACAGAAAGATTCGGGTTTTTTTTCGTTTTGATGAGCTACAGGGCGACACCAGATTTCAGCCTGGCACGGCTTGTGCTTGGTCAGATCAAGACAACTGTGCCCACACTGGAGAAAATTCTAACCACTAGATGGCCCGATTTCAGGCTGGTCAGAGGAAAAGCAAATAAAAAAATAAAAATGCAATAAAGAGGCATTTGACAGACGACACAAAAAGCAAAAGAAGAAAAAGGAACCGAACAATAGTCCTGTTGTGACAGTTGGATGTGTGTCATCCATTTTCCGGAAAACTCTAAGGCTTTGTAATTAATACATAGCTTGCTATTTGAGGCAGAATAAATCTCAGCAGCTATGACAGTGACCGGCAGGCTACTCAGAAATAAATGTAGGCCTACATTTTACACAGTGTCCCAACTTTTTTGTATTCTGATCCAGTGAGACTCATAAAGCTATTATACAATACGCTGTGAGGTCAGATACTTTCCTGAACCAGAAATATCCTCAGGAAACACCAGATGGGACTGGGCAATACATTGTTTTCTCATGAATGAGATGAAAGAACTAAAATAGCAGACTGACATAGTTGTTTTTTTAATTTTCCCTGCTGAAAAATAAACCGAGCACATGCAAGCATGTGTTCTATGCCGGTCTCAGAGGGAATATAAAATATTACAATGATGGCTCAGCATTAAAAACCGATGAGGACAGTTCAGGAGAGCACACTGTAAAACCTAATGTGCTAAGTCAAAGTTAAACTGGTCAAGAAATTAAATCATTTGGCCACATATAACTGAACTGAACTGAGTATACACAAAACATATCGTCGCTGTCCAATGAAAAACATGCATCTCCACTTTTGTCCATTTTTACTTTTATGCATCATTTGAACACATCAGCTGCTGTTTAGATGGAGTGAGAATCTCATGATGAATGGACCAAGCGAAGTGGCCCAAAACTGTTTGGAAAGACGTCTGGTTCCATTGACTTGCATTAAAGTTAAATGTAAAGTTGCCATTTTGGAGATACATGTTTTTCTTTGGACAGCGACAATATGCTTATCGCTGTATACACACTTAAGTAAATGGATTAAATTGTACTAAACTCATTTTACTGATGAAGCTTTTCAGACTTTTCCATTCATTGTCAGAAGAATAGAGGCACAAGTAGCTGCACCCAAAAGGAAGCCAACGATTCAAATTTCATGATTGACTGTGACGTAAGCAAGGACAGGCCTTATCCCTATACCTGAGTGACCCAACAGCCATGACTGCAGGCTTTCAGCAAGCAGTGATGCCCTCCATGAGTCATCCAGCTAGGGTCAGCATCATTGGCAGGCAGCTGCACCACGCAGACAACATGCACACAGACCGCTACGACGACTGTCCTTAACACCATGTCTTCTATGGTGTCTGTCATGGAGTAACTCAGAATGGCGGCGGGTCATCTTCTCCTCTAGTGAGGAGCTCTGCTTTTGTTTTGGTGGAGATGGCCAATGAATCTGTGTGTGGACCTTGAGCGGGTTGTTGCACATGTACAGAAGGCCTGCTGTCACTCCACCTTCACCCCATCATCATATATTGTTCCTTCTGGGTGCAGCTATTCTTTTGATGATGAGTGTATATAAATACATAAGATTGTTCATTCTCTGTGTGTGTTTACTGCTGGAAGCCTGAAAGCCATGAAAGTAGACAAGCACAGGTTCACTCCCCCGCCACACCCAACGCTCCACCCCTTCCTTCGCAGCCAGTAGGATTACTAAAATCCTAAATCTAAAATCTAAACAAATCTGTTTTAGAGATTTCCAGTTTAAAGCATATCATATCACGCTACAGAGATATCTCCTGGAGTTAGCATGCTAACCAGCTAGTTCCAGTCTGTCCTGTCATACAATACTACTTCACTGTCACTGTAGTGTCAAGTGGAATCAGTGCAACATGAGGGATTGAAGCAGCATTGCCCTGAGAGTGTGATTTAAATTTGTCAGGCAGGTTCTGCTCCCGTTTAGAAAATTTAAGGATTGCTAGCTATTAAAAGTTGCCAATGAAAACGTAAACGCTGGCGGAAGCTTTTTGAAGTCACTACCGCTGCCCTCTTTCAGCAATAAACCAACTGTTTGCTTCTATATATATATATATATATATATATATATATATATATATATATATATATATATATATATATATATATATATATATATATACACACATACATATATATACACACATACATATATATACACACACACACACATATGCACACGCATATGCACTGCACACTGCAACAAATCTCTAGCCAACCAACCAATAAACTATCGTCCTGTCTGCTTGGTTTATACCAGAAGGATATCTAACAGAGGGCCAGAGAGAGCCATTTGGAGCACAGAGCAGTTTCAGAAAGTGAGGCCAGCAGGGTTCTCTCTCTTTCTCTCTCTCTGATCAACCTCCCAACGGTATCACATGCTGAATTCTTAAGCCCAGGTACACGTTCACATAACGTGATAAAATGCACCTGGTCTACAGTAGCCCTAAAACAGAACTAAACCAAACCATGGAGACCCCACAGAGAGTGTGCATGTACGTATGATATAATCTGTCGTGAGAGTGAGCTGCATTTATGCGTGATGGTATGGGCGAAATATAAATAAACAAAAACAAATAAACACAAAGCCAGGTGCATTACTATCAAGTTGAGTTTCATATGAGGGTGATGGATGGTGATAAAAAGTGCTTGGAAATTCAAAACTAAATATTATCAAATGGTTTCATAAACCCTTAAATTTTCTAAGTAAAAATACGGGATGGCAATCGTCTTAAAAAAAAAACACTGCCTTGTGAAAGTACTGCTATTCTTGGTGTTACTCCTGTTTTGTTCCAATTTAATCTGGAATTAAAATGGAATTTTATTATTTGATCTGCATGTCTACAGCTGTGAAGGCATGCAATCATTTTATACAGTGACAAAAACGATAAAGTGCATGAACATTTAACCTCCCCCAAAGCCAATGCTCTGTAGAACCACTTTTTGCATCAAAGCTGCGGGTCTCATGGTGTATGACTCTGTTAGCTTAGCACATCTAGTTACTGGGATTTCTGTTGGTTCTTCAAGGCAAACGTGCTCCAGCTCCTTCTAGTTTGTGGATTGTGTTGATGCAGCAATCTTAGTCATGCCACAGATTGTTGTTTGGATTGAGGTTTGGACTAAAGCCTTCCGGGGGAATTTAACAGCTTTCCTTTACCACTCCAGTGTCAATTGAGCAGGATGTTTAAGGTCACTGGGCCCTGTGGGAAAGTGAGCTTCTGTCCTAGCCTGAAATGTTGGGTGGAGTGAAGCAGGTTTCTCAGTAATCACCCTGCATTTACTGATATCCACCAACATGTTTCACAGTTGGAATGGTATTCTCAGAGTGATGGAAAGTGTTGGGTTTGACCACACAGAAGTTTTTCCATGGGTGAGTTTTAGTTTAATATGACCACAGAACCCACTTCAGAGGGGAGACTCCAGAGAACCCTGCCCTGTGACGTTTCCGACTTGGTGGTCTTGACAGATACTCTCATATCTGCTGTGGATCTTTGCAGCTCCTTCTGTGTTTGTCTTTGGTGTCTTTGATGAATCTCTGATTACTGTCCTCCTAAAAGAGACCATTCGTGGGCAGCCTTCTCGTGTCAGGTTTATGGTTGTGCCACCTTCTTTCTATTTAGTTATAACAGATTTAAAGGGGCTTTGTTGGGATGTTCTAAGCTTGGGATATTTTGGCATCCCAATCCTGCTGCATTCTTCTCTACAACTTTAACCAAACGTCTCTGATCTTTATGCTGCTTGCTTTGTGATGTTGCAGCCTATCGGGTGTATTTATACTGACATCATGTGACAGATCATGTGACACTTTGATTGCACCCAGGTGGATTTTAATCAACTAACCATTTAACTTCTGGAGTCAACTGATTGGACCAAATCTTATTTGGGTGAATACATACAGTCATCATCGAATAGTTGCACCCAGAAGGAAGTGTGGGATTGCAATGCTATTAGGGAAGAATATAAAGGTTACCAGGGCAACATTTATTGAGCTACACATACAGAAGTGGTGTCTCTCAGTATGGCATTGGGCTACCATGTTTGATAATGCAGCGTGCTGGACGTCTCTGCATGGAGGCTCCTAATGGTGTCCTGTGATAATCCATCCCATGCAGCTTGAATATCCTCACCCAGTTTCTGCAGAGTATGCAGTAGGGGTGGAGGTGAAGTGACATGTGACACATGACAACAAATGATTCATTATGGCAATCACAAGGATACCTCCACACGTGGATTCATTGGTTGCCTCCAACAAGACAAAAGTGGGACACACCACTGAAGATGCCCTGCTACCATACTCAGACTCAAGGGGGGCATCGATGCAGGCTGAATGTCCACAATCATGGCTGTTGGATCACTCTGTGCGTGTCGAACAAGTAATCTCTTATAGCCTCTGTCAGTAGGTCCCTCAGATCCTTCAATATGCTGCTGCGTGCCTTCTTCTATCCACAGCTGTGCTGTATTTCACTCTCTCATCTCCACCGCTGTCAGTAGCCAAATCTTATCACGTCCCATAGCTAAGTCTCACGCAAGTTGGCATGTTAGGGCACCAGTATGCTGTGATGCAGGCTGCTATAAATAGCACAGCCAGCACATGGCTCCATGCCACTCGCCTTCAGTGATACAGGTGTTATTTTATGTTCTGCCTCCTGTTCTTATGCCTTCAGCATATCGGATTGAATAGCATTGTGTTGAATCAGAGCTTGCCGAATTGAACTGCATTGCATCGGGCTGAACTGTATTAGTAGTTGCTTCATATGCATGTTTAATGTATTGGATATTTGGATCATTGACATCCCAAAAGTGTAGCTGAATTTTTAATAGGGAACACACACACTCATACGCACACACACACATGCGCACACACACACACACACGCACACACACACACGCACACACACGGAAACACGCACACGGAAACACACACACACACACGGAAACACTTACACACACACTAAACATTCTGTAAACATTCATAATGGTGTCCTGTGATAATTCATCCCATGCAGCTTGAATAGCCTCACACAGATTTGTTGGTCATCTCCACCAAGATGCTGCAATCTCACCCGCTGCTATCTTGAGTCACTCCTTGACAGTCTGGCACAACACCATTGCAGTCTATGGCAATGTCAGTCATCATAACGATCTGCGTACATGTAGTCCTCTTCTGTGCAGTCGTCTGCCAATGGTGCTGGCACTAACAGGATGACTCATGAAGGGCATCACTGCTCACTGAATGTCTGCAATCGTGGCTGTTGGGTCAGTCAGGTACAGCGACAAGGCCCGTCCTTGCTTACGCCACAAGCGCGGCAAGGGATGAAACTTAAATCGTTAGTATGTCTCACAATGTCAAACCTACCTATCCAGTTTTCTTGCTGCCGTCTGGGTGCAACTAGATAAAAGTGTTAGTTATAAAATAAGAACGTTTCTTAGATTGTAGGTTTGCTATTATTTATTGTGACTTGCCAGGGCATTTAATCAAAACTGAAAGTTAATCCTCCTGCATATTATAACGCTGACCTGGCTCAACATCCAAATCCCAATGGCATTTGTATCAGTTCAATATGCAACCGCTTATGTTATCCCAGGAAAAGAGCACGTTTAAGCTAGAATGGAAAAACATGTCGCTTTCAAAACTACAGCAATCGCTGTCCTCAGTTCATAAAGAAGTGGTAATGAACACAGTGATTAACACTGACCAGTCATCACTTTTTGGAAACATGTTGCTGACAAAGAATTTGAAAAAAATTAATTTCTCAGTATCAACATGTCTACATTCCCCACAATGTCCCAACGTTTTTTGGAAACAGGATACTACGTACTATTTAGGATTCTGAGCAAATAATATTCTATCTACAAATCTGTTTTTATGATATTTTAATGCATCATTTATTAAAAATATTTCCTGCAAACGACTTTACTTTCCTTAAAGGATATGAGTTACACTTCTCCAAGTGTCCTTATCGCGGTTAAGTTTTTTTTTTTTCATTTGGTGTGACTCAGGGAAGCTGTTATAAGCTTCCCTGAATAATTCATGAGCACTGATTAAAAGACCTTAACACAACATAACATCAAGAGCCCCTGGAAAATCTGGCTGGGGAAGGATGAAATGTTTTACGTGTGAGAAGGGGATGCTCAAAGTGACCCATTGTGTTTTATGATGGATGGGGTGAATGAAACTTGAATGAAAGGGCTAAGTGGAAAGTCTTCTGAGACAGGAAGCACCTGCTTTAGAGAAAGTGGAGAGTGGGGCTAAAAGGTTTTGAAGACCAAACATTACAGAGTGAGTACAAACCTTGCATTACTGTTTATTGCCCAGGTGGTCCGTGGATCGAGGTGGAAATGACGAACAGTGTAAAAACACAAAGAAAAGTGAAAATTAATGTAACTAAACTGCAGGGGTATGATACCAGCTGATTTCATGAAGACCATAAAGGATGATTAAATATGAGGAGATTTTTTGGGGTCTTTATCACTTAACATTAATCGTTTTACTTCATGTTTGAAATTTCATCAGAGAGTTCTGTATTCTGTCCATCCTGCTCTCTGTCTCTGTCCTGCTGATCAGTCTCTCGCTCTCTCCACACTCTCCTCTTCTCTCTTTATTAAGCCACATGAACAATGGTTGCCTGAATGATCACAGGTGAGCCACCAGAGCTGCTAGCATCACCAGAACTTCATCTCTTTTGGCTCCTGTCCCTCATGCCCCGTCTGACTAAAATGGCCACTACAGAGCCACCAGCATCTGGCACTGATCTCTATCTCTCCCTTTAAAAGCCAATGGTTGGAATAGTTCTAATATTACATTGACTGCTGATTAATCAGACTGTTTCTGAAAGATGTACCAAGCTCCTTAATAGTCTTTTGGCATTACCTCTTCTCTTTCTCTCATCATCCAGAATCAAGCTGAGGAGGATGGGTTCCTCTCTTGAGCCGGTGATCCTCTCGAGGTTTTTTCTCTTACTCTAGTGGAGGTTTTCAGTTTGTACAGTTTATAAAAGAACATTCATACATGCATATGAAAAATGTAGAACGTTCATAATTAAACAAATCAACACTGTTCTATTCCCATAACAGTCGACTTTCTCAAATCAAATCACCTTTCTTAAACTTAAACTTTTCATTGGCTCCTTTTTCATCAGTTCATTCGGTTACTTCAAATCCTTATAGAGGAAGGGAAGGCTACTGATTAAGACAGGCAGAATCTGATTGAGGGGAAACCGTACAATTGGGTGCTGAGGTAATTTTGGCCAACATTTGGAGGGAGCGGTCGAGCAATATATTTAAGGAATATCAATATTGTTAAAGGCTCCCATCAGGATAGTAGTCCCAGCCCATCCGTTCAATGATTAATAATGTGTTTGCCAAATTGAATTCAGTTATGTACAGTGGGGCAAAAAAGTATTTAGTCAACCAGTCATTGTGCAAGTTCTCCTACTTAGAAACACGAGAGAGGTCTGTAATTTTCATCATAGGGACACTTCAACAAAAAATCCAGGAAATCACATTGTAGGATTTTTAAAGAATTTATTCGTAAATTATGGTGGAAAAAAAGTATTTGGTCAAAAAACAAGCAACATTTCTGGCTCTCACAGACCTGCAACTTCTTCGTTAAGAAGCTCCTCTGTCCTCCACTCGTTACTGTTATAAATGACCCCTGTTTGACCTCGTTATCTGTATAAAATACACCTGTCCACAGCCTCAAACACTCAGACTCCAAACTCACCATGGCCAAGACCAAAGAGCTGTCGAAAGACACCAGGCAGAAAATTGTAGACCTCCACCAGGCTGGGAAGAGTGAATCTACAATAGACAAGCAGGTTGGTGTGAATAAATCAACTGTGGGAGCAATTGTAAGAAAATGGAAGACATACAAGTCCATTGATAATCTCCCTCGATCTGGGGCCCCACGCAAGATCTCATCCCGTGGGGTCAAAATGATCATGAAAATGGTGAGCAAAAATCCCAGAACTACGTGGAGGGACCTGTTGAATGACCTGCAGAGAGCTGGGACCAAAGTAACAAAGGCTACCGTCAGTAACACACTACGCCGGGAGGGACTCGCATCCTGCAGTGCCAGGCGTGTCCCCCTGCTTAAGCCAGTACATGTCCAGGCATGTCTGAAGTTTGCCAGACAGCATATGGATGATCCAGAAGAGGACTGGGAGAATATCATGGGGTCAGATGAAACCAAAATTGAACTTTTTGGTAAAAACTCAACTCGTGTTTGGAGGAAGAAGAATGCTGAGTTGCATCCCAGGAACAGGATACCTACTGTGAAGCATGGAGGTGGAGACATCATGCTTTGGGGCTGTTTTTCTGTAAAGGCGACAGGAGGACTGATCCGTGTTAAGAGAAGAATAAACGGGGTAATGTATTGTGAGATTCCTTCCATCAGTGAGAGCATTGAAGATGGAACGTGGCTGGGTCTTCCAGCATGACAATGATCCCAAACACACACTGTGTTGCCCAGCAACAGCCCCAAACCACCACTGCTCTAGAGGAGATCTGCAAGTAGGAATGGGCCGGAATACCAGCTACAGTGTGAGAACACCTGGTGAAGACTTACAGGAAACGTTTGACCTCTGACATTACCAACAAAGGTTATGTAACAAAGTATTGAGTTGAACTTTTGATATTGACCAAATACTTATTTCCCACCATAATTTATAAATAAATTCTTCAAAAATCCTACAATGTGATTTCCTGGATTTTTAGTTAAAGTGTACCTGTGATGGAAAATGACAGACCTCTCTCATCTTTCTAAGTAGGAAAACTTGCACAATGAGTGGTTGACTAAATAGTTTGCTGCCCCACTGTTGATGAACTAAATGGAGATGAGGCAAAAACAAACCCCTGGCCCGATTATCTTTTAAGAGCTCAATCTCGGCAGAAATTTATTTTTCAAAATATAATTTTTCAGCAAATGTTATTTCACTTACAAACAGCATAAAAGAGTAATCGTGGAAAATGTTTGGACATGCTACAACATCCAGTTGTCTCAGAATCTGTTAGGTCTTCATTTGCACAGGTAGACTGGATGGGGAGGTCAAGAACTGTCATTACGAACTGTGATAAGATGCCGGTTAATAGCCACAATAACTTTTCTGAAATTTTGAGCTTTTCTTAGCATATGGCAAAGGATCTGGAAGTGAAGTGAAATGAGGTGAAACGAGGCCTATAAAGCAGGTGAAGGCTGGAAAAGGTATTAAATTGCTTCCACCAGGCAATTTAAATTTTCCAAAAAGACATTAAAAAAGTGTCAGTGAAGCAGAACTGCGGAAGTCAAGGCAAGATTTAGAAGACCAAGAAAATATATTTCATATCTTATGCCAGCCAGGAAAAAAAAAACAAATAAATAAGATGGAAAAAATGATAATAGCGTGTAATCAAGCACATCAAGCACAAGTAACAGCTCCAATTCAGTTTGGCATGGCCTGGAAAAGTTTCCGTTTCTATGTTTAGACACACATGCATCAAAGAATTGCACAATTGGGCCAGATTTGGTGGATGCCTTCCCTGGCACAATCCTGGGGAGAGATGGGATATTATATAAATACTGGTAGATCCACATGACTGTACGTTTCCATACATCTGCGGTTTCAGCTACTTCCTTCACACTATGGTCTTTGGCACGTCCAAATGCAGTCACTCCTTTTAGCCAATCATTGACTTCTGCTTTGGAGCCATTTTCCACACATGGAACGAGACAATCACTGCACCGTACCACCTCTTTATCTACAAATACCATCACTCACACCCTGCAGGTATTTATAACCCCATCATCCTCGTGCAGCGCCATCTGCAGGAGCCTAAAGTTACTACCACTTTTGCTGTCATGTTTCAGGACCCCTTGTAACATGTTGTTTTTGGGGTTGAGGGGTAAGAAGGCCAAACTGTATATATCCACCGAGTCTCTTCTCTTCTTCCTTAGTTCTTCAAAAATAAAATGAATGAAAAATGAATGAAAAAGTCTGCTGGACTAGCTATTGTAATAGATACCATACACACTACGGTTGTTTTCCCTCTTTAAACTATTTTTTTTTTATTTCTGTTCTCTTCTAATTAAAATGTTTCTTATTTGGAGCTAGCAGGTTTTAGCAGGACGTTACTTCTGTAGGATGTAACGCCTACATGTAATACTGAGACTAGAGTTCTCTACAATACCTGACACTTGACTCATAAGTCAACTTGTGAACATCTCTGATAGAAGCTAATTATAAAAGAAAAGAATCACAAAGAAATGCTGGACTTTTCATTCACGTTCTCAAACAGTTAACTGATAAGCTGTAGCCCAGTGTGTTTATGCAAGGAAATGTTACTGCACAGGAAACCAGAAGACCCTCCGGCATAGTGATCCATTAATCTGTGTTCTGACAGCACAATACTGTTATTTTTGATAAGGAACCCAAGCCAAACTATCCTAACATGAATGGTCATTCGCTTCCTGATACCGGAGCGCAGGATCAAAATCAAGCAAAGTGTGTCCAGGAAAACATTCTGACACCATGACTCATTCTCAACAACATTAAAAAAACGAGTGGGAATGATATTCCCTGTTGCCTTGTTTTAGGTAGGGCAAGTTTAACAGAAATGTTGGAAACAATGAAGCTGCGTGATTAAACTTCTGTTAGTGCTAGATCTTATCATCTCACAGGGCCAGCTTTACAGGCCTAGATAAAGGATATATGAACTTATTGTTTTATTTAGTAACAGACTACACGTCCGTGGTAAGTCCCTTCTTTCTTTCAGAAGCTCTTCTGTCCTCCACTTTACTGTTATAAATGGCACCTCAATCGATATCTGTATAAAAGACACCTGTTCACAGCCTCAAACACTCAGACTCCAAACTCAACCACGGCCAAGACCCAAGAGCTATCGAAAGACACCAGAAAGAAAACTGTAGACCTGCACCAGGCTGGGAAGAGTGAATCTACAACAGGCAAGCAGGTTGGTGGGAATAAATCAACTGTAAGAAAATTAAAAAGACATACAAGACCACTGATAATCTCCCTGTATCTGGGGCCCCATGCAAGATCTCATCCCATGTGAAACAATGAAGCTGCGTAATTAAACTTCTGTTAGTGTTAGTGTTATCTCACAGGGCCAGCTTTGCAGGCCTAGATGAAGGATATATGGACTTACTGTTTTATTTAGTAACAGACTACACGTTCGTGACTTAGTCCAAAACCTGATGCAATCCACATCCAGGGAACCCATGATCTGCCTATGGAAATCCAGAACCGACTTGTGTCCAGGCTAATGACAGGGCTGGCCACCTATACAACTTACCTTTAAAAAAGTAGATGACTGATGAGGTCCATTAGGAAGAAAGGAAAACAAAGTTTATCCCCTTTTTTGGCCTTGGGAGACACGTCACATAAAGCTTGTGCTAGGAATTCCGGGTCAGAACTGAATTCCCTGTGAATAAAAGAAATTGTGAAAACAGTCGCTAAAATTTTATCTCCTTTGACAGTAGAACAACTGGCCGTTAAACTGCTCATCAATCTCCTGTCCTGTAACTTTGAGCCTGTGAAAATGGAGGGACTATGCAAGTAATGGCTGCAATTCCCAAATGCTTAATGGGACATTTTCTTAAACACCTCAAAACTGAAGGTTGTGAATCTCATGATGCCAGTTCAATGATGAGTACACGGTGACAACACGACTTCAGTGGTCTACATGAAGTGATACAATGCAATGCAGCAATAACCCGTCTCAGGGACCCCCAGGAAAACTAGCTCCACCTCAGTTTCAGTTATGAAACAAAATCCAAGCCTGAACTTTGGAGGTGTGGAAAAATATCCCGGCAAAATTCCTGAGCTGAATGGAGGCTGTAATAGAGGTGATGTAATCGAGGTGACCAAATGTAGGCTGTAATAGAAGTGATGGTTAAATGCACATACCAAAAATCTGTGTCATTTTTTTGGGTAATTGTGTATGTTTTCTGTGTTCTGTGGAAATGTATAACTTCTGGTCAATGGCCAGTAGAAACAGGCGATGGCTGATAAATGGTCAGTTCCATGAAGAAGCTTTAAAAGTGATTTCTCCAAAGGCAATGCTGATGGGAAACTAGGGTGGTTGAGTCATACTGTGGGTGTGTGTCTGAAATGCAGCTGCTTTGATGTCACATGGTTCTAAATCTGTGGAGACAAAATCTGTGGAGTCTCTAGTTCAGCACAATCCCTGCTCCGATATACCTGAAAGAGCTTCCAGCAAGAAATTTAGAAGGCTTGTTGGATAAAAACTATTAAACTTTGACCCCAGAACACAACTAGAATTACATTCAGCTTAAGTTACGTTTCCAAAATAGCAAGGTGACACAACATTACCAAGGTATCAGGATAAACATTAAGGATCTGATCTACAAGAACATTCAGGTTCAAGCAAAGCTGACAGCCTCAGGCATAAACAGCTTTAACGTTATGCTCTACAAATGTGATATTTATGGTATGTTTTCTCTCCAATGGCAGAAAAATTTCAGTCCCACCCATTAGTTATTATTCCAGTCCAGCACTATGTGATCTTGATGGGAGGTCAGTAAAGTTATCAACGTAATTTAGTGAAATTAATATGTGAACAAATCTATGGAGTGATTTGAATGACAATGTGAAATTCTGCAGTCAGCATAGTTCACAATGACACTAATGGGAACCAGACATCTGAAAGTACACTCATCATCAAAAGAATAGCTGCACTCAGAAGGAAGTGTGTGCTGACTCATGGATGCTCAGTGATACTTGATGAATGTCTGCCCATGCCGGACTATCCATCGGTTCTCTCTCTCTGTGGTTTGTGTAGGTTTCACAGAGCCTTCAGATCACTGGTGCATGCCTTTTCCCATCACATCTCAATAAGATCATTACCAACAATTACCATGAGTCAGAAAGGAAAGCACATGCAAGAGGACAACCTTATATAGTCTGTCAGGAACAGCGAAAGGGCGGTAAATCTAATTATGCCATGTTGCAGAATGATAAAACAACTCCGCTGGTATGCAGGGAGTGGTATAATGCAATGCAGCAGCGGCCCTGGGAATAGGTAACATTTTATGAATTGTAACAGAATACATTCTAAGGAATTTGTCAAATTTATAGCTTTAACGTCTTTGATAATAAAGGTTTTGTGTCCAGGCAAAACAACATGTCCAATATTGGCAGCATCAAAATCACAATCCATTTCCTAAGGCATGAGAAAAGGTAAATTTCAGTGTTTGCTTTGGACCCTGATAAACATCAGATTCTGTGATTCGATTACACATACTTATTTACAACAGCACGGTCCTTCCTGTTGGTACATGTTAAGGGCAGGATTATGACAGAGAGCATCACAATCAAAGATAAAATCAAGGGTGTGAAACAGATTTAGGATATACAAGAATGGGGCAGCCCTGCGAGCCCTGTGGATTCACCTGGATTTCGGCACTGATTACTGATAAATGCACTCTGAGTGTTATTGAACTCACAACTACAGATAAACACAATCAAACTAAACCACTAACACACAAACAGCTCTACTGCTCATGTCTAATATTGAGAACATTGAAGAACATCCACAGTGCAGTCCAGTAAGTGAATCTCTGTGTTAATGAACTCTCTATAAGCTATTTGGCAAAGGTTTTAAGTTAAGGAGATAAGATTGGAAGTGTGGGTTACTGGTGAACTGTTGTGCAAATCTTATTTGTGACTATAGGTACCATTTGGTGGAGGTGATAAAGGAGGCTAAAGTGGAATATACAGGTTCATATACTCTTACGCTAGTCTGCACTGTGTATTCACTAAAAGACATTAAAAGCAAACTGTGTTATTTTAGTTTCATTGCATTCGTCTATAATTGCCCTTTAAATAATGATTAGACCACATTTGCTAATTGTCCTTACAACTGTACATTTCATGAAGGAATAGAGTTCAATCAAAACAATGCAGCTCACATAAGTACTCTAGCCCTGACGTGTTTCTGAGACATGACACACTTTATCCAGCTTCCTTCTTTCATTTTCAAATAAATTAAAGGTAACTGCATGATGATCAGCTGCTAAAGATCTCAGTTTCACAGCTCAAGCTCTGGTCTGGGAAACCATCCATATCCTAGCAGAACTGGTGAACTACTGTGTTCTCACTGCACACTAAATCATTTATGCTTTTGCTTTTCACTTTTGCTGAATTGTTTTTGACTTACTGTGTCGGGACTGTGTTTGGGCCTCCAGAAGGATAATACACTTTGCTTTCAGGCCCAAGGTGTCTAGGAGTAGGATTCTGGAGAGATATGACAAATAGCATGACCTGCACGTTCACTCAACATCCACCATCATACCTCGTATCATAACTCCTACAACTCACCGCACCCTGCCTTGAGCAAGCTGGCCAGTGTTCAGGTGTGGGTAATCCCAAGCCGTCCACCAAGGTACCACTCAATCAATATACGGTACATACTGGAGTTCCTTTCCTGTTGGTATGTCAGGGTACAATTTGAAGGCTGTAAATATAATGTTTGCTGTTTATAGAGGGGGTTAGCAATTAGTTAGTGTAAGCTAATGTTCGAGGGGCTGATCGGTAACAGGGCTGTCACTAAACATGGTCTGGCAATGACATCTCTTAAATAAGCAAGAACAAACTCCGCAAGGTCTTTCAGGGACTCTATACTACTTTACTGTAAACAAAAAAAAAAACTAGGAAGTCTTATATAATCATCAAAACATGGAACTACATGAACATAGTTTTATGCATACCTTGCTGCTTACACACATCAGAGAAAGATGTGGAACTGTGCAGTAGCAGAGCATGCAGTGGTCAGTGGTCAAATACACTGCTCAAAAAAACAGGGAACAACACAATATAACTCCAAGTAAATCAAACAATGAATTTCACATGCTGTTGTGCAAATGGAATAGACAACAGATGGAAATTATTGGCGATTAGCCAGACACACTCAATAAAGGAGTGGTTCTGCAGGTGCTTTCACACTCGTGGTAGCATGAGAGGGACTCTACAACACACAAGTGGCTCAGGTAGTGCAGCTCATCCAGGATGGCACATCAATGCGAGCTGTGGCAAGAAGGTGTGCTGTGTCTGTCAGTGTAGTGTCCAGAGCCTGGAGGCGCTACCAGGAGACAGGCCAGTACACCAGGAGATGTGGAGGAGGCCGTAGGAGGGCAACAACCCAGCAGCAGGACCGCTATCTCTTGCCTTTGTGCAAGGAGGAACATTAGGGAAACTGCCAGAGCCCTGCAAAATGACCTTCAGCAGGCCACAAATGTGCATGTGTCAGCACAAATGGTTAGAAACCGACTCCATGAGGATGGTATGAGGGCCTGACGTCCACAGATGGGGGTTGTGCTCACAGAATTTGCCAATCCTGGTGTTCTCTCAGCCCAACACCGTGCAAGCGTCCTGCACAGTGTTGGGCTGAGAGAACACCAGGATTGGCAAATTGGCCACTGGCGCCCTGTGCTCTTCACAGATGAAATCAGGGTCACACTGAGCACATGTGACAGACGTGACCGAGTCTGGAGACGCCGTGGAGAGCAATCTGCTGCCTGCAACATCCTTCAGCATGACCGGTTTGACAGTGGGTCAGTAATGGTGTGGGGTGGCATTTCTTTGAAGGGCGCCCTCCATGTGCTCGCCAGAGGTAGCCTGACTGCCATTAGGTACCGAGATGGGCCCGCCCATTCCCCAGACCTGAATCCGATTGAGCACATCTGGGACATCACGTCTCGCTCCATCCACCAACGTCACGTTGCACCACAGACTGTCCAGGAGTTGGCGGATGCTTTAGTCTAGGTCTGGGAGGAGATCCCTTAGGAGACCATCCGCCACCTCATCAGGAGCATGCCCAGGCATTGTAGGGAGGTCATACAGGCACGTGGAGGCCACACACAACACCGAGCCTCATTTTGACTTGTTTTAAGGACATTACATCAAAGTTGGATCAGCATGTAGTGTGTTTTTCCACTTTAATTTTGTGTGTGACTCCAAATCCAGGCCTCCATTGGTTAATAAATTTTATTTCCATTGATGATTTTTGTGTGATTTTGTTGTCATCATCAAGTCCTTTCCTGAAATAGACATCATTGCTCTATATATGGATATAGAGCACATATGGGTTTTTAACTGTACACTGATAAGCTGGATGGTCCCTCTCCTCTGTAGCTCAGAGGATGCAACATCCATGATTTACCAAAAAAAAAAAAATTATCCAATACACAGGACACTTTCCCACTTCACCTCAGTCCATCGTAAATAAGCTAATGCCCAGAGAAGGCGCGGGTGTATCCTGTTTATATCTGGTGTCTTCTTTGCAAGGTTTGCGAGGTTGCATTTGTGGAGGAACTGTGTTTACAGACGATGGTCTGGGGAATGTTCCTAAGCCCATGGTGTGACTTCCAGTACAGAATCACATATTTTTAAAGTAAGTGGCCCAGAAGATCTCCAGGCCCACAAGATCATGGCCTTCCATACAGAGATTTCCCCGATCATTTCAGACTCTTCACCTCTCTGGTATGCCATTTTTATATCCAATCATATTTCTGACCTGCTGCCAGTTAACCTGATTAGTTGCTCAGTGTTCCACCTGTGTTTTTAGCACTACATAACTCCACCAGTCTTTGTGTTGAGCTGTCAAACGTCTTATAACGTACATCAACAATACACTTTTTTGCCATTTCGACATTCGATCTGTTGTCTTTGTGCTCCTTCTAATAAAACAAGGGTTACATGATTTGCAAATCATTGCGTTTTGTTTTTATTACTTTCTGCAGAACATCCTCTTTTTTGGATAAAAGATTGTACAAATAGCTCAATTACTTACACAACTCTCCAATAAACAGCTTATTTACTCTTAGTTGAATAACTCCCTTCATTCCCTTCATTGATACTGTCCCTGTTGTACTCAAATGAATCATCACTACAGTAACAGTGCATTTCCATAATCTTTCTACCCTTGCCCAGGTGATGACATTTAATGATCTGAATCTGATTCAACAATTATTTACGTCAACTCAATAAAACCATGATATGAATTTGAACTAAATAGTTCAGATTCAGTGGTTCAAACAGCCATAAAGTGTGAACACTGAGGTCGTCAAGGTTTCTTTTATGTTTCTGTAAATAATTCTCTCTAGTTTTTTTACAGCTATAAAAATAGCTCCTGTCCACATTATCAAAGATTTAACGTCCCACACAAACTGGCCTGCCAGTTGCAGAATCTCAGCCATGAAGCCTTTGCTTGGGCCTGACTAGTGGTTCTGTTGCCTGCTCAGTGTTTCCCCCAGTCTCTTCATCAGCTCTGCAAATTGCTCCGTCTCGTGAGACTTCTCCTCCAGAAGCTCGTAACGTAAGCTTGAGATATCTTGCTTTATTTCCTTCAATTCGCCTGCGGAGAAAAGCAATTAGTCATATTAGATTTGTTTTACGAATTCTCAATTTGTAATTGTCACGGTCTAAAGGAATCCCTATACAGCAGAGGCTTCCCAACCCTTTCTAAAAGCTTAGGCTGCCCAGGATTCAAGGCAATTCAACATGCCAAAAAAAACTACACAATAGTCAGCGCAGCCGGTCAGTTTGGTTGCTTATATGATACAACAAAACACAGCAAATACTAAAATAACCAAACGTGGAGAGCTGCATGACATGCTGAAGAAATTACAGTTGTGAAGGTTCAGGCTATTCGCATATTTGTAGGCCCTCCAAATATAACTCTTTTATCCTCAAAGCTTTGTTTAAAACAGGCTGTGTATACGGCAAGGAGTTGCAGTTCCTAACTTTCTGTACTCGTACATTTAAAGCCTACAGGCCTAAGTATCTTCATTCATTCGTTCGGGTTCTAAACCACTCGTCCTCCCGGTTCACGTGTTCTAAGCCACTCGTCCTCCTGAGGCACCTATCCCTGGGCTCAATGGGTGGAGGCAGGAAATATCTTAGACTCTCCTTTCACTTTTCCAAAGTGGAAGGAAGCACCATCAATATACAGAGCTCTTCCTGTTCCCTTTTTTATTTTCCCAGGAATAAAGGAAGCTCATTCATTGTCATCATTTGCCTGTTTCTGGAGATCACGTGAAGGAGTCACTTGAGTAGTTCACGTTGTAGCTCTACAGTTAATTACGGACTGCAGTCCATCTGATTCACTGTAATCATTTTTCCCCTGTTCTTCAGTGGTCAGAACCCCTAGAAGACCACCACAGAGCAGGTATTATGTGGGTGGTGGAAGATTCTCAGCACTGCAGTGACACTGACATGGTGGCGTGTTAATAGATCAGACACAGTTGGGAGTGTTTAAATACTGTGCCTATTCTATCAGACACTCCTACCTTGCTGGTCCACCTTGTAGATGTACAGTCAAAGACGATAGCTCATCTGCTGCTGCAGTTTGTGTTGGTCATCCTCTAGCCCTTCATCAGTGGTCACAGGACGCTGTTGGCTAGATAGGTTTGAATGGGTGGACTATTCTCAGTCCAGCAGTGACACTGAGGTGTTAAAACACTCCAGTAGCACTGCTGTGTCTGATCCACTCACACCAGCACCACATCAGTGTCACTGCAGTGCTGAGAATGAGCCACCAGCCGCATAATACTTGCTCTGTGGGGGTCCTGTGGGTGTCCTGACCATTGAAAAAGTATACAGTGTATCAGATGGACTACAGTCTGTAACTGTAGAACCTCAAGGTGATCCTATATGGTCAGTGGAGCTGAGAAAATGATTAAAATGTGTAAATACATTGACGTGGTTTTAATGTTATGGCACATTTGCAGTGCTGCAGTCTACAACTCTACATGCGCACACAAGTTTAAGAGCAGGAATTATAAATAATATCCATTGGTCATGCCTACGTGATCTACGTGGCAAGTCTGATTCTAAGGAGGAGTCCAGAATTTGGAATTTGGCTATGCCCAGAACCTTCATCTACAAAAAAATAGATTTGGGTGGCGAATGACTTATAGCAACGCCAGCCTCATAGTTTCAACAGCAAACAAAACTCCAAACATGTTCCGGCTCATTACATCAGGGGCACGAAGAAACTATGCACGTTTGATTTTTTGCCAAACCATTTCTCACGCAAAGGTAAAGGCTAATTATTTTTTTATCCTACATGTACACGTTTAGGCCTTGTTAATTTCACACATAGGTCACACAACAACTAACGCTGTAACTTTTTTCCACTGATAATGATGCTCTTCTTGCAGCTATATCTAAAATTAATTTTTAAACCGGTTGAATACAGTGGTAGTATAACAGTATGCCTCAAGTGCCTTATGGGTGCATTCCAAAACAACATAAACCATACCATACCTTCATTTACCTCGTCACTCTCTTTGTCCATCTGTGCCTTGATGATATATCTTTTGATGAGTCGTTTCATGATCCTCTGTTGGGGGGGGAGGTATGCAAACAGTGTCATAGAAATACAGAATGCAACAATAACTACATTTCAAAAGCCAAATGAATGCATTCAGCTGGTTTATATAGGGACGTATGGAACAGTTACCCGATAACGACTTGATCGTGGTGATCCTTGGTAATTTGAATCTTTTTGTTTGCCCATCTGCAATGAAAGCAAATTACTGCTGTAAGTTTTTCACCATGGATCTGCTGTCATCTGGTTTACTTGTGTTAACATGGAACAAGCCACAGGGGGGTGCCAAATACCTGTGATGAGAGGCTTTGAGAGATTGTTGCTGTTCTGCTTGTGTATATGGTAAAAATGATCATACGTGCTCTTTCTTAAGTCAAAGAGACTGTGCACAGCTTGTGATCTGATCTCGGAACAAATTTTACACACAAGAACAACTGCATGCTCTTAGGCATCCTTCAAGAGTCACTGCCACTGGTAGACCATTTTCAGGATGAAGGATATCAACCTTACAGCAGCACCTGTCAAGAGTTTTAACATATCTGTCCAATATCTCCAAAATGCTGTCTTTACAGGAGAGGGAGAAACATAGTCTTAACCTGTAATGCATGTCAATGTAAAGAGAAGAGTATCCCTATTGGTTGATTCATCGTGAAGGTTTTACCACACAATGTGAAATATTAATCAACCAAAAGATATGCTCTTGTTTTTACACAGACAGACAGACAGACAGACAGACAGATTTTGAAACATTTATGCATAACTGAGTCATCAAGATGTAAACAAAGTCAATTCTTACACTAAATTCTTAGTGTTCAAGTTCTCTTAAAAGGGAATTCCACTGATTTGGCAGCATCTTTGCTTAATTCCATCTTTAAGATGTGAACAGTGATGCACTGAGGTTTGGAGTAAAACGTACCATTATAGAGAATATCTCTGACTCAGAACAGTCCACATGGTGGTGACCACCATTTTTTATGATACTTTGGAGAGAAAGAAAAGACTAAAATGTATTTTTTTAATCTATTCATGGCGCACGTGTACCTGCAGGGTCTTGCGAGGCAAAACAGTTGGCAACGAAAACGTGTTTTTCCCCTGTTTGATCGAGACTACATATAAAATCCCTATAGGACAAGTTTGAGTTCACTGATGTTTCAGATAGAAACATGAACATACTTGTGTTGGAGGTATTGTGACCTCTGGTTTTCATCACCACCCCTGTAAAGAGTCTAAGTTTCTCTCGGTAAAGATGTCTGAGGTGGCAAGTTTCTCTACAAAGGAGAATTTCACTTCATTTCTTGGTTCAGTGTTATTTTTGGATTCTTTGTTTTTTTCCACAGTGGATGGGAACCAGGGTCATGGTCCCTACCATGTAAATACAGTACATCCTTAAAATGATCAGTGAACTTGCATGTGTCTTTTGAGTAAATAAAAATATTTGTTTTTCTTTGGGATAATAAGGGTCACAAGAAAGCCACAGAAGAACCACTTTCAATTCCCTAAGGGACATTTCACTGGATGGCTCTTTCTGAGAACTGTTTCAGTAAATGAGAATTCTGAGTGTTAAAAGAAGTTTTGCATAAGGTAATGGTTCTAGGGAGAACTCTTAAAAGAACTTCTATATTATTTGAAGATTCTTCAGGTCTTTAAAAAGGTTCTTCAACTGATGGGAGGACAAATTTGAGTCTAAAGTGGGCCATGAAGCAACCCCATGGGCCTGTACTCAGGCTGAGGCAGTAGTTTGTAGTGGACCAGAAGCATCATATATAACCATATTAGAGCTATAGTAGACATATAACGTACATGATATGTATATTAACATACACATGTACAAATGAAACCATTTCAGCAGCAGGCTAATTAAACATCTTCAGTTTGAGACCACATAGACGCTGGCTAACCATTGGTGGAGAGGTTTCTTAAGACGGTTTCAGAGCTATCTTGCTTAAATCTGGACGTATTTTCTTTAACCAAACTGATATGTGGTTCATGCTCAGATGACCACTAGGACATTACAGACTGCTTAATTGTACAGGCAGCATTTTTGTGTGTTAAATGTTTCACTGCTATATAACAGCCAGTGTTATTACTGTTACTGGCTGCTACTGCACAGTGCTGTCATTTGCAGATACTGTATACGGTACATGTGTTCTGCTCCTGTGCCTTGACTTTTTAATGATATACATTCATATCTTTATATTTATTTTTTATTTAGTACTTAGTATTTATAGTGTAACTGTTATTACGTGTGTGAGCAGAGTAAGAACTGAATCGTGCAGTGTGACTGCTTCTTTCTCTGTGCACATGAGATATGATTAAATCTTGATATTCCTCAAGCAATTGTATTTATAAGTTTTTGATTTGTAGTTATTATCATGGTTATATTATGTAGCATTATCAGGTGGGCCTCAGGGTGGAAAGGATTGGGCACCGTGTTCTAAAGCATGTTGGATTTTAATGTGCTATATAATTAATATTTACTAATAATTCTCTTTGGGGAACCAAATAACTCTTGTGGCATCTCAAAGCTTTAATAAAACAACGTCTCAGACATGTGCTAATGCATTAGTAACTACTTCTTTTTAGCTGTCTGTGAGATGGGTCTAAATGATTCAGACAGATGTCTGGTTCTTGCCTTGAATGCCCCACTTTGAGTTTGGTTATGGTTTTAAAGCCCAGACTGTTACTTACTTCATTGAGCTCTGTGTCTTCCTTTCCTCCATCCTTGTGTCTGTGTAGAGGCATCAGCAGGAGTTGCTTGATCTTCACGGCCAGGCTAACCACCGACTTGGGGCTGGGAAATAGGTTAAAAGGCACAGGCAAAGTCCCCCCTTCTTCGAAGTAGGAAAACCATAACTTTGCTCTGGCAAACTTCCACTCCACATCTGCATCATCCTGTAAGCCAAAACGGAAGGCTGGGCTAGAAATACCATGGTCTGCAACGTGTACAGCTGCACTTAACATGGTGGGAGTTACCACTGAGACAGTAAAAGGATGTTTAACTGGACTGAAGTGGAATGTATCACTGATAGTCAAGGGGGAGGGTAACTGAAAGGTTAAAACCTTACTGGAATCTTAGACAACCTAATCAATCCAAGGTGCACGGCTGGTCTGAAGCATCAATCTTTTAAGGCCATTTAGTAGCACAACAGAATGAATGGCATTCAGATAAACATGCAGAAAATGTATCAAATAGTGTATCAAAAATAAATTGAGAAAAGTATTAAGCAGATGGCTCTCTACTCCACTCTCTTCTGTCCAACCCCAGAAAAGAACCAGCACAATTCTGGAGCAAATCCGGTATGAACTGGTTTCAAACCCGAACCACAATGTCTAGTAGTTTCACTACTTTGATGTTCCATTGAAACCATCACTATGAGTACCTTAGTACTATCAATCCATGTGGCAAAAAAGGGGGATCTGGATCAGAATAAAGGTATATGCTGTGCATTTGTCCTGAATTTCTCCAGAATGTCCAAAATGGCCAGTAACACTGAATGAGGTTTTACTCTATGATTGTCAATGCTTTCCATCAGTGATCAATAGGAGATTAAAAATCTCCTACGGCCTGGAGTCCATGTCAGTGTAATTAGCTTCACTCTCTGGGTGGGGTGGGATGGACCAATCTCTGCCCTGCCATGCAGCATGATGCTAGACAACATGGTCATCTGTTAACTGATGTAACTGAATTAGTCATCAGTGCTCTCTTTCATGTTGAGCTGTCCAGTGACGTTAGTGGAGGTAAAAAAAAATTTTTAAAAAAAGATGTGGTGATGCTGTATGTCTTGGAGGAAGGACATAATAACAGTTATCCTCTCAGTTTGTTAGTATTGTATGATGGGAAGACATACACTATATTGTCAAAAGTATTCACTCGCTTATCCAAATCACTGAATTCAGGTGTTGCAATCACTTCCATGGCCATGTGTAAAAAAACAAGCTTCTAGACTGCATACTGCTTCTAGAGGCATTAGTGAAAGAATAGGTCGCTCTCAGAAGCTCAGTGAAGTCCAGTCGTGAAATGTCCTCCCTACTAAATATTCAAACGCTACAGACCTTCAGATCAGAGGCCTTCAGATCAGTGCCTAGAGAGTCTTATGGACTGGTTTTCCATGGCCGAGCAGCTGCATCCAAGCCACTAGTGCACAAAGCATGGTCCATAAAGACACGGATAAGCACGTTTGGTCTGCACAGAATCCTAGTGTAAACCTGGTATAACACCTTTGGGATAATTTAGGGTGGAGACTATGAGCCAGGCCTTCTCGTCCAAAATCAATGTCTGATCTCACAAATGCGCTTTCTGTAAGAATGGTCCAAAGTCCCATAAACACATTCCTAAATCTTGTGGAAAGACTTCCCAAAAGTGTTGAATCCATTTTAGCTGCCAAGGGTGGGCTGACATCATATTAAACCATTTGGATTAGGAATGTAATGTCGCTCACAAGTTCATATGCGTGTGAAAATAGACAAGTGGATACGTTTGGCAATATAGTGTAACTAGAGGATGCAATTAGCAATGGCTAAATTAGATTAAAAATTCCAAAGCAGAGTGTTTTGAAGGCATACTTGGTGGTAAAAACTGCAGGATGAACAAAACAGTTTGAGAATTCTGTATAGATGAATACTGCTGTCTGTGTCAGATTGCATTATACAGATGGCAATGTTTCCCCAGTGTTAGTAAGCTTTGATATTTGGGCAGCAGGTGACATAATACTAAGTTAGAGTGTCATGTTGTTCCTATTGTTATGGTGAACTATTTTTTCATTTTTTTTACATTCTAATATATAAAGATGTTGCTTGTAGTATTTCTAGGATTCAGGCAGCTAACAAAAGTATAAAGCACTGTCTAGCTATGCAACAGGCAACAGTGTAATACGTCCCAATAACAAGTGCCAGTAACATATCTAGATAGCCTTAAATAACCTACTTACTGCCAGTTTGGGCTGGAAACCTTTAACCTTCATTTATTACTTGTGTTGACATTTACTTTTGTAAGAGTACAAAACAAACTGGCACTGTGGCCCTCTGATTCTCTGTATACATTGTTAGCCCCACCATTACCTTTTTTCCCAATGATTAGGACCTCCTCATTTTCAGCACTACAGTGACACTGATGTGGTGGTGGTGTGTTGGTAAGCATGGGGCTGGTGTGAGTGGATGTGAGACAGCAGTGCTGCTGGAGTTAAAATACACCAAAGTGTCACAGCTGGACTGAGAATCATCCACCAACCAAAACTATGAGCATCCTGTGACCACTAATGAAGGACTAGAGGATGACCAACACTGCACTGTGCAGCAGCAGATGAGCTATCGTCTCTGACTGTACATCTACAAGGTGGACCAGCAAGGTAGGAGTGTCTAATAGAGTAGACAGTGAGTGGACACAGTGTTTAAACACTCCAGCAGCACTGCTGTGTCTGATCCACTCACACCAGCACAGCACACACCACATCAGTGATACTGCAGTGCTGAGAATGATTTACCACTCACATAATACCTGCTCTGTGGTGGTCCTGGATATTAAATAACAGTATGTAATTGGGATAACAAAGTATACAGATAAACAGATGGACTACACTCTGTAAGTGTAGAACTACAAAGTGCTCCTGTGTGGTAGGTGGAGCTGATAAAAGTAACAGTGAGTGTAGATATAAGGAGGGGGTTTATTGTTAGGACTGATGGGTGTATGTGAGACAATAAACCTGAAGAGCCTGTGTTGATTAAAGTCAAGGCATTCTGTGAAGTATATCTGCAACATTGCTTTTTACTCTTGATAGCACGTTAGCAACCTCAATTTGTAAGAATGGAGCCTCAGTTCACAACAACAAAGGTACGCAATGTTTTATGTCATGACTGTAACTAAGGTACTGAGTGACATTTCTCAGAAACCTTAAATCTAACTGGGTTTTAAGAAGTTAATCACTTGTCTAGTGTGTGTGTGTGGTTGTTTTGCTATATTTGTGTGGACCTCATATCTTCACATGCATAGGAAAACAGCTGGGCCTTACCGGAGTATGTATTGTTTTCACAGACACATTTTTGGGAACAGTAAAGTTGTTTTAAAAATAAAAAGGCTTTTGTATACTGAGGTAAAGTTTTTAGGTTTAGTATTTCAAAACCAAAAGTAACCTATGGATGTCCTCACAAATAGAGGAAGACTAATGTGTGTGTGTGTGTGTGTGTGTGTGTGTGTGTGTGTGTGTGCGTGTGTGTGTGTTTGAGTACCTCAATCTCCTGAAACGAGCTGTTGATCATTGCAATGAGCATGTTGAGCAGGACAATCACCATGGTAACGTTGTACACTCCATATAGGACGTAGCCGATGTTTTCGATGAACTTGTGTCCATTGTTAATAACCACAGATTTGACCTCAGAAAGTCCAAAAATAGCCCAGAACAAGGTTTTAAAGCTCTCTTCAACACTAGGGAGAGAACAAACACAGTTACGCAGTGCATGTGCCTTTAAAAGAGGGAATTCTGTAAAACCAAACATTTGTGTGGGTGCAAGTTTGAAGAAGGACAAACATAATAAATCAGCCCCAACACACGACGCCAAAACAGGATTCTAATTATCTATTAAACAAATCACTTTGGCACCTGACCTTTATCCTTCTCTGAAGCTGCCAGCATATAAACCTAGCTTCTATCAGGAATTTCACAATAAACCGAGTGACTACATCCTGGACAGCTCAACATGAAACGGTTAATGAGGAATCGAATGGAAATGCAAAAAAATATGACTGGAAAACTTATATAATCTTTTGTCTTCTGTCCATTACATATGGAGTCTCCTGTCTCCTCCAGTCCATTCATTGTGAGTCATTCAATTTGCCAGACGCCCACTGGCAGTATGTCCAAGTCTTACTGCCAGTGACTCTGATATGTGTGCCTCCATGTGACGAACTAAGGCACGATTATTATAGGAAATCACCGGGGAATTCACCGAAAACTTTCCACAAAGTTCTACTAGACACTTTTGTTACCAAAAACATTTGTCAAAGCCTTTATCAAGATCTGTTAAAAAAGGACATTTTAAAAACACTGAACTGAAAAAGGCTATAAGCCTGGAGTTCAGATCTGTGTGCAGTCGTCACCAGGCCTGGTCCTGGACATCTACCTTCCTATGCAGGGTCTGCCACATCTGTTCCAAATAATTCATATCTTCTGAAGTCCCTACTAGCTGGGTAAGATGCATTAGCATTGGTTTGGGTGGTAAGCAGAATATGAGGCCTTGTTCAGACTGACAGCCCAAACTGGAACCCTGGCAGATACAGACACACACACGCGCACACACACACACACACACACACACACACACACACACACACACACACGCACGCACACACACAAAAGCACAAACACACACGCACTCACACAAACGCTCAAACACACACAAACACACACGCATACACACACCCACACACACACACACACACACACACACTCATACACATACACGCGTGCACGCACGCCCACACACACACTCACACACGCACAAGCACACACACATACGCACGCACGCACGCCCACACACACGCACAAACACACACAAGATATTAGCCTAAAAATGAATGATCTCCTGTTAGGTTCAAATTTGTGCGTGAAAAAAATAAAAAGCTAAGAGAAAATAACTCTTTACTGTAGGGTTCGTGTTCATGAGGCACACATACACACACACACACACACCTACATATGCACACAGACACGCACACACACACACGCACAAGCACACACGCACACGCACACACGCACACACGCACACACGCACACGCACACACGCACACGCAAATGACACCTACATAAGCTTGCCATGATAACTCACATAAGCCTACATTTAAATGCTTATAACTGTTCTATAGGTGGCATGTGTTATAGGCTGCTTAGAAATACAAGGTATATATAGCCATTAAAACAAAGAACACCTGTTGGAATAAGCATTCATTACCATTCATCTGGGATTACGTCATGTGTAATGACAAGCTTTGGTGCAAGTGTTGTGTATTAACTTCATATGCTATCAACATTACGCTGCAGCAGAGTTACTAATAAAACATTTTGCCATTGTATGTTTTTACGTAGTCAAAGAGAACGCAGTTCCCCAACTTTTTGGGACTTTGTAAAGAAGAACACAACCCAGAGATTACCATTATGAAATACCTCTCTATGTCCAGTGGTATAGTATGTGAGGGAAAGTCTTATTCTGGTGCATATGGACATTTTTGGATGTTGTATATTAAACATGGAGAACTAAAGGCTCAACATACAAGAACAGTTACTGACTGTGTAATAGCAGCTTCTGCTGTGAAGTTAATAGCAGTTACTGCACAGCCGAGTCACATTATTATGACCACCAGCTAATATTCAGAATAACTGCCATGTGCAGCACAGACAGCAGCTAGACAGACTTAGAGTGACTTAGGTCCTGGTAGGTTGTCACAGGTATCTGATCTGACTGCAGAGCATCCCATAGCTGCTGGAGGGTGCATGGGGGACACATCGCATCGTCTTGCTGGAAGATCCCTTCCACCCTGGGAAATCAATCAGCATGTATGGGTGTGCTGGATCTGCAAGGATGGATTCATACCCAAATAGGTTGAGAGTGCCTTCCATAAGGATGAGTGGGCCCAGAGAATGCCAAGAAAACTGCCGCCATCGAAAGTATGAAGTGGTCATAATAATGTAACTCGTGTAATGGTTACTACATCACGTGCACAATATGATTATGATAAATAGTAAATCTAAGCACTAATAGCTGAACAAAGCCCCTTCCCTAACCCACTTACGTTGTGAAGGCATTGTTCTGCTTCGCGCCAAGGTAATAGGAATAGAGGTTGAACATGCCAATCATGAAGGCCACAAACACCATGATGAAGATCACCATGAACTTGAATATGTCTTTAACAGTCCTGCCCAAGGAAATCTGCAATGGGCCAAAGCTTTCATTGGCTGGCAGGATGTAGGCAATCCGAGAGAAGCTCAGCACCACAGCAATGGCATAAAGACCCTCAGAAATCAGCTGGGGGTCAGAAGGCACCCAGTAGACACGTGCTAAAGGACAAAAAAAAAAAAAAAAAAGGCTCAGTCCAGTGTGATCACAGCAGAAGGGTGGATTGCATTCACAAGTCTTTCTAGGCTTTATGGTGTAAAATAAGTCATAAGTCAATAAGTCAAAACACTGGCAGCATAACGGGTTGTAGTTAAGAGCTCTGTGTCTTTTCAACGTGGCACAAGTAGGTGTGAAGTTAGATCTGCCCTGGACAACTTTAAGTGTGATTATTGCAGAATGGACACTTCTGGGAGCAACAGCTTACCATGATGCAGTAGACCATGCAAACTCACAGAGCATGGATACTTAGTGCTGAAGCCGGAAAAGCTGAAGGCTTAGATGGGCAAGTAGCAGCACACAAGCCCAAGATATGCTTGCCTATTTGTGATGCCAGGTACAGAGTGTAAAGAACACCGTTACTGGACTCAGCAGTGGAAATGTGTTCTCTGGAGTGATGCATCATATTTCACCATCTGGCAGTTTTATGGATGTATCTGGTGTGGGAGATGACAGGTGAATACAACTTACCAGAATGCACAGTGCACTGTAAAGCTGATGAATACCCAAGAGGATTATCCAAGAGGAAGGATAATAGTCAGGGTTTTTTTTTTTTAGGATCTGGGTTCAGCCCCTAAAATCCAGTGATGGGTAACCATAATGCTATAATAAATACAAAGATGTTTTAACTCTTCTTTGTGCACAGGGCCATCCCCAAAGTGTTGGTACAAAGTGAACTGCATTAAGAAACTGCTTGACAGGTTTGATATGGAAGCCCTGACCTCCACCCCAATGAATACTCCCAGGATGAATTGGATTGTTGAAGGTAAGCCAGGTCCACCATCAGTGCCTGACCACTCAGTGCCTCACAAACACTGCAGGCCAGTTTTTCCCCTGCCCGTGGTTCTCAAGTCAACTTTCAGGGCCTAGATTAAATTTACCTTCGGATGCCTTTCATGAACTAATACATAAAGGGGTTGGACAATGAAATTGAAACACCTGGTTTTAGACCACAATCATTTATTAGTATGGTGTAGGACCTCCTTTTGCGGCCAATACCGCGTCAGGTCGTCTTGGGAATGACATATACAAGTCCTGCACAGTGGTCAGAGGGATTTAAGCCATTCCTCTTGCAGGATAGTGGCCAGGTCACTACGTGATGCTGGTGGAGGTTCGTCCTTCTTGGTGGTATGCTGACATTACCCTGGATATCGTGGCTCTTGATACATCACAAAGACTTGCTGTCTTGGTCACAGATGCGCCAGCAAGACGTGCACCAACAATTTGTCCTCTTTTGATCTCTGGTATGTCACCCATAATGCTGTGTGCATTGCAGTATTTTGAGCAGAACTGTGCTCTTACCTGCTAACTGAACCTTCACACTCTGCTCTTACTGGTGCAATGTGCAATTAATGAAGACTGGCCACCAGGCTGGTCCAATTTAGCCATGAGACCCCCACACTAAAATGACAGGTGTTTTAGTTTGATTGTCCAACCCCTGTATATGTTACTTCAAGAGTATGCTAACAATCAAACTTACCTAAGCGGTAGTACTCGATCTCGAAGGGCAACGTTATGTTTGAGAGGTCTGTGTAGCGCTCGTCTACGTAGCTCTGAGCGGTGTACGCATGCCAGAAAGCCATGAAGCGCGCTATGAATGAGGTTACAAATATGGCCAGCATTCCGAAGTCCAGGAGATTCCAAGGCTCCAGCAGATATTCTCGAGGGCCTTGAGACCAGATTTCTTTGCATTCAGCCCAGATCATTCCTTTGAGACAGATAAACATGGCACACAAGAAGAACGACAATGATTAAAGCAGCCTTTCAAGGTCACTGTGCAGCGGTTTAGAGAAAACACATGCACACAAGTCACCGCTTATCAAATAAAAACGCCAAATGGGAAGATGGGATCTGATGCAATAAATAGGGTTTGGAATTCCTAAGACAGGAGAAGGCTCTTATACAGTTGTAATCAAATTGTAACTGTAATTTTGTGCAAACTTCCAAACCACACAAAGCCCACAATTCTAGGGGCAGGAATACATGAAATATAACATAATCGATTACTGACCTTCACTTATCTCCACAAACTGCTTGCACCATTAGGAGAATTCAGAGATTTATGATGCAATGAATTTTATACATCTAAGAGCCTCTGCTGCCCTCTATGCTTTTAGTGAAGGCTTTTCATGGAGGTTGCTGGTATAACAGATGTTACAAGGCTTAAAGGGTTATGGCTCCTCTCTGATTTGCACTGTCCTTGACCTTGGGACAGTCAAAAGTTATTTAAGTCCGACAGTGTGGGAACTGGCTCTTAGCAAAGCTGGCTGCTGCAATAGATAGAAAGGTTATAGAAGAGTGAACAGTGGGATGATCAAGACAAGCTGGTGTCAGTTGTCTTCTGTGACGAGATATCAGTTTATATAAGAGTTATAAACTTGAGTTTAAGCTTCATTTGAATTCAAGTTAATCTTTTTCACTATAGATGCAGATTTCATAAGTTTTATGAAATCTGCATCTATACAGGATAAATACGCTCTTGTATACTGTGGGAATAAGGGAACATATGTTTTCTTTTTCTAAAGACATTCTGAAGGAAAAGATCTCGTATTTCTCTCTTTTTTTATGGTCACTGTTAAGTAACAAGGCTGACCTTTCGTTTCTGCTCCCAGAGGGCCAGGGCACTGCGGTTTCAGTGTTTTTTGGTTCTCAGTTCCATTTCTGGGCCCTACCAGCTCAGGTTTGATTAGTCGGTTATTATTCTGATGGTGTGTTAGAGCAGGTAGTGTGGAATAGAGTTCTACAGTGAGACAGATTTAATGTCCAATATTAATCTCTGGTCTTCTCGAAGCGTTAAGACTTAAAGGAGCAGGGTATATGATTTAGAGGGACGTATAACCAGAAATGGAATATAATGTAATAGCTGTTTAGAATGAACCCATCATAACTACATGGGCATTGTCCATCAGAGGCTGCCATGTAAAGCTGAGGTGTTGTAACTAAATTACATTCAAGAAAACAAAATGATGTGACGTGAAAGACTTTTACCAGTACCAAAACAATTCTGAAGGAAATTCCTGTGGCTTGTTGCTTGTTTCAAAAAAAAGAAACCAAAAAAAAAAAAGCCTTCCACAGAAAAAAAAGGATGCCAGCTGGCTAAAATGCATGCCTCAAAATGGACAAAACATGATTTAGCATCCCAAACTACACACGCTCTACCACCGCGAAACACAATTTACAGTTTGTAAAAGTGTCTTGGTTCTGGTACAAGTGTCTTGTAAATTTGTATTTACTTTGGTTATTTTGTTTTCTTAAATGTAATTTTTTTTGTCTGTAAATTTGTTTTTATTTTTGTATTTTTGTTTTATGAAATGGTAATTGGTTTTACACTTCGTAGCCACCATAGGATATTACTCTTTATCCTAATTAAAACTTATTATAAAAACTTATTATTATTTTTATTATTAGGCTAAAAGGGCCTAAATCAGCTTCCTATTTGCATTTTCCCATTCCATCTTAAATGGCAGCAATTATTGTAACTACTTACCTGACAATATACCTACAGCACTCTGAAATGATTGAATGGGGAAATTAGCTGCTGTATGTCCTAATCAGAAATGTTATATTAATATTAAACTGAGTCTGTATGGAATTAACATTAAAAACACCAAAAACATTTGTTACTAGGCCAGACTGATAATATGAGCATGCTCAGTAGGACCCCTCAGTGTGTAGAATAAACTGCTCTGGTTGTTACAGGTAGAACACTATGTATTTAAAATTCTGAGGGCCTAACTTTTGACAAAAAATAAATAAATAAATATACACAAGAAAAGCAAAGGAGGGTGAATCCTCACCATTAAAACAGGAGGCAAAATAAAACTGGGACAGCCACTGACACAATGGCAGAATACCTAACACTCACTTGATATTCAGTAGCTCGCCATTAGAGGCTTACACACTGCTCCTGTAACGTGTGCACAGCTGAGCAAGTCCCCAGGGTTGTGGTATCCCAGGTGGCTGCTTGGGATATCACAACCCTGTGGTGGTTAAAGAAGAAGAATTCTGGGGTAAATTCTCGGGTCAAGTGTCAATGCTAGCCAAAGAAGCGGGCTTAGCTCTCCTCTCCATGCTTTTTACATGCTTGCAGTCATGCAGATTAGACATGGTTATGAATGTTACATAAACTACTTGAGGTCACAAGACCAGTGTTCTGGAATTTAGACAAAGGCAAATTTAGAAATTACCTATGACCCATGAAATGATCAGCATCTCCATCCAGGTAAATGGGGTGGTCTTCATCCGGAACAGCTGGGCAGGGTGGTCATGAACAGTCATGTTTGGAAGGAGAGTTGTCCCCTCAAAGCGGTCGGCTGCGTTCATGATCAGGAGGCCCAAGAAGATGGTAAACGAAGCGGCATGGGCTACAAACTTTAGAAACGGGCCACGAATGATCTTCCCTAACTGCGGAACACACAAACAGAGATAAAAGTTGGTCGCAGAGAATCATCACAGTGGTAGAAAATGAACTGAGAAACCATTACTGAAAACTTTCAATGATTTCTCAAAATAAAGCATATTTAACTAGAAGAAAATCATTTTCGTCATTTCGATATATACAGAGCATGCTGTTATTCGGTTTAAGATGGTACACCGTTTACATAGGTCCAAAGTCAGATTTTCTAAGATCAAAGCTGATTTGAATCCTACAGGTGACTGATGTGGCCAGCTTTGTTTTTGCATATGTTCAAATCTGTACACCTTTTAGAATTCGATCTTTGAGACTTTCTCAAAAGTCTCTGGGAAAGTAGTGGAGTCATCTCCATTCATAGTGTTGCTTGGTGTAGCCCTATATACATAAACATGATTGCTTTCTGCTCTCCCCTAACCAGGAGACTGATTTTGTGTACATACAGTCAGTGGATCAGAGAAGTCCTGTACCATCTTAAATTGAAAAGATCAGATATACTTTGAGGGGGTCCACAGGGAGGTTTAATATTTTGGGCAGCCTTTTTTAACCTTTGTGGAGGATATGGACGCAGACAGTATGACAATGTAACCCACCCCTCTCTGAAAGTATTTTTATTAGTATTATTTATTTAGTTATTTATATTGTTTTTATTTAGTCATTTATTCTCGGTGCCACCTTATTATCTTTTATGGAAACCTGGCTTTATGCGTGTGTATGTATAATGTTATCATGTCTGGTATCATGAGGGTTGGGCGATCGGGGATGTGTCCCATTTGTTTGTGATATAATTTAAAAACATTAAAAAAAAGAAAGAAAAAGAAAAGCGTATTAAAATAATTAAATGTAAACAGTGCTGTGAAAGGCTCCATTCTAGAGAACAATAAAGAATCAGAATTGGTTGCGATAGGAACCTGGCTGTGTTTAATGGCTCTGAAAACTTATTACTGTTATGTATATGTATAGTATTGTCATTTTGAGATACATTTTTGGCCTAAAGCATTTTTTATTAAACATGTATGGCAGAGAGATACAGGCAAACCACTGGAAGGCAAAATAGGCCACTCTACAATGTCAGTTTTTCAGATTTAGTACTATGTTGTTATTATCAACTCGGAAAGCCTACAAAGATTCACTGGTCATTTTCAATAGTAAAACAAATGCCTATATTTGCATTTAAGACACTGTGACTCATGGTTCACACCAGCACTGTAAAGAAGTTTCTAAGCAATGACCCAATCCAACCCAAACTACTCGGGTTACTCTGATTACTTTACTCTATGCATTTATTTTTAAAATAGCTGCGAAATTCCCCTTTAAAGTACGAGTAAATTAATATTTTAATATTTTACTCAATTAAAAGTGGAAGAATGAAGCCGAAATTGTACTGCAGTGAAAATCAAAAGAGAACATATATTTAAAAGATCAATCAAGAAATTAAGAGTAAAAAATAAATGCCAGTAGTTCCTTCTTTTGGCAGTGTTTGGTGCTATTAAGCACCTATTTTAAGGACAAAACAACACAGTCAGGGAAGCCAGTCAGCTTCAATAATACTGATCGGCTACAAATCCTGTACAAAATACAAATCTTGGAAAATAACACTTATATTTTAAAGAAGTATAAAGTTTTCAGGATGGAAAAGCTGACATATTCAGTATTCAGAATTATCTATATAAAATCTAAATAAAAAACCTACTAATCATAATCTACTAATCTTAATCCTAACCCTACTCCTAATCCTAACATAAATCCTGAATCTACTCCTAATCCTAACATAAATCCTGAATCTACTCCTAATCCTAAGGGCATTAATACATTGAACATTTCTACATCATCTACTCTAAATTATCCAAATGGTCAGTGGTCAATCACGCTAATAAAAGATTAAGGTTATATGAGATATAAAGTTCACTGAAAGAGAGAGCGCTCCAACTCCACCTGTACAGTCTAGACTTGATTTTTAATCAGGAGCTCTGCAAATTTTAGAGTTTATTTTTTTAGATTAGATTTGGAAGCAGCTGCTGTGGATGCTTTGAACAGCCTTTAATTAGTTTAACTGGCTGGTCCAGAGTAAAGATGAAGTAGGGATGTCTAAAAATGAGACCAGCATGACAACATGGGATTTGATTCATGTAAACAAAAAAATAAACTACAAAAATCATTTTTAAATTGAATGTAAGGTGTTTTAGCTCACTGTTAAAATTTTGACATTACACAAACATTGTAAAAAAAAAAAAACTTTGTCTTTAAATAGTTATTTATTTTGGTCTGTAGGATTTATTAGCCAAGAAAAAAAAAGATTAATATTAGAAAAAATAAAAATTACATAGCAGTGATTTTACATACACCAATCAGCCATAGCATCAAAACCCCCTCAATGTATCTACACTCGTGGTCTATTGTTATCAGCTCCAGTTACCACAGAACACAGTTCTACAATTACAGACTGTAATCTTTTTCTCTGTATTCTTTGTTATCCTCCTATCACCTTTCTTCAAATAGATCAGACACAGCAGTGCTGTGAACACAAACTGTGCAGCAGCAGGTGAGCAATGATCTCTGACTGTACATCTGCAAGGTGCACCAGCAAGCTAGGAGTGTCTAAGAGAGTGGACAGTGAGTGGACACAGTGTTTAGACACTCTAGCAGCACTGCTGTGTCTGATCCACTCACACCAGCTCAACACACACTAACACATTACCACCACGTCAGTGTTACTGCAGAGCTGGTAATGATCCACCACCTACATAATACCTGCTCTGTGGGGGTCCACAAAGTAAAAGGGGGAAAACAAAAAAAGATTTGCGCACTGATGCAGCTCCCTTGTGATCCTCTTATCCACACTCTGACCCCCTGTTTAAAGACCACTGGTCTATGCTACTACAAACTGACCTTACTTGAGGGTGCTATCCAGTACAGCAGGGCCAGGATGGGCAGTCCAACGGCCACCCCGAACACCACTAACAACTTCACGGCTGTAGTCTGTTGCCGGAGCCCAGACAGATTTTCATACCAAATGGACAGGAGCTGTTGCTGACAGTTTGGATGGGCTACAAACTGTGTGGGAAGCATTGGAATAAACAGAGCACCATCAGAGAAACACTTAGTTTAATACAATCCATGGAAAAAGGCTACATGTAGTCAACCCAAATAAAAGCATTCATAAAAAGGCTTTTCAGTCCAAAGCTGTCTAAGCCTGACATCCATTAACAAAATCCCTTTGCACTAAATTTGCCTCACCTTCTTAAGCTCGTATTTGATGGCTAGTTTTAAGCGAATAAGACTCGGTCTGCCTGTCGAGTCAAAGTTGTCGTTTGATTCGGTGTCTCCGTTCAGGATGGCCTCCACCTCTTCCGTGTTGCGACACAAGTCCAAAAGCCCAACCACAAAGTCCTTGCATTGCATAGACAGCTTCTTGTAATCATTCTGTAAATGAGAATGCTGAGTGTTAATGTAAAAGCATTACATTAAAATGATTAAACGGCATACACACCAGCATGTAAACAAGCAGACCTTTTTAATACTTCACAGTCATTTTGCTAAAAGCCAACACAGGTTTACTTCCATCTAATTTAATCAAATATTTATCCCCCAAAATATTACGTTGGATATAGAGTGTGTGGCCTTACTCTAACACCATACATACGAAAACGCTTCACACTCTTTGCATATGACACTCCCTCATAATGGCCTTCAGAAGCAACTGAAGTATCAGAGAAAAAGCTCTCCAGGAGACAAACAACGCAGCTGCAGATATTTAGTCATAGCCTTTTGTTCCATTAATTATAACTGGTAGATGTTCGGTGTCAAGGTCAGTGCTCAACATTTAGTTTATTTTGATTAAAAGTAAAAGATCAAGCTGTTTTGTTTGAAAACAAAGGTTTTAAAATCCCAATGGAAATTTTTCCAAACAAGATTCATGTTCCTACGGTCTAGGTAGATACAGCTAAGCAAGCTCGACCAAAACTGAAGCCTTATACACTACACATTCCCAAAAGTATTTACTCATCTGCCTTTACGCGCATATGAACTAATAAGTGACGTCCTATTCTTAAATCAATAGAGTTTAATATGATGTAGGCCCATGCTCTGCAGCCATAACAGCTTCAACTCTTCTGGGAAGGCTTTCCACAAGGTTTAAGAATGTGCTTATAGGAATTTTGGACCATTCTTCCAGAAGCGCATTTGTGAGGTCTGACGCTGAACTTGAACGAGAAGGCCTGGCTCGCAGTCTCCACTCTAATTCATCTCAGGTCAGGACTCTGTGCAGGCCAGTCAGGTTCTTCCACACCAAACTCGCTAATCCATGTCTTTATGGACCTTGCTTTGTGGCCTGGTGTGCAGGGGCCGACCCCAAATCGTGTACAACAACCCACACCATAATCCACCAAACTTTATACTTGCCACAGTGCAGTCAGACAAGTCCCGTTCTCCTCGCAACCGGCAAACCCAGACTCATCCATCAGATTCCTAGATGGAGAAGCGTGACTCTGCTGCTCTAGCGTCCAGTGCCAGCGTGCTTTACACCACTGAATTTGACATTTTGCATTGCACTTGTTAATGTGAGGCTTGGATGAAGCTGCTCGGCCACTTCTTTATAATACCACTGACAGTAATAAATGTGTGTAGAAGCAGTCTGCATGCCTAGGTGCTTGGTTTTATACACCATGGAAGTGACTGGAACACATGAGTTCAATGATTTGGATGGGTGAACAGAGGAAATACGTTTTGCAATATAGTGTGTGTTAAATTAATGCCACTGCCATGTGGTCTCAGTTTAATCAAACAAATTTCCCAAAAGAATTATGCGTTCAAAGTTCTTTTGTTTAGGTTGAATAAACTTCATTCATTTGCTTGTAACAAACTGAAGTCATTTCTTTAAGTTGGACCACTGTTTACAGTGCATGTGCACTCCTCGAAGCTGGATAATAAAATCGGGAGCATTGGAACTTTCGATGTGCCATGAACTGGCTGGTTGTGATGTCAACTCCATTGACACCACTGCTAAAAAAGATGCAACCAAATATAACCAACCAGTTAAGACACCATTTAGAATTCATGGGAGTCAAAAAGTCCCTCTAGTCACTCTGGAAGTCCTAGATACATCACTGACTGCAAATATGAATGGTGGTCTAGCCGGGTTCCTGATAGTTGTCAGAAATGGAAAACTGGCAACAGCTCTATTTTAGGGGCTGTATTACAAAAGCATCCCACCTTTTGACAAAAGTTAAAGCAGACCTGTTATATTCATTTTCAATGTCCATAGTTTTGCGGTTGGGACTGTTTATAAGTTTGAGGCCTACAACACATATGCTATATTATAAAAACACATTATATTTCCTCTGATTGGTCAGCTCGCCAACTTCGTTCTCACTGCTCAACTGCCAGACCGGTTGAACGTGGTAGAGTTTGATGCTTGATGGCTAAGCAATAAGGCAATAAGCAATAAAGGCTGTGTTACGAGATGATGTCACACTGTAAAAGAGAAAAGGGCTGGAATTCTAACAAAGCATCTGAGAGAAGTGATATTAAATTCTGTCACAATTGAGGAACCACATCGTACAGCATCAAATTTCCAGTCAGGAAAGTCATGGTTGATAATCAGAAAGTCTGTTATCAAGCAAGAGATGAAACATGCACAGCATAAAATATTTAGTTAGCGAGCTACATAGCTAGCCCCACAGCTTCAGCTGGCCTGCGAGTCAGCTCCATCCCTGCTGTGTTTTATTAGTAAAGTTTTATTAGTTAGTAAAGTTTTTTTTATTGCTCTACATGGAGGATCTAGAGAAATAACATGTATAAGATTATCAGTTTAGTAACTGTTATTATTCTGTAATAGCTTCTGTCCTAAATCCAGCCCTCACTGAAGCTGCTATAATGACTAAAACAGATTTTACAGTTCGGCTGTTTCTACAATCCTGCCCCTGGACTCCACTGAAAGCCACTGTAAAACTGCTTCATACATGATTTAAAAAAAGTTACAAGCTTTAAATAAAACTTGTTGTTTAGTAATTCCATTATGTGCAGGTCCTAGCTGAGCATTCTTGTTTGCCATTTGTCTCAAACTGAAGGCCTGGCTCTAGCAATCACAGTTCACCACCTCTGCTTGATGAGCATATTACTGGGCACAACACTGAGCAGTACAGGAGTACAGTACAATTAGTGTTGCCTCCAGGTTAATAAGGCATATAATATACACCATACAGGTATCAAACTGCTACTATTAAAGAATATTTGGTATTTGCATTTTATTAAATCTTAAAGCACCTAAATAACAGGTTTAGCAGGTAAGTTCAATATGGACTGCAGGAAATTTGTCACTCATTATAATTCAACCTCATCAAATCTCAATACACTGCATTTTCAGCTGATTATCCACATGGCCCTGCAAATGAATAACCTTAGAGAATTCAGGACGACCAAAATTCTCTTTGCATTTGCATATGTAACAAAATCTGCTATGCAAAATCATACATTCTGAGTTGAAAGCTGTACCGCCCACATTTGGTCAAAAGCTGCAGACTAGCTAAACACTTCATGCTCTTCCTGCTGCAAGGACTTCCTAAATTACCTGCACAATTTCAACCTGATTCAAAGTGGTGTACTCCTGATTCTTATTACCACCTCAGCAACAGTAACAACAGATAAGTTTATCACCTACAGACATCATCACCACAGGTCTAAACACCTGTACATGGTTAACAGTAGAAAGGTATGAATCTACCATTGTGCCATCCTAATAGTGCCATCTAACAGGGTACTGATGGTTGCTGTTGTGCTCCGTATAGTATGTTAACCCACCCCAATCTGATTAACGGAGATATATATTTTCATATTCCACTAAGCATATACAAATATGGAAAATTAAATATTAGACCAATTTTATTATAGATGGCATTGTGGCACAGTGGATAGCATAGTTGCCTCACAGCAAAAAGGGCCTTTACTTAATCCTTTGCTGGTGTGTCCGGGGTTCTTTCTGTGTGAGGCTTGCAGGTTCTCCCCGTGTTCTGTGTGGGTTTGCTCTGGTTTCCTCCCACAGTCCAAAGGCATATGAACTGGAGATGCTAAATTGCCCCTATGTAGGACTGTATGAGTGAACATCTGCCCTGCCATGGACTGGTGGCCTGCCCAGGGTAAAAACTAACTGAACACAATTCAGCAAACGAGAGGGGCTGTGAAATGCTTTGTAAACTGGCAGGCAGAGATCTGTATATAATGTAATGTATAAAGTAATGCATGATCGGCTAAATATTTTGTGGGGGGGATTCATTTTGTGGCACACAGGTAGGCATCAGGACTTGGACAATTATTGGCTGCCTGTAGAAGTCAGGCAAGCAACGAATGAGCTGCGAGCCTGCTGCAGAGAAGCATCACACAAAGCAAAACACAGGAAGCTTTAGAACAACCAGTTATTAACGTGTGCTTGCAATTATTTATTTATTATGCCTTGTTTGACTTGTGTTGCCATCACAGCTGTTTTGATTTTTCAGCTGACTTGTAGAAACATGGTGGAATTATAGCAAATAATAAAATACACTGATAAAGATGATAAATATATGTTAGTAGCGGAGCCAAGCTGCAGTGCTGGCTTTTATGCTTGACCGTGGTGCTGCTGCTTATCTGTTGACATCTGCAGAACTCCCTGTTCACATGGTTTTGTTTAGCTTAAAAACACGTAACATTTATTTAGTCTGTTTTGGAAGACTGAAATGTCTTTTTAATATTTGCAGCTGGGTTCATGGAGGCATGTTAAGCCTGGAGGCTGCACTGCCACTTCAGTGGGTTTGATGTGTGGGCAAAAATGGTGCTAGACTTTGCAGGCACTGGTGGACGTGATTAGTGGTGAGTGCATGCATTACTAGCCAAGCTAATACTGTGATGGAAAGAAGCATATATTAATGTACATACAATGTTTGGGGCTTCTTTCATTTCATTTAACCTTGATTTCAGAACCGTTATATAAACTGCGATAGAACACGCGAGTAACATCACAAAAGTGAAGGTCTGCACTACAGAAACTCATCTCATCTTCTGCTGTTTAAATACTACCTGCTTTCAGTAATATAAGACTTGGTGTTTGCCTGATGTAAATACAGTTAAGTCAGTTATTACTTATACCTCCTATGATCCTACACTCATCAACTAGATCAGCTACACCACTATAGGTGTACAGATACAGAGTGTAGCCCAATCTGTCACCCAGCCATTACTCTCACTGTATCTAATAGATGCTGCTTCTCCTGTCTGTCCTGTTTCTCTCTCTTTATCTGGGATCGACCTGAGGAGGTTGGGTTCCGCCCTTGAGCCTGGGTTCTCTCGAGGTTTCCTTCTTACCCAAGGGAGTTTTTCTTCGCCACAGTTTTCTCTGGCTTGCTCACGGGGGACCCGGTTTCCCTTTTCATACGTCTGTACATTAACTCTGTGTTTTTCTTTTCTTTTATACAAACAGAATTTTTGTAAATCTGCTTTGAGACAACGTTACTTGTAAAAAGAACTATACAAATAAATATTGATTGATTTATTGATTGATTCATTTTTTGATTCATTGTTCATTTTTAATAATCAGCATAAGTATTCAGTTGTCCACACAAATTAGTCTGAGGCAGCAAAATATAATTGCTCCATTTAAGGTGGAATGAGAATTTAAAGAAGAAGCTGGTGAATACAATGCTGGCTTTAGCTGTGTAGTTTTAATGTTGGTAGTATTTGTTTGATAAGGAGACTGAAGCAATCAAGTATCCTACCTAGAGCTTTGTGTATAGAGTCTAAATAGGAAATTTCCACCTTTATTCACATCGAAGCCAAAGTATGTCCATACAGCCTTCTGCTGACAACTTAAACAGGTAGCAATGGCTGTGAACCGCTAGTGCTTCGCTACAGAAACTTATGTATGTCAATAAAACGCAAAACGAAGGAAAGTGCAACTGATACTGTGACAAACAAGTATTGTACTGTTTCAAAATGTTCCGTATCAATATGTATTAATACATCAATACCTCTGACAAAACTACAATAGTGACGCTAAAAAGGTGTTGTAGTATGTTAATGTGTGCTGTGCAGGTTCAAGCCTATCCGTATGCACAGTGGGTGTCAAGCCTCCACACCGTTCCTCCTACCGGGGATCAATACTGAGAGCTGGACCCTCCCCATCACACACATCTTATTTAGCTAGACTTCATATAGCCAGACTCTTACTCTCCCTTTCATAGTGTCTTTTTTGAGCCTTTATTTTGGTGTACTTTCTGGTTTTGGGAATTTTCTCGTTCTTTCAACATGGATTTTTGCCATTTTCCTTATTTGTTGTTGCCTACTCCAAACACTGACTTTCTTGTCCATCTGTCTCCTGGTTGTTTCTATTAAAACTCTACACTTGCATCTCAATCTGGTGTCCATAGTTGAAGTAGTCATTTATACCTTATTATCCATTTTCCTCTGCCGAATGTTAATTTTGATTTGAACAGTGTCCAGTGTTAAACACGTCAGTGTCATGTAAGTTCTCATATGGTAAAATAATTACTCAGTGCTTGAGCAGTAATAGCGCTAACATTAATGCTCACTACGGCAAAGCATGAACACCATCAGAAGCTCAAGATTGTCAGGGACTTCTTGTAGGTCCTTACCTTAAATTCTTTCTCGATATTGGCCAGCACAGCCAACTCATTGCTTAGCTCCAGTGCAGTCAGTACAGGATCTTCACTGGACAGTGACAGGTAAGCTGGACTAGCAAGTCCTTTATAGGCATTGATGCGGGAACGAGAGTGGCTAAAGGAGTCGTGCCTCTGGTGGTAGACACAGGTGTTGCATTTGCAGAAGTAGTCATGGGGTCGCTCAATGCGAGCTCCCCTCCGTAACAGGATGTGTACGATCTCATACTCATGGCAGTGAGAGGCCAGGATAATGGGTGTAATGTCATGAGAAAAACGTGTGCCATCCTCATCGTAGGCAAAGAAGTCATCGGCTGTTTCAGTTTGGAGGGGGCTGTTGGTTAGTTTGGATGCATCAGCAAAAGCCTGGTGCGCCAATATGGCCTCCACTATTCGGATGTAGCCTTTGCTAATTGCCAGAAGTAGAGCATCCCCTATCCGGGCCAGGTTCTCCTTCCTCAGCAACAGCTCTGTGACCTCCAAGTGCTCATTGGCGACTGCCAATTGCAAGGCATTCTGACCCATGTAGTCCACACAGTTGACATTAAGTTCAGGTAGCTCCTCCAGCATCCTACGGACAACGGGGATGTTCCCATACTCGGCTGCCTCAAGAAAATGCTCTTCGGTAAAGGACAGGCTGTTGCAACGAGCGCTGAACATGTAGGCTGGCCCTCGCATTGCCAGGCGGCGGCTCTTAGCCAATGCCTGCCTGTGGATGACCCGTCTGTCAACATTGCTCCTCCTATCAGGAAAGAGAAACAGAAAAGCCAGAGGATCAATTCCAACAAAGGTCACAGTCCAAATAAGTCCCATTCTTTAAGTCAGGGCAGTTGTCACCGTGTCACTGTGACAGAGCAAATTAACGACTGCAATAATTGTCTGGGCTGTTAAAGGTTAATTGCCTTCAAGATGTCTCAATTGATGTGTGATAACTTTGGGCAGACAGTACTGACAAAATGCAGTGGTTAATTAAATTTAAATAATTCCCAGTATTGGTCTTATTTGATAAGCTATAAATGCAAAAATCATGTAAGTGCAAATGAATGGATAGTATGCATGTTTGATCAAGCCATGTATGATCAAGCAAAACACTTAGAACCAGTATTAGTCAGTATTATTATTTAGTCTATCCTCCCCTTTCTTATCTTTTCAGGAGACTTGCTTCCATTGTTTCAATAAAATAAACAAATAAGGACTGACACCTGCAAATTTCCTCCATACAAATGGTTGTATTTTCTGCTTCTCGCAATCCAAGAAACCCAAACACAGTTCATGCTGTTGACGTTTGGACTTGGGTGGCCAGTCCGTTGTTCTAAACACACTAAAAAGTGCCATTTATCTGAAGGTGACAGTTTTGGTGGTCTACCAAGTATGACTGTCTATTCTCATTTTGTCCAGATCTAAGACCAACCGTATTTGGAAATCTCTGTATTCTCACTTATTTTAGGCAAAAAATTCAAAAATGAGTGATTGGATTTGGGTCTGAAGGATGTAGTTGAATTTGCAGGTATATGGAAGCGTACAGTCATACAGGTCTACTGGCAGTGAATAAAATCCCACAGGATTCTCAGGAATTCTCCTCAGAATTGGGCCAGGGAAAGCATCCACCACATTGTGATTGTGGAGGTATTACATGCTGTTAGTCATGTCTTAGTCACAGGTGACTCTTTTTTTTCTGGTGAGCTTATTTAAGGAGCTAAATACACTGTACATTTGCAGATATGAGTTCCCATACATATGCAGGTCTGAGTACATTTGTATAACTGTGGAAATAAGCATTATGCTCCACTGTATACGCTACAATGTTAGTGTAATACAGCAATAGAGTTTACATTTAAAGCACAAGGTAAGTTAACAGTGAACCAGCTGCAGCTTCAGGGAAAAGGCTGTTAGCATGTCTGGTTGTGCTGGCTTTGATCCCCCTGAATCCTTTTACGAGAGGGGAGGGTATGACGAGGTAATATCCAGGATAATGAGGGGTCAGCTGTAATTTTGTCAGCATGCTTCATCACCCTGTTGCTGTAAATGTCCTGAAGCGTTGGCAGACCAGATGATGTGAGTGGAGTGGCAGACATTTCCGCTCCTCGCTCAGAGCGCTCTGTAATCATTCCCCTTCAGCTTTACTCTGGGTTTTCTAGTTCCTGCTCTGCGCTTGTTCGGACAAATCTCACAAGCTTTGTAGCAGACTACTAGCCTCCTTCGGTGAAAGGAACCCTGGTTCTTGAACTGGTTCTGTTTAGGCTTCTTTTTTTCCCTTTTTTACAAAGGGAACCAGTTTTTCAGGGATTTAAAAAAAAAAATAAAAATTTAATTGGAACCCAGGAATGTCAAGGATACATCCTACAGGGATGTATACACCCAGGATACATCAGCATTAACAGAGGGCATTGCAGAATGGTAGCAAACAGTACAAACAAGATGGCAAAGTACATAGATTACTTGTACACATGTGTGCTGATATTACAGACGTAGAAGAGTTTCTTCAGCAGACCACTGGGTGTCGCCATTGTTGCATTCTCTTTCCCTAATACCTGACGTATTCGAGGTTTGTGCTAAAGAACCTACTACTGTTTGGTTCCAACAGCGAATGAACTTATATTTTGGTGGAAATGTGCCGAATGATTCAAAATTGGGTGGGCGAACCAAAATGGAACCTGTCCCACTTAGTTAAAAAAGGCCTATACATCCAATGATCCACTGTTTCTATGGTGTGCTGGACTTTGGTTGGCTCTTGGGGTGGGACAACAAAACCACCAAAGGGTTTCTTTAGCTGTCTCAGAGAGAACCATCTCTGCACTGCTTTCTTAGCGATGGAGAGTGGGTTCCTCTCCTGGATGTGGTGGTGCCCAGGAACTTCATTGATGCATTGGGTGAAGTCTGCTATTATCTCTACATTCTTTTGCATATTTAGCAGCGGGTGGTTACTGCTGGACAAGTAGACCAGTCACTCAACATCTTTGCTATAGGCAGACTCAGCACCACTGGTTATTAGGTGCACCTAAGTGGAGTCATCTCCAAAGTTTACAATGTCTACACTGGGGATTTGAGTTTGTAAATTGGGTTTAAGTTTTTGCCTGTATGTTGGGATGCACTAGACTGTGTTTGGAATGGCTGAGAGCTGAACGTGTGATGGCACTATAAGATTGGTGATGTAGTAAAGGTCCAATTGGTTTCTTTCTCTTGTTGCATAAGTGACATCTTGTCTGTATTTGGGTGTTTATATTTATGCTAGATTTGCACTGTTAAAGTTTCCCATCATAAAAAGTAGTGACTCCAGACAAGAAGTGACTCCAGAAACTCTCAGAGAGTAGGACTGTTTGCAGGTGATGAAAAGTGACTCCAGAGGAGGACTGCATGAGTTAAGCAGTACTATGATTTTTTTACACCAGCATTCAATATCATTGCTTCCCCCTCCTCATCCTGTCTGCTGTGGATGCCAGGGAGGAGTATTGCAATGCCTAGGGTGAGGACAAACAGCTATGTCTCTGTAAAGAAGAGGGCAGATGTGGTCATCCTTGTTGGATTTGTTGAGTAGAAGTAGCAGAAACTGTTCCTCCGCTATGTTGCCTCTAGGGCTGTGACGACAGCTGCAATACTGCGGCTATGTGATGACTGCCGCAGTGTGGAGGTGAAAGTACATTCACCATTATTCACGCTTGGCATCCGTTTACTACTTTACTAACAGCTCTCTGTTAGTGAGCTGATGAAGACAGGACCATAACGTTACCGAGAACTGTTTATCTAAAAGACAAACTGTGAGATCATATACCATGGTGCCAGGATCTTGCTGCTCCAGACCAAGTTTAAAAGTGTTCTTGTTATGCTGACGACTGAAAGATGTCCCAGTCCCAAGAGCATCAACACCAACCAACTTCTTTAACTGTAATCTGTAGTATCTGTTGTAGCATCATGTTGTATGTCTGGATAATCAGTCATTACGCCTGTTGGTGTGGTGGATGGTTGGGGTGGGGTTGGGTCGGGTCACTGATGGTAAACCAGCATACCATGTGGTCAACTGCTTTGTCACCACGGTGACAAACAATCAATATTGTCGCAGCCCTAGTTGCCTCCCTCACTTCTTGCCAGGTTGAGCAGAGAGCGCACACCTGTTGTGGGGACTTAGAAAAACTCTCAACGTTTTTCAGACTCCAGAATATTTTCAGCTGAAACATTATCAGGGTCAGCAACTGTTCCCTGTTCGTACTGAGTACAATATACCATAGAAAACATTGCAGGACCATCGTGGCGACTTTCCAAAAAGGCATGGTTGGGCTAGTAGGAGGGAGACATGGCATTACTTTTTCTACCCACTGGTGCACAATACCATAGCCAAACTTCAGAAGGCATTTGTAAGGATATGGTTTACAGGCAAGACGGACATTTGTCTCTTATACAACATGACGAATTGTACTGCATGACCTGGGACATTAATAATACCAAGATAGAAAGGTCGATTCAGGCTTTAAAAGCAGGAGTACCTGATGCGTTCACGGCAACAGCACTTATGGAGAAAAATGTATCTTGAAATTGGTGCATTTGCAGTAGTTTACTAATACAGACTGTTCTCCTCAACTGCTTCGGCTAAGTATAACGTATGTCTAAGTGAGATAAGGATCTTTTCTCAGAATTAGTTTCTTCTTAGTTGATGGCATGCACACAGAACAGACAGTGAAGGACAATGACTCAGAGTCCACAGATTTTAGAGGCTGTTGGCGAAGAAGGGAAATGCTGCTACTGTTTGAGTCACTGATAATAACCTGCCCTGTGTCCAATTATCTATGAGCATTTTGGATCCAACTGTTGCCACAAAAGCTTGTCCTTCAATCCCTCTGTCATCTGTGCTGTATATCTTTTCGGCAGCATTCCGAGTGGGTGTTTGATTTGATAAAGCTTTCATAAGCAGCATGTATGCACGGAAAGCATGCACGCCCATCGTACACTGACACTATTACTGTTTCCTGAATGCTTTTATTCCTCATAGTCATAGAGCACCCATTCAATTAAAATCTGACACATGACTGGAGGAAATTTTAAAGCAGCCATAAAAACATAACCAGTCTATAAACCACAAAAATACTCATACAGGTTATTTGCACCATGTACAAGACTGTGTGGTTTATGAATTGGAAACTGCATCTCTGAACCGTTAAAGAATGAAAAATGAGTTAGATAAAAAAAAAAGGAAAAAAAAAGTGTACATGCTCAAAAGTGATATAACAATCACACTGGAATGACCTTATTCAGTTTGACAGAATGAGGCAGCACTATTGCCTCTGTTAGGAAGGCAGCTGTGAAGCTGTGACTGATAGGACCTCCTACACAAATGCTGTCAGTGTTAATGAAAAACACTCCTGACAACACAAACCACAGTTAAGTGACATTAAAGGCTGTTTACATTTATACGCAACATTAACATCTGCTTCATGTTTGGATCATAACCTCCATCTGAATGCCATTTACATTTCTCACTGAAATACACTATACTGCCAAAAGTATTCGTACATCCCAATCAATTCCAGTGTTCCAATCACTTCCATGGCTGCAGGTGTATAAAACTACTAAACACACTACTAAATATTCCACAATTATTACAGTGGTGTTATAACAACGTGGAAGAGATTGGGAACGTCAGCAACCCAATCATGAGACGGTAGGCCACGTAAAATGACAGAGCGGGGTCAGCAGATGCAGAGTCACATAGTGTGCAGAAGTCTGCAACTTTCTGCAGTCAGTCACTACAGACCTCAGAACTCCATTAACTCAAGAACAGTGCGTAGAGAGCTTCATGGAATCGGTTTCTATGGCCGAGCAACTGCATCCAAGCCTTACATCACCAAGCGCTATGCAAATGCAGTGGTGTAAAGCACCGCCACTGGACTAGAGCAGTGGAGACGTGTTCTCTGGAGTGAAGAATCATACTTCTCCGTCTGGCAGTCCAATGGACGAGCAATCTAGCAGGTTGCCAGGAGAACGTTACCTGTCTGACTAACTGTGCCAAATGTAAAGTTTGGTGAAGGGGGGATAATAGTGTGGGTTTGTTTTTCAGGAGTTGGCCCCTTAGTTCCCGTGAAAGGAATTCTTAAGGCTTCAGCATAGAAAGAGATTTTGGACAATTTCATGGCCCCAACAGTTTGGGGATGGCCCCTGCTTGACTGCGCACCAGTACACAAAGCAAGATCCATAAAGACAAGGATGAGCGAGCTTGGTGTGGAAGAACTTGACTGGCCTGCACAGAGTCCTGACCTCAACCCGACAGAACACCTTTGGGAAGAATTAGAGTTCAGTGCCTGACCTCACAAATGCACTTTTACCCGAAGCGTTGAAGCTGTTATAGCTGCAAAGGGTGGGCTGACATCATATTAAACTCTATGGATTAAGAACAGGTTGTCCCTCAATTTCATATGTGTGTGAAGGCAAAGAGCAAATACTTTTGGCAATATAGTGTACCTCCTTGGTGTGAGCACATATTCCCATTTTATTTTGCTAGCTTTTGCTAAAGTCAACACTGGGCATGCCCAAGTCAACACACATACTTTAAGAAAGACAGTACAGGCGGACAGGGTAAAAATATTAACTACTTGAGATCACTATGAAATTTCCCCACCTAAATACTTCCATTAAGACAACTATTTTTAAGTATTACAAGTTGAGATTTTTAAGATTATTAAAAGGTCCCACACAGCGTAAAACCAAGAAGTGTCAGAACATGCCACTTGACACATCTGAACGAATCACAATGTCCGAATCTGACGCACAGTTACGATGACAGCCCTTAACTCCACGTCAGCATTGTCAAAAACTTCAATAGTGTTGTGAAAGACTGACATGGAGTGACTCAGAACGGCAGCAGGTCATCTTCAGTGACAAGACTGAAGATTTTGTCTTGGAGGAGATCACCATGGTCAGCACGTTTCACATCCAGAAGGCCTGGTGTCACTCCACCCCCACGGCACAATCTGCAAGTGTGATATATTCAAGCTGCATGGGATGAATCATCACAGGACACCATTAGGAACTGCTACAACTCCATGCTGAGACGTCTGGCATGTTTGTGTTAGCAACACAAACATGGCAGCCCGACGCCATACTATGCGATACTACTTCAATATGTGTAGCTCATTAAATATTACCCATATCAGTCTACATTTATCATCATTTATTGTTCCTGGTAACCTTTATCATCCTTCCCAATAACACTGCAATCCCACACTTCTGGGTGCAACTATTCATTTGATGATGAGTGTACTACACTAGACACAATAGACCTCTGAAGTCGTACATCATTCCGTAGTCATTGTTGTGCCTATACAACAAAGTGAAGGTCTAAAAAAATTCTCAATGGGAGAGATTAATAGGCCATTTGAAAATCAATGGCATCAATGTCTTCTTTAACCTACAGTATAAACAGCTCACTGCGTTTTGCACAGATGGTTAGGCTGTGTTCAAAATGCAGGCACATTGGATTTCTTACTCAGATCAGATCTTTTGAGATGACACTGTTTGATGTCCATGCTGTTTTTTTCAGGTGATCCGTTTGTATCTGTGTTTAGACATCACCAAACCAGCTGCATAGGCTGATGTCATAATGATGTAGGCAGCAGGAGAGATGGAGATGCGTCATCTTGCCTTCCAAACTCTGTACAGCTTTGCCCTCCTCTCTCTGTCAGGTCACAGTTCAGAACTCTCTTGAGCTCTTTTTGAATCCCAGCACTTCCATCCCTCTGGATTTCACATGGTCGATGTTTGCCGCATTGCCAGTGGTGCAAAATATTATTTCACCAGAGTGAGCAGGGTGTCCATACTGAGGTATATGTGCAGATCCTTTTGGAAATGCATTTCAGACCACTTTCAAATCTGGTTTGGATCCATTTTTAAATAAAACTGGGCACAGATTATTGTAAAACTAAACCAGCACAATATAGAACGTAAATTTCACGCTTTAACAATTCAGAAGAAATCATCCAGTCCACAAAGCGAAGACACAGGGTAAGAATCACATTAGCATTTAATATATATTAATATGATTGGCCATGATGAATGACTGTAGTAAGCAGGGTGAGCAATATATTAAATTTTGTCTGATTAGAGTGAGTAGGTCAGTAGGTATGTTCAGTTTGGTCTGATTACAGTGAGTAGGTCAGTAGGTATGTTCAGTTTGGTCTGATTACAGTGAGTAGGTCAGTAGGTATGTTCAGTTTGGTCTGCTTACAGCGAGTAGATCAGTAGGTATGTTCAGTTAAGTCTAACTGCAGTGATTATGTCAGCAGGTATATTCAGTTAAGTCTGACTGGCATGTTCAGTTTCGTCTGATCAGGCTCTGAGGTTTGAATGACTGCTGTAAGCAGGGTGAGCCATATATTAAATTTTGTCTGATTAGAGTGAGTAGATCAGTAGGTATGTTCAGTTTGGTCTGATTACAGTGGGGAAGTCAGTAGGTATGTTCAGTTTGGTCTGATTACAGTGGGGAAGTCAGTAGGTATGTTCAGTTTGGTCTGATTACAGCGAGTAGGTCAGTAGGTATGTTCAGTTTGGTCTGATTACAGTGGGGAAGTCAGTAGGTATGTTCAGTTTGGTCTGATTACAGTGGGGAAGTCAGTAGGTATGTTCAGTTTGGTCTGATTACAGCGAGTAGGTCAGTAGGTATGTTCAGTTTGGTCTGATTACAGCGAGTAGGTCAGTAGGTATGTTCAGTTTGGTCTGATTACAGCGAGTAGGTCAGTAGGTATGTTCAGTTTGGTCTGATTACAGCGAGTAGGTCAGTAGGTATGTTCAGTTTGGTCTGATTACAGCGAGTAGGTCAGTAGGTATGTTCAGTTTGGTCTGATTACAGTGAGTAGGTCAGTAGGTATGTTCAGTTTGGTCTGATTACAGCGAGTAGGTCAGTAGGTATGTTCAGTTTGGTCTGATTACAGTGAGTAGGTCAGTAGGTATGTTCAGTTTGGTCTGATTACAGCGAGTAGGTCAGTAGGTATGTTCAGTTTGGTCTGCTTACAGCGAGAAGTTCAGCAGGTATATTAAGTTAAGTCTGACTGGTATGTTCAGTTTGGTCTGATTAGGTTCTGAGGTTTTAGAGCAGGCCTTCAACATAGTAAATTAATGTTTTGTATATTTACTATTGCTACAATTATTCCAATAATCTGTAGAACATGCTTCAAGCAATCTCCTGCTGCTAGGCACTTAAATAAAGTTGGACAGAAGTCCACTGTTAAACTTCAGCTTCACCACCTTCTCTAATTGTAAGCTCCCACTGCCAAAGCAGCATACCACATACCACAAAGCATACCTCTTTGTGTAATGCATTTTGGAGAAGTTGCCTGTCAACTCATGTTAACTGACTGTTCAACAGTGTTTGGAATTTTTATCTTGTAATCCAGAAACACTCGAAGATTAAAATAATAATATGTCAAAACCTATGGGGTTTGAAACATGTTTGTTTACCACAACCATAACAGCAGCCAATCATTTTTCCCTCCACAGAGAAATCAGCTTAGGACCCAGAGTTCCTAACATGATCTCAGTGCTGACCTTGAAGGTCTACAGCCTGAAACTTTGAAACAAGTATCAGACCTGGAGTCTCACTGAACAGAAAATGACACGGGGTGATGAATGGAGTAAGGTAACAGCCAGCACATCTCACTGAGCATCAAGCAATGGCTATATAATGACAGTTGGCACATACTGGGCACGCCTGGCTGAAGTGAGCGGCTAATTGGAAGAAAGGCTGTTAGAAAACAGAGCCTGGGCAGCTCTGTCAGCTCGGAGACGAGGAAATGAGAGAAGAGACAACAACAAAAAAAAACAATATACTTCTATTCCATCATGTTGTCTCTGGAGATTACAGTTCACAAACCCTAACATAGTCGGGGGCAGGGTGTTGAGCACATGCTATCCTTTCAGATGACGAGCACTGTGGTGTATTCAACACTTTATTTCCCTCTTATGGTCCTTAAAAACCCCATATACGTCTGCAATCTTAGCATAACGCATCCAGGCAGTGCATGGAGGCGCGTCATAAAAATCCACCATATCCTTGGAGAAAAAGAAAAGATCACAGATGGACTATTCAGAAAACACACACACACACACGCACACGCCTTCTAAAGATGCCATGTTTCAAGGCTATTGATTCCCTTGCGGCCAGCTAACAAAGCAATAAGGTTTAGGTCCACGTCTACAAATTGGTTTTCATTTCTGTGGCAATAAATGTCAGTTTTATGCCTCGTGTTGCCACTGCTACGGAGATGTGTGACTTTCCACACCCTAAAATTGGGCAATTCATGTTGAATATCTGTTCTGCCACATCTTATATAAAATGAGTAAATATGACAATCTGCTAAAGATATTACAATTTTGGATTTTTGACTTGTGTTCATAATTCCTGGTGCATTTATTACGTATTTTAAAAACAGACTTGGTGTATGTAACACACTGATTACCAGTTTCCCAGGCCCAGAGTATACCTAAGCAGAGATTAAACAGAATAACCGAACTGAGAACACACTGCAGTTTAGTACAATATATGTCCCCAACTAGGGCTCCATTATATATCGTTTCGGCATCATCAGTGTAATGTACATAGGCGCAATGTATGCGCAACACTCACATCGCAGGATTTGCAATGTTAAGTAAGACAAAAAATTAAATGTGAAATGCTACAACTGTTTTTGCTGCTTGATATAAAAGCCTGCACAGAGTTTAAGTCTTCTCAGGTACACAGAGAAGAGTAGTCACAGAGCTCATCTGATTTTGTGTTTGTGTGTGCAGTGAAACCGATTATAGAAAACATTACAGTTCCAGAAAACATTGTTCACAAAAAGAATGTTAAAAAGTAACTTCTTAGCTTTTTATTATTACATTTAGATATTTATCCTTTAGATTTTTAAAGTTTTGATTTTATACATTAAGTTTTAATATTGATATTTTATTAGCTTTAAATTTATATATTAATATTTTTGTGTATAGTTATATATATATATATAAACATTTTTTATTTTATATATTTATATTTTTGTAATATAATTTTTAATTAAGTTTTAATTAATAAGTTTTAATTTTATATTTATTTTTAAATTTATATTATTTATTTTTTTATATTATTTTATAGTTACCATTTTACACAGAATAATGTTTTGTAAATATTGATGTTCAAGTCATCCAGTGAAAATCCCAGAATCTGTTTTCATATCCCAATATATTAGTGTCAGTTATTACAATATATTATTGCAGTCAGTTTTTTACATTATTAAACAGCTCTATCGTTTAAAATAGCGTATTAAATAAAGACACCTTATTTTTAAGAAAGCAAGTTAAATTCAGTCCTGCTAGAGAACAACTGAACAGAACATCAATAATTACGGATGGTAATTCACACAAGACAGCCTCGTCAATAAGCGGCAACACCTCCTTTAGTAATGACCATTCTTCATCAGCGTAAATCACTACAATGAGTACACAAATAGCTAGAAGTAACAAATACAGTCCGGCCTATGAGTATTCGAGCAGTGCCTCTGAACCCCACCACAATGGAGTATAATGTGAATGATTGATGTGTAGACTTTTTTTCCCCATTTTGGAATTACAGCCATTTTCAATTTTATTAAAAATTTATTTAGTTATTTATTTTTACACAGTCCCTTTTTTCACAGGTGTAAACACAATGTGACAAACTACCTTAATTAAAAACCGAACCCCAGACATCATCAAATACCAAGTTTCCACCTTTGAGACAATTCCCAGGTCTTTAATGTAGCCGCCTTTAGTTGCTGCTTGTTTGGCAATCCTTCAGTCTTCACCTTTATATTCAGCAAGTGAAAAGCACAGGGTTGAGGACAGCTGACTGACTTCACCATTTAGGAACATTCCATTTCTTTTTCTCCTGGGTCACTTTCCCAGTGTGTCTGAGTTGTTGTCTAGCATTTGACTGAATCTGAGCAGAGCGCCACAGCTCTATACACTTCAGAATTAATCTAGCTACTTACACCAGCAGCCACATCATCAGTAAACACCAGTGAGCCTGTTCCACTGGCAGCCATACATGCCCAAGGCATAGCACTGCCACCGCCATGTTTCACAGATGATATGGGTGGCATGCTTCAGAACCCGTCTCCACACTCTTTGAATAATTCTGGTAGAACTGAATCTGGGTTTCACCTGTCCAGTAATTCTTGTTCCAGAAGTCATGTCCTTGACTTGACTAGATGTCTTTTATTCACCACCGGAAGAATTCTGCGATCGTCCACTTTGATATTCCTCTGTGCTCTTCAAGGGCTTTTGGTGTTGCAGAGATTATCTGTGCTTCTTTTCAGGAAGACCAGATACCAAAATCTTTATTTGGCCACTCGGCCACTACACTATATTGCCAAAAGTATTCGCTCATCTGCTTTCACACCTTCACACCTAAATGCAGTCAGACAAGTAACCGTTCTCCTGGCAAAGGCCAATCCCAGACTTGTCCATCGGATTGCCAGACGGAGTAGCCTGATCCGTCACTCCAGAGAACACGAGTCCACTGCTCTAGAGTCCAGTGCTGGCGTGCATTACACCACTGCATTTGGAGCTTTGCATGGTGTTCAGTGATTTAAGGCTTGGATGCAGCTGCTCAGGCAAGAAAACCCATTCCAAGTTAGCGACCTCTGCACACTATGCACCTCAGCATCCGCTGACCCCGCTCTGTCATTGTAAGTGGTCTATTACTTTTGGCGGAGTTGTTGTCATTTCCAGTCTCTTTGCTATAATAACACTGACAGTTGACTATGGAATATTTAGTAGGGAGGAGATTTCATGACTGGACTTGTACACGTGGTATCCTATCACTCCTGAGAGCGACCCATCCTTACACCAATGTCTGTAGAAGCAGTGTGGCCATGGAAATGATTGGAACACCTGAATTCAATGATTTGGATGGGTGTGGGAATACTTTTGGCAATATAGTGTATGAATATCGACACTTGATATGCATATGCAACACCTGAAATCAACTCCAGACCTTTTGTCTCTATTGTAATGAAATAATGAGGGAACAGACCATGCCTGCTAATGAAGCTGTTGATCAGACAATTGTCCGTTTGCTTTTGAGTCCATGAAAAAGGACAGACTGTGTAAAACGGTGGCTGTACTTCTTAAAAACCGTTAATGCAATAATTACATAAGGTTATGATAATATAATAATTGCATCTGAAAGTCTACACATCTACATGTCAAATTCTCTGTGGTGGTGGACAGAGGCAAAATGACAAAAACTGTGTCCACAGTATGTCCACATACTTATGGACCTGGTAAGTGCAGTATGGCACTCTCTTTGGACTCTCCATGTCCTATATTTTTGGATAGCATTGTTCTAGAACCAGTCCTGTGTTTATTCTCAGTTGAATTTAGCTGGATTATGATCATTGTTTGAAACCAGGACCAGGAGGTGAGGTGAGGGGCTAGGCTTTCCACTACATCCACGGTGTGTGGACAGAACGACAGTGAAGTCAGTATCCTATTCACATAATTTCCATTCCACCTTTAACGCTACACCGGTTACTTTCTGGTGCCTTGGGCGCTAGAATGTAACTGCTGCACCATTTAAGGTGGAACGGCAAAATTCGAGCAAAGAAGCTGACGACCAAAAAACCTGGCTTCAGCTTCGTGTGGACAGACGTGCATATCAAATACAAGGCTCAGTTTAATGATGCCATTAACTACATGGTAAAACAGCCCCTGACTAAAGCGACTGAGGGAATAAATTAAACTCACCTCAGGTAATACCCCGGGTAAACTGAGTTTCCCTCCTCACATTCGGCGTTCATTCGTCCACAGTCTTCATCCACGCTGCTAGTTGGGACAGAAGTTTCCGAGGGAAAGTGGTCAGTGAAGACCGGTCTCCTCATGACTCGGAAATCACCTTCAGAAACAGCTCATCAGAAACAGCGGCGGTTATTGCTCCCCCCGCCCGTATTCAGGCAAATCCCACCCCCTGCGCGAGGACCGGCAGGTTTATTCCCGCTCCCGTGATAGGATTGGCCGAGAGTACTTGTTGACAGGCTGTCCACCAATCGCGTGCTCGAAATGCTGGCCAATCATAGAGCAGGAGGCGGGTTTAGTCGGAAACCGGGTGGGAATATTAAACTCAAGCCCTGCCTATTTGGAAGCGCACGTGTGAGTAATTTTCATTCTTGTTTACCTGTATATATGATAATTCGCAGCACATTAGAGCAGTTCCATTGTTTAATGATCATATTTACTCTGGTTAGCTCTGCTTACTGGGACTGGACAGACTGACTGATGTGAACTCATCACTAATTGTTTTGATGAGAAAGGATCGGGAATCAATCATGTGTGAAAGCTTTCGACAGGGAAGGATCACAGGGGAATTCCACCGGCTTTTCAGGAATTCTGAAACATCAAAGTATTTCGATGGAGATGCTCTGTTCTGAGAAACTTAGTCACCGTGTTGTTCACAGTGGTGGAACCGGATATCTGGAGTGTTCCATATACACTGCATGATGCTTAAGACGTTGTATGGTAATATAGAAATCAGGTTTTGGCCTAAACCATAGACTTAGGGGTACATGCATGGAGTTAAAAGGGAAATTTTTGCACTGAATATGACATAGAGAGAATCATTGGGGCACGCCAGCCCCACCGTGGTCTCTCCAGAGCAGGGGTTTCAGAACATACATTACCCTAGTGAACACAAACATATGCTTCTCCACAGGTTTCTCTCAGGGACACGTCTCAGTGGTTCCCCAACCCTGGTGAGTGGCCTAACTTCAGCTCTGTGGGCATTCTGTCCGCTGGCACGCCGAAGAAGCGGGACGAGAGAATTCTGTGTTCCCCTTTAGAGCACAGCAGGACTCCTCACAGCTCATCGCGTCAGGTCCACCCCGGTATGCCTGCTGAAGCAACATGCACAGCTCTGCTGCCAGCACGCCTGTCTGCTTTCCCTCTCGTCTTCATCTGTCGGATGGCCTCTGCATGGCTCTGGGGTTGTTTGAAGCCCTCATGGGGCTTCACCTGGGCTCCACCCCTGCATGCTGGCCCCTCCTGAACTAACAGAAGGAGGTCACCACTACAAACAGTCTCTGGTCCCACCCAGCCCCCCCCCCAAACATATACACTCAGCATTAAGAGAATAGCTACACCCAGAAGGAAGTGTCGGATAGCAGTGCAACTGGAAAGGAAGATAAAGGTTTTATATATGCGCATGACTTTAGATAGATCAATCATAACTTGCTTTCCATATTACAAGTAGGCCTGTAAAACTTATTGCATAATCATCTAATTAAAAATACATTTATTTAAGCTGACCGTATTCATTTACATTTGATTATGTCATATCACACTCATATTAGGTAATAACATTTGGGCATGTTGGCTCGCGGCAATTAAAGAGCCTTGGCTCTATGAGGTAACACTAACAGGTAACAGGTATACACATTTGTATGTGCGTGCATAATAGTATGCGTGCAGTATTCATTTGACAGTATTACCAGTGCTATTAAGTTAGCACCTAATCTGCCAATTAAGGTGGCTGATTAATTTGAAATTTGTAATTTTGTACATGCAAACAAGAAAAGACTAATCGCAGTTATTAATATGACGATTCATCATCATCTGAGGTTTTATGATTGTGACAGCTCAACAGTTACCAGCCTGTTCTTAGTATTGTATATAAAATGTATACAGTGTTTGGTAAATTGGTGTAATGCCATGACCCAACAGCTTTTTATCTCCTCAGTAAATTAATTAGTGTATTAAATTGGCTTCTGTGGAACTGAGTGGGCCTCAGTGGTATAGATCTTCTGCTGTGTTCTGAGTCACTTCTGGAGGTCGGTAGGAACGAAGAAGAACACTGGTTATGAATTAAACTGTGGTTTTGTGAGTTTGGAACAGCTGCCAGATTTACCCAACACTGACTTTGTGGTTCAGTGTTCGGAGGCATGTCAGCATGGTTTCTGGTATTATAGCTATTATACATTAATGGTATTTGGCAGATTCTCTTATCCAGTGACTTACGATCACATTAACACACTACACTTACTGACTTACTGTACACCGACACACTACTTACAGAACACTAACGCATTACACTTACTGAGTTACTGTACACCAACACACTACTTACAGTACACTAACACATTACACTTACTGAGTTACTGTACACCAACACACTACTTACAGTACACTAACACATTACACTTACTGAGTTACTGTACACCAACACACTACTTACAGTACACTAACACATTACACTTACTGAGTTACTGTACACCAACACACTACTTACAGTACACTAACACATTACACTTACTGAGTTACTGCACACCGACACACTACTTACAGTACACTAACACATTACACTTACTGAGTTACTGTACACCAACACACTACTTACAGTACACTAACACATTACACTTACTGAGTTACTGTACACCAACACACTACTTACAGTACAATAACGCATTACACTTACTGAGTTACTGTACACCAACACACTACGTACAGTACACTAACACATTACACTTACTGAGCTACTGTACACCAACACACTACTTACAGTACACTAACACATTACACTTACTGAGATACAGTACACTAACACATTACACTTACTGAGTTACTGTGCACCAACACACTACTTACAGTACACTAACACATTACAATCACTGAGTTACTGTACACCAACACACTACTTACAGTATACTAACGCATTACACTTACTGAGTTACTGTACACCAACACACTACTTACAGTACACTAACGCATCACACTTATTTACTGTACACCAACACACTACTTACAGTACACTAACGCATCACACTTACAGTTACTGTACACCAACACACTACTTACAGTACACTAACACATTACAATCACTGAGTTACTGTACACCAACACACCACTTACAGCACACTAACACATTACACTTACTGAGCTACTGTACACCAACACACCACTTACAGCACACTAACACATTACACTTACTGAGTTACTGTACACCAACACACTACTTACAGTACACTAACGCATCACAACTTACAGTTACTGTACACCAACACACTACTTACAGTACACTAACACATTACAATCACTGAGTTACTGTACACCAACACACCACTTACAGCACACTAACACATTACACTTACTGAGCTACTGTACACCAACACACCACTTACAGCACACTAACACATTACACTTACTGAGTTACTGTACACCAACACACTACTTACAGTACACTAACGCATTACACTTACTGAGTTACTGTACACCAACACACTACTTACAGTACACTAACACATTACACTTACTGAGCTACTGTACACCAACACACTACTTACAGTACACTAACACATTACACTTACTGAGATACAGTACACTAACACATTACACTTACTGAGTTACTGTACACCAACACACTACTTACAGCACACTAACACATTACAATCACTGAGTTACTGTACACCAACACCCTACTTACAGCACACTAACGCATTACAATCACTGAGTTACTGTACACCAACACACTACTTACAGTACACTAACACATTACACTTACTGAGTTACTGTACACCAACACACTACTTACAGCACACTAACGCATTACAATCACTGAGTTACTGTACACCAACACACTACTTACAGTACACTAACGCATTACACTTACAGTTACTGTACACCAACACACTACTTACAGTACACTAACACATTACACTTACTGAGTTACTGTACACCAACACACTACTTACAGTATACTAACGCATTACACTTACAGTTACTGTACACCAACACACTACTTACAGTACACTAACACATTACACTTACTGAGTTACTGTCCACCAGCGTGTGAAGTCTTGCCCTAGGACTCTTACTTGTATAATGTAGGGTGCTTGCCCATGTAGGGCATTAAACCCCAGTCTAAAGTGTAGGAGGTGGCTGTGTTACCCACTACACTATACCAACCATGCTATCATGCCTCTGGGTGCAAATGTTTGGTTTTACTGATCATGTTTCACCTCATATGACTGCATGATGTGTGGCCTAAGAGCTTGCACAGAACCAGCAGGCCCAGATCATCAAGCTATTATGTCCCTGGGCGCATGTGTCTACTAGGCAGCGGGTTACCAGCAGGTTACATGAGGGCTGTGTAGCGCCATGACGGCAGCATACTAACAGCCGTATTGGGAATGTCACTGCTATAAAAGGATATACATGAGTCATTTGATTATTGTTCCGACAAAGCTGCATGATCTGGAGTTACCTAAAATCAAGTTATCTTAATGGTTCTAGAAATAAACCTCTCGAATTAAATATTGTTTAGAAGGAGAGCCAGGAGGGTGTTGATCTGCACAAATGCTGGGCTGAAGCTGCAACAGCCCCTTTGCCCTGTTTGGGTGAGCTGAGCCTCTCGGGTATGCAACAATTTACTGTTGTAGCTGCATAAATTTACATAGACCATAATTACTACAATTGGACCAAATTAATTCATCACATGATCCAAATTTGTATTATATATTGATGGGCATGCCTCTGTGGAGCTCAGACATGGGGCACAACAAAAGGTAACGCCCTGTGGCCCCTGTAGTAATCAGGTATTATGTGGGTGGTGGATCATTCTCATCTCTTTAGTGACCCCGATGTGGTGTTGGTGTGTGTTGTGCTAGTATGAGTGATAGTGGAGTCCACTCAATGTACACTCAATCACACACTCCTACCTTGCTCATCCACCTCAGAGGTGTGGTCAAGAAATGGTGGCTCATCTGCTGCTGCACAGTTTGCTTTGGTCATCCTCTACTCATTCATCAGTGGTCACAAGACGCTGCCCAAAGACAGTTTTGGTTGGTGGACTAGATAAGTGGACTAGTCCAGCAGTGATACTGACGTGGTGGTGCTGTGTTAGGGGGTGTTGTGCTGGGGTGAGTAGATAAGACAGTAATGTTGCTGGAGTGTTTATACACCTCAGTGGGGGTCTGGAGCATTGAAGAACAGGGTAAAGGGGGATAACAGAGTATACAGAGAAACAGATGGACTACAGTTTTTAATTAAAGTGCTCCGATATGGTCAGTGGAGCTGATAAAATGGGCGATGAATGCAGATTCATAGAGGGGGCTTTAAGGTTGTAGCTTTTAAAGTTCATATTATATATATATGATTAAGGAAATTCAATTTTGGGTGCTTTCAGAATGCTTTGCGAAAGAGAAAACTACTGAGGCAGCTAAGTGGAGTGCAGGCCAGCGGATGAAGAATTATGATATAAATACCAAGCAGCCATTTCCTATGTAATCACTTTAATGTGAAGTAGGCCAGGAAGTAGGAAGTAGGCTAATAACGAATTAAAAGCAAATATTTCCATCAATGATATCTGTGTGTATTACAGTGCTATGGATACTGTAGGCAGAGTTTCATCATTAGCGTGATGTTACGGAGAGTGCTTTTCTGTTGGGGGTTATCCCCAATAGAGTAGAGTTCAGAGAGTGCCGGAGAGCTTGGTGATCAAGCAAAATATGTTCATGAAATCCTATATATCATTTTGTACTTGTTCTGTGTTCTAGTGCATACACTGACCCGCCCACTTCATTGATCACACAGTGACCATTGTCCATTTTAATAGTTCTACTTACCATATAGGAGCACTTTGTAGTTCTATTGTTACAGACTGTAGTCTATCTATATACATTGTTATTCCCATTTCACCCTGCTCTTCAATGGTCAGGACCCCCACAGGACCACCAAAGAGCAGGTATTATGTGGGTGGTGGTTCATTCTTAGCACTGCAGTGACACTGACGTGGTGCTGGTGTGTACGGGGCTGGTGCGAGTGGATCAGACACAGCAGTGCTGCTGGGGTGTTTAAATACTGTGTCCGCTCACTGTCCACTCTACTAGACATTACTGCCTTGCTGGTCCACTTTGTAGATGTACAGTCAGAGATGACAGCATCGTCAGCTGCAGCACAGTTTGTCTTTGTCATTCTCTAGCCCATCATCACTGCACCCAGAAGATAAAGAGTACCAGGAACAATGTATGATGGTAAATCTAGACTGATATGGGCAGGTGTCGTAGCGGTTTGGGAAAGTCATTTTCCTGGTCCAGCATTCACACAATAGGAGCTCCAGAATGACCTAGTCTGAAGACTTTCTAGTGGAGGAGCTGCAGTGGCCTGTACAGAGCTCTGACTCACTGAACACTTTTGGGATAAATTGGAGTCTGGCCTTCTCACCCAACATCAGTGCCTGAGCTCATAAACACTCATTGTTCCAGAGTAAGCACAAATTCTCAAAGACACATTACAAACTCTTGTGGAAAAAAGCCCTCCCAGAAGATTAGAGGCTATTATAGCCACACAGCAGCAGGTGGTAACCGCATTGGTTTTGGAAGGATCGCTAAATCATGCTTACACAAAGTGATGTCATCATGTTGTGGTTATGTTCAAACTTAGCAAGATATGCCATGCATTTTGCCTACCTGGCTGAATTCATCTGTGTGGTACGGCAGCTGCACCGCAAGGCCTTTAGGAGAGTGAGTGGACTGAGGGACAAGAGCAGAATCTACATCCCAAGAAAACAGAAAAATCCGTTCCAGGGGACCTTCCTTCAGGAATCCGGCTAATGGCATATTTTTTACCTGAGTCCCATTGCCTGAAGGAAACAGTAAAATTGCAGATCCTTGGTTGGGAAATGAAACTGACACCTATACAAGTATCCTGCACAGTCGTGGGAATGACATCAGTCCTGCACAGTGGTCAGAGGGATTTTAAGCCATTCTTCTTGCAGGATAGTGGCCAGGTCACTACGTGATGCTGGTGGAGGTTCGTCGTTCTTGGAGGTATGCTGACATTACCCTGGATACCGTGGCTCTTGATACATCACAAAGACTTGCTGTCTTGGTCACAGATGCGCCAGCAAGACGTGCACCAACAATGTGTCCTCTTTTGAACTCTGGTATGTCACCCATAATGTTGTGTGCATTGCAGTATTTTGAGCAAAACTGTGCTCCAACCCCTGTACATATATATATATATACACATGCTGCCTTGCTGTAAAGTGATAACCTGTGTCTCTCCACAAGCATTTCAAGCTGACAAATGTTGTAAAACGTAGTATATAAGCTGTAATTAATTTAAGGCATAGGTTGCATACGTATAAGATCTTATAGAGGAGGTTGGTTTTATAGTGGTTTTATTAAGATTTGTCCGGGAGACGGGGATCAAACACAGGTAGGTATTAACAGGGACATGTCCATAAAGGGGGTGAAGACAGAAACATGTCAAAACCCAGGATGAACACAAACACTACAAAACACAGAGAGCAAAAAAACAGGAAGTAAACACGGCCTAGACTCACGAGGGGAAAACAGAGACTTCACGACAGACAGGGCAAACAAAGGGGTCTTAATGGAACTTCAAATAAGTACAAATTAGCATCAGGTGTGGAAGTGGGTGGAGCCAGGGTGGAGCAGGAGAAGCAATGCAATGGCATGAAGCAACCAGAGGGGGCGTTGACATATGAACAAGACCAGACAGACAGACAGACAGACAGAGATGTGACACTTATCAACAGGCTAAACATTAACGGCAATCTTCTCAAACCTTTACCACTATCCAGAGTACACTACCAGGTGTACTCATGGTGACACAGTGAAGTCTGTAGCTTCTAAGGCAACATACAGAGCCTAGCAGCTACTCAGATGGCTGTCCAGCTTTTCAACTGGTGTGACACCAAAGTGAGGTACATCAAAATCTTCTATGTTAGAAAGGAAACGGTAGACGCCACTAGAAAGCAGCCGCAGTCGATGCTGTGAGGCAACCAAGACCATCTATGTACAGTGCGGCCAATGCTGTGAGCTAGCCAAGACCGTCCATGGCACCAGGGACAATCACTACTTTATATCTCGAAATGACAACACCCTGAGGAGAGTGATGACACACGCTTCCCAGTGTTTACACATCAAGCCCAACAGCAGAAAAAGTGTCCATATAGGGCAGTACATTGCCTGTGTGTAGGCTGGCAGCTGGTGGGTTGCCTTCCCACTGGAGAAGGTTCAGTAGCAGGACACTGATTTCATCAAGTGGCCTGCACCTGAGGACATCTGCTGGATACCGTTTGTGCTTATGTTGTGTACCTGCTCCAGCCACTACCAGTAGAGGATAGCAGTAGACACTGGACAAGACGTCTAGCGCTGACAATTTCCAAGCATCAGTAACTGAGCCACAAACTGTGCCACAAAGCAGTGGTATTAGTTACACATGCTTGAGAGCATCGCTAATATGTATAGCCTACATGAATGCATGCATTCATATTGGTCTAATAATACACATATTGTAAATTCCTGGTGTAAATAAACCTTCATGTAATCTGAGGATTTTGTTGTGGAGTGGCCTCCATAAAGCCCCATCCCACTGAACACCATTGGGATGAATAGGAACTCTGATTGTGAGTCAGGCCTTCTCACCCCACATCAGTGGCTGACCTCACCTCACAACACCCCTTTTCCAGAATGGGCACTAATCCCCAAAGACACACTCCAAAGCCCTCCTAGAAGAGTAGAGGCTGTTATAGCCACACAGCAGCAGGTGGCAACTTCTTATTAACGCCCATGGTCGCTAAAGCGTACTTACATGAACCACCATGTTGTCACCATGTTGTCTTGGTAAATAAACCCAGAATATATTACTGTAATCAGACTTTACTGCTCCTAATGTCTACATGCCCTTCCCTTCAGAACATCGGAGGCATTACGGGTAGTTAAGGTAAACTATGGCCATTCTGTGTTATTCAGCCTCAACTTATTTGCGGTTGAAGGAATAAATCATTACGGCTGCACATCATTTTGTATAAAGCAGCTGTTTTCTGGAAAAGGCTATCCAAGCAACTTAATTTATTAATTATCTGTGTCATTCTGACATTGTTGCTAGGGTTTCTCTGGCTAAAGCCGTTCATGACCTGTTCACTCTGTGCAGTACAGGGTCTCTCATATATAATATATTAAAGACCAGCGTCTGCAAAATAGACAGACTCCACACAAGAACTGATGCCTGGTTATTGAGCCTAGCCAGCGATATGCATTTAGAGGAGAAATAAAGTCATTCAGACTGGTTGGCTCCAGCTGAGACCAGGCCACTATATAGGTACTATATAGGAAAACCAGGACATCTGGTCACCCAATGTTAATAGGAACCGAACATCTGCAGCATTTAACGCCACTTCCTTACTAAGTTATAACATGAAATGGCTTTAAACACACATTCACACGTTGACACGATCATATTGTTTTGAACAGTACATGACATGGCTCTACTTGTGTTGCAGATATAGTGACACCTTGTCACCACCATTGTAAAATAAATCTCAACCTGAAGTTCTCAAAATGTATGGAGGTCTGTAGTAAGGAAGCCACTTGCTTCTAAACAAGCTGTGAGCCTTTCATCAAATCCATTTCACTCTGACCCTTTACTATTACTATTATTACAATGTCATATCACTGCTGTGCATCTGCTACTGCATGTCACTTTAAAAATATATACAGTATATATTGTGTATATATATATATATATATATATATATATATATATATATATATATTATATTTGCTCATACTTTCAGATTATCCTTGTATTACTGTATTTGTACACTTTAGTTTCTAAATAGGGCCCTCCTGTCTCTCTCTCTCTCTCTCTCTCTCTCTCTATATATATATATATATATATGCATGCAACATTAATTTAAATAAAAGAAGAATGTAAATGTGTGAAGTATAATAAATAAACCACAAAAATAAATCTTAACCTGAAGTTCTTAAAATGAATGGGTGTCAGTGGAGAGTAAGACACATGAAACACTGCATATTGAGAATGACTCAACAGCCATCTTGACAACACCACTGGTCAGTTGTCATACATGAGCAGACTCACTATTTCTTTGAACCTTTGAGAAACCTATCTAACTTAAACACATTTGTGTTACAAAACATGTGAAATCACAGATAAAATCTAACAACAACAACAACAGCATAAATAGTTTATAGAGTTACAAAAAAAACAAAATAACTTGCGGTTTAAACACCAAGCTGATTGGCTCTTTTGATTAAAAGGTGGGATTCCCATCGTAAACAGACGTCATGTTTAGTTGAGTTTTAACCAGTGCTGTCTTTTCCTTCATAATATCACGGCTATATTTCAGTGATTTGATTATGCATAAAACTCTGTTGTCTAAATTGTCCCTAAATCTAGACTTGGGACATCAGCAGTCTGACGTTGAGGCCATATATCTATGAAAAGCTTGTTTGTGCCTGTTGTGGGTTTCTCCTCTCCAGGCTTGTTTGAGTTTTGTGTGGTTTTGTCCAGTTCTGCATTGCACACATTGTGCCAGTAGGGGGCACTTAAAAAATATCTGTCTGTATGTACAGTAGATACTGACACAGTTGTACTTTAATTTCTTAACAACATACTTCACCAGTTAACTTTCATCAACACTACATAGAATGCGTTAATGCAAATGTCAGAATCCTAAAATCTAAATTCTGTAGGTCTCCAGCTAATTTATAGCCGTACCTAATATTGGGAATAGCCACCCTTGACTTGGATGACACTATCGAGGCGTCATGACACTGTATTTGATGACGGAAGGTGTCCAGGGGCACTCATCTCATACCCATTCCCACTGCAGCAGAGGTCCCTCCCCGTGGTTGTGGGTCAGCACAGTGAACCTGGCAATCCAAGTTTTCCCAAACGTATATATGGGCATTCCATCATCCAATACACTCCAAGCCAGTATCTAATACAGTCCATTAGGGTGGCCTAGCATTTAGAGCGGTGATGTCACATGACCTTGGTAAACCAATAAAACACAAAGCGTGTCTTTTAACACGGACATGAGCCAAAAGCACACATAATATTGTTCATGAGTGAAAATTTTAAGTAGTCTGACTATTAGGCATCTCCTAATAGACAGTCCATCTCTATAGTGTCTTTCAAGCCATATTAATATTGGATAATGGTTCTAGTGGGGGTGGAGCAAGCTAAGACAGAGAGCTGTCAATCAAGCTGTCCACTAGCCACCCCCGCACAGTCCTTAAACATATTTATATCGTATGGTTTTCATTCATGCTTTGGTCGATGTTTTATTACACTCACTTATAGAAGCATATAAATATTTTAAATATTTCACGCCGTGTAAAAGTTCATGCCCCCCCCAGCACAAATATCTGAATGGTGATTTCTCTGCTTCCTGCAGAAACATAATGAATAGCCAATATACATTGGTTAGTTAAAACAATTTATTGGATTATGCAAATATTAGATGATATCTACAAGTAATATCGGGCTGCACTGAGAAAAGATTTGGAAGTAGTTAAAGAAATAGCCGACAAATATAAATCTTAATGGGTTAAATATTAATGGCCAGAAAAGTCACGCTTTTAAATACAATTTTTTCACATGCCAATTTGCACAGTACAGTGTATAATAATAATAATTTCATATATGAATATAAATTAAACTTAACCACAGCCTAAATAAGCATGTATATTTACCATACCAGTAAATAAATAAATGAATACGTTAATTAACAATAAATAAATAAATCAAACCCTTACATGCCCTAAATCAGAGGACAGTCTCTTCCAACCCAGGAATTTCTCAGGAAAATCGTCGAATCTGCTGTTCGTGAAGATAGTCGACATTCCCTACTTTTCTTCCGGCAGCTGTAGATGTCGGTAGCCTTTTCCCGCTGACCTGAGATCAGTCTGAGGCTTTGTTACAGTGTGTAATCACCCTGCGTGTGTAAAATGTAGCTGATTCGGGTTCAGTTTTAGAAGCAGATGGACGCGCTCCAGAAGTCGGCCATTTTGTAGATGCCCTTTTATGCCATGGCGGAGATGGATGACGGAGACGAGCCGGGTTTGGTACAGACGTACGGCGGCTCATCGGGATCCAAGTCAGGGGGAGACAAGATGTTTTCTCTGAAGAAGTGGAATGCTGTGGCGATGTGGAGTTGGGACGTCGAATGTGACACTTGCGCCATTTGCAGGGTTCAAGTAATGGGTAGGTTCTGCTTTCTAACCGGCTAGCCGCGTGGCTAACCACTAGGTATTAGCTAATATACCTAATCCTACTAGTTAGCTTGCTAACCACACATCCTCCTGACTTGGGCTCACATTAGCTAGCGACAGTGGCCAGCTGGCCCAGTCGTCCTGTCTAGCTGGCTAGCTTAGCTGGCCTCATACAGCTGATGAGCTAGCTGCTATTTCTGGTAGGATTATGAGCTGCTTGCTATTGCCAGAAGATATTGTCTTACAGAAATGATGGCCAAAGTGCCGTGTATGAAAATAAAAGGTTATTAGAGCTAGTGGTATCATATTAGAGCTGTGATAGCTTGCTAGCTACTAAGATATATGTCTTGAAGGTTAGCCAGCTAGCTCACAGCTTTCAGTCTCTTTCCATTCACAAGGCTCAGCTGTCTTTACCAAAGCAACAAGCCTTGTTCGCCAAATACTACTAGCTGCACAGACACTTCATGTAGCCATTGAAGCCTATCTTCAACAATTTGCCTTTGAGAAGGCTTCTTATTGCCAGTACAATAACACATGCCACACAAAACATGATGTGCATTGATAACTCTGAAATACCTTCTTGATCAATCAGATTCTGAAACAGTGGCTGACATTGTACAGAAGGGGGATGTGTTTCATAGTTTAATCTTTAAGATATAAACAGCATTTCAGATGTGAAGTGGTGCCTAGTACAGAATTGACCTTTAACCCCTATTTAGGTGTGGTGATGGGAACCAGAAGTCACAATGTTTACAACATAAATATGGCCTTTAATTTACTGATCGTCTGATGTAGCTGAAAAACTCTCTTTGGTGTATGGCCATGTCTTTCATATACCTCTGTGCTACGAGTTAAATTTAGAAACCGTGTCATTTTCAAGAAACAGTGTCCCGGATCAGGCAGCATATTCAAAACAGTTTGTAATAACTTTAGGGAGATTTTTTTAGGCATTGGAGGTTTTAGACTCTGCAAGCTGCTGCTCAGCAATGGAGCATTTCACATAGAGTCGCTCTAAACATGTATACATCCTAACCACTGAACTATGCAGATTAGAATCCCAGTTTAGTACATGTTGTTGGCTGACCTTGATAACCTCTGGATTAATATGTGCAAACTCTGTCTTTCTCCGTCCTCCAGATGCATGTCTGAGATGTCAGGCAGAAAATAAGCAAGAGGACTGTGTTGGTAAGTACAAATTAATCTAGCAGACCAGCTACTGTAAACCACAGATGGCACCAACTGACTGATCCTCAGCTGCTGTGTGGTAGTGACCAACATGATGACAGATGAGCTGTAATCAACGCGATATGGTGCTGTGCCATCAAAAACCACCCTTCATGCTTTACCTTAGCTACAAAGTTATAATTTATCAGATCCAGTGTAAAAAGCAGCTCCTATGCTGTCAGGATACTTGATTTCATATTTGTTTCAAGTTAAAGGGATCAGCAAGGACATTGTTCTAAGTTCAGTTTAAGAAGTGGGTTTAGCATTTTCAGGTGATTCCTCAAACCCATTCAGTGGTGTAGAGATCTGGACTCTGGGGTGGTCAGCCGATTGTGTCACCAGCAGCTTCTTTGTTTGCTTTGATGCTCTCAGTAAGGGCCTCTTGACAGCTACACATTCCTTCAGACTCAAAGTGGAAGGATGGACAGAAACACCTTACAGCACGAGTAGAGCCTGAGTTCTCTTTCTTTTATTCTTTCTGAGGACTGCTTATCTGGTGTTGAATGTTTTAGTGTCAGACCTTGTCTAGTTTCCCACACTCATTATTTTCCTTTGACCCCCTTCTTTATGGATGTGGGGATTGTAATCTGATCTAATCTCCTCAGAATGCTCTCTGACAAATTAATAGCTCATTCTTAACGGCTGTTCTTTTGAAGTTAATGAAAGTTAGCACAGTATTGTATGTGTAGTGCATTGATGTCTTTCTCCTTTTTCAGTTGTGTGGGGAGAGTGCAACCATTCTTTCCATAACTGCTGCATGTCTCTGTGGGTGAAGCAGAACAACCGATGCCCGTTATGCCAGCAAGACTGGGTTGTACAGAGGATTGGCAAGTGAGGGTGCAGATGACTACCCATTGAATTCTCCATCCGCTCTGGGCCCCGGCCTGGCTTCAGGATACTAGACTGAGGACATTTCTTAGCTGCCCGATGTGACATCAGTGTGCATGTTTGTGACTGTCGAGCAGAACCCATGGACTTTACCAGAGCTTCAGGTGACACTGGCTACCCGTTTCCCTGTCTGCCAGTAAAAAGCATGAGACTGAGAAGCACTGCGGAGCAACACTGCGGTGTGCTTGAGAGTGTAGATATGAGCATGGATGCTGCTGTGCTGTGAATGTGTTTTTAATGTGTGTTATGTTATAAAAAAAAACAATAAATATTACAACCGCTTAGGGCTGCCTCTGCAGTTGCTCTGTTGGTTCACTCTGCTGTAATTACTTTATTGCCTCTCAAAGCTTCAGGAATTCACAAAGTACCCTGACGACTGTCCCAGGACTAGCATTGGATTTGATACCAGTGGACATAGAAAACACATAGTTAGCGCCCAGCTTATAGCTTACCTGACACCAAGAGGCCTAGAGGGAGAGAGCAATCAGTCGATGCGTCTACAGCGCAAATAATTTAATTTAATTCTACCAGTTTGTTTTTTAATTTCGAAGTAATTCAGTCTTTGATGTAAACAGGGTTATTTAGAGTGGGTTGGTGTGAAATGGGCAAACGTAGAGAAACCTCCCAACTCCAAATTCTCCTGACCACAGTGTTTACAAGACAAGCCATTTTATTTACTACCTAAAACCCATAGCAAGTACAGGGGTTGGACAATGAAACTGAAACACCTGTCATTTTAGTGTGGGAGGTTTCATGGCTAAATTGGACCAGCCTGGTGGCCAATCTTCATTAATTGCACATTGCACCAGTAAGAGCAGAGTGTGAAGGTTCAGTTAGCAGGTAAGAGCACAGTTCTGCTCAAAATACTGCAATGCACACAACATTATGGGTGACATACCAGAGTTCAAAAGAGGACAAACTGTTGGTGCACGTCTTGCTGGCGCATCTGTGACCAAGACAGCGAGTCTTTGTGATGTATCAAGAGCCACGGTATCCAGGGTAATGTCAGCATACCACCAAGAAGGACGAACCACATCCAACAGGATTAACTGTGGACGCAAGAGGAAGCTGTCTGAAAGGGATGTTCGGGTGCTAACCCGGATTGTATCCAAAAAACATAAAACCACGGCTGCCCAAATGACGCTGTATTGGCCGCAAAAGTAGGCCCTACACCATACTAATAAATGATTGTGGTCTAAAACCAGGTGTTTCAGTTTCATTGTCCAACCCCTGTATATAATGATGATAATGTAATCATAAATCTGAAAAAGGAAGGCTTCCTTTGAGGTATGTTTACCATATACCACCTTGCATGTACTTCTCCAGCATGAATGGATTAAAATAAATAAATGAATACCATTTAAAGCTAAGGCACAGAGACCTAACCACTTCCTGTATTAATTTTCTGCAAGGACACGTAAGCTTTAAACTCTTCAAGAATCTGGTTTCCATCAGCAGCACTGTGAACAGTTCTGATTTAGCAAGTTTCTCTAAAACAGCATTTTATATCAAACCACTCTGGACGATTGTTTACATCTCAACCATCACAATTATAAAATTCAAGTATACAGATTTTATTTTTAAAAACGAAAGGGTGGTAAACGGTAAAATCTTTCTTGGGGAATGATGTTACCATACAATGCCCTACAGACACCTCTTGGGCCATGAATGGACTCGACAAGTTTCTAGATGTTGGCCACATCAAAGTTCAGACATTCTCGCATCGAAGAGTTGCACAGTAGACTGGGATTTTAGCCACTGCTGGTAGACCCGTATGACCGTACGCTTACATACACCTGCAGATTCAGCTACTTCCTTCACACTATGGCACTATGGTCTTTGGCACGCCCAAATACAGTCACTCCTTTTAACCAATCATTAACATCTGCTTTGGAGCCATTTTCCATACATGGAACGAGACTTTCACTGTACTCTACCACTCTCAATCTAAGGATCACTTCATTCACGCAAGTCCTTATAGCTTTATAACCCTCAAGCAGCGCCATCTGCAGGAGCCTGAAGTTACTACCACCTTAAAAAATCGTCATTTTTTGGATTCTTGAGCGTATATACCATATATACTGGGCCTTAAACGATCTGTGCAATACTACAGTGGAATATTTTTTGCACCAACTACATAGAAATGCATAACCCTAACAAGAAAGCAACGAGGGCTAAAACAGACCTGCTAAGTATCATCTATAAAGTTCTTATAATACTTCTGTAATGTTTATTTTCTGTGGTGGCTAATACAGTCATTTAAGATGTTTTACATTTGTTATGCAGTGTTTTTCTGTTATTAGCAATAAATAACATGGTAAGGTGGTTTAGCTCTTGATGGTCAACTGCAATTTGTGCTTAATGCCTTTCAGATTGCCTGTAATACCTTTAATAACATCTAATGTCAAGTATTATGGCAAAAGAGTATGGGCATACAAGATCATTTTGACCTTGCCTGGCCATTAGGAGAACACAAGATATGTAGGATGGGCTTGTTTTCTAACATGCCAATCGTACAACACTTATCTATGCACCAAAATACACCCCTTCTAATTATTGGACTGGGCTGTGCACCCATAACCGACACACGTGTTCAATAGCGAACACGCAGCTTGTATAATCTCCATGGAAGAGCACTGCCAATAGAATGGAGCAGCTGCACGTCAGTCTCAGGTCACCATGACCAAAGCCATTAAAAGTAAAAAGCCCACCACCCCCAAACATGGGGCCGAGGAGCAGTGGAACGGTGTTCTCTGGAGCGATGGAGTAAAAGCCTTTGTGGACTGATCATCTAACATCAGCACCTGACCACTATTCCTCACAGCAATGTTCTAACCGCAAAGGACAGTATTCAAAGTAAACACTAGGGCTGTACCCGACTCAGAATTTTGTCAGTCGAATCGGATTCGCCCGTCCTGGTCGACTATTCGACTATTCGTTCACGTTTTTTTCTCCATGTACATTATCTAGTAATCAGTAAATCAGTCTGCACACGGTTCAGATCTGATCTCCTCATTTAGAAAGTCAGCAGAGTCACAGGAACATGTTTCTGAACTAAAAGAGGCGGGGCTTATGATGATCGATCTGAACTGGAACCTGATTTAATTACAAGATACAGCGCCGGGCGGCATCTCGTATATACAGTATGCTAAACATTAGCGCTAGCGTCTTTTAAATTTCACTTTTAACAGCCTCTTCAGTAGGAGGACCCTTCGTCTTTCATCTCTCATAAATAATGAACTGATAAATAAAACCAGATTAGTCAGTATTTATATTATTTATAGATGAAAAGAAGAATGGTAGACCTGAAACCGTTTATTATATTCCCCGCGCTGAAGTCATTATCTCTCGTTTATCGGCAGGTGTATTAAGTGACTGTACTTATCCTTAAATAAATATTATCTTAGCTGTGGAAGAATACATATAAATATCTGTAATTTAGCTTCTAAAATAATTATAATTTTAATATAACAATTATAATAAAACAAACATCTTCTGTCCGTTTTTCCTTCACCGCAAACAGCCGTTATGTCTAAACGAAGGTCAGCTCCCTCGTTTGGAGCAGTGTTGGATGTCTGACTGAATGAAGAGCAGAATTAGGTTTACTTTATTCGGATTCTCGTCTTCAAAACCTCCCCCAGGCTTTCTCTGAGAAATCGCTCCCCCCGTGTCTCTCAGCATCAAGGCTTCCTTAGCGGTGAACCGCCAGCGCACGTCGTCACGTGGATTAGCCCAGCTAGAACTTACATATATATTTATTATTCCCCTTTTAATGTCTTTGTACATTCTTAAAGTTCTTGTGCATTTCTGTAAGCTTTAGTCTGTTTTACCGGGGAAAAAAAGGTCACTGCTGTCAGTCGACTTGAAGGGTCTCAGTCAACTTAAAGGGTCGCCGACTGACGATTCGAATCGTCGACTTCTAGAGGGCAGCCCTAGTAAACACCTATTTAAAATATTCACTCACTCACTTACTCACTCATCTACACCGCTCAATTTCCTGGAGGTGCTGGTACACAAACCACGTAGTTGAGTTTAAGTAGAGATACCCAAGGTGAAATATTCCTCCAGTAAAAGTGGAAGTTCCTCCCTTTAGACCTCCACTTGAGTAAAAGTACTTACCATCAAATGTACTTAAGTATGGAAAGTAAAAGCAGCATGACTAAATGTCTAAATGGACACCAATCAGGAAACAGAAGTCACTTTGTTTAGAGCTTGTTTTGAACTGTTCGAGTCATTAATAACCATCTGTTAAAAGACTGGTGGGCCGAGAGACACTAGAGTCTCTTTAGCCATAACAATCAGGCTACTGTACTCTCCATACTTAAGTACATTTAAAGGTAAATACTTTAGTACTTTTACTCCAGTGGAGGTCAAAAGGGAGAAACTTATACTTTTACTGAAGGAATGGTTTACAGTGGAGGCAGTATCAGCAGGAGGGATGCTGGACGACTCGACAGGCTGGTGAGGAAAGCTGGTTCTGTGCTGGGACTAGAGCTGGAGTCCTTAACACCACTGGCAGAGAGGAGAGCCCTCAACAAGCTGCTGAACATCATGGACAATGTTCACCATCCTCTGCACAGCACGATCATCAGGCAGAGGAGCTCATTCAGTGGCAGACTGCTGTCCCCCACAGCCATCTTCTTAATTTGCTCAGCAAATGGTTTACCACTACCTCCATTTATACTTTATACTTTACACAGACACTAAGGACTCTATTTTTATACTTTCATACTTTATATTGTATCTCTGTCTCTATCTGTACAACTCTATCTTGTGCTTCTGTTGTTACTTCTATATAGTTTGTATATCTGCTACTGGATGCCTTGAATTTCCCTCTGGGATCAATAAAGTATCTATCTATCTATCTATCTATCTATCTATCTATCTATCTATCTATCTATCTATCTATCTATCTATCTCTCTACCTACCTACCTAGGAGATCTCTACTTTAACTCATACCTTATGGTTATATACTTTGCCCACCATGTGTCTTAACCATAATCTTCAGAAACCTCTAAAACTGCTTACACCTGAAACGGTTTGTTTTAGATAAAGCCAACCTTAAAAACTGGGCCTCCTCATGATTTCTCGATATCATATTGATGGGATGTTGTTTTGAAGATTAGGGAACGTTAACTTCAATGTCACTTGATATTTACGTAGATATGGACATCAGAGTAAGCCTACTACTTCCGCATGTTTATTTCACATACCTGTGCTTAAGCATAATATTCTACCACCTATAATATTTCGACAGCCTGCAACTGACCTCTCTAAGTGGTGTCCACCTTGGCCGGCACTTGTACTTGGAGTAGTGGCTAAACTTACTTATCCCAAATCCTCTTAAAGAAACCCACAACCCACAAATAAGCTCACAAAGACACTTACTTAGGAGGAAAATCCCCTGCCAAGGTATTTAATTCTACATGAGCAATTACGTGAGTGCCACTGAGAGGGCTTGCCTATTATCCCGAGTAGCTTCAGACTATTAGTGTCGGGTGAAACTCAAAGCTGTTCATACACACCGGGACAGGAGCACAAAAAAGATACTTTGGGTTTTGTGGGTTGTTTAAACATTACAACTCACACACCTTTAATAAGATCCATTTTAAGGTTCTTCAGCAGCTCTAACACTTCAGTTCCTGGTCATTCTCACTGTAGCTCCACGTAGGGGGCTCTAAACTGACCTTCAGCCATGTGTGACATGGGGGGACTTGAGAACCTGGTGGCCAACACCGCCTACCTGAAGGCTCAAGGTGGTGATGACAGGGAACTCAGGAGACGCCGGCGTAGCCTCACCTTGCCCAAACTTGAGCAGTGCACTACTACTCGTTTATCCATTCCCCTGGACTTTGAGGAGGTATGTGAAAGGCAGCCCATTGGGAAGAAACTCTTCAGACAGTTCCTCCAGGACTCCAAGCCTGAGTACGCAACTGCGGCTGAACTTCTGGAGGAGCTGAACGAGTGGAACCTGGCAGAGTCGGGGGCTAAGGACAAAGCCAGACAAAACATTATGAACAAATTCTGTAAAGCCGAGTGCAGCAGCTTCCTCTCCTACCTGACCGGAGATGTGGTGGAGAAGTGCATGGCCGTTTCAGATGTGGACTTTGAGGAGGTAATGATGGGCAAAGTGAAGGAGAGCACTATGGAGTTCCTGAAGGGAAAGCCTTTCACAGAGTACTGCACCAGCCTGTTCTTTGACAAGTTCGTCCAGTGGAAGACATACGAGAAGCAGCCGATTTCAGAGAAATACTTCTACGAGTTCAGGACTCTTGGAAAAGGAGGCTTTGGTGAGGTGAGTGTCCATTCTGCTTTAGAAAGTCTCTGCCTCCTGCTTTGTCCATGTTGCGTGACTTGGTCATTGCTGTACCAGTGATGGGGTTGGCATTCTTTGTATGTAAGGGTCATATCACTGCTGTTGGAACAAAACCTTGCATCCCCATATTGTCATTTTTTCAGTTGCCCAAAAGAAGCGGCCCACAATTAGTACAAAGACTTACATTGACTTATGGTGCAAATAGAGCTATGATTTTGGAGATGTGAGCTTTCGTCGTATAGCAAAAGCAATATTTCTGGTTTACAACTTGATTGTTTTCACTCTAGCAATGAATGTACCCATTCCTTTAGTATCTTTAGTTGAGACCTGTATTATGTAAAATACCATGAAAAAGTCAGAGACCACCCATCATTTATTTAATTTCGATTTAAAATTGTATTGACTGTAACCCACTTGATAATCCACTTGAAGGGGAAAGTCCAAGGAAAAACAGAAATACAAAAAAAGACAAAATACATGGATAAGTGGGACCCTACAGCGAATAGTGAGGACAGCTGAGAAGATCATAGGAGTCTCTCTCCCCTCTGTCACAGACATGGACCCCACTCATCCCTCACATGGACTTTTTTCACTGCTGCCGTCTGGCAGAAGGTACAGGAGCATCCCTGCTGTCACTGCACGGCTCTGCAACAGCTTGGTCCCACAAGCTGTCAGACTTTTAAACAACAGTGACTGAACTAAACCCCGCCACAACCACGAACCACTAGCATTTTAAATCTGTCTCCATCCTATTTATCTTCTTATATACTCCATACTTATGCACCTTACACTTATACTCCTGCCCAGAACTGAGTCGTATTTATTGTATTTGTCTTGCACGTTGCACTTTCTGCAGTCTGTCCTGTTCTGTGTTGTTCTATGTTCTCGTTTTGTTCTATGTAGCACCATTGTTCTGGAAAAAAACGTAATTTCATTACACTGTGTACTGTGGACTTGACTTGACCAAGAGCCAATAGACCACCAACACTGTCATTACCAGATAAACAGCACTGAAGACATTTATCTACAAGTAAAATCTAAAGCCCTTCTATCGTTCCCCTGTAAGAAGACACCCTAAAACACTTGCCTTCAGACGTGTGCTACAGGAAGTACGGTAAGGAAGGTGGTCATGCATTAAAGGACCATTTGAGAGAAGCTCTTTGTTCACTTCTATTCATTTCATCTGCAACTTCAGTTCAGCTGCTCCCCACTCACTCCCCACTGTCAGTGCTGTGAAAGTGAATGTAGCTGTCAAGAACATTGATGAGGTCCAGGACAATGTCTTTTGTTTACTTGGATCATGAGGAGCAGAAAATTGAAGCTATGTCTGTAAAGTTTGAGCTTATAAGCACTAATTTCTTCCAAACTGAACTAAAAGCAATTGCTGTAAAGAGAGGGGAACCGAGAAGCCAAATTCTAAAAAAAGATATTAGGTGTAATAGTTGATGCTTCTGTGTAATCTGCTGTTGAATTTGTCTTTTCTGGAGTTTTGTTCGTCTGTGTTTGTTTTTATGCTGAAAAAAAATCATAATTTTTACTGATTGGCCATTTTACTGGAAATGAAACTACGGAAGGGTGGTTTCTAAATTGTGCATAGCACTGTATATCCCTACCCCATGAAAGAGTCAGCTCATATTCCATTACTTAATCACCTAATTGCATTCACATATTAAACTCCTACACATTTCAGCCATAGCCTTCTTCTGGGAGACTGGGATAGCATGGTCAACCAGCATTACAAAAAGCTGTTACATAGCCCTGCTGTGAAGTGTGTTGCATTAGAGCATCTAACCTCTCTCCATAACATGGGAGCATTAATGCCTCCTACTGACAAGGCCACAGTGGTGGTAGAAACCTGGGAACATCAGAATCACCCTCACTGGCTTTTCATTCTATAGCAGCTTCCTGAACTTCACAGGCCCGTCAGACCGACACGTTAGACAACTGCTAGTCTAAAGAGCAATAACTGTCTCTATCTCTTCTTAAGGTCTGCGCCGTGCAGGCTAAGAACACAGGCCAGATGTATGCCTGCAAGAAGCTGGACAAGAAGCGCCTGAAGAAGAAGGGCGGGGAGAAGATGGCCATGCTAGAGAAGCGCATCCTGGAGAAGGTGAATAGCCGTTTTCTGGTGAACTTGGCCTACGCCTTCGATACCAAGACTCACCTGTGCCTCGTCATGAGTCTAATGAACGGAGGGGACCTAAAGTACCACATCTATAACGTGGGTGAGCGAGGAATCGAGTTGAACCGCGTCATCTACTACACGGCTCAGATCACTGCTGGCCTCCTGCACCTCCATGCCATGGACATCAGCTATCGGGACATGAAGCCAGAGAATGTGCTGCTGGACAGTCAGGGCCAGTGCAGGCTGTCGGACCTTGGGCTCGCCGTGGAGTTGCCCAATGGGGAAACTATCTGCCAGAAGGTGAGGAAGGGGGGGCTGAGGTTTGGGAGGCTTGCATAGTGTACCCAGTGGAAGTTTTTCCACACCTCTAAAGCTCAGTTTAAATAGATGGCTTGATTACTTCTGAGGTATTGGGATTGGAGTGGACAGCCAGTCATTCCAAGTACAAAGGTTCTTCTTTTTTGTCTCTTTACCTTTCTCAGTGATGGCTACCTGACAGCCACATAGTTCTCTCAGACCCATAGCGGTGAGTTTGTCTTCTCACAGGGGACGGATGAACAGAAACACTTGGTCTGAGTGTGATTGTTTTGGATGTCCACCAGGGTCTTGCATGGTTGTTAGGAGTCCCAATGTTGTGGACTATTTTAGTTCTCCTCAAGAATCTCTTTAACTTGCACTTAATGGTCATATGGACTGGAGATTTAATTAATGATAGGAGAGCTTTGCAACAGTGTCTTCTGGTTTGGTGAAGCTCCATCCATTTACCTGCAGTTCTTTTGCAAGGTACTGCTGGTTGGTTGGTTGGTTGGTTGGTAGTCAGGGAAATAATTGCCTTATGGAGCCCCACCACTCTAGAGAACGCTCTTTCCTTGCCCCTCAGTCCAGTGCTGGAGGGTTCAGAGCCTTTTAACTGATCATTGCCATTGGTCAGGGTCAACTGAGCCCTGCTTGTGGTTGCTCCAAATCTTTCTATGGAAATCGAACAAGTTGTTTATAGGCAAATGACCACCTGTGTAGAAGTGCATTCACTCATCCATCCATTCATTCATTCATCTTCTAAGCCGCTTATGCTTCTGCGTCATAGGGAGTACTGGAGCCTATCCCAGTGCTTATTGGGTGAAAGGCAAGAAACACCCTAGACAGGGGGGCAATCCGTTGCATAACAACTTATTTACACCTTTGAAGTTTCTTCTGTTGTGAATGCAGCCCTCCAGAAAAGTTAAGCATGTGGCCACTCGGCATGGCTACACCTCACGCAGCATTGCGAACCAGTAGAGAGTCACTACACTATAAAAAACAGCATGGGATTCCAGGTCTACTACTACCCTGTCCTCTTTTTCTCTGTATACAAGGACATTACAGGCTGTATTGCATACAATTACAGGATGCCATATTTAAAAATAAAATAAACAAGTTAGAAAGGCAAGGCGAGAGGGAGAGAGAAAGGCCCGAGCAGAGATTGATAACCAGAGATAAACAACAAGACACTGAGAGGAAACAGCAAAGGGGCAGTCGGAAAGGAAGTCAGAACCTGATAATCTCATAAACCAGATAGATGTCTCAGAACTGCTAACAAAGTTGGCAAAGCTTCGGGAAGAGCATGTGTGAACACAGGATTAAAATACAAACAGTAACTAACATCAGCTGGACTAAAACTCAGGTGACTGCGAACGAATTAGCATGGCTGCGTGCGAGCACGTGGATGCGATGTTTCCCCCTTTGGGAAGTGGAGTTCGGGAGGGCGAGAGGATTGGGAAAACCCGGAAGCGTGACATCATCATATTAAACTACGACTATTGGTATATATTATACCAGCCTTATTGCTGTACCTGACTGACCCGAAGGCCACAGTCGTGGACATTCAGTGAGCAGCGGTGTCCTCCATGAGCCATCCTGTTAGTGCCAGCAGCATTGGCAAACAGCTGCATGACTCAAGACTTTGCATGCTGCCCTTAACATCACATCAACGTCACCAAGAGACTGCAGTATAGTGTCGTGCCAGACTGTCATGGAGTTACTCAGTGGGTCATCTTCAGAGACGAGTCCCGCTTTTGTGTTAGAGAAGACAAACATATTAAGAGATATCTGTATGTGTATCTCAATAAAGTCCCAATGGCATTAGCACTGCAATCCCACACTTCCTTCTGGGTGCAGCTAGTCTTTGGATGCCGAGTGTACTGCTTGTACTTTAAGTAACTGCTTGCTTCATGCTTTAGCTTCTGCTTTAGCAAATATTTAAAACCACAGCTGAACCTGATATTGGCTCTATCCTGAACTTAAAAGGGATTTCTTTGCTTTATTTTTTTTTGTTCTGGAGAATTTGGGCTCATGCCTGCAGCCATATCAGAGCCGTGATGTTATTTGTGACAGTGTACCCCACTTGTGTTATGTCACTTAATTATAAAGATGGCCCAATCAGCACTATTGTGATGCGCTCAATACATTAAGGGCCTCAAAAAGCTGGCCGATCAGATTCTGCCATGTGGATTGAATTAAACCCCTCAGTCAGCCAATGAAATAGCCAGATTTCAGGACATAATCCAACTCAGAAGCCAAAATCCGATTGGATATCTTATGAAAAACTGGTTCCTGATGTCATACGCTGATCGGATTTAGTACATCATAGCCTCTTGGAAATGGTTTTATTGGAAACCTGATTGACATTAGTCCTTGGATCTCTGAAAGTCAGTAAAGCTGTTAAAATCGATCATTAGGAGATGTAACGATATTACCTACTGCTTCCAACCAGTGCATGTGAGTGCACACACCCACACACACACACAGAGGAGGGGAGTCCAGAATGACCTTCACTATTTAATCTTTGAATAAACTGCAGGCTTCCAACACCAGCTCAATACCTACACCTGAGGTATTGGCCTCTTTGAGTGGCACTATAGGCCACTCAAAGAGGCCTAAAGTGTTGTCCCTGCGAGGACTTTCACAGCTAGCTTTTTCAGTGCAGGTGCAGCAGCTTTTCTACAGTCCAGTCTGTTTTGTTGAGTGTGTACACTCCATTTGCACTTGGCTAAGAGCTGAACCATAGTCTGTCCAAAGGTGCATGTCTCAGCGTGGTTCAGTTCACTGCTTGAGGGGAAAAAAGTCCTACAGTGATCCACACTGTGAACAAAAAAGTTCAACACCAGAGTGTGCTCTTCTCAGTATAATACAGTGAGGAAAATAAGTATTTGAACACCCTGCGACTTTGCAAGTTCTCCCACTTAGAAATCATGGAGAGTTCTGAAGTATTTTCTAATCATTGCTCCAACAGTTGATCTTTTTTCACCAAGCTGCTTGACAATTGCCCCGTAGCCCTTTCCAGCCTTGTGGAGGTCAACAATTTTGTCTCTGGTGTCTGTGGACAGCTCTTTGGTCATGTTAGTAGTTGGAAGTCTTACTGAGTGTGTGGGGTGGACAGGTGTCTTTATGCAGCTCACGACCTCAAACAGGTGCTTCTAATTTAGAATAATGAGTGGAGTGGAGGTGGAGTTTTTAGAGGCGGACTAACTGGTCTTTGAGGGCCAGAATTTTTGCTGATTGGAAAAAATACCTATTTGCAGCAGTAACACAAAAATAAATTATTAAAAAATCATACATGGTGATTTCCGGATTTTGTTTTAGATTATGTCTCTCACAGTGGACATGCACCTACGATGAAAATCTCAGACCCCTCCATGATTTCTAAGTGGGAGAACTTGCAAAGTCGCAGGGTGTTCAAATACTTATTTTCCTCACTGTATCTATCTGCTCATTTGAATAAAGTGTCATGTTCGTGCAGCACAAACCGCAGGATTTTAGGTGACACACTAGGAGGCAGTGAGCTTAGAGTGGTGGGCAGCCCTATCCAAAGTGCCTGGGGCGCAGCTGGGGGTTACAACCAACAACCCACACGTGACTGCTTCTAACCCACAAAGTCACAAATTTTGGTTTTTATTTAAAGCATCATTGATGTGTAGTAACAATAATTTAGTTTTTTTTAACGAGAGTTTTATGAACTTTTGTAGACATAATTTCTATTAGATAAATGGAAAAAAAGGAACATTCAAATCATTATATGAACTGTAATCTTTATTTACTATTTATTTTATATTATTGTTTTTTCTCAGTTTATTAAGGGGTTTCAGTAATTCTGGAGATAGCACTGATTTTAGATTTTTAGCACAGGGTGTTTACCTGTGATGTTAGGAAGAATTTAAATGGCCTTTATTATGGAGCAGCACGTTTTGCTTGCTTCTTCAAAGTGAGAGGTCAATGTAGAACATAAAGACTGATGTTCGCTTCCATTTCATACCGTCCCTATATGAACACTAAGCTTCAAAAACAGGCTGATTGGGATTCACTGTTTCTGTGCTGTCTGTAATTCTGTGAAACCAAAGCATTAACATCCATCAGCTTATCTGGCCCACATCAGGAGTCAGTAACATGCTGTGCTGGTGACACGGATGCAGGAGTGATGGAGTAGCATCATCTCACCATCCAAGGAAGCGCTCTGTCAAGTCACATTTCAGAGCTCTTACATCGTTACTGGACAAACAGTGACGGATGAGGCTGTTATACAGTACTTCGCCATGTTTCATGTAGCACAGAGAGTCATGGTGTTATCCATCACTTGGAGTTGGCATTGCTACTGTTTGTTGCGTTGTGACTGATACAAAAGACACTTTGAAATCTTTGAACAGTCAGTGTGTCCAGATTGAGACACACCTGTAAAAATCTGATTGGAATCATATTCAAACTACCGCAGTCCAGACGGCCAAATGTATCAGGGCTCAATTAAAAATAAGCGTTGACAGTCTGAGGCCAAATCTGTGTTCAGATTTGTTCCTCAAATCAGATCTTTTGAGAAGATTGTCCACACTGTTACTTGCAATGGATCAGAGTGAATTCGGCACCACCATCTATCTGCATGGGGTGCTGTGGTTATAATGTAGGCATCAGTCCCGTGCAGCAGTCAATGTCCACAGAGGTGCAGTGCTATCTATCACTTCTGTCACTGTAGTTCTGACATTGTTGTTGTTTGCTGTGTTGCAGGTGATGCAAAAGACACTTTGAAATCTGATTTCAGAGCAGCTAGAGATGCATGTGTGAAAATCTGACTGGAATGGGATTTCAGTTCACTGCGAAATGTGCTCTGGATCTGATTTGCAAAAATCTGATTACATGTTGTTTTTTTGTTGTCCAGACCATCAAACATCAGTCTGTATACAGTCTGGATGTGCCAAAAGTCGAATTGGGGCTGGTAGTCAAAACAAAGAAGAACAAGGTTTGGATTTGATTTGGTGGGATTCATATCTGTGTCAGGCAAAACAATCGGATGTGTCCTATTTCAGCCTGGTAATCTGAACGTAGCCTTAAAAGCACCACAGTCTTAAAAGCTTCTTTAATTCTTTTTAATTCAATGAAATGGTAAAAGAGTCCCGTAAACAGCTGGTTTAGTACATAAACACATACAAACAATAGCCCTCCTTACTCTGAGAGAGAGAAATGACCAACAAAAATAATGTTGGGTAGTGAGTTTCCCAGTGTGGCAATCCTGAACGATATGTGGGACTCAATACAGTGGAGATATTGCATTGCCTCACATTTATCAGAACGCCAGTGTTTGGTGAGAATCCCCAAAGCGTACAACAATAAAGCTATTAGAGATTAAACAAGCCAAACTACTTGTACCGAGACTGAATGTGGAAGTGGGATGACTGAGCGGGTCCCAGTTTGGCTTATGGTAATTTTTTGCCTAGAAGAGTCAAGCATTTCATCCAAGCTGCCATTTCATTCAAATGATCAGTAAGTTCATCTTTTCATGACTATCCTTTCCTTCCAACCCCCACAACTCACTTCCTCAACCCTCCATCCACTCCAGGCTGGCACCAGTGGGTACATGGCTCCAGAGATTTTAAAGGAGGAGCCATATCGTATGTCAGTGGACTGGTGGGCCCTGGGCTGCAGCATCTACGAGATGGTTGCAGGCCGGCTGCCCTTCAAGGACTACAAAGAGAAGGTCCAAAAGGAAGAGGTAGCAAGGAGGACGTTGGAGGACGAGTGCAAGTTTGAACATAAGGGCTTTGATGCTGCCACTAAAGACCTAATCAGCCTCTTCCTGAAGAAGAAATCTGAAGAACGACTTGGCTGCAAGTAAGTAGTAGCGCTTCATTCGTTTAGGTGGAGCTCTGTATGAGTGTCTACCCTCCCAGTAGCTGGGGTCTGATAGAACAACAAAGCATGTCTCAGTGTTTGTTCTTTATTTCGGACTGTGAATAATGTTGTACTGGATTTTGGAGTTAACGATTTAAGCTGAGACCATAGTGCTTTGTATATCGCTATTTTGGGTTCAGAATTTTTCTGCTGGGCCTGAAAACATGGCTCAGTAATAGCCTAGAGCCATATTTAGCATGACTCCTCCCCCACACTATAAAGAAATAAAAACATTAGCATTAGCATCAGCTAGTTCAGTGCCCAGAAAACACACTCTGCAAGCCCCCACTGCTCTAGGGATGGTGATGCCAAAGAATTTCCATTTGATCTACTACCAAGTAATACCAATTCTAATATCCCTGTAGCAATACCAACACCGATATTTTAAAACATGTGGTAAATATGAACAAAAAACAGAAAAAGTCTGAAATTAATATTGAATAAACCTTCAGAAGTCAGAGTTCTCTATTTACTTAAAAACATAATTCAATTGGGTAATACCCAATATAATTTTAGTGTTTGATAATATTCAACTATATGTTTAGTCTAATATTGTTGGTGGTTGGGGTAGCTCAGTGGGTAACACCACTACTCAGGGTGCCAGCTTAGGGTGTGGGAGACTGGGGTTCGACTGGGGTGACTATGCTGAGCTACACCAATAAGAGTCCTTGGGCAAGACTCCTAACACTACGTTGGCCTACCTGTAATCATTAACCTTGTAAGGTGCTCTGGATAAGAGCGTCAGCTAAACGCCATAAATGTAAATATTCTGCTGGCTGTTGTAGTGGCAGTGTAGACCATGTGTACCACATTATTTAGAGGTGCCATGTTACATCTTATAAGAAAAGGTGCACAGCATCCCAACTTTTTTTGGAAGCAGGTTTATGTACATACTCTTGACTGAACACTGAATGAAATAAATATTTAGGTACAGATCTGTCCATTCATCCCTACAGGGTTCCTTTAGCTAGTTAGTGAGCCTTAAAATTCTATTTAAAAGGAGAATTTTTCTTTGTACAGACACTATCCGGCCTGAAATTTGTTCAACAATGTGGAACACAAAGCATTCTGAATATTAATTATATTATACATGTTAATTTTATTAAAACCTCACTCATGTTACAATAATCTGCAGTTCATTTATTAAAAATGACTTTTTTCTCTTTTTTATTTACAAACCTGTTAAGCTAATTCTGCTACAAAATAGGTTTATTGCTATATCAGCATATATGCTATATAGGTTGATTCCTAACTTTTGGTTCTAGGATTCTCCTCTACTTTGAATCAGCTGTTACACAGCTCTCTCCATCAGTACCTGCTTCTATAATGCCCTAATGAAGCTCAACATTTAAATCTATTTCATTTATTGTGGTGTCTTGTTTGCTCGTTTCTGCTCAGTGGCGACGACCCCCGAAAGCATGCCTTCTTCAAATCCATCAGCTTTCCTCGCCTAGAGGCCGGGCTTATCGAGCCACCCTGGGTGCCCAAGGCCAACGTCGTCTATGCCAAAGACATGGAGGACATCCGGGACTTCTCAGAGGTCAAAGGGGTCGAGTTTGACGCCGACGATAAAGAGTTTTTTAGAGAGTTCAGCACTGGTGCAGTGCCGATTCCATGGCAACAGGAAATGATTGACAGCGGACTCTTTGATGAGCTTAATGACCCAAACAGGAAGGAGTCGAGTCGGGGATTTCATGAAAAGAGGCTCTCGAAATCTTGCATTCTTCTTTGAAAAAGTCAGTGCCTGGAAGAGTAGCCTTAAAGCAGAAGGAAGAGTAGCCTTAAAGCTGATCTTCTTCATTCATGAAAAACAAGTATTGTTTGTATGGTGCCATCTGATAGCAATTCACCAACATTGGTTGTTTTGGTTACACCAACACTTTGACCTTGAAATCAAACATTGACAAGCGTTTTGAAATTGCAGACCATCAACTTTAAAGGGATGTGCTTTTATGATAAGTGAGCCAGGAAAGGAAGCAGAGCCCTTTGCTTATATACATTATTATAGTCTTCTATATTACATTTATGGCATTTAGCTTATCCAGAGCGACGTAAGTTTATTCATATTACAGGTAGGCCAATGTAGTGTTAGGAGTCTTGCCCAAGGACATTATTGTTGCAGCACAGCATAGTTACCCAGACCAGGAATCAAACCCCATCTTGCACAATGGTGTTATGCGCCGCGCCACACCAACCACAGGTCATCATAAGTAACTGGACATTAAGAGGCTTGGCCATATGCATAACTTTGTATCTTTGCATCATTTGTCCATGCGCAAAAAATTAAAACCTATCCCAGATGCATCTGAAGTGTGCTGCTGCTGCTGCTGCTGCTGTCACTCGACATCAAAACCAAAGACCTGTCAAAGCCTGTAGTTATGTTGGAAATTCATTCTAAAGGAAATATGTATGAATCTAAACATTAGGTGTACCAAAATGGCTATATTGTTCAGAAGCTAAATTACAACAGTCAGATAACAATAGGTCATGTGTGATAGTCAATAACAAATATAGGAATAGACAATAAGATCTTATTTATATTGTGTGTAAACAGACTTGCTGTCCTCTTCAGTGGGAACAACATTAGCTGTGACAGGCTGAATCAGTCACTGATCTGGATTTGAAGGCCCCCCTGGGTGGGTTTTGACTGACACTGTCTAGTACATTACCGGTACTTACATTACAGTTCATGGTACTTGCTTGCAAGTTCCTACCATTTACTTTGTAGTGTATATATGCTATACTGGTAATTCAGTGGATGTACCCATAGATAAGTTCAAAAGAATTATCTAATCATAATTAGGACATTTTACAGATACATGTATACAGATTAATAATTCCCTGAATGTTCATCATCAATTAGTTTGTCAATCAGTCACATTTGCTATATAAGTGCTATACAATTAATAATTGCCATACATGTGGATATAAGTGCTATACATAGGATAATTAGTACATGTACCTATATAAGTTTGCCGTACTATACAATTAAGCAATTAGTACAAAACCTATATAAGTGCCTATACTCAATTAATATGTACATGTACATATAAGTGTATACAATTAATAATTATACATTACTATATACATGCTTATACCCCCAAGGATATTTAGTTGTACTATATAAGGGATACAAATAATAATCAGTAACATGTTTTATATAGACAGTGCTATAAAATGAAATAATTAAAACACATGCTATGATATACAAATGCTATACAATTAATAATTAGTACATGTACTATATACATGCTATACAGTTAATAATCAACATGAAAAAGTGCTATTATTAATAATTAGTAAAATGTAGAGTATACATGCCAGCATACAATTTTTCAGTACATGTACTATATAAGTGCTATACAATTAATAATTAGTACATGTACTATATAAGTGCTATACAATTAATAATTAGTACATGTACTATATAAGTGCTATACAATTAATAATTAGTACATGTACATTTAATGTCACCTAAAATAGGATACATTATTTGTCCAGGGAGCAAATATACAAACCTGTTTTTATAGAGACATTGTGCAAAATGTGAGCCTAAAGGCCATGCTTATCCAGCAAATCATTGGGTGCCCAAGTACAGAGTCAATCTATGCCAAAGACATGGATTACATTTTTAAAATCTAGAGTTTAAGGGGTCGAGTTTTGAAATGTTTTCATTGTGGCTAATTGATATAGGTTCAAGTTTACCACTTAGTTCCTCACCTCTTAAATCCACCCTGAACATTTGGGGACTGGATTTTGGATATATATATAAAAGCTCAGATCCAGAGCAGGTGGCAGTGTATCCTTTTTATATCTGGTTTCTTCTTTGTGTGGAAGTTTACTGGCTACATTGGGGCAGTAATTAACTGTGTTTTGGATCCAGTATTGGTTTTGTAGATGTAGTGTAGATGATTAAGTCTCTAAATTATTTAATGCTGAGTTTAACTTTTTGCTCATTCTTTCATAGAGTGGTCAGCCCTCCTCATCTTTAGCTCTGACAGACTCCGCCTCTCTGCAATGCTCTTTTTATACCCAGTCATGTTACTGACCTGCTGCCCTTTAACCTAATGAGAGACTTTACCAGTCTTTGGTTTCCTCTGTCCCAAATTTTTGAAATGTGTTGCTGGCATTAATTTAAAATGGACATTTGAAATGTTTCTGAAAAAACAAAAAACATTCTCAAATTCAACATTTCATATGTTGTCTGTGTACTACCTTTAAGTAAACGTAGGGTTTTAATGATTTGCACATTATTGCATTCTGTTTTTATTTACATTTAGGACAAAACCACAACTGTTTTAAACAGAGACTATACATAAAACAAAATACTTATTGGGCTTTTTAAAATCTAACAGATTCTTTAGAACTCTGATACTGGGAAATACTGATTTTGTGATTGGGTTTACTGGATGCAGAAAAGCGTAAGTGCTATGAGCTGTAGTACCCATAACCCACCAGACAGTGTCAGTCAATATCCACTTAAACAATGTGGTACACGACCTAAATATGGCCAGTTTGTATGTATAATGTTGATTGTAGTTTACTAGTCATACACCTGTTGTTTAAATGTGCCTGTTTGCCTTAAATGCAACTCAACACAAATCAGGTAATTAAATTAAGTACATAAAAGCAAAATAAGAAAATATTTAAAAGGTAATAATAATAATAACAATAACAATAATAAAAAGGTAAAACACAGTGAGAAGAAAGTGTGAGTCTTAGACCTCAACTATATGTAAACAGTTTAAACCTGGATTTAAAATTGGCTTCATTTAGGGCTAATGTAGTTTATTCTGCCAGTTTGCTCCAATCATTGGATTCAACTAGCTGACCTGTGTCCATCAATCTAATAGACCTACTCAGTTTATATCCTTTAAACATATCAGAGATGTATGCTAGGTCCAAACCACAAGGTATAAACCACTTACCACAGTTTAGCATATAACCTAATCTGTTACTAACTGGAAGCCAGTGTAAAGATTCTACTACAGGGGTAATGTGCTCTGTTCTCCAGGTTCTGGTTACAGCTCTAGTAGCAGCATTCCTAATGAGCTGCAGCTGTTCAAAGCTCTTTTTAAGAAGTCCAGTTAATAGACCCCTACAGTATTTAACCCAGGCAGGAGATAAGGCATGGCTGAGCTTCTCTAGGTCTTGTACACCAAAACTTTGATTTGAAGGCTGATTGCTTTGATTATGCTAGTAAGGGTGAGATGCCAAGACTTTGGTTTGGTGTTTGATTTTTCACAGATCATAATATTTTAGAAGCCCTAAAGAAATGTTTTTATTATTATTATTATTATTATTGTAGAAAAATACAGATTTTTAATGTAATCTGTTTAGCTTAACTAGTTATTCTGACATCATTATTATCACAGCATTTACCACAACAACAACATTTACCACCATTTAATGAGCAATTCAGAAGACTTGCTGAATTTATACTCCAAAGCACATAGGGGGCAACATAACACAGTGTTAGCACTACCAAATGTTTACTCAACAGTCTAGAAGAAATATTGCATCTAGAAGAAACATCAACATGGTGTTCAATATGTGAAGCCCTTTAAAGCGAAAGGGCCAATCAGCTAGCTGGTAGCGATGTAAAAAGCCGCCCTTTAGTGTGGAGGTCTGCTGAAGCACACTAGCCAGAACACCGATTTCAATATATATTTGAATATGCATTTGAAACAGTAATTTGACCTTCGGCTTTCAGCATTTTGTTCTCTGCCCATTCGAAGAGAATGTAGTCTGGTCATGCATGGCTGGAAACTGTTGCCTGGGCTTGTTGCAAAGATGGTCACTAAGTCAATAGACTTTCCTCTGAGGAATTTGCCGGTACTATTATTTACAAGATGTTAGAATACACTGTCGTGGAAGTGTGACTTCATCCTCTCACGTTGGACTCTCGCTACAGTCATTCACATCACGTCTAGAGGTACAAAGAGGTATTACCAGACAGGAAGGGCAGGGCTAGCTGATTAGCATGCTAACTATAGTATATATTACTGCCACACTATACATGGAAGTCTTTGGCATACCAGCACGAGTGTTATTAAGCCTCAAGTTTCTTAGGCCCAAGTCTGAATGAAATCTCGAGTTTCTGAAGCGCATTCTCCTTTAAGGACACACTTGTGACTGCTCAGCAGAGGGCGCTGTTTGATTTGAAATGCCTCAGGTTCACCTCAGGTTTTCCAAGTGCCTGAAATAACTCAAGTTTTGAGGCACTTTATAAGTCTTGCTGATGTAACAAAGTAACCCCCTTTGTGAAAGTAAGGAGAGGGAAAAAAGAGAGAGAGAAGAGTCAGGAGGATGGGAAAAAGAGAGAGAGAAGAGTCAGGAGGAGGGAAAAAGAGAGAGAGAAGAGTCAGGAGGAAAGAAAAGGAGGGAGAGAGGAGTCAGGAGGAGGGAAAAGGAGAGAGAGAAGAGTCAGGAGGAGGGAAAAAGAGAGAGAGAAGAGTCAGGAGGAGGGGAAAAAAGACAGAGAGAAGAGTCAGAAGGAGGGAAAGAAGAGTCAGGAGGGGGGAAAAGAGAGAGAGAAGAGTCAGGAGGAGGGAAAAGGAGAGACAGAAGAGTCAGGAGGAGGGAAAAAGAGACAGAAGAGTCAGGAGGAGGGAAAAAGAGAGATAGAAGAGTCAGGAGGAGGGAAAATGAGAGAGAGAATAGTCAGGAGGAGGGAAAAGGAGGGAGAGAAGACTCAGGAGGAGGGAAAATGAGAGAGAGAAGAGTCAGGAGGAGGGAAAAGGAGGGAGATGACTGAGGAGGAGGGAAAATGAGAAAGAGAAGAGTCAGGAGGAGGAAAAAAGGAGGGAGAGAAGACTCAGGAGAAGGGAAAAGGAGAGAGAGAAGAGTCAGGAGGAGGGAAAACTGGAGAGAAAACCTGCGGTTTTGGAAAAGGAGGCAATATTTGTCCTGCTCGTACGTGTTCTTGGCCATGAGGGCAAGAACTGAAATAGCTTCGTGGTTTAATAGGAAAATAAGGTTTGTCTGTTTGTGTTAGGTGGATGAGGCTGAATATTTGTATGACCCCCACCACCACCCCACCCCATCGCCTCCCCCGAGATGGAATGTGTTGCAGTTTGACTTTCAAAAACCTTAAAAATGCAAAACTTCGACTATCAGTTGCATGCCAAAACAGTAGTGACTCCAAAAAGATTAGCGTGCCTATATAACTATATTACTTTTTAAACAGTAGGCTATATACTGCGCACACTGACGGTATAGTAGCAGCAATGGACAAAGTACACAAACCATGTAGTTGAGTTAAAGTAGAGATACCCAAGATAAAATATTCCCCCAGTAAAAGTAAATATGCTCCCTTTAGACCTCCACTTCAGTCAAAGTACAAAAGTGTTTCCTCTTAAATGTGCTTAAGTATGGAGAGTAACAGTGGCATGGTTTATTAGGGCTCTAATGTCCTATTATCATTTCTGGAACAGGACTCTTAATCAGCCCCTGTAGGTGAAGAGACTCTAGTGTCTCTCAGTCCACCAGTCTTTAATAGAAGCTCATTCATTAGTCTGACACTGATGTCTGCTCAAATCAGCACAGAACACTGAAAGGGAACACATTTCATTAGCTAGAACCAAAAAAAACTTTTCAGTTTCAGTTTAAGATTTATTTGCGGCTTAGTAACAAATGTAAGCTTAATAAAAACTTGATTTAAACAGGATAACATCTGAGCTTTCCTTACCATATTGTATCTGTAGATCTCTGTTCATAAACATACAAGGAGTGTTTGTATAAATGCAGAAAAAGACACTCGCCAGTCACGAGTGCATGTGTACACGTTTCTATACAATGCGTCTGACAATATGTTTCCTAACCCCATCCTGCTTTACCTGCCTTCCTGCAGGTGGTACTTGATGTAGTCCACGCCTGAAATGGACATTTCCATGGATGCCAAGAATCCATGCATAAGCTTGTTTGGATGAAGGAACTACACATTTTCAATAATGTAGTGGAGTACAACGGTGAGACAGTGGAGTTTGATATGTAGTGGAGTTAGAGTACAAAGTTATCCAGAATGGAAAACTTCAGTAAAGGACAGATACACTGAAAAACTACTTAGGTACAGTAACTAATTACATTTACCTAATAACGATTAGTTGAAAACTGCATTCTACTTTACCTGCTGAGCTCCACCGCTAGTGCATTATCTTAAAATCAATAGTCGAGTCTCAGGACTGTGTGGAGCAGACTCTCAAATCTCAAATCTTTGAGATCTAAGTTCAGTCTCATTTCTTTGAAGTCTCGGTCCAAGTCACTTTAGTCCAGAGTCTCTGAGGTGCAATTCTAAGTCATGTTCTGAGTCCCTCTCTGAGGCACAGGTCTGAGTCAATTCCTGAGTCTCTGATGTGCAAGTTCAAATGAAGTCCTGTGTCTCCCAGGCACAAGTCCAAGTCAAGTTTCGAGTTTCCCAGGTCTAAGTTTAAGTTAAGTCTTGAGCTTTCCAGGGGCAAGTTCAAATTAAGTCTTTAGTCTCTGAGGTGCTTGTCAGACCTTACATGTTTGAGGTGCTAGTCTGAGTCAAGTCTTGAGTCTCCCAGGGGCAGGTCTAAGTCAAGCCTTGAGTTTCACAGCCATAAGGTGAGTCAAGGCTTGAGTCTTTCAGGTGCAAGTTTGAGTCAAGACTTGAGTCTTACCCATGTAAGTCTGAGTCAAGTCTCAAGTCTCTGGTGTACGAGTTCAAGTCAAAATCTCTGAAGTCAAGATTTGATGCCTTTGATGTGAACTTTAGCCTAAATCTAAACTTTCATATAAATAAATAAAAAGTGTAAAATCAAATACATTCCATAAAAATACATTCTAGAAACAGTTATTCTCCACTTATTTAGATAGGATCTACAGGGGTTGGACAATGAAACTGAAACACCTGGTTTTAGACCACAATCATTTATTAGTATGGTGCAGGGCCTCCTTTTGCGGCCAATACAGCATCATTTGGGCAGCCGTGGTTTTATATTTTTTTTATATAATCCGGGTTAGCACCCGAACATCCCTTTCAGACAGCTTCCTCTTGCGTCCACAGTTAATCCTGTTGGATGTGGTTCGTCCTTCTTGGTGGTATGCTGACATTACCCTGGATACCGTGGCTCTTGATACATCACAAAGACTTGCTGTCTTGGTCACAGATGCGCCAGCAAGACGTGCACCAACAGTTTGTCCTCTTTTGAACTCTGGTATGTCACCCATAATGCTGTGTGCATTGCAGTATTTTGAGCAGAACTGTGCTCTTACCTGCTAACTGAACCTTCACACTCTGCTCTTACTGGTGCAATGTGCAATTAATGAAGATTGGCCACCAGGCTGGTCCAATTTAGCCATGAGACCTCCCTTACTAAAATGACAGGTGTTTCAGTTTCATTGTCCAATCCCTGTATAATTTACTACAGAAAGTATCAGAATATGGCTAGATGAACTATCGGGCTTGCTAGGAAATGAATCTGAAACCTTCTAAGGGTACCCAGACTTACTCTCACTGTAGTGCACCTTTGCTGCAACACAGAATGCATCTTGCTCTCTGTTATAAGTTGTGTCATGACACATTTCAAAATGCCACGATGCACAAAACCATGTTTGCAAAGGTTAAGGCGCCTGCATTTGCCTTCTCATGGTTAGCATGTTTCTGCCCTGACTTGACCGATCCACTGCACGAATAACGCCTCTGGCAGTGCCGACATGTACGCCGGGTTCTTTGTAAGTACCTTTACAAAACTGAGTTTGGCGATTGGTTTTGTTCAGTTCTATTGCTGTTTGAAGCGCGCCCTTCCCGCCGTTTGAAGCGTAGCCTGCTTTAGGCTACTAACAAGAATAGTATGTTCTGCCATTACAAATCAGCGGTACTTGGTTTCGAGAAGCAATGAAAGTTTCTTGTTTTGGAAACAGAGGCTAGCAAAGAACACTGCCTCCTCGTTTAAAGCCTTTAAGGTAAAGGCCTTTTGGGTTACTGATGCGTGCTGCTGCTCTAACAGACTTTAGTGTGGTGTCAGCACCTCTTGAAAATGATCATGTCAGTCTCAATCTTCACGAGGCAGGGAGGCTGAAACAATGCTGTGTATCTTTTGGCACAGCTCTGCCATTTGAATACAATGGACACATTTGGGCAACATGACATGTTTTCGGATGGTGCTTGTTTTGGGCCGATTCCTTCTGTGCGAGTGTTTAGGTGGTGGATATTTAGCCCTGTGTAACCCAGACCGCAATCTGTAGCTCACCACAATTTCAGGCTTAGGTTTCGTCTCAGCCACACGGCCAGTGTCCTGTAATCTCATTTAACAAGCTGCCATGTGTCTGCTAACACGGGCCTAACACGAAACCCTCCACCACTGACAGCCTGCCTCACACTTTATCATGCCGCCAACACTTTTATAGGGTTTCACTGGAGTTAATATAATTAGGTGAACACATGTAGATGCACAGATGCTTAGAAAGACCCGATCATTCGCAGTGCTTTAAATGATAGTACATAAAGGCAGGCTCCTTAAAACACAAACAGATGTGGATCTACTCACTCAGCCCGTCGCTCTCGGTGCTGTGTTTGGATGATTAGGATAAGCGTTTAGCAGCTTATCCTTGGAGAGGTGCGTACATCGAGCAGAAGAACACACGCAACTTTTTTGACTATGTTAAATGATAAAGCAATGTGCAAAGTCTCTCGAGAGGCTCCCGCAGCTGCTGTACAGGGTTGTTTTTACATAATTTGGACGTGAGGTCATGTTATAAAAACAGGTCTATAACCTCTTGTAACAATATGTGATAATATTATGTATATATCAGTGCTGTCAACATTAACAGGCTTATTAGTACCACTCACCATTTAAAGAACAGTCGCACAAATAGTTACTCCCAGAAAGAGTCATCCAACATAAATGAAACTTGCTTGGTAGGTTTGACATTGTGAGACATGCTAAAGATTTAAGTTTCACACTCTTATCACCTTATCGTTGTACCTGACTGACCCAACAGCCACAACTGCGGACATTTAGTGAGCATTGATGCTCCTCATGAGGCATCCTGTTAGTGCCAGCACCATTGGCAGAAGCAGGACTACATGCACACAGACTGTTACGATGACTGTCCTTAACACCACGCCAACATGGCCAAACACTGCAGTGGTGTCGTGCCAGACTGTCATGGAGCGACTGGAATGGCGGTAGGTCATCTTCAGTGACGGGTCCCGCTTTTGTCTTGTGCAGACAACCACGAATCAGTTTGTGGAGGAACTGTGGTCAGCGCCGGCCAACGCTTTGTTGACACGTGTCACACGTCACAAGGCTTGCACAATCTGCAGGAACTGTGTGAGAATGGTTTAAGCTACATGGGATGGAAAATCATAGGACACCATTAGGAATCTCTACAACTCCATGCCGAGAAGTCTGGCATGTTGCATTAGCGACCATGGTAGAAAGATGCCATACTGAGAGACACTACTTCTGTATGTGTAGCTCAATAAATATTGACCATACCAGTCTAAACTTATCATGATTTATTGTTCCTGGTAACCTTTATCTTCTAGCTCCAGCCCAGGTTCTCAGAGAGCTTTCAGAGCTCCAGCCCAAGTTCTCTGAGATCCCCCTCATCCTCAGTCAGTCTTCCCCCATATGAACATCAATGTTGAATGCACAGTCAGAACTCTCAAAACGCCTCTAGAACCTCGCTCACAGAAACTCATTACATGGTTATGGCTACACTAGTCTCCACCACGGATGTAGACAGAGTCCGATACCCATAGTGTGTTAACCTGGCAAGACTGACTCCGCCCGGTTGCAATCTAATTGGTTATCTGCTTTTCCATCTGTGTGCACTTCCCTTTTGCGCTGGTCCATGGTAAATCAAAGTTCTGCTGTTTCAGCCAAGTTCAATAGCCTCGAACTGGACAGCAGCCTCAGCCACAGATGCTTCTGCCTATTATATATGCCTGTGTTTCCCGAGTGCCTGTTTATGTTGTGACTCCATGTTCTGGTATGCCTCCTTCTGTACCTCATGCCAAATAGCAGGCATGTGATTGGCCATTTTCCATTTCAGTCAAATTGCTTTGTCTTGCTGTAGTAAGCTATTAAGTGAGAATAGGACCAAACCTCTCCCTAGAGATACTAGCAGTGTGGGACTATGACGATGCTGCTTGACCCCTAAAGCATCAGATTTTGATTTAAAATATCTTTATACTAGGTAATAGGGGGGAGAAACACATTTAGGGTGTTCAATTTAAGTCTAATTCTTTTTCAGAATTTCTACCATTTTACAAATATTGATAATATCTTGAAAGAAAGAAAAAAATTATATCTAGTTAATATATCAAAATTTTCACATTTAAGGATGGCCAAATTATTCTTGAAATAAATTAAAATATCCCCCTAGTTTTCTGAACTGACCTCCAATCTTCTGAAACATTAATGTTTTATATTATATTTAGCTGTTGAAGCTTCTGTGTGACTTTCAGTAAAGAAAATAATAGCATTCTTTATTATCAAAACTTTTATTATTAGTCAGTTAGTATTTATGAATGAGATCAGTGAATCTGGGAACTTTGCCCTTGTATAATGATTCACCACTGCTGCTCTAATTTGACTGGTGGTCAATTCATATTCTGAGGATGTCCTACTGATCTATAGCTACCAGGAGACCAAATCCTGCTACCAGCCAGGCAAACAATTGTCCACGTTATATAGAATTAATGACAGATATAGGGATTAATGAGTGTCCTCATCAACATGGACAAACAAACCTACTCAGTGACTGGAGGTGACATATCTTAACATATACGACCACCTTGAATCATGTTTCAGCCATCTGTCACTTTAAGCCATTAAGACACTTTATTTAATGAGGCTATGGTTGGCTTCCTATTTGCCTGAGGTGCATGAATGTAACTGCTGCACCATATAAGGTGGACCAGGAACATTCTAAGAAGCAGCTAGCGAATAAGAAGCTGACCTCACCCTCGTCTTTATTTAGCTGTTTTGGTGTGGGTCCAGTGTGACTGTAAATCAATTACATCGCCAACATTAACATGCTTAACGGTTTATCAGGCTAATGCTCTGCCCTTTCAAAGCATCAACATTCACTACTTTGACTTTTAACACTCTAACTGTCGACTCTAACATCATTAACTGCCCTGTGATGAAGTGTGTGCCACTGATGTGCATGTACTGGCTGACCGGTTCTCACAGATTACTATATTTATCCTCTGTGTGGATGCCTGAAGCACAGATCCCTAACTCCCTCACTGTATGGGGAAGTATAGAAAATCTTAAACTGTTGATATGGTATTGTTAGCCATGAAAAAAAAGCAATCCAGCTGCTTTAGGCATGCTAGCACTAGCATTTCCTGTTTGATGCCGGTGTTTTTAATGGGTTTGTTTTCACCCATAAAGCTACATGGTCATTCTGACGCGTGGAAGTGACATGTGGCAGTTCTGATCCCTTATGTATTACATGCATGTGAGTCCTAAGGAAACGTTAATGGTGGTAAATGGCGCTGCAGTGTGTTAAGTCCTGTGAGACATGTTTGTTTGTGTACGTATGAAGGACAGCAGGAGTGCTGGGGTTCACACCAGAGTCAGCACTTAGAGCAGCAGCTCTAATGGAAATCTAAGCCTCAGTCTTAGAGGCTCAGAGCGGTGAGGAGAATACACAACCAGGGAGACATCTGCGGCTGACGTGACGACAGCTAAACTCCCACCACAACGTCTCCGAACATGCTTTTTCCAGACGTGTGTGTGTGTGGGAGAGAGAGAGAGCGAAGGGGATGATATGGTCAGTTCAGGCCTTCACCCGAAGCTCTCACACGATAAAGTAAAAGGCTTCCAGTGAAACCCTCAGTGGGTATAAACCTTTTCTGGTGTCAGGATAAGGGGCCATACATATATCCCATCACCGTTGACCCACCAAAACCTTTTAACGCCATGTGATTTTTGTGGTGTCATGGATTTGGGACATAAATGATTGATGGACATCCGTCTGTATGACACCCCAGCTGGCTCCCAGCTAGAAATTATATGTTCTAAAAACGTTCTAAGCATGTGCAATGCAATGTTTCATTAATGTATTCGGTTGTATGTTTGTGTTTGGTTTCCAGAATGTTCTTTCCAAAGGCAGGAGGACATTCTCTATGAACATTGTCATCTCAGGCTTCAATAACATCCATGAAATATTTTATGAACGTTGCGATGAAAATGTTGTTTTGTCATCATGTAACATTATCTGTAGACAGCATCCTCAAAACATCCTTTGACTGTTGCAGTTACAATGTTAGTCTTAGTGAGCATTTCACACATCTTATGAGAACATCCTCTAAAAGTATAAAACATTAATTGAACATTACACTAAAATATTCTCTTTAAAAATTCATTCAAACTTGTATGTTAGCCAAATGATAGTCCTGGCAATGTTCCCTGCTAGCTGGGTTATGGTTAGGTTAGTGTTAGGGGTGGACAGAACCGGTATAGATTTACTTGAGGGATTTTATATATATATATATATATATGTACTGTATCATTTTGACTATTATTCTACAACATTTAATAAAAAAATATTATAATAATGTCATTTCTACAGAAGTTCTCTGTATGCATTATTTAGCATAGCATTAAAGTCATAGCATTGAAATTTCTAAAATGTGATTCGCCATATTGTGTACCTCCTACACGGTCAATCAGCTCAAAGGTCAGCATTTTCTGATCAGTTGGCAGTTGTAATGACAGCGACTACTACCGCAGATAAAGAAGACGGGTTCCTCCAGTTTTATACTATGGTTGGTCAAATGACTTGATAAGGAGATCGTCAGATGTCAGAGTTGAGTATGCTCAAAAATCCACAGTGCACACTCAACACCGGTCAGTTTCTCAGTACGGTAATGATGGACACTACTGTGTAATGCTAAACAGAAAGTGAGGAGTTTCTCACGTCTGGAAAATGTAAAAATGGCAGAGAGTGATGTGACGGCAGCTGAGGTGGTGGCGGGTCCAGAAGCGTTGTATAAATGTGAGTTCACTGAAATCTGTCCCAACAGTAAATATATTCTAGTAAATAATGTGTTTATTTGTTTGTGATTTGTTAAAAGACCTCCACAAAAGCAGCCTTCAGCATCCAGCTTGGTATTGCGTAAGCTACATCACTTCCTGTTAGTATAAACAATGCAGTATGATATTTTGTGTTATTATGGTTGCGCATTGCAAAGCAATTTTTCTGCTGTTTCTTCGCCGATTAACTCGCCCCGCAGTTTTCGAGATATCGACTCCGTTCCAACTCCAGTTAGTCCGGTATGATACGCTGATGTGTGCTTGTATACAGCTTTTGCATCGTATGCAAGAATTCTGAGCAGGAAGGAATTTTTCCGGAATTTTTTCTCATAGAGAATGAATGGGGTCGAAAAACGCGTGCCTATCTAACCCACTTCCGCTCGACCTAGAGACACCAAATTGGATACACTGGCTCAGGGCGAAACACCGAGCAGGAATTCAGTGTTGGATTGACCTGCACTCGTTCGTTTCTTCTTTTTTTTCTCATCCCTCGTTCCTCCCATAGAGTCCCAGTCATTTTTGGACCCATCTAAAGCCGGCTGTTTCGTTCGCCCGAGAGGCACGAAACTTCACATACACACTAAGGGCAGGTCTCCAAGCAATAACCCACAGCCATACTAACCCGCACTCGTCTATTTGTCGTTTATTTATCCCGCGTTCCTACCATAGAGTCCCAGTCATTTTCGACCCAAACCAAGCAGTAGCGTTTCCGTTCGCCCGAGAGCCACCAAACCTCACATACTCACTAAGGGCAGGCCCCCAAACTCTAATCCACAGTCATACCGACCTGCACTCGTTTACTCATCCCTCGTTCCTCACTGAGCAAGCTGCACAACCATCCCATGTTTCCTTCAGGAAATGCACTTTTCTAGTTATGTACAAATACTATATATTAGTACACAGGATATACTGTGTAGTGTTAGTGTGAAGTACACAGCTGAGATGCAGCCATGAATGGAGTATTCAGACTGATTCTTGAATGCATTCACATGCTCTATTAGCCTTACTTATTTTGTGGGTGGCCTTGATATAGAGGTCACAGCTCCCTTATACACTCATGTTTGCTGCAGAAGATCTGACATGTGACCTGAAAACTGCAAGTAACATGTTTGTGAATGAGTGACGAATCTGATGACAGGGGCAAACAACAGCTGCTGTTAGCAAAGCATGTGAACACCTATGGGACAACGCTCGCTTGGTAACCAGTTGGAACACAACACGGGGTCCTGGTGTGAATCCACTGCTGCACTGCACAGTGGCAGGTAAAATGATCTCATGCCTAGTTATTACATTTCACTGTATTTCTCACTGTAAGACTATTGTAACATTATTTCTTGGAGAGTCAGGGTGTTTAATCTTATCTGGCTCCAACCAAGCAGGTGCTCACCTGATGCTACATGACTGATCAACTGCTCAGCCTTAAAACAACTGATCATGTGGTCTCCTGCTTTGGTGGAATGAAAACCTGCAGCCATCTTGGCTCTTTGTGGATAAGATCGGACACCTCTGTTGTAGCTGATTCCAACAAAAACCCATACCAAACAAAAACAAGACTAGATATAAGTTACATGATCTTATAATAAGCTTACAACAATCTTCAAATGAGAAATATTAAGATGTATCAAGGGTGGCATAGTGGTTAACACTGAAGAAGCACCTGGGTTCCATCCCGGCCTGGGCACCCAGGGTCCTTTCTGTGTCGTTTGCATGTTCTCCCAGTGTCTACATAGGGATTCTACTACAGTCCAAAGACATGTGGTTGGGCGAATTGGAGATGCTTAATTTCCCCCTAGGTGTGTGAATGTGCATGACTATCTGCCTGCCCTGTGGTGGATTGGAGGCCTATCCAGGGTGTATCCTGCCTTCTGCCCTTTGAATGCTGGGATAAGGCCTAGTACCTCCTGTGACCCAGAAGGATTAAGCAGTTTAAAGAGCAGAGAGTGAGAGAGTGAAGATATAGCAACCAGATATAATACAGTTTTACTACTTTTAGACCGAGTACTTCAGGATTTTATCTTGAGCAAATTATTGACTAAACAAATTTCACTTCTACTGGAGTAACATCAAACCCCTGAGTCACTCACTGTTACTCAACGAATGGTGTACTTTCTCCACCTCTGGTTAGCTTCCACTTGGTTGTTTGTCTTTGCTGAGTACATATTTCTTTCCTTTAAACTGAGCAAGGTTGTGGGAAATGGGTTATTTAAAGCTGTGTGGGTGGGACAAAGCTCATCAGACTTGGTGAGGACGCTTCTCTGTAAGCACTACTAAAGATTAGGACTGTCCAGATTACATTGAAAGAAGGGAATTTGGGGCAAACATGTTGGTCATTTACTTGACACACAACATAGACATGTGTATGTCTTGCATATTGTATGCCCAGGAGGACACTGTATACTGCATAGAGTCCACAACCTACATAGTTTAGTTTCATTGGGGTTTCTTATTAACTGTATTGCAGGGTTTGAAGTCCAGTCACCAGCTAGTAAAGCTGTGGTGTTGACCACTGCACTATTTAATCACCACATGGCTACAAGTCATAGTTGTTTTTGGTGTAGCAAATTATTCACACCTCTTATTGACATTGGTGTATGTGTGTGTTGTTTAAGATATATAAATTACGGAATGTGATGCGTTCCTAAGCAGAGCATTCACTGTTCACTGGTGTGTGCAACAAAAACCTGGACTTCACACATACACACACACTCTCTCAGATGCACACATTATTACCTCTGAGTGATGGCAGTTGGCATGTAAGATCAAAGTGATGCAGAGTGTAACTTTAGGAGGGACACGATCTGGTTCCACTTCAAAGGGCTGCGCGGCACTACAAAATCTCACTTGGGCATCTTCAGGATGTTATCACCCAGCGTCCCTTATAGCCAGACTCCTCTTTTGGATCTTCTTTGTAGTTATACATATCTGCACATGCTTCCAACATGTGTTAGTAGCATTTCTAGGCTCGTGCTCATGGGCATTTTAAGGCAACCCCTAACGCACCTCTGCTGACTGCAAAGAACATGCATAGCACCTTTTAACATTGATGTACATCAGCCTTAATACATCACAATACAGTTTTGTTGGGTTCTGTAGTTACATAATATGAATACAGATCAAATAAATAAGAAGTAATGGCTGACTAACAGTCAGAAATTCAAAGAGGTGAGATGCAGTCATTGTTTGCCAGATTTATCACAGAATCACAGCATCATAATCACAGAACATGCTACTATGTTTATTAAAAATCCACTTCGGCATACTGTTTGAAGATGTTTTGTGTCTCTAGCCAGGTGTAAATTAAGAATAGAATAAGAATTAGGAATAGAATAAATCTTAACTATAAGTTATATAACTAACTTTTTTTTTTTATTATTGAACATTTTACCAAATTACAACAATCATCCAATCCCCTACCCCAGTAAACAACCCTCAACCACCCTCCCTCAATGCCGAAGAACCACCAACCTGGTCTCCCCAGTAAATAATAACTAAGGAAGTAATAAAATAATAAAGAGTCTAATATGCTAATATTAATACTACTACTACTACTACTACTAATAATAATAATAATAATAAAAATAAACAACTAGAAAAATAAAATAATAATAATAAAAAAATAAAATGAAAACATTAATACATATGAAAAGGGAAATCTGCCCTGTAATCCAATCTATTCACTGTTTAAATGGGATAAATGTCTAAAATAAATGACAAACGGCTGCCAAACCCGGTCAAACATGTCTGCAGTATCCCTTTAAATTTAGATTCTCCAAAATCTAGATAAAACATGACATCTGTCAACCATAGGGCATGTGAAGGTGGAGTAGGAGACTTCCACCCGAGAAGAATTCTTCTTTTGGCAAGAAGAAGGGCAAAGAATAGAATAACTCTTAATGATTTATGTAAATGGCTTATACGATGCATCATTATGTACAATGCCAAATGTCAGTTATGACTGGTGTAAAGTATACTGCACAGTATGTACTACTGGACTGTGGAACCGTGTTATCTGGAGTAATAATTGAAACTGATGGATGAATCTGGGTTTTGCAGATGGCAGGAAGACACTACCTAACTGAATGCCTGGTGGCAACTTGCTTTGGTGGAGGTAGGATAATGGTCTGGGGTAATTTTTCAGGGATTGGACCGTTTAGTTCCAATTAATGCTACAGCATTAGCAGTAAATTATAGACAACTGTATGCTTCTAACTATGTGATAATAGGATCGGGAGGATCTAAAGCTCATTACGTAAATGTGGACCTGGTGCCTGCACTTACATCAAAATCTAGCATCCCTAGGTGTGGGCCATTCTAAGAAAAGTGGGCAGTTTGAATTACCAAGTTTATATTTTCCGTTCTAAGTAGGTTGGTAATAATTAATAGGTAGGTTAAATAATGGTTGCCTTGTGCTGAAGGATGTTACATCGCCATGTGGTCACAAACAATACGTTTTATAAACCAAAAATACTAAATTAGTCATTAAATAAGTATTGTTGTATTCAGTGTATCATAGCTAAAGAGGACAGTTCACTGCATTTAAAGAGTAGGTTTATTTATTTAATTTTTACAAACCGGATTCCAAAAAAGTTGGGACACTAAACAAATTGTGAATGAAAAATGAATGCAATGATGTGGAGGTGCCAACATCTAATATTTTATTCAGAATAGAACACAAATCACAGATCAAAAGTTTAAACTGAGAGAATGTGTCATTTTAACTGAAAAATATGTTGTTTAAAAATTTCATGGCGTCAACAAATCCCAAAAAAGTTGGGACAAGTAGCAATAAGTGGATGGAAAAAGGAAATTGAGCATATAACGAACAGCTGGAAGACCAATTAACACTAATTAGGTCAACTGACAACATGATTGGGTATAAAAAGAGCTTCTCAGAGTGTCAATGTCTCTCTGAAGCCAAGATGGTAAGAGGATCACCAATTCCACCCATGTTGCACAGAAAGATAGTGCAGCAATACCAGAATGGTGTTACCCAGCGTAAAATAGCAAAGACTTTTAAGTTATCATCATCAACCGTGCATAACATCATCAAAAGATTCAGAGAATCTGGAACAATCGCTGTGCGTAAGGGTCAAGGCCGTAAAACTCTACTGGATGCTCGTGATCTCCGGGCCCTTAAACGTCACTGCACCTCAAACAGGAATGCCACTGTCAAGGAAATAACAGAATAGGCTCAGGAATACTTCCAGAAAGCATTGTCAGTGAACACAATCCACCGTGCCATCCGCTGTTGCCAGCTGAAACTCTACAGTGCAAAAAGGAAGCCATTTCTAAGCAAGCTCCACAAGCTCAGACATTTGCACTGGGCCAGGGGTCTTTTAAAATGGAGTGTGGCAAAATGGAAGACTGTTCTGTGGTCAGATGAGTCACGATTTGAAGTTCTTTATGGAACACTGGGACGCCATGTCATCCGGACCAGAGAGGACAAGGATAACCCAAGTTGTTAATAAGTGATGTCAATAAGTACAGACCTTATTGCTGTACCTGACTGACCCAACAACCACGATTGAGGACATCCAGAAGGCCTGGCATCACTCCAACCCCACTGCAAAATCTGAAGGAACTGTACGAAGATATTCAAGCTGCACAGGATGGATTATTGCAGGAAACCTTTAGGAACCTCTCCAGCTCCATGCCAAGATGTCTGGCGTGGTGCATGAACCATACTGAGGGACTACTTCTGTATATGTAGTTCAATAAATATTGTCCATATCAGCATAAACTTAGAATTTATTCTTCCTGGCAACGTTTATCTTCCTTCCCCATAGCACTGCAATTCCACACTTTCTTTGATGGAGAGAGTCAACTGTTGCTCATTTCTCCAACTGCAGACAAAATACACCTCTCCTCCCAATTTAATGGGCTAACCTTTAATACTAGAGTCAACCAAATAGGTTTCCTGAAAAGGACTTCTGAGAATCATGACTGGACTATGTGGCATGGCAAGGTTTCTTCTTGGCTGAAGTTGTAAAGTCTTATTAATGACCTCACGTCCTGACGTTGTATAAAAACAAACAAGTTTGTGCACCACGGAAGAGAACCTGAGGGAGCATGCACCGCGGGGTGTTTATCTGTCAAAGTGTGATGCATGTCAGTGTTTGTAGTTGTATTTGGTCTGGTCTCTATGTGCTAAAAGGCATGTGGTGGGTCACACAAGGATTCCTCAATATCAGCTGGGCTTTGAATAGCCCCCTGCTCAGGACGCATGAAGATTAGCACCATAGTTTCCTTAAATGACTCTCGCCGTTACCTTAGATGTGAGGTCGTGTCAAAGGCAAGTGTTCAGAACGTGACTAAAGGGTTTAGAGAAGCTTAACTGCAGTCCAAAGATCAACACAGTCTGCCTCACTGAGAAGAGGAGAGGAGAGGAGAGGAGAGGAGAGGAGAGGAGAGGAGAGGAGAGGAGAAACTCAGAAAAGAAGGAGTAAAGAGGGATGTGAATTTGAGAAAGGTTAAATAAGTGAGAACATTAGAAGAAGAGGGAATAAAGAAAAATAATAAATCAGAAGACTAGCAGTAAAGGAAAAGATAAGAGGAAATGGAGAGAAGAAAAAAAACAGACTAACAGACAACAGAGGAAAATGGAAAAACAGAAGACGAAAAATATAGAAAAAGAAAAACTTTGTTTAAAAAAGTTTGTATAGAAAAGAAGAGGTAAAGAAAGATAAAAGAGCACACAAGAAGAGAAGAGGAAAGGAGACGAGAGAAGAGAACAGGAAGAGGCATGGTGGGGTGAAGTCTGTGTTCAGCAAAAACACTAGATGAAAGTCTGAGTCAGTAGGCCTGCTCAGCCATGTTCCACAGTTAACTCTGCTGCTGAAGAGAGGAGAGGAGAGAAGAGGAAAGGAGAGGAAAGGAGAGGAGAGATTAGTAGAAGAGAAGACAGAAATTTTGGGGTGTTCAGCAAAAACTCTGAGGTCTGAGTCCTGAATAGTCATATTCCACATTTTACTCTGCAACAAAGAGAAGAGAAGAAAAGGAGAGGAGAGGAGAGGAAAGGAGAGGAAAGGAGAGGAAAGGAGAGAAGAGAAGAGAAGAGAAGAGAAGAGAAGAGAAGAGAAGAGGAAAGGAGAGGAGAGATTAGTAGAAGAGAAGGCAGAAATTTTGGGGTGTTCAGCAAAAACTCTGAGGTCTGAGTCCTGAATATATTCCACATTTTACTCTGCAACAAAGAGAAGAGAAGAGAAGAAAAGAAAAGAAAAGAAAAGAAAAGAAAAGAAAAGGAGAGAAGAGAAGAGAAGAGGAAAGGAGAAGAAAAGAGGAGAAGAGAAGAAAAGAAAAGAAAAGAAAAGAAAATACGAGAAGATAAGAGGAGAGGAGAAGAAAAGAGAAGAGAAGAAAAGAAAAGAAAAGAGAGGAAAAGAGGAGAAGAGAAGAAGAAAAATGAGGAGAAGAGAAGAGAAGAGAAGAAAAGAGAAGAGGCATGGGGGGAATGAAGTCCGTGTTCAGCAGAAACACCAGCTGAAGGTCTGAGTCAGTAGCTGTGTTTCCAGGCCTGGTTGCTCCGAGCCCTGCTCAGCCATGTTCCTCAGTTTACTCTGCTGCTGAGGCTGCGTTTATTTTCACTGTCCTGTTCAGTTTTAGGAGCTCATTGCTGGAATTCTTCACATTTCCACAAATAAGTGAATTCCATCCTCAAGTCCAAGAGCAACACAAACGTCTAACCTCATGTGCCTCTCGCAGGGTTCTCCCTCTTCTCTCTTTCTCTCTCTCTCATTAGTGCATTCATTCAGACTATCATAACAGTTGATTACATGATCGAACTGAGGAGCCGGTTTGACAGTTCCTGTTTCACCCTGAGGTTGTTCTGATCTTCGGCTCGTTAATTCCATCATCTGCACAGTTGCCGTATGTGACCTTTCGTCTCAGAATCATTTATATTTCTGGATTTTATAGTTTTACGGTGCTTAAATCATTCCTGTTCCTAAACATTGAGTTTTACAGCGTGCTGAGTAAACAGTGGTATCCATTGGTGATAAAAACACATCTCTCTCTTTCTCTCTTTTTCTCTGTGTGTCACTAAACCAACTTTTGCCAGTACAGAATTCACAAAGTGAATAAAGTGGGGCTTTACGATTTGTGGTATGTAATACCGGATACGTTTTAATATTTTGTCTCATCTGTTATAGTTAGTTCCTCTGGTATACCTTTAGGACGTCTTCTGTAAATCTCGTGTGAATTGCTTGTAAAGTTTTAGGTCAAACTTTTGCAGATATATAGAAACTTCTGAAGGGTTCACAAACTTTCAAGCACCACTGTATATTATTTTGCATATTTATATGCAGCATACAAGTCATTCACAGTAGGAGCCAGCCAAGATACAGTGCAACACTCTGTAACAACTGAGCCTCCCAAAGTAAAGAGTGGGAGTCCATAGAGACCCAAATATATTCAAAACAGATCATACACTCATCATCAAAAGAATAGTTGCACCCAGAAGGTGTGGGATTGCACTGGGTTTGATACTATTTCTGCACATCTCATCGAAATCATCTAAAGGATGATCTCCATGGACAATCATCACTCTGCACATATAGACTGACCTACTGTTATCTTCCATCCACACTGTATATCTGTAGTGTATGTATGTGTGTGTGTGTGTGCGTGTGTGTGTGTGTGTGTGTGTGTGTACACACACATACAGGGGTTGGACAATGAAACTGAAACACCTGTCATTTTAGTGTGGGAGGTCCCATGGCTAAATTGGACCAGCCTGGTGGCCAATCTTCATTAATTGCACATTGCACCAGTAAGAGCAGAGTGTGAAGGTTCTGCAAAAGAGGCACAGAGCATTATGGGTGACATACGTTCAAAAGAGGACAAATGGGTGCACGCTTGCTGGCGCATCTGTGACCAAGACAGCAAGTCTTTGTGATGTATCAAGAGCCACGGTATCCAGGGTAATGTCAGCATACCACCAAGAAGGAAGAACCTCCACCAGCATCACGTAGTGACCTGGCCACTATCCTGCAAGAAGAATGGCTTAAACTCCCTCTGACCACTGTGCAGGACTTGTATATGTCATTCCCAAGACCAACTGACGTTGTATTGGCCGCAAAAGGAGGCCCTACACCATACTAATAAATGATTGTGGTCTAAAACCAGGTGTTTCAGTTTCATTGTCCAACCCCTGTATGTGTGTATATACATATATACACACACACACACACACACACACACACACACACACACACACACATCAATATTCTATGTCCTGTATATACCCTGCATCTCTCATCTACCTCAGCCTTACCAAAGTGCTATATGGTAATGTGTACATCTGCATATATCATAATTTTTATTCATAACTTTTATTCATAACTTTTATTCATAACTGTAAATGAGTATAAACAGAGATTTTAGTGCTTAGTATTGTATATATTTATTGTCTAATTTATGAGTTTGTATTTACGTAAGGGACTAAGCACCTACGTTTTTCACTCACCTTCACACCTGTGAAAATGTGATGTGACAATAAAAGTAATTTTATTTTAAACCCAGGCAAACCAGTAATATTAATTAGTCTGTCTTATTAGTTTAGCAGAGCTCTAGATCTAGTCCAAATAAGTTAATCTGATTAATCTGCCAATCAGTTTAAATTAAACTGGTTTTTACTTCATCGGTTTGCTTGGTGGTCCATGCGAGGAGCTAAAGACTATTCCATTATCCAGTACAGTGATTTTTCATGATGTGGTGCAGATGTGAGGCAACTGAACTCTGCACAATGGCTTTAAATGAGCTCAGCCAATCAGATTTTAGGGCGCCTGCTATTTGTTTTATAACTGACATTGTATCAGCTTTTCTATGACTGCTCCAGTAGAGATCCCTGATGCAGAGTTCACCCCGTTTTCCCTTTGTAACATCTGACTAAAATGCACTGGTCAGACTACTGGACACATTTACAGTCAGTGACGCAGACCTTCCAGAAGGCCTTCCTAAGGGCTGCCTAATTGCAGTGGAGGTTAATCTGACATGCTAGGCCTTCAGTTCAGCCCAGGAGTCAAAACCAATGGGGAAGCCATAATAGTATACTGTAAAAGCACACAGATTGGATGAGTTAGAGTTTTAGCAACTGTTAGAACAAGCCAACAGCTAACACAAGCTATTGGATTAAGTTGTAACGTTTACACTCTCTTGACATTTGGCTGAATTTCTTCCAAAAGTGCTGGAAGGTTTACATTTTCATTTGTAGTTGCCTGTGTTATAAATTATTACTCAGGCTCATGTACTTTTAAGATTACGAAACAGAAACCAAGATGCGTTATGGCCCGTTCTTCTCTAGCGCAATGGAAAACCAGTGAAGAACCAATTGGATTCTCTCTTGTATTGGGACGGCTTCAATGCCGCACAGACAATTAACGAAGCATTTGTTATATCAGCTTTTACAATGTAAGGGATCTCTCCTCCACTCTGCCAAGGACAAAGAAGGACAAATGAGAATACTTGGAGGACCGCAATAATTACACAGCACAAACCCAAAACCCTAACATGGAGATATTATTTCATGCGCAAATGTGCTTAAGCAAACTGTAATTCTCAGCTTACTTGGTCTTGAGGCTTGGCTGCAGGACTTGTTGCATGAGTATCTAAGACGGCGAGCAAAAAGTGATGAATCGAATTGTTAGCAAATACAGACAGTCAGGCGAGAGCCTAGAGGGAGACTAATAAGTCACGATGAAATACCGAGACACAAACGCTACGAAGACGGCGAGAAAATGCACCAGCAGGTCCTGTCACATCTCCCATTGTCACATGCGTCTCATTTTCACCCAAAACAGACGGTAATACAGCATGTCAGGTGGGGAATAGAGTATATCAGGTTCTAATCTAATCACAGAGCACTTACAGCATTCTTACGTAGTGCCGTCATTTGACTGGCATTTGGCATGGCAGAAGGAGCTGGAGTCCTTCCAAACCCATTACTAGCACCACCTTCATCTGCTGCTTTCTCTTGCTGTTAAGATTTACTGTCTGGAAGTAATAACAGGGTATTGATGATTTACAGTGCTATTGGACTCCTTTCTCTAGTGTGTGCGAACAATTACCTGCAGAATCTGTGTCTCAGGTAGGGGGCTATTGCTTAGCCCACCCTGTGTTCAAAGCTACAGTGCACGGAAACAAAAAGGAAATGTACAGCGACTTTAAAGAGTAAACCTGCTAATGGAACATGCCAGACATGTAGTTGTAGAGCATGCAGCATGGAGTTGTATAGGTGTCCTGTGGTAATACTTCCCAAGCGGCTTGAATATTCTTACACTGTTGCTGCAGATGGTGAGGTAGGGGTGGAGGTGGAGTGACACCAGGCCTTCTGGATGTAGCACATACGACAACAACCTGGATTTGTTGGTGGTCTCCCCAAGACAAAAGCGGGACTCACTACCATTCTGAGTCACTCCATGACAGTCTGGCACGAAACCAGTCTGGCAGTCTTTGGCGATGTTGATGTGGTGTTAAGGGTAGTCGTGGTAGTGGTCTGCGTGCATGTAGTCCTGCATCGGCAGTCGTCTGCCAATGCTGCCAGCACTAATAGGATGACTCATGGAGGACATCACTGCTCACTGAATGTCAGCCATCGTGGCTGTTGGGTCAGTCAGCTATAGGTACAAGGCCCATCCTTACTTATGTCAGATACGTATAAAATTTGAATCATTCATATGACTAACAATGTCAAACCTACCCACCAAGTTTCATTTCTGCTGGTTGATTCCTTCTGGGTGCAGCTACTATGTTCTGATGATGAGTGTAGTTATGAGACATGGTTAATAAGCTGATCTCTGCTAGCTCACCTATGGCATTTCTCATATTATGAAAGCTAATGCAGGAGCAGATTAAAAATCTTTAGCCGTTCTACATTAAACACAGGCGTGTGAAGCTTGTAAACAGCCTTCTGTGTTTTATTTGAATTTGAAGTTTATAACAGATGTTAACATACTGCCTTGGAGGTTTTATGGTGAGCCCTGGCTGGCTTCCACCTCTGACAGCTGACTGAAAGCTCATTAGGCTATGGCTCATATTTTCAATCAGCAATGTACCTAGGACGTCCAGAAGACCTGGGATCACATTCGCCATGCTCGGAGTGTTGCATCAGATTCCCCTCTTTTTTACTATTATGGTTTTATTGTCAGGAACAGATCCTTACCGCTTTGACAAGCTTCATGGGACCTAGAGTGACTTCTCATTAAAGAAATCTAAATGTGACTGGTTGATTTCAGTGTCCAGTCCCATTTATGTCAGTAGGTAATCTAACGTGTTTGTAGGTTGAAGCATGTGGACCAGTTTTGGGGCCCTTAGTATAACCCCAAAAATGAGGACATCCCACCCCTAAAAGGAGGACGACATCATAAAGGGAGGCGGGTCGGGCACGATACTATAACAGAATTAAAATCATAACCTAACCTATATAACACATACATGATTGCTTCACTTACCTAATTGGGTGGAATGGATTGGTTAGACAGGAGCTTACTAACTGACTAGCATTTACATGGATAACCTGTGGTTAGCTGGTAGGCGAGTCACAATGTCACATGACCTTGGTAAACCAATAAAACACAAAGCATTTCTTTTGACACGGACGTGAACCAATGGCACACATAATGTCATAGGTCAGTGAAGGGTGTGGCTACCCTAGCCCTTAGGACTGGGTTGAAAAACACTGTTCCGGTGTAATGCAGATTTTTTTGCCGTATGGAGTTTTAAGATTGAAAGATTAAAAGACTGAAGATTCATATGGTCATTTTTGGGCATTCTGGATGGAATACACATATTTAAAGCTTGTAAAAAGGAATTTATATTTAAATTAGCATATATTAAAGTAATAAACCACAAAAGGCTGTGGAGTACTGCAATAATAAATTGGTATTAAATTTTAAATTAAATTAAAAATGGTATGTACTTTTTAGTTGGCAGAATAATCAAGTCTTTTCTGAAGGCATAGAATCATTGGGTCTTCCATTGCTAATTAGCATTGAGCAGATCAGAGCTGCATTAAACTGCATTGAGCTGTAAACAGCTACCGTCAGAAATGGTCAGATTTCGAATATTGAAGTAAACTTAACATATTCTGAGGCAGACACAAGATGATTTAGGCATACAATGCTAGCCAGTTGGAAGTCAGTCTTCATACTTATAAGATCTTATAAATAAAATCGGATTAAATTTTCTCTACATAATTACTGCTCAAATAAACTGAAAGACAAAGTTATATTTAACTAGTTCTGTAAATATAAGCTAAACGCATCATCTTCACTGCCGTATAGTAGGAATGGTTCATGTGGTCCATTCAGAGCAACTGCACTGGACCAATGTCATGCTGCTTGAATGCCACAACTTGTGAAGAGACACAGCGACATAATTCTGCTTTAAAGGAAATGACTCACAAAGCTCCAGTAGATGAAGAGGATGGTGATTGTGCTAAATACTCTTTACACTGCAAATACAACCACAACTGTGCTACTGTACAGAACTACATTCACCATCAGGTCCAGTTTTACCCCATTTTTTGATGGGCTAATTTGGCTAACTTGGCTAAAAAGTAGTAAACGGCAAGCAAAGCATTTTTTGGTTTAAAGATCAACTTGAAAAATCACATTGCACAGCTGAGCAAGCCTAGCTGATGGGATTAGCATCCTGCCATTGAATTTAATGGCTTTTGGGTGGCAAAAAAACCCCAAAAACAAAACAGCTGATTGTTGTTAAACGACCTTTTCACTGAAAGTGTTCAGACAGGATGAGAGGCACAGCTTTTCTCTGTTAACTGCTCTATTGATGAGGACTGACCGACTCTCAAAGTGGCGTTCCCAAAAGACGGCCAACCTTCATGCTATGGCAGCACTGGCCACCTGTGGTCACCCCTTAGCTACACCCCTGGCTCCAGTGCAAAACTAGAGCAGCAAACATGTCTCAACTGGTCAGTGACATTTGTGGTATACCGTAACTTCGTTTTTATGTTGCACTATTGCTTAAAATTTGGACTTGTTCGCATCACACTGCTCCAAAACCATGAGGCCTGATCCCTCTGCACCGTGTCAGTGCCCGTGCTTGCATGTGGCCTCAGCGAATGCTGCCAACAGAGGGGCCTATGTTTAGAATCCATGGAAAGTCAATATGTTTGACATATTTTTAGCTTCCTCTACTATATGGGTCATCCAGAGGCTTGTGGTGTCACTGCTTTGGCCACAGTCCACCTCTCTGGCTGTATCCCGACCTTAGGGGTCCAGAACCACAAGGGTGAAATTACAATTTTATATTTTTTCAAAAAATTACAAAAAAAAAAAAAAAAGACATCAGTTTATGATGACATTCCCATTCATGCTTTTCTAAGCAAGGGGAATGTGATGGAATCCATCCAACAGCATTCACAGGACAGTAAAATATGGCTGTCAGGCTTAATTTAAGTGTTTAATATGGTCAGGCTGAAAAGCGACAACTGTATTAACTGGTGGTGTAAGTTGTAGACGTATGTGGGAAAGCCTTTGTTTTCTAGAACATGCAACCATGTATTTCTACACTGAAGCACACTAGATGTATTAAATTTACTTGATCCAACGTTTACATCATTTTCATGTGTGTAAAATGCATTACATCATTATCATTATTGCCAAAAATAAGTACACTGAAAGACAACATTGTGTTGATGCAATACACCGTATGTTTGGTTTACAAGCCTGGTAGTGTGAATGTAGCCTTACAGGCAAATAACATTTTCAAATATGAACTCACACAAACTGTACCCAGATGTTGGCTTGTCTCTGTGAGACGGTAGTGTATTTATCTGTTCACGCCTGGTTGACATTCCTTGTTCCGCTGAACAGAAGGCCGCTGTGCCTACTTTTCCACTGTACAACTTTTCCAGACACGTCTCTATATCATTGCTGTCCATTCTAGATGATTTTTACTCTTCTACATACTTTCAACACAGCATATTGGGCTAATATGAGCTGGTTTAATATTTGGGGTTGAATTCTACTTCGCCAACACGAATACAGTTTTCAGTTCTTTCTGTTATCACTTTTTTACATTGAAGTTTTCCCTGTGAAGTTACTATTTTGAAGATAAATGTCTTTCTATAGGCAGTGATGATATACAATCACAAACAAAATAGGAAAAATAAAATGGTGTTTACAAAATATACAGAAGATTGAAGTAGGAGCTGACAACAGTTCCCAAGCTTCGCAAATTCTCTGACTCTTCAACTCTTGTGATAACATTTAAAACCATGGGATCCTCTAAGCAGCTTGGCTGACAATCTAACAATGAAGCTAATTGAGGCCTACAAAGCAGCAGAAAGACATTTTTGAATCTCCAATATGACATTACGAAATGGCAGCTATGAGGAACTGTGGAGGTCAAGACAACATTTGGAAGACCAAGAAAACACTCAGAGAGAAGTGCTTATATGTGGGGGAGAAAGGCAAAGCAAATCCCTATATAACAGCAAGGGACCTACAGGACAGTTTAGTTGACAAGCATGGTGGTGCATCATTCTACTGGGCAGCATTGCTTGCACAAACATGATCTGCATGGAGCAGCGATCAGAAAATCTTATGTGTCACTGCATCCCAAAGGTCAAGATCTGAAGTAGGCAAAACTCTAGTTCTTACTCTACACACCCATCCATTTCCAAACTCCAGAACTCCTCAGTGAAAATCATGACACTCACCTCACATCCATCATTTAAATCGATGTTCTCAAGGTCATTATTTTCAGAATACTGAACCGTTTCCCTGCATGATTTCAGTGATATGAAGACTGTTTATTTCTACACATATTTTTCTAAACATGAAGAAATAATAGACCACAACCACCACCAATGTATATATACACACACAACAACAACAACAACAACAACGACAACAACAACAACAGAAAGACAGACAAGACATGGATTACGGATCAGTCCAAGGAAGTCACACATTAAAGAAAGAATCAGCAGGAGAGTCACATTTAGCGCAAATCTCAAATTGTCAACCAATGTAGAAGATCAGCCTTTACCCAAAGACTGGGCGGCAATAAGTGATATTAGGGAAACAGGACAACCTACTTTATTCATCTTGCATTTTTTTCATCTTTTTTGGAATCTGGCTACATCATTAAAAATACAATCATTATGCTACTGTTCAGACGAGCACAGCAATATCCGATGGGGCAAAACTGTCTGGATAACTTGCTCAACCAAGAATTCATCTCTGTGATTGCATTTTGAAGAGTGGGTACAGCATAAAGACAAAGGTATGTAATGCCAGTCCTGGTGCTTCCCTGGTTTCAGACACTGTATGATACACATATCTATCTAAAACAAAAAAGTACAGAAGGATGCCCCCCAGCTAGATACAGCAGTCATCTGGAAGCCTAAATTTTTTTCCTACTTGCGCATTTTTATAGAGAGCACCGTCATATCAGCAACAATCAGGTCTTTCAGATATCAAGCCACCAAAATACACACTGTCCTGCCCGCCATTCCAATAAAGACTCTCAACACACACTTTCAACCTCTCTCTCTCACTGGCATTTGGGTTGGCAGTGCATTGGAGCCTGTCTATCCCACCCAGGGGGTTTCATGTGCCTGTTGGAACCCCCCCAGTTCGAGCTTAATGAGGCCTGAAGGGCTCAAACTGCTCTCACCTGTCGCCTCTGGCAGCGTCCAGCCCAACAATTAGCGCCCGCGGCCCACAATGTACGCTTTGTTTCTCTGTTCACTGCTTTCTCTCTCTTTCACTCTTTCGCCCATTCATTTTATCTTTTCACGCTCAACACCACAATGCCATACTACCCTCATTTGCTTCTTTCTGGTGCTATCACTTTCTTCCCATCTCTCTCTGTCCATCTGTCCTGGTCTGCCGTCTCCTTCTGTACTCTATTGATTTCCCTCTCTAACGGTCATTTCACATTGTGCTCCCTTGTTGCCTGTGTAACTGAGATGTGCGGGTGTCCGTGAGCGTCCATGAGGTTAAGCCGGGTAAATAAGCCTGGAAAGCAAGGCTGCACACAGACTGGGACATATCTTAGGTGTCTTATTATTGTTACTAAGGGGATAGTTATTGTAAACTAGGGTCTTTTGCATAGTAGATTTTTTGTCTGGACCCCGGACCACTTGCTCAGTGAGTTTGGTACATTTGCTCAAGTGTGAAAGCTGTTTTCGAGCCCAGGAGCAGTGCAGAGAAGTGATCTCTGGTCCTCATGAAATCTGTGGTCTAGGGTTTGCTTCCAGTGATCTCCGCGAGGTCCTGTGAGGCCTGCTGCATGTGTGGAAGCTATCCGCTTCAGCAGCCACATGTGGGATTGTGTGATTGGTTCAGTCTTCACTGGTTTGGCTTATCCAGTAACTTGTCAAGCTACTCTTTGCTACTTGAGTTCTTTTATCCAAGAAAAATAACAAGAACGGCAAACAGATGAAGCTTGTACCATTTTGGCAACCTGCATGCAAGGAATTGACGTTTTCGATTGATCCACCATTCAGGTGGTAAAACAGGGATAATGAGCTCCTCCACCAAATGACTACAGAATTTCGAGAGTATGAAAAAATGCTCCAGGAAACCCACCCTTCTGATGAGATTTGTTGCAAGTGCATGGAAGTACTACAACATTTGCATTACATCAATTACATTCGCTATCTTCTTCTTTCTGCATTTAGAAAGCCTACGCGAGTGAAAGCATGTGCATGCAAACCTGTAGTCTGGACGGCACCCAAAAACCCATCCTGAAGGATTTATAGGTCTTCGAAGATTCCTCAAGAGACATCATCAGAAGGCAGTTTTCTTAGTCCGTGTCCCTGTAAAATAATGAATGATCCAAACTGATGCTTTTACCATCTACTTTCAAGCACCTATTGCTATTCTAACTCTTCCATCCTTCCCATCCTAAAATTCTAAGCAGTGGCAGCTGCATTTTTTCCAACAGAAGTCTGTTCCCAAAGATCTTAGTGACATCATGTTCTTCTTCCAAGATGCACCACCATTCACACAAACAACTAACCACCTTCCACAGAGATATGCCAGCTGGAACCAAAGAACAGCAAGTTCCTCAGCACCAACCGTGACATATCTGTTGGCGTGCCAGTTTTAAGGAAAGAGAGGGCAAGAATGGCCACACCCAGTGATCTGCTGAAGTGGTCTTCTTATCACCAGCAGTGGATCTGTGCTTTCATTCTGGATAACACAACCAAACATCTGTAATAACCGTACAAGCGCTTGCAGGTAGTCTATACGCTCCGCCATCTTGTTTGTACTGGTTACTACCACTGTGCAGCACATATCCTCTTCCAGTAAAAACTGGAAAGCAGTTCCCTGAATAGCACCAATGTTCTACCAAGCCCTAAATAGAACCAATTCAAGAACCAGAGTTCTTTGGGTCAAAAAGAGCTGTGAGCGGATGAGATTAAGACTTATTGACATGCATAAGGAAGAGGAAGGTATAGAGAAAATGTGAAATAAAGAAGACAGGTGTTTCTTTCCATCCTTCCACTGTGAGAAGGCAACTCATGGGTGCCATGGCTTTGAAAGGATGGGTAGCTGTCACAAAGTCATTACTGGTGAAAAAGGAATAGACAAAGAAATGCACTGAACATCAAACCAGCTAGTACTTATTTGTTCTAAAAACGTTCTGACAATGTGCAGTGCGATGTTGCAGTAATGTTTCCAAGGTTAAGTTTTATTTTGGTTCCCAGAATGTTCTTTCTAAAGGTCTCTATGAAGATTCTGTCGTCTTAAATCTCAGTAACATCCATAGAACATCCTCTGAACGTAGCAGTTAAGACGTTATGTCTTAGTTAACTTTAACCTCATAGGAACTTTTAGCCAATATTAACCACAGTTCTGGGAATGCTAACTGCTAGCTGGGAATCTGAACAAGTTTTTCTGGACCAGTAGTTAGAAATTTGTAATCTGAATTTGTAATTCGCATCTCTGATTCTCCATCAGTCTAAAGAAGCATTTCACCATGCAGAGAACCGTTTATACAGGAATCCGTTTCATATAGACCCTGTTACTAAAGAACCAGCTTTCCTAGGAGAGCAGAACATCTTATAGCGCAAGGAACTTAAAATAGGTGCGGAGCAGCCTGGCAAAAGGCAGAAAAGGGTGGGAAAGGCTCCCTTCCTAAATTTAGAAGCATCTTTCCATCTAACTAAACTTTTGCTCCTAGCCTAACCCAGCTTTATGCCACGTTCCTCCCAATGCTCAGGGGTGGGCTTTGCATTTATGCTTCCCGGAGCTCGGCCCTGTTGCGCATATTTCCCTTCATTAGCCCGGCACCGAGTGGCCTTAATTCCAGAGAGACTCGGAGTGTATGAGAGGGGGCTTTCTTGAACACACGCAAGCACTTACACACATAAACACACACGGACTACTAGCATTTCCAGTGGAAGGGGTCATGTACTCCTGATGATATAATATAGTCTTTATGAAGGGGGTGGGAAGAGGCCCGTGCCTTCCAACATCCAGAAGGCTGTGAAACAGACTTCTCTTTCAATCTTAGAAATACGACAGCAAGGCTAGGAATGCACGAGGAGAAGTGCTTTACTGTGAGGTGCTTAACTGAACGAATTAGCGCATTTAGACAGATAGTGAAAGCGATAGCAACATCAAGACGATCCCCTAAAACTGTTCCTGAAGTGTCCCTCTAACTAGGACAGGGCAGTTAGATGATATTCAGTTATGAATTTGGTCACAATATCTTTTCTGTGTATATGGTTGAGCCCTCTGTAGAAAATTGGTTCTCCTAGTTTGTCTTTCATACATACTTTAATCTAAGATACCTAAACTTAAAAAATAAATATAAAATAGTGAATTGAACCACAGTTTTCTAAAGAGATGATGCGTAAGAAGTCAATTAAAGTTTGGAAAACCAGAAAAAAAGCCCAAAGAAAAAAAATGTTGCCATAGACGCATCGTTGGGATCTGAGAGATAAGGCACCAGTTGAAAGATGCTGAATGAAGAAGAGTCCTTGTCAAAATGTCCTACTTTAGGACATACAGGGGTTGGACAATGAAACTGAAACACCTGGTTTTAGACCACAATCATTTATTAGTATGGTGTAGGGCCTCCTTTTGCGGCCAATACAGCGTCAGTTGGTCTTGGGAATGACATATACTGCGTCCTGCACAGTGGTCAGAGGGATTTTAAGCCATTCTTCTTGCAGGATAGTGGCCAGGTCACTACGTGATGCTGGTGGAGGTTCGTCCTTCTCGGTGGTATGCTGACATTACCCTGGATACCGTGGCTCTTGATACATCACAAAGACTTGCTGTCTTGGTCACAGATGCTCTTTTGAACTCTGGTATGTCTCCCATAATGTTGTGTGCATTGCAGTATTTTGAGCAGAACTGTGCTCTTACCTGCTAACTGAACCTTCACACTCTGCTCTTACTGGTGCAATGTGCAATTAATGAAGATTGGCCACCAGGCTGGTCCAATTTAGCCATGAGACCTCCTACACAGGTGTTTCAGTTTCATTGTCCAACCCCTGTACGTCGACCTGTACATAAAACTCAAAGTAGATTTTGATAGCCTGAATATTTTGAGCAGAAAAACTACCAACATTAAAATGACTAGGCTGAAGTCTGTTCCTTATTTGCCAGCTTATTGCTCAAACTTTCTGCTTCTTCTTAAATGGTGCAGCAGTTATAACACCTCAGGTGCCAGAATGTAACTGCAGCACCATTTAAGCAGGGTTGCCAGCTTGCTGCATTACTTAGTTTCAGAAGCGGAAAACCCAGCCCATTCACGATCCTTATCTCTCTTTCTACTCAAGGATGGATACGTTTCACACCACAGAGCTGCAGCTCCCTCAGAAAGTGCCCTCGGATCACCTTACTGCTGGAACGTGGACCTGTTCAGCCCTGTGTTCCAAACCAGGGATTCTTCAAACTCTCAACTTTCAAACATTCCCTGCTTCAACACACCTGATCCAACTCATTAAGGGCTTGATGGTTTAGCTAGCAAGCTAACAAACTGACAACATAGCATGCAGTCAGTGGTGATTTAGTGAATTTGTTAAAGGCAGGTGTATACATGGTAACAGGCTGTGATATTAATCAACGTAGTTAGCTGCCATCTTTAGCTGGATTAGCCACACAGCTAACACAGCTATCTAAAGTAGCATCTGTAGTCGACTGGATCAGCTTACCTAGCTGCAAAGCCAGGCGTAAAATCTGGAGCATACCTGGTAACATCACATATATTTTACCTAGCAAGTTGTTTTGTGGTTGATTCCACATTTTGGGAAAAATTTGGGAAAATTTTAGCCCTAACTTTTTCATCATTGTCTTACACTGTAAACACATAACCAACATGTTTCTTTGCTGACAAAAGTTTAAATGAATAACAGTGTTGAGTTTAATATTAGCAAACAAACTTAGTAGCATCCATGCTAATGGCATGAGGACATTGAAAGTTTTAATTTAGGTATTTAGGTATAAAACATAGGTATTATCAAATATTAATTTACTCTCTATAATTGGATGGTATGGTTAAACTTGATTTGTAGGCCAATGTCACAATATTGTTGGAAATCAGGAAGAAAAAAAAAAGAATCTGAGTATTTACTGCTGTCCTTCAGATAGACCTCAGGAAATGATGCAACTTCCTGTTGAATATATTTCAAAATAAGCATTGCTCTGATTAAAGACCTTATACACACACACAAACACACACAGTATATGTATTATGTTACTTATTAATATGTTTAATGTTACTGTAATAATACTGTTGATGTCCAAAAAAAAAAGTCTCTTCGAAGTGTAAACTTTACAGGAGAGGGCAAAAACCTAATTTAACTTCATTCCAAGCCATGTTGCTAATGAGCTCAACCATTTTGTGCTCTTTAATCAGCCAAACTGGCAGTTTACATTTTTTAATTTTACATCAGCCATGACACAGCACCCCCGGGGGAGAGGAGGGTTAACAGCCTTGCTCAAGAGCCCAACAGTGGCAACTTAGAAGAACTCGACAGCTAACTAAATTGGCAATTGGCTGTTCACCTGGTATGTATCAGGTAAAGAGGCTGGATGCACATGTGAGGTGCTTTTATTCACATCAGAGTCTGTGAACTCAGCAGCTGAGATGAGAAGACCAGAAATATCCAAAGCGAAGAGGAAGAAACAAAGGAACAAAATAAAGCAAATGACACAGAATGAAAATAAAACACAAAACAAAACACAAAGGAGGAAAAGAAAAGAAAACCAAAAGGATGAATATACACTAGGGGTACTAAGCAGTCAGTCACAATGGCAACACAAAACAAAGAGACAACGCAGGGGTATATAAATACCACAATCAAACAAAAACACCTGCGACTAATGGGGGGGTGGGGCTACAGACTACACACAGGTGAGGCAGATAACAGATAGGCAAAAATGAGTGGGAGGAGACATTTTGGTGCAGATGTAGTGGCATTATACTTACCTGACTGACTGTGCAATACTAAACGCCTTTGACTTTACATACATATTTTCATGAACTGTAATATCATCTACATATAATAGGTACACCAACCTTAACCACACTCATTCTCCACCTTATCAGCTCCTCTTACCATTTACTAGGAGCACTGTCTAGGTCTGCAGTTACAGACTGTAGTCCATCTGTTTCACTGCATACTTTATTTGTCCCCTTTCATAGGTCCACCACTGCAGTGACATTGACGTGGTGCTGGTGTGAGTGGATCAGAGACAGCAGTGCTGCTGGAGTGTTTAAACACTGGGTCCACTCACTGTCCACTCTATTACCTTACTGGTCCACCTTGTAGATGCATGTACATTAGGATTGTTCCCATGTATTAACAGAGAGTTTGCTCAGCTTTTAGCAATGTTAGCCTAGCATCTCTCACCATAAACTAGAAGACCAGACATCAGACATGTCCTGACAGATCATCAGCATCTGATGTAATGCCTTTAAAAACACAATGAGATAACAGAGGAGAACCCAAGTGCACAGCACATCTTCTTCTGCAGAACTAACTTTGGTTAGTCCTATCATAGTCCTGCTGAATGGACCGAAGGGCTTTCCACATCTGCAGCTTTATTTATTTATTTCATCTTTCACGGCTGAGGTGAAATTACTCATGCAGTAGCAAGCAGACAGGAGCACGCTCCATAGCTCAGTTTGACTTATAAACCCTTTAGGAACACACGGCATGTCTCTCTGCTCTTTAACTAATGCAGCCCAAGTGAGCACTTCAGCCTCCATACCACCATCCTCTTTAGAACCCAGCTGAAGGACTCTGACAGATCCAACTTCCTCTTTTGGACTCCGTCCTCATTTTTCGCAGGCTTGTTATTCAGGTATTAGGCTGAAAGCAATGGTTTAGTCAAAACATGGAACAATTTTCATCTTACTTTTTTGGCAATTGGTTTATTTTGTTTGCTGCTAGGCTCAGGAGACTGAAGCCCCTAAATTAGGACTGACAATGTAACCTTTCCCTTCTTTCGTTTGTGGCCAATTTTTAATTAGCATTCACAACAGGCGAAGGGAAACGCAAGGCAAGATAGCATATAGTACAGAACTTCAAAGTTGGATCTGTTGTTGGACAATCTAGCTGTAAAACATGGCATTATCATCATTACTTAAATTGTAGAGCAAGTCTTTTCTTTTTTTGATTCAGCTTTGGGACTTTGTGAGTTCAAACATTTAGACATGGCAACCCATAGTTAGTTTTTAGCTTCATCCTTTGCTCTAAAATAAAAATGAAGACATTAAACTATAAAACGGCACTCATGGAATTATGAAGTCCACCTTAAAAAATCTCCAAAATGGAACTTTACAGGAGGATAAAACAGCTTTCTCAGCTTGCAAATGAATTTAATATAATAAGCTGTTTTTCTAAGTGGTTCTAAACAGAAACAGCAATTAGGATTCTGTACAAATCATAAACAGCAAATATTTGCCATAACATGTACATTTACATTTAAGGCATTTAGCAGACGCTCCTATCCAGAGTGACTTACAACCGTGCTTAGTGTTCCATTGGATAATATTCCAGCTAGTACAGGAAGTGTAGAGCCTAAAACTCACCACGAGCTCAGACACTGCCCGGAAAGAGGGCCAGTACCTAGAGATTAATACTCACCATGAGCTCAGACACTGCCCGAACAGAGGGCCAGTGCTGGTACCTAGAGATTACTACACCATGAGCTCAGACACTGCCCGAACAGGGGGCCAGTGCTGGTACCTAGAGATTAATACTCACCATGAGCTCAGACACTGCCCGAACAGGGGGCCAGTGCTGGTATCTAGAGATTAATACTCACCATGAGCTCAGACACTGCCCGAACAGGGGGCCAGTGCTGGTATCTAGAGATTAATACTCACCATGAGCTCAGACACTGCCCGAACAGGGGGCCAGTGCTGGTACCTAGAGATTAATACTCACCATGAGCTCAGACACTGCCCGAACAGGGGGCCAGTGCTGGTACCTAGAGATTAATACTCACCATGAGCTCAGACACTGCCCGAACAGGGGGCCAGTGCTGGTACCTAGAGATTAATACACACCATGAGCTCAGACACTGCCCGAACAGAGGGCCAGTGCTGGTACCTAGAGATTAATACTCACCATGAGCTCAGGCACTGCCCGAACAGAGGGCCAGTGCTGGTACCTAGAGATTAATACACACCATGAGCTCAGACACTGCCCGAACAGGGGGCCAGTGCTGGTACCTAGAGATTAATACTCACCATGAGCTCAGGCACTGCCCGAACAGAGGGCCAGTGCTGGTACCTAGAGATTAATACTCACCATGAGCTCAGACACTGCCCGAACAGGGGGCCAGTGCTGGTACCTAGAGATTAATACACACCATGAGCTCAGGCACTGCCCGAACAGGGGGCCAGTGCTGGTACCTAGAGATTAATACTCACCATGAGCTCAGGCACTGCCCGAACAGAGGGCCAGTGCTGGTACCTAGAGATTAATACACACCATGAGCTCAGGCACTGCCCGAACAGGGGGCCAGTGCTGGTACCTAGAGATTAACACACACCATGAGCTCAGGCACTGCCCGAACAGGGGGCCGGTGCTGGTACCTAGAGATTAATACTCACCATGAGCTCAGACACTGCCCGAACAGGGGGCCAGTGCTGGTACCTAGAGATTAATACTCACCATGAGCTCAGACACTGCCCGAACAGGGGGCCAGTGCTGGTACCTAGAGAAAGGTCATTATAAGTGCAATACAAAAGGTTATTAAAGTGCCACACGATACACACAATTTACACGTCTGCTAGAGCTCACTCACTTAAGTGCATTACGAAGAGACTGGTCTTCAGTCTGCGTTTGAAGACCGCGAGAGACTCTGCTGTTCTGACGCCCAGTGGGAGTTTATTCCACCATCTGGGAGCCAGGACAGAGAAGAGTCTGGACGCTTGTCTTCCATGTGTCCTCAGGGATGACGGTTCAAGTCAAGCTGCACTTGAAGCGCGAAGGGCTCGAGGTACAGCTCAACTCTTCACCAGGTTACACAGAACTTTCAGGTTTTTGAGTGTCCTTGAGTGAATACTATCATCTAGTATTAGCAATGTTAGCTTCATAGCTCCAGCAGTAAACTAAATAAGCTAAATTTATACACATGCCTCAGCTGATCAACTACATAGGTTTCCATATTAGGTTTAAGTTAAAAACTAAGCAAGGGAAGCGTAGCCTTGTTATGGCAAAGATTCGGCTTTCGTATTTTGTATTTAACTGTTTGAATTCTAGTTAGGTTTTTTTGCCATTTAAATAAATGGTTAAATATTATATTATTGGTGTATATATATTAAGGGTTAAAATTCCAGTTAGATTTGTATGTAATTTAGATGAGTAAGGCATATTTAGTGGGGACATCAGAAAAAAAAATGCATTAGAAAAGAAGCAGCAAGGGTATAAAGAAGGAGCCAGTGAGCTCATTCTTCCATCTCATCAACAGGACATGTTATGCATAAGCCTGGAGAGTATTTAGGATAATTGGAAGCCTCCATTATACTGGATGTGTCGAAACTCACTGGCAGCATCGGTATAATTTATTTTTATTCTTTATCTGTTAATGTCTTCATTAAGTAATTCATTTTTTACCATAGCTTTATTGCAGGCTACTGTATGATTTTCTCACAGGGTTTACAAGTTACTTAGTAAGTACCTGCTGTTTGTGAACCATTAAAAAGTCTTTGCTTTTTCTGCTATAGAGTTATTATTCTATATATTTTCTTATTTGAGAGTTATTACTCAGTAATTACTACACATTATGTAGTATTTACTATGTAACTAGTTGGTAAGTAATGCCATTTTGAGAGTAGCTGAAGTACAAGCCCTCATACAGGTCTATAAAGTTCAAAGAGTCAAGAGTTCTCTCAAGAAACTGTGTTTCCCAGCATGCCCTGTACTAACCTGGATACTGATTGGCTGACGCAGCCCAGACTGTAGGCAGGAACAGCACCCCCGAGCCGAGGAAGCAGACGAGAGCGAGGCCGTAAATCACACGCTCCAGGCAAGAAGCCCAAATAGTCAGGGAAGTGAGAGAGGCCTTATAGCACAGTAAAACTCAGCCCTGAGAATCAGGCCCATAACTCAGCACTCATTTAGACTGAGACTTCTACATGCACACAGCTGCAGCAGTTACTCCGAGAGTTCTCTTACGCTGCCCCGCTTGGAGAGAGGGCCTAGTCTTAAAGTGATGAGATTTATAAGGGAGGATTTGTAGCCATGAGCCAAAGAAATAAAAATCTCAGAAGGGAAGTTGTTTCATATTTCTACGAATCAGTGGTCGTTAAGCGCAAGAAACAGCAGCTGACCGGAGCCGTTTTTATTTTGGAGCACAAAACGAGAATAAGTGTGGGCATAAAATATTTACGCACAAGATAAATTTTTTGGGATCTCCACAGTGTACCAGAGGCAGAGCGTGAGGTTACACTGACAGAAATACGCGTCTTCACTGTGAATGCTAAATCTAAATGTGGGCCTCGGTGAAACCTCTGACTAGGCTGTTCCAAAATAATCTTTGGTAATTTGGTAATTAGATGTTGGGCTCTACACGCTGTAATTCTGTGGTTGCCAGTTTGTCACTGACTCTACCACATGACTCCCACAACTCAAGGCCTTGTGTCACAAGGATATCCACCAGAACCCAGTCCAGCTGAATTTGGTGATTTGCAATACATGTTGGGAACTATTTTTAAAATTGTGGACATCATCCTTGTGGACTCATTACCTGAGAAACATCTTTAATTATGTGATTTGTAGTTTGAAATTAACTCAATTAACAAAAACGATCAACAGAATTTAAATAAATAACACTTTTGATGGTGTGTCAAAGTTGCTTGTGTACTATGTTGCAGTTATCTACTGAAGTTAGCATGCTAGCCAGCTAGCCCCGGCCTATCCCTTGTTAGTAATGCCACTTTGCATCTCAGTGTGGAGAGCAATCAATCGGTTTTGAGAGCATCAGGAAGTAGTGCAGCTGCCCTGTAGTGTAAACTAATCTCTTGTCAATCATGCTGAAGGTTCTGCTCCTGGTTAGATCACTTAAGGTCAGGTAGCCATTTAAAGAACACAATGATAGCTGAAGCTCTAGCCAAGTACCCATTATTACCACTGCCAGCCACTTCTGGCAAGAAACCATGTTCAGCAGCAAACAACAGAAGCAATATGAACAGAACAACAAACAGAGAAAACAGGGGTGCTGCTTTCCACCTCTGGAGACATTCTTGGTGAGACAAGGCATGAGCTTTGATGCTAAACATGCTATGTATTTGTTTTCTAGACTGGTAAGTAAACCGCAGTGTGTGCTGACATTGAGGAGGAGGGATTGTGCTTTTCTTTGTTTCTTACGATAGGAGTGGGCACCACAACTTCCTGGTGATATCTTGCCCCCTGTTTATTTGTGGTAAGTATTAGGCAGGTTCGTTTTCTTCCCTATGATTCAATACCAATTGTAAAACCATATACAAAAGTTTTAGCAAATTTTTAGCACACAAATTTTATTTATTTCCAATGCCTCACCGTAACACAAGGTGCCATAACTTTTGCAAAGACTCTGCAATACATGTAATTTGACGGCAGCGCCCAAACATTTGCATATGTCTATGTCTGAATACTTCCAAAAAAATTCTGTCCAACAATTAAAGGGTTCCACTATTTATATTGGATAGTCAAAGAGCCGATGTGTGGAGCTATATAGAATTCTTTTGGCTGAGAGTACTAACAGTAGTAAGCCCTTTCATGAATGAGGCAGGATACAGAATCAAAACAGAGATCTTTATTATATTTCAGTCTTAAAGGCACAACAGGGACATGTTTAATGCATTAGAGAGACTGTCAATATATAGTGTCATATAAATAGTAAAAATAGTATCTTTAACTTAAAGGTATGTAAAAGTCTTGCATGGCCGATTCAGTACTACGCTGCAGGGTAATAGGGTAGCTTTGCAGTGGTGGTACCTACCATTGGGGAGAGCTATATGGCTATATGATTTGTTACATTTATGGCATTTATCTGACACTCTTATCCAGAGCGACTTACAAGGTTAATCATATTACAGGTAGGCCAGTGTAGCGTTAAGAGTCTTGCCCAAGGACTCTTATTGGTGTAGCATAGCCAAGTCACCCAGACCGGGATTCGAACCCCCAGTCTCCCACATGCGGTGGTGGCTCCCAGGCGGGCAGTGGTGTTGTCCGCTGAGCTACACCAACCAGTAGTTGGTTAGTGTAGTTGTTAGTGCTGGTGGCTGTAATCTGATCAAAAGAGTGATGCGTTTTCCAAGTTATCTTCTGCAAAGGGGCTAACTCGCCTTTATAATGCAGATATGATACTCGAATGGATACAAAAAAAAAAATATATATATATATATATATATATATATATATATATATATATATATATATATATATATATATATATATATACGTTCGAGTATCATATCTACATTATAAAGGCGAGTTGGCCCCTTTGCAGAAGGGATATATATATATTTGCTTTATATTCTGTAGTTCAATTTACATTTAACCTAAATAAATAAATTCTGTTATTCATACAACTCAAAACATTTCACACATTACTGAACTATTTCTAAGATTAGGGAACTTTTTTATTACATGGGAATGGTATTATAGAGTAGAGTTGAATCAACATGTCAGCTGTTTGTTTAGTCTGTTGCTATTGGCAACCATGAAATCAATATATTTAACTGCACTGCTACTGGTTTTGTTGTAAACTGCTTACACAACTTTTCTTGAGTACGCTTAAGGACAGCAGCGTTTGCCCACCTTTTAGTTTTAAACTTCTTCTAACTCTCATTTCTAGTTTCTCAGTTAAGTACAACAGCACAGAATTAGTTTCCCTCCCTTCCAGCCCACAATCCCACTGGGCTTTTTCTTCACTTGGGCCCCCAGATATGGACAGCTGTGGGGTTGCTGTGGGGTTTGAACTCAGATATTTATCATAGTTTATTTTTTTTAAATGAAAAACAAACTTGCTTTCCCACATTTTCATATCACTACCAAAACACAATGCTGTGTCTCAAACGGTCCGCTGTTCCCTACATGCAAATATCAGGATCACTATATAGTGCACAGGGAACAGAACAGGCGAAAGAGGTTAACAGTTTCAGTAGCCCACACAAACATTATCTCACATGTTTGGAAACATTTGCAAACATTCGCTCATTACTGCACATCAGCAGGTTGCGTCACATAAACACTCGAAACTTGATGCCAGCAGTACAACAGCATATACCTGAGTCTGACTGCTCACATGAAACGATCTTGCTCACATCTGAAGGTCTGAAGAGAGGTCTTTGGAGCTGCTGACGCTGTAGCTGGGCTCGACATTACCTTCTCAGAAAACTGTGCCTGAGTCTCTAAACCAAACTACCCATCTCATTAAGGGTCTCCTCTGCTCATTATCATTTATAGCTGTACAGTGTGGGGCTGTTTGAGGGGTCAGTATTTTCTGCACTACTTCTGTGTTTGGACACCACAACAAAGCAGCAGGGCATTAAATAAAGTGCACTATATAGTGCATAAGGAAACAGCTAAAGTGTTATATAGTTTGTAAGTCTGAAAATCAGAAAACACATTTTCACAATTTCAAACTTTTTGGGTGTTAAAAGTATTCTATATTTGTCAGTCATGTACTGGCTGGTGTTTCTGCGTTCTTTCACTACCGAAATAGTCATTACTGAAATACAGGGGTTGGACAATGAAACTGAAACACCTGGTTTTAGACCACAATCATTTATTAGTATGGTGTATGGTGTAGGGAGAGTTGAGGTACACATTTAATTCTGCCGTGATTTGGGCAGCCGTGGTTTTATGCTTTTTGGATACAATCCGGTTTAGCACCCGAACATTCCTTTCAGACAGCTTCCTCTTGCCTCCACAGTTAATCCTGTTGGATGTGGTTCGTCCTTCTTGGTGGTATGCTGACATTACCCTGGATACCGTGGCTCTTGATACATCACAAAGACTTGCTGTCTTGGTCACAGATGCGCCAGCAAGACGTGCACCAACAGTCTGTCCTCTTTTGAACTCTGGTATGTCACCCATAATGTTGTGTGCATTGCAGTATTTTGAGCAGAACTGTGCTCTTACCTGCTAACTGAACCTTCACACTCTGCTCTTACTGGTGCAGTACTGGTACCAGTATGAAGATTGGCCACCAGGCTGGTCCAATTTAGCCATGAAACCTCCCACACTAAAATGACAGGTGTTTCAGTTTCATTGTCCAACCCCTGTAGCTACTACTGAAACAAGTTTCAGCAGTGTTAAAATTGTTTCCGCAGTGATAAGCTACATGTTTAATCAATTTATATTAATATATTAAATATTTCTCAAAGAAATGTTGGATTTACTTTAAACTTATGTCCACTAGTCCCACACTACAGTGTTAAGTTGCTTCTAAGATCCTTGACTGAGTAAAATATACATAACAAATTCAACAGTGTCACAACTATGTGATTTAAGTGGGTTCTAATTAATTGTCGGGTTAATTTCATGTATTACCCAAAAATGAAATGGACTGGATTAAATTAAAAATGCCTCACATTAGGCTGAAGAGTGCTAACTGACTTTAAGGATTCAAAGAGACTTTGTCATTCGCGTCACATGTGGTACATGGGGTGGAACGAAATTGTAGTACCCAAGGACCAAGTTACACCCAAACAGCAGTACTTTAATAAATAGAATATACATAAATATATAAAAATATAGAGAGAGAGAGCACTGGACTCTGGACTTGACTTGAAACGTAACCCTTAGAACCCTAAGTGTGCACTTTAAAGGCAGTTAGCATGACTCTATCCTATGCGTCATAAGTTAGGAAAGGGTTAACTTAGTTGATGCTGCCATATATGGTTTGTAAGTTAACCCTTTACTTACTTATGAAGCCTAGGATAGAGCCATGCTAACTGCCTACAAAATTCAGACTTGGCCTTCTTGTGGTTAACTGCATCAACTGGATATTCATCTCGGGACATGCGTGTCAAGACTTGCTAGTACCTTGTCCCCACCTCTGTACAGTACTATGCAAAGGCACCCAAGGAATGGTTTATCTTTACACCTGGGCACCTTGTGAGTCTTGAGTATCGGGATTATATCTACACTAGAGTAACTTGATTTTACAGACAACAGCAATGTGGCTTAGCAGTTAGAACAGCACACGCAATGGAGGAAGACAGGCCAGGTGGAAAAACAACACAGTGAGTCAGTCACTTATGAAGTAAATCTGACGGTTCACTTAATTTCATTGAAACTCAACTGACTCAGTGATGTACTGTACATGAATGTGTAAATGTGTAAGGCCAACAATAAAGTGATTTAAAACAACAACAAAGCAATTTAATGTCTTAGTGTGCAGAGTTTAGTCTAAAGTCTAAGTCAGTATTTGTACTACTGATGATGATTTGCAGTTTTGTAGATTAATCTGCATACAGTAACACAGGAATGAAACTTCGTGGGAAGGTTTGACATTCCCAGAATTGCAAACCATTCAAGTTTAACACTTGGCCACACATATGACGTAAGCAAGGATGGCCTATCAAAGTGACTGATCCAACAGCCACGACTGCAGACATACAGTAAGCAGTGATGTCCTACACGGCCATTACAACGACTGCCCTTAACACCACGTCAATAACACCAAAGACTGCACTGGTGTCAAGCCAGACTGTCCTGGTATGACTCAGAATGGCAGTGGGCCATCTTCAGTGACGAGTCACGCTTCTATATTGGCAGTGACGACCAACGTATCTGTGTGTGGAGGAACCGTGGTCAGTCTATTGCCACCGTTCATGTGTCCAGAAGGTCTGGTGTCACTCCACCTCCACCCCTACCGCAAAATCTGCAGGAACTGCGTGAGACTCCAGGCTGAGAAACACTACTTCTGTATGTGTAGCTCAATAAATACCACCCATATCAGTCTGAATTCATCATCAGTTATTGTTCCTGGTAACCTTTATCTTCCTTCCCAACAGCACTGCAATCCCACTGTTGCAAATGTCTGTTTGACGACGAGTGAAATTAGGTGACAAATGAGAGGTCGCCAGGATGTCTGATGTACAGTGGGAAAATCATCTGGAAGCCTGATTAGCATCTCAAGGACAAGCGCAGCAGCGATAAGAGAGGCTCGGTAAGGGGAGTGCTGGCGGCCGGAGCTGCTCCTCAGAATTGCAGTGATGCGACATATTGAGATGACTATCCTACGCTCCGAGTAACGCAGGCATTTACACTACCCTATTTCCTTTCAGGTAGCGTGCCCCCCCACCCACCCCCCTCTCTCTCACCAGAGTCTTTTGAAGTTGTTGTTTTATTGTCTCCCCCTTTTCCTGTTGTTGCACTTTACTAAGCTGGTCTGCGTTAGTTCCTGTAAGGCTCGCTATGATACAGGGGGACGATGTTCATTCTTCTCAAAGACCCTCTTTATCAAACCTCTATCTCCTCCATCTGCTTCCTGAACAGAGGATGAGGGCTCTCCAAACCGTCCTCCGCCCATTGTTACTCTGCAGCCCCTCTATTTGCGGTGAGGTTAGCGCGCTTGTGAATGAAGCAAGAAAACCGGCGGCAGGCCTGAAACGGCCGCGCTTAGCACGCCTGAACTCTTTCATGCACACGAGGCATAAAAACCGCCTGTTCTTTCCAGAGCTGGGACGTAATTACAAACAGATTTTTTGCGACGGCAACCAGTCGGCTATCAGAGGGGGTCACCATCGGGGTTTCGGGCCGAGTACAAGAGACTTTTGTATTTAGGTTTCATTTGATGGATTTGTTTAAAGAAGGGGGATCCTGTAAGGGGATGTGGGCACTCTCTCACTGTCTGTCTCGATGTGTTGCGTTTTTCCCCTGCTTGATGAGATGGTGGTCCGACAGTGGGGATTTACTGCCTGCTAGAAACATAGGGTGGTATTTAATCCCAAAGTCAAGAGTTTAACAGACTCCTATTGCTGTGTACACTTTAAAACATGTAGAGCAGCATAATATGTATGTATGATTTCACAGTTGCGGTATTAATTACATTGCAATGGTCTTATGTAATTATTTTAGGTTTTAGAACCATCCAAAAAGTTGTGGTCCCAAAGTAAAACTACTTTTTAAAACTAATTAAATATATCTACATTAAAAATGTACAAGTATTGTATTTATTATACATCAAGCATTATATGATTTATTTAAACCCAAGGCATTGACTGAGATAATAACAAGGTAAATATATAAATAATTATTTATTTTCCTAAAAGTTAAATTACAAAAAATTAAATACAAAATTAGATTTAAATAAGTTTTATAATAATTAGTAATAATAATAATAATAATAATAATATTTTATATATATATATATATATATATATATATATATATATATATATATATATATATATATATATATATATATATATAAATTTCCTCATTTTCAATACATATATTTTTTTTACTGCCAAAACACAAGGAGGGTTTTAATCCCTGATGGCCATGTGGTGAGCAGTTACATCCCATTGTTTGGAAGTAAAGGCATCCTAGTCTAAAAGTCAAAATGTGCTGTCTGTCAGTCCAACAAAATGACCCATGATACAGCACCAGTTGTAGAATGGTGACGAATCAGATGACTTTAGAAATTCTGCTCAACACAAAAGACTTGCAACTGGACTTTGGCTTGAATACCATCCACTCAAACTCAAAAAAACTTGAATCTTATGACGCTGAATGACTTCTAGATCCAAAGTGAAAGAACGAGTGCCTAGATTGCCTAGACTGACTCAAGTATCTATATTACAGTCATCCTCATTTTTCATTTCTGTGCTAAAATGGCCTTAAATGACTCCAAGTCTGCACTTTGTTGGCAGCTAGCAAGGCTCCATCCTATGCATAGGATAGATCCATGCAAGCCATCTACACAATGTAGGGTTCTAGGGGTTAACTGTCTGAACTTGATACACGACTCGGGCCATGTGTGCCAAGACTTGTTACTTGCAACTTAGTACCTTGTTCTCACCTCTGTACAGTACCATGCAAAGGGCGCCTAAGGAATTGTTTATCTTTACACCAGGTCACTTTTTGAGTCTTGAGTATCAGGATTATATCTGGAGGCCAAACCACGTAAAAATGCAGCCGAACAGATCTGATCGCTCAAACCACTTCAGGAGGTTTTCTGAGGCACATGTTATAGCAGTGTAAGCACATCTGTCTCTCCAAGATACAATCAACAGAAGCAGAACCCCTCCTAGTACAACCCAAAGTCCTCCCCACACAGTACCTCACTGGGCACGTGATCCATATCTACCAGGAGGATAATCACGGAGGGTGCACATGGCTGTAAAAGGAGATTTGAATAATTCATCCCACCGTCAGATTTCAGTCTGACTGGAGATGCATTTGACTTTCAAGTGTAAATGCATGTGGCCAAAAACCTTATCAGGATACAGTCCAGATACTAGTCGCATAAAGTGACCTGGTGTAAACTGGTCCTTTGCTAAGGAAACACCATACATCATTCAAATAGATGCAACAAGTATTTCTAATTCCTAAAAAGTAGGTGGACTGAGGACCAGAGTTACTGTCGCCTAGATTTATAGAATTCCATCTGCAGCACTCTTTATCAGAATGATGAAGGACTAAATAACCATTGGATGATACAGCAATTAGTACTGGGCATCCGTTGAGGATAGGTTTGGAAAGGTTAAGCGAGGACCCAGATCAGTAGTAACTCCAATAAGCCTCAGTAGGCGGAACCTAGGCTGGTGTTGTTACAATGGGGCACATGAACAGGACGTGGAGGCAGGATACAAACGCAAGTGATTTAATGACAAACTAACAGGAAAAACAAAAACTAAAGACACTAGAAAAACTAACAAAACAGTACAAAGAAACAGGTTAACAAAAACCACAACCAGGCAAAATTGACAGACATAGAAATAAGAGTAACAGAGTGGGAGACAAAGTACTGAACTGGAAACAAACAACCGGTAGAGAGACAGAACACCCAACAAGAACAAAGGGCACAACATGGGGTATAAAACAACAAGGGCCAACAAGAGACACCTGGGAAGGGGCGGGGCTAGAAACAAGGGACCTGACTAGAGGGCGGAGACAGGAGGAGCACATGACCAAAACAAACAGAAGCACATGGAACAGAGTGACAGACCGCACATGGACATGACAGGACAGAAACAGGAAGCCAGATAAAACAGAACTATGAACAGGACACTGCAGGGTGTGACAGGTGTCTGTTGTCATAGAGGTCAATTAAAAGACAAACTGAATTTCAGTAATCATTTTTTAAAGAAATATCTGCAACTTTGTGGGGAATACTCTTTGTATTACTGATTCTGATACATTATATTTATTGACATTAGATTAGATTAAATTAGATTAGATTACATTACACAATGTCAAGAGTTTTAATGAGCTACTATAGCTACAACAAAAATATCAATACCATGAATAGCATTAACATCATGCTTTTGTTACTGATGATGATAACTTCTGAAAGTTAATGCCCCCAAAAATGCATGTGTGAGCTACATGAAGAGCTGTTGGTTTATTCACATGGATCTTGAAAGCATTTAAGTTTGGGTGCCCATGGTCAAATTACATGCATCATCAAATGAATAGCTGCACCCAGAAGGAAGTGTGGGATTGCAATGCTATTGGGAAGAAAGATAAAGGTTACCAGGAACAATACATGATGATCAATGTAGACTATACAATATTTATTGAGCTACACATACAGAAGTAGTGTCTCTCAGTATGCCATTCCTTTGCTAACACAACAGTCATAATGGTCTGCGTGCATGTAGTCCTGTGTGGTGCAGCAATCTGCCAAGGATGACTCATGGAGTATCACTTCTCCCTGAATGTGTGCAGACCTGGCAGTCAGGTACAGTGATAAGGCCTGTCCTTGCTTACATCACATGAAACTCAGATCATTTACATGTCTCACAATGTCAAACCTACACACCAAATTTCATTCCTGTCAGTTGATTCTTTATGGGTGCAACTATTTGTGTAACTTTGATGATAAATGTTTTCTGAGAAGTGTGCGGAGGGTATTTTTTTAAAAGCGCAACTGCTGCTAATTTGTTTCCAGTATACAAGAGAAATAAAACATAAACTGTGACCAGATCAGAAGTTTACACATCATACGTTTATATAATTTTTCTTGCAGCTTCTTATCAACTATCAAAACTAAACAAATCAGCAAGACAGTACACGAGGGCATAGAAATGTTGAGTGCGAGAATGTTCGCCACAACTTCTCCATCTCATGAGTGCGGATAGGGCGCTTTGATCGTGGACCCCGGGCTCGCGTCTGTTTATGTACACTATGCATGAACTCTGGAAGGCCAGGCCAAACGGACCAATCGGCTTCTGTATAAATAACACAGAGGGCTTTCAGTCTGGATTGAAATTGCCATTGTCCACGCTAGATTTCAGATTCTTGGCTCGCGAACAAGCTTTTCCTGTCAGAAACGCACAGAAGGGCTCAGTTTGGTGGGTCTGGTTTGGCACCACTATCTCCAGCACCACTCGAGAGAGGGCCTTCTGATGGAATTAGCTATTTATCAGCATTTTCTTTCATGTGCGGCGTCAGCCGAGCTAATGCATGTTTAAACAAACAGGCCTTCTACAGAAAATATTTGCCCTAAATCAACTCTGCCGTGAAACGGCTGGAAATTGTGTCTGAATTAGCGTGTTGAGTGTTCAGGCCACAGATTTACAGACAACGGACAAAAGGGATACTAAAACCTTGCATGCGTCTGGACTTTCAAGAACTCTTCTTTCCAAGTGGTTCAGGAGAAGGTGGAGGGGGTGGCGTGGCAGTGGGACCCAGTGAAAACTAGCAGCAGCCTTTGGGGCAATTACAAAAGAAACAGCCTGTGGCTCCTGCATCTCTCTCACACCGCGCCCCCCTCCACACCACCCCAACCCAATCCAACCCTCTACCTCCCCCTCAGGTCCTGTGTCTGTTGGCCTGAGCTGAATGCCTGCTTTGTGTCCCCACACCTCGCATAACGAAGAGCTTTATTGCGGAGGTGTTCGTTCTCAGGAACCAGCGCACGAGGAGTCGATTAATGCTTGTCGCCAATCATTCGTCTGGGAGCACCTTGTTGGAAAGGGGAGCTCCTGGTAATTCGTGATGTGAAGCTTTAAATTGAGCCGGGATCTGGGTGTTGACAGAGCAGGGGGGCTGTGGGTCTTCTGGGGCTGGACTGTGTCACATCTCGTCTCTGGCCGCGAATCTGACACGTTATTGTTCTGTCCAGGCTCAGATTGAGCGCTTTGTGCGGAGCTGCTGCCTTTCGTCTTTCCAGGAGGCTTAGCGCGATTAGCACTGGCCAGTGTTTCATTGTAAACTGTTTACAACTGTTAATAAGCCTGTCTGGTAGAATGAACGAAAGCCAAAACAGATGAAACCTTAGGGTCTATGTGTGGGTACACACGTCAATTCAATCTCATAACTAATGTCATTCTACAACAGCAGTAGCAACTGGTTTCCCACAGGCCATAGAAACAAATATGCACGACCCCCAGAACCACATGCATCCTTTGTTCTAATCTGAAATTAATTAACAGCAAAATTTTGACTCACGTTTTACAAAAACGCAACAATAGCAACAAAAATGCTTTTTTAAACATTCCTTCTCATGGAAATAGCTCTGTTCCAGTTTGGTTTATGGTCTTTGTTAAGCGCGTCTCTCGACCGGACAATGTGTCGTAGTAGGGGGTGCCTTTAATGGGTAGTGTCGGGCAAGTAGTCATGAGGCCTGAAAAAAGTGGTGTCTGCACAAGAGTTCTTTTCCCCCTCACCTTTATTTACACACCAACATGACACTAACTTACATATTTACAAGTACATGCACACACATTCGGAGAAAAATAAAACGAAAACAACAATCTCCACTAACTAGCAGTGTTAAGATCTGCTGATTGCAAAGTCATATCGATCTCGGCCTGTTTACTGTCCGTCCTGAAAAGAACCTTCATAGTATCCCCCCAATAACGCCACGTATAAGCGGGTTGCCCCTCCCCTGAGCTAAACCATTAGTGGCCTGAGGTGACACTGGTAGCTCACAACCTTAGTTTGCGCTGTCCGACCTGCTCTGTGGGACTCACCCAGTCAGGTAAAACTAAGGTGAACCCTTTTGACCATTATCTTACACAGTTGAGCAGTTCACAGGTAAGTATACATGATCTGTAGTTATTCTGTGATGTGTACAGTGCCTTACATCATCACGGTCTTCCACATATTAACTATGATTGACACAGAGAAATTTATCTTCCACATTTGACCCATCCATGCAATGAAACAACCCCCCCACACACACACACATACAAACTAGGAGCAGTGAGCACACTTTCCTGGAATGATGGGCTGTCCTATTCATGGTTGGTGGGAAGTTAAGGCGGGATTTGATACCTTAGGCACTTTAATCACGTCCTGTCTGTTCAGGGAATTGAACCAGTGACTCTCTGGTTACAAGGCTTGTTCCCTAACCTCCAGCCCACCACTGCTACAGTGTATTTATTCAAATACGGACACTTATAAACATTGCTGTTTTAAACCACTGGAGACGTTCTTGGCGAGTAAAGGGATGAAGTTTGATTGTGAACTCTTTCATTGACACCCATAATGCCCAAATAAGCTTATTTCTATTAGGGAGACCCAAGAATTTTGATTCAGAGGGTCCATGAAGTCTATTAGAAGGTCCCCACCCTGTGATTAACACCTTGACTTCACAAATGCTGAAGTCACTGGCATGCTCCAAAATGACTGTTGTTGGCGTTACTCATCCACCATTCACTGACTTTAAAATGTAGATTTAACAACAAGAATGCAGTTTTGTCATTTTCTAAAGTGGCAATGGACGTTTTAGCAAAGCTCTGACTTGTCAACTGTGTAACAGTCAGCTCTACTTGTTGTTCAGTATGAAAGACGATATCTTACACTTAAGTTACATATAATTTAATAGTCACATTAATACCTCGTTTGGCACTGTGCCAGCAGAACGACCCAGGGTATACTGTCATCTTACAACTTTGTAATAACACTAATAAGCATAGGATTTAAGGAGTTAAAAAAAGCACTGCAACATGTTCATTTGACAGCTTTCTCCATCTCACATAAATGTTTGCATAGCAGATCTGGAGCAATGTTAATAAATGGCTATCACCACTCATTGTTCCCCCCACTGATTGCTGACTGTTGTCAGACTCTGGGATTGTTTTTTGGCTGTAAGGAAGTTGTAAGCCATTGCCGAGAACAATCCATTCCGGTAAATCTCCTCCTTCCTGGAATGCTGGCAGTTCTACCTGTTTCCTTTCACTGTGCTATTTATCTCCCCTGCCTCCGTTATCTAATCCAATCATATCACAGCGCAGACAAACTTAGATGGTGCTCCACTGCTGTCTTTAAAGGCCCTGTCTCCTCATTTTCTCAGTTTACCCCTCACTGTTATCTATAGGTTGGTGATGTTTTGACTGTGAACTGGCAGAGAAGGAATGCTGTTGGTCTTTTCTGTTGAGTGATTTTTGGAGTTAGTTTGATTTGAATTGGGCGGGGCTAAATTTGGCCTCTCACGTTCCTCTTCCTCAAGTAAGGTGACTGCTCTCCTGCTGCTCTGAGTCTCTGACAAATCTCCCGACAGTTAGGTTGTTTAAGTTTTTCTGAAGCTGTTTTCATGTTACAGATATTTTCCAGACTCAGAACTGCTTGCTCTGCAAGTTCAGTACGTTTCGTCAGTTGTGGAAGCTGTTTTGTAGCCCGTGTTCCGCAGAAGTGATTTTTGGTCATCCTGAAATTGGTGGTCTGGGCTTCATTTCCAGTGAAGTCTGGGGCAGTGTGCTGCGCATGAGGATGCTATCCACTCCCAGCATCGTGTGTGGGATTGGTTCATTTTGTGAAGTGACTGCTTCGACATTACTCCCCTTTCCAAGTTTCGTGATGGGTGTGTGGTTTTTCGCCGCTGTTTTTTTTTTTGAGTGGTGAAACAGAACTCGTGAAGATGCTTTCAGATAGACAATCGAGCAATTAGCATCCAGCCATACTCTGTGCTGTGTATAAAAAAACTGAAGGCCTATTTCACCATGATTTAGGATCAAGATGGAAAGAGCAAATACTTTAAATGGCTTTGACAGATTCAAACTCATTTTTGGAACATGAATGTCAAAGGCTGCAGTCACCAAGGCACCAAAAACTGGCCACTGTTTCAATGTAAACAATGATTAAAATGACATCTGCATTTAGGTCTATCAAAAGGTCACTGCTGATGTACATAATTAATATACATCAGCTACCATTTTGCAAAACTGCACATAAAGTGACACATGGAATTGTGCATTCAGTTCATGCTTCAAAATGGATGTATGAAAGCAAAGAATAAGCCCCATATTATTCATATTATTATATGTAATAATAACAAATATTTTTTTTCTTTTTGGCTTTTCTATTTACATCATTGGAGACACATGCTGTAGGACCCTGCTAGTGGTCCATCTTAACAGTCGGAGTAAAATTACACTCACAGTTTAGAATAGTTCAACAAATAGCTGCACCCAGAAGGAATCAACTGACAGGATTGAAACTTGGTGGGCTGGTTTGACATCATGATATATGCAAATGATTTTTCACACTCTGCAGCACATGTGATGTAAATAAGGATGACCCAACAACCGTGATTGCGGATTTTACCAAGCGGTAATGATGCGTCAGACATCCAGAAGGTCTAGTGGTGTTCCTTCTCAAGCCCTGCCCATAAATCTGCACCGTGAGTATCATGTATGACAGTACCTCAGAATTAAATCTATAAAAATGTTGTCACATGCAATTTACATTGGTTTTATTCTGATAATAAAAATTTTGACGCTTTAAAAACTTTAATGATGGATTATAATCATTTATTTATTTATTTTTGACTGTGTAAATGACGGGATGACTTTTTTTTATGCAAATTGTGGGCAAAATTAAAATGTCTCTAAAATGCCTATTTAAATTAATATGTTGCATTACAGTACATTACTAGCGGCTGAGTTGCATCACTGTTCTATCTAGTCCACACAGTTTAAAGTCACTATTTAACTGGTATTCATTGTTAATATCGTGCAGTAAGTTACTGTAAAATTACAGTGACTATTTATTTATTTATTTTACAGTGCAGTTATGGACACAGCATCACAGGCTGACACACTGCCTGCATTCTTTCTTGTGAAATAAAATTTTGGCCTAAAACTAAACAATTTTTTTTACCCACATCCTTCTGAGGCAAGGCATCCCAGAAAGCAGAAAGTGGTATCAATTTCTCTGGGCAGGTATCCGCCCCTCCGGGTACTGTAGTGAGAGAACACTGAAGGATGAAAACACACAGTATGCAAGGCGGTGAATTCTGTCACACAGGATTATTGCATACTGTAGGATATTGCATAACATGACAAATAACTCAAACGCTAGTTTCAGGCCAGAATGCCATTAAGATCCTTCAGAAGTTTTTCTCTGGAAACCTTTTCGTAAATCTGGCCATGGAGTCCTTTGCATCACTTCATCTCTCTCCATATTCCCTTTGCTTTGATTATTCCTTGTAACCCTGAAATAAGCCAGTAAACCGATCCAGCGTTACACACTCCAAGATCTCCAATAGTGATTAGATAACGAGAGTGTCTGCATTGTCTCTTCTTGTTCTGACAGTGAGATTTCCCTGCCCTAAGAGCTCTCTTGTTTTAGAACAACCGAAATAGGAAGGATTAAAAACAGAACCTCAGGCACTAGATAAGCTTCCCCCTATCACTCCAGTCAAATAATGACACACCTAGTGAGGCGACCAGAAGATTTATGGCCTCAGCTTACTCTCAACACTTTGTCTGTGATTACAACTCATGAACTAACTGCATGGCTAGGGAGAGTTAAAAAGCAAACGAGTGGAGAAACAGAACTCGTGAAGATGCTTTCAGATAGACAATGGAGCAATTAGCATCCAACCATACTCTGTGCTGTGTATAAAAACTAAGAGACGGTCTATTTCACCTCGATTTAGGATCAAGGTGGCAAGAGCAAATACTCTAATTGACTTTGACAGATTCAGTGTCATTTTTGGAGCATGGAAGGCCGCGGTCACCAAGGCACCAGGAACTGGCCACCGTTTTAACGCCCACAACGATTAAAGCGACAACTGCATTTAGGTCTATCAGAAGGTTGCAATGATCATGATTCTCACGTATTAGTGCAGTGAGTAAAGAAAAACAGAGGAGCAGCTTCTCCTCAGACTGCAATAGCAAGAACGCTCCATCCACAACTACATACAGAGGGTATTATAGCAGGGCTGCTGGGCCTCATTACATAGAGCAATGCACCTCAGAGTGCAAGGGTTAAACAGTCATAGGCACCGCTCTACAGAGATCTGGAAAAACCTATGTGGTCTGATGAGTGATTGCTCACCATAAGCAGGGCATGTTGAGAGTAGCACTGTTATGCAGTGGGGAGCATTCTTCTGGCATGGTTTGGGTCCCTTTGTGTCCTTAGAGAGACTGTAAATCAATACAAAGTTAATCTGACCATCTCTGTTCTATGATGAATAACCTCTATCCTGATGGAAGTGGTCTCTTTCATTCTTTCAGGGCCCAAGGCTCCATGATTAACCTGATAGGCATAAAAATGATCAATATATAATATGCCACTGCCTTGACAGTAACCAGGTCTCGAAAGCAGTTGCAAACATAAGGGAATCTTCAGGAAGAATACGAGAAGCCCTTTACTAAACTTCCATAGTGGCACTGAAGCTTTTCTAGTGGTTTAGGATCTTCCCAGGAATTAACTTCCTGGATCCCCTTAATGTGAAAAATCTGAATTCTAGGGGTCTCTGACAACAAACAAATAGACATTAGCTAGCTTGAGTTGTTGGTGTTCTTAAGTAACTAGAGACGCAACACTGGGCTATTTCAGGGTGACACTGTATCAGATTGGTCCACCCAGTTGGTCCTTTTTAGATTAGCATCTCCAACTATGAGGGGGGGAACTTGCAGCAGATGCAGTGGACAAAGAGAAGATAGATGAAAAACGGTGTACCTAATGAGGTGTGTGGGCACTGAACATTCCTAAATCCAAAATAACACGTGTATACCAAGAATACGTTATAGAAAGCTTTACCATCCCGCAGATGCTTCATGATCATGACCAGTAGCATCTGGCTAGAATGGTTGGTGCAAACAGACAAATGAGCCTGGCAGAAATCACATCCAATGCAGAAGATCTTTATATCTATGGTTCTTTACAGCTTGGAAGCTCCAATGGCAGTTCAGCTAGTGCTGAAATGCTTCAACACATTTAAATTATTTGGCATACTACTGCTCTTCTAATATATATACACAGTTTATATATATATATATATATATATATATATATATATATATATATATATATATATATATATATATAAAATTAATCATATCATCCAGTAATACGGCAATCCAATGTACTATTAGAAAGCCAGGATTTGATCCCCACAAATCATTTTATGATCTATTATTCACAGCTGTTACAATCGTCTAATTTGCAATGTAGGCAATCAACTATCAGCCATCGCTGGGAAATTGGGTAACTGTTCTGCTGTGGCTTGGTTTCATGGCTCATCCTTACATTGTGCAACTCAAGTGCAATTTAGTTTCATGTAGGTTTCAAGAGACTGAAGATGTTTTTTTTGCACCCTAAGCATTGTTATATGCCTTGGTCACTTGCTAGGGACCAGTAATTCTGTATCTGGAGGAACATTACTTCCACTCTATACTATATATAGTCAAGGCAACAATAAAGGTCTTCGTGACTCAATGCGTGTTTCTTGTTTCCGGATGGTTCCTGGTTTAGGGGGGGTACTCTCTGTCAACCTGGCACCGTGCAAAGTTACATAAACATCCTCCTGCTGGCACCGTTCGGAGAATATGAGCGCTGAGTGCTGATCTTATTTCCAAACATTCGGCTAGCAGGCATGTAGGGGCGCACTGAGAAAGTCCAATAAGGTGCCACATGGCATAGCGGGCCCACTGTTCTCTACCCTAGACCGTCGACACGTCTGTCTGCCCTACCGTCCGTCTTTCTTTCGGCCTCTCTCTTTCTAAGAGACACATTTAGGAGAACAAGGAACAACACTGTCTGGACTGCTCCCGCCAGCATATGCCAAAAATTATCATGCACGTTTTTCTTTGTATCCATTTTTAAACATGCGGGAGATGAATCGGGCCTTTATGCGAGCAAGGGTTCCACTGTTTACTCTGCTAACTCCAGAAACCGGGGGAAGGAGAGCGAGAGGGAGAAGCCTGGAAGGTACAGAACCAAGGAAAGAGAGGGGGAAAGGCAGAGAAAGAGGCCATTGAATGACAGTAATTTAGGAACCTGTGCTTTTTATGAGTTTCCTGCTCATAGAAAAACAGAGAGGGAGAGAGAAAGAGAGTGGGGGGGAGGAAATAAAGACAGTGAAAGTCCACTAGGCTCCAATCAAAGATCACTCTCTCTTTCTGCAGGCACACAGTAACTACTAGTATTTTAAAAGCAGCAGGGTGGGGGGAGTGGGGGGTGTCGGGGGAGTACGTGTGCATACTTTAACTTTCTGGGTTTGGCTACTTGCTCAGGTATTTAGATTTTGTCAGATTTCACATTTTCAGAGATATATACCATACTATACAGTATTAAGTGTGACCAGTGTTCGCCTTTATTACAGCTTCCATTGTTTTTGGCTTCCTCAAAAGCCAGTATAAATATAAAAAAATATACAGGGCTATTTTTAAATAACTACAAAGTTGAAGAAGTTGATTGTATTTTCTGCTTCTCATTATTCCACTCACTCAGGACTTGCAGGATCCCATCTCAGCGAACAAAGAGTGGAAGGCGGGAAACACCCTGGACAGACCATCAATCCATCACATAGCAGACAGACAGTTATACAGATTCACTCATTCAGCTAGCTTTTTGGAAACTCTTTTTTTTTTCTCACTTATTGTTTTTCATGTTCTTCTTCTTTATGATATACAGTACCAGTCAAACGTTCAGACACACCTTGCTAAATGGATGTTGTTGGTTATCTTAAAGTCTCTACAGGCTTACACTTAACAGCTCCAACTGATGAGATGTCTGAAACAATACATATGTTGATATACCACATATACACTTGATGTACTCTTGATTATATTTACAGTATCTCACGAAAGTAAGTACACCCCTTACATTTTTGTAAATATTTTATTATATCTTTTTATATGACAACACTGAAGATATGACACGTTGATACAATGTAAAGTAGTCAGTGTATAGCTTGTATAACAATGTAAATTTGATGTGCCCTCAAAATAACCCAACACGCAGCCATTATTGTCTAAACCACTGGCCACAAAAGTGAGTTCACCCCTAAGGGAAATGGCCAAAGTGTCAAAATTTTGTATGGCCACCATTATATTCCAGAACTGCCTTAACTCTCTTGGGCATGGAGTTTACTAGAGCTTCACAGGTTGCCACTGGAATCCTCTTCCATTTCTCTATGACGACATCTGGAGACATGGTTGGCCAGTCCAGCATTGGTGTTTGGGGTCGCTATCATTGGAATATTACCCTGCAGCCCAGTTTCTGGGGGTGGGATCATGCTCTGCTTCAGTATGTCACAGTACATCTCGGCATTCGTGGTACTCACAGTGAATTGTAGTTCCCCACAGCCGGGCAGCACTCATGCAGTCCCAAACCATAACACTCCCACCACCATGCTTGACTGTAGACAAGGCACACTTGTCTTTGTGCTCCTCACTATGTTGCTGCCACACACATGCTTGACACCATCTGAACCAAATAAGTTTTTCTTGGTCTCATCAGGCCACAGGACATGGTTCCAGTAATCCATGTCCTTAGTCTGCTTGTCCTCAGCGATACTGTTTCCGGGCTTTCTTGCGCGTCATCTTTAGAAGAGGCATTCTTCTGGGACGACAGCCAAGCAGACCAATTTGATACAGTGTGCGGTGTATGGTCTGAGCACTCACAGGCTGACCCCCCACGCTGTTAACCTCTGCAGCAATGCTAGCAGCACATCAACTTCTTCGGTGGACCATGGCGAGGCCTGTTCTGAGTGGAGCCTCTCCAGTTAAACCGCTGTATGGTCTTGGCCACCGTGCTGCAGCTCAGTGTCAGAGTGCTGGCAGTCTTCTTATAGCCTGGGCCATCTTTACGTAGAGCAACAATTCTTTTTTTTAGATCCTCAGAGACTTCTTTGCCATGATGTGCCATATTAATGTTCAGTATGAGAGAGTTTGAGAGCGATAACACCAAATTTAACACACCTGCTCCCCATTAACACCTGAGACCTTGTGACTCTAACGATTCACATGCCACCGGAGAGGAAAATGGCTCATTGGGCACAGTTTGGCCATTTTTCACAGGGCACAGCAAATTTACACTGTTATTCAAGCTGCACACTGATTACATTACATTGCATTAAAGTGTCATATCTTCACTGCTGTCCCATAAAAAAAAATAAAAAATATATTTACAAAAATGTGAGGGGTGTACTTACTTTTGGGAGATACTGTATGCCATATCTCCTTTTATCTCTGTTTTACGCACAGTTTAAAAACTCCAGCTCCCCTTTCAGTTTAGTGAATATTCATGATAGACAGACCAATAGAATGGATCTCAACCTCCATTTGCAGGTTAAGGAAGCTGCTTTATTCTCCTGTAAAATTCCATTTTGGAGATTTTTCAAGGTGGCCTGTATAATTGCATGAGTACTAATGCACAGTCTGATGTCTTCACTTTTATTCCAAGGTAAAATATTAAGATAAACATAAGGAAACCTTCTATGAGTAGCCAAAGTATAAACTTTTGACTTTGGGGTAGCTGCTTGTTAAAGGCTCATGTTAAATGAGTGTCTTTAACAAGGAACATAAAGCAACATAAAGAGTAAGGCCAGGTTAGTGCCTGGAGGGGAGACCATCTTAGAATACCAAGCACATATGGCTACACCACTCTGAGAATGCCTAGTTAGAGTTGGTATATATTTCTATCAGTGTTTACTTTAGATGAATAAAAGTAGTTTTGAAGTCTTTAAACTGGAGGTTAAATCGATGAACCATATAATACAGTTCACAGAATGTTAGCCTTAGAATTAGGCTTTTTAATGGCTTTTGTGTTAGTTAATGTTTTCTCTATTCACTATTTGAGTAAAACATGGATCTTCAAACAAAAATTTTACAGAAGAAGACAAAAACTTAACATGCAGTATAAGCTAAAGTAAAAAAGCTTTTATTCCATGTAGCTTTGACATCTTTCTGGTAGTCCATTTATCATGAAATTTGTTTAAATAATGCAAAAAAAAAAATGGTTTCCTGCTTTTGTTTTTCTGAGATGAAAATCTAATAACTCGTACTAGTTTTGGGTGTACACTGGTCTTGGCTTTATTTTTTAATGTCACAAATTTGTTTTTAAATTAATTTTTTAAAATAAAAATGTCTACTTAAATTTCATACTCATGCGCATTTTCTCTCTTGCACGTGTCTTTATAGTCTACAGCTCCATGCAAAAGAACACCCCTGGTCAAACCACAAGTTTTTGCTGACTTCAGTCAGACTCGCATAAACTGACTCATGACCATCTCTGATGAGGCATCCATTGTGGCATAGAATTACCCTAAACAGATTTATTCCTGTCCAGCTCAGAAACCATTCTTGCTCCAACAAGCGGAAGGATCCACATAAATATGCATACAAATCAGTGTTTTTGCTGTTTCCTCACTAAAACTCTGCTTCAGGTCATTTGTAGTTATCATGACTATAATGTCCATAACTGCCAAATGTCCTTACAGAGGAAATTTAGGGGTTAGGGTTTAGGGACAGTCATATCCCAATAGAAGGTACTCTATAAATGATGTTTTAATGGAAATTGTATTATTAGTATTTCATTAGTATCTCTATTAATGTCTTGGGTTTAAATAGGTCATAATCACTGTAAAGCTCTCTTGGCTCAGAATACTTCAGAGCTATATACTCTTACTGTGGGACTGTTGTAATGTTCATATGTCATATACAGTTGTGCTTGAAAATTGAATTCTTTAGAGTTTTCTATATTTGTGCCTAAAATTGACCTAAAACTATCCAAAAAGTACCTAAAAGTATCCTAAAAGTACATAAGGAGAACCTTAATAAACAAACAAGACAAAGATAGTAGACTTGGTCATTCATTTATTGAGAAAAACGATCCATTATTACATATATGTAAGTGGCAAGCGCATGTGAACTTTTAGGATCAGTGGATAATTTGAAGGTAAGGTTGGAGTCAGGTTTTCAATCAATGGTGAGTGTCCTGTTTAAGTCTTGGGATCTATCCAAGTCTGATCTTTACAACTGATCTTCACATCTTTGTTTGTGGAAGTCTATCATGGAACCATCAACGGAGGTTTCTGAGGATCTCAGAAGAAGAGTTGTTGATACTTATCAATCTGGAAAAGATTACAAAACCATCTCTAAAGAGTTCGGACTCCACCATCCACAGTCATTTGTGTACAAATGGAGGAAACTCAAGACCATAATTATCCTCCCCAGAAGTGGTGAACCAACAAAGATCATTCAGAGAGCAAGATGTGTAATAGTAGGCAAGCTCATAAAGAAACCCAAGATAACTTCTAAGCAAAAGTTGCAAGCAAGGGTTGCAAGGAGAAAGCTGTCACTCTACAAAATAACATTGCTGCCCTCCAAAATGACATCGCTGCCTGTCTTAAGTTCGCTAAAGAGCACATGGACAAACCAGAAAGCTACTGGAACAATGTTTTGTGGTTAGATGAAGCCTATATAGATCTTTTTGGTTTAAAAGAGTGTTGTGTTTTGCAAAAAGAAAGAAAGACAGGCAAAAAGAAAACAGTGCTTTCTAGCATTCTAGCACTCCTCCTGTCTATGAAATATGGTGGTGGTAGTGTCAAGGTTTGGGCCTTTTGTGCTGCATCTGGGCCAGGGCGACTGGCCATTGCTGACTACAATGAATTCTGAATTATAGCAGCTAGTTCTAAAGGGAACTGAATCTCAAGAGAGCATAGGTTATGCAGCAAGACAACTACGCTAAGCACACAAGTTGTTCTGCCAAAGATTGGTTAAAGAAGAATAAAGGTAAGGTTTTGGAATGGCCAAGTCAAAATTCAGACCATAACCCAATAGAAATGTTGTGCAAGGGCCTGAAAGCAATAAGTAGAAGGGGTTTTGTACAGACAAACAGACTAAAATTTCTCCAAGCCTACACGCAGAACTGATTAAATGTAACCCAAAATGTTTAGTTACAGTAGGTGCTTCACCAGGGGCTCACAGATGTGTGATTTTGGGTCATATTGCTTAATAAATTAATTACCAAGTCACACTTTTGTCTCATTTTGTGTTGATGGCCAAACTGATTGTGACAAGCGGTGGTTTATTTAACAGATTTGTAATCAAACACAGCAGCAACAAGAGCAAGGCGGACATAACAGAAGGTCAAGACAGGGTCAGAGTCAAGAAACAAGCTACGTCAGAAACCAGGCAAAACTATCAGAACAGCAAAAGTATCAACTGGGCAAAGACGAAAGAGTAAATCAACGACTGCGATGGTGGAGACGATGGTGAAGACGACCGACAAACTTGTGTGTGGAGGCATCGTGGTCAGCGCCAAGACGAACAGTTTGTTGTCACGTCCAAAAGGTCTGGTGTCACTTCACCTCCATCTCCACCCCAAAATCTGCAGGAGCTGTATGAAAATATATCGTCGCTGTCCAAAGAAAAACAGGTATCTCCAAAAGGGAAACTTTACAGGAGAGGCCAAAAACCTCATTTCATTTGAATGGAAGTCAATGGAACCAGACGTCTTACCAAACAGTTTTGGGCCATTTCTGTTGGTCCATTCTTCATGAAATTTGTACACAGTGTAAACAGCAGCTTGTGTGATCAAATGAGACATACAAGTAAAAATCAACAAAAATGGAGATACATGTTTTTCTTTGGACAGCGACGATATTCAAGTTGCATGGGATGGATTATTACATCATTAGGAACCTCTACAACTCCATGCAGAGACGTCTGGCATGCTGCATTAGCAAACATGGCGCCCCACAGCATACTGATAGTCACTACTTCTGTATGTGTAGCTCAATAAGTCTTGGCCATATCAGTCTAAATTGATCATCATTTATTGTTCCTGGTAACCTTCATCTTCCTTCCCAATGGTATTGCAGTCCAACACCTCTCTCTGGGTGCAACTATTCTTTTAATGATCAGTGTGTTTTAGACTTGGTGTGATAACAGTGAAACACACACACTATAGCAGTAGCTAGACACAAGTTTTCTGGTTTTATCAAGGAAGTAAAAAAAACGTGAGGTCTATGATAGCTGAATCAGTTCGCCGTTAGTAGTACAACCCCAAATCTGCTCTGAAACTCCGAGCACATGATCCTAAATACCTTTTCAGTGTAGAATTACATTCACACTAATCTCACTAATCTCACTTTCACTTCAACCTGGTCATGTATGCTTTGTGAAAACATACCATGCTTGGTAGCAGCATGCAGTCATTGCGAATGGAGGTATCCTCGCTTGCGCATGACTGCGTTTGTGGATGCATATATATGGATGCTCTGCAGGTAGAATGTAGAGATATGGAGGAATGGACATGGTACAGGGGCATCAATGTGTTTGATGTGTCTCAGCTGTGAAAAGCCCTTTGTCTGTTTTATTATGGCCGCTTTGCTCTGGACTGCAAACAGGGGTAACTAGCGGAGCACCGCTCCTCTTGCCTTTTGCTTTAACATGCCTCACAGACCATGAGTCTCCATTGCTCTGTCTGAACCTATTCCAAGTTGTCATACAGCGTGTTAGAATGAAATCAAGAACAAAACAATGCTTTGTCATTCCCCGGTATCTCTTGCAGTCCTCCCTGCTAATCTATCATCATTTGATCCAGTGGCTAAAGTGTAGGATATCAGCAGAACGCTCAGTGTGGTCCAAACACAAGACAGCATTACTGTCTGTGATGTGCTGATGCAGCAAGGTGGAGTTTGCATTGCTTGAATTCAACTAAATTAAATTCATTACCTGCATTCTACTGCAACTCGTTATACCCCTTACTTATTTATCTTCACAAGATAAGGTAACCAATGCAACCATGGCAACAGCAGTGTGTTCACACTCGAATGGTGCCCTCCAGATCATTGCTGCCAAAATTATTGGAGAAAGGGTAACACTGCATTCCAGCATATAAACCTTGAATCTGTGGAACACAGTGGTGGCAGTATTATGGTCTGGTTCTGATTTATCTAGATGCTGTATCTAGACCAGGATGGCTTTGTTTGTTCACAATCAAATGTGTGATTTCCAGCTCGATCATCAAGCCAACTATCTAAAAATGAAGGGCTCCCAAACTGTCAGAGCTGGTGAAAACCAACTCCGGGCCTGGAATTAATGACTAGTCAAAACCAAAACCAAAAAAATGTAGTCTTTTTCAAAATGAAGTCCTAATTAGTCGTATTTCCCTCCAGTACAAATGACTGGAAACTGTAAAAGAATGACTTTCTTTTCCTCTAAGCGAAACTGTGGGCATAAAAATAACCCTATTAAATTCAAATTCTACAAATGTGGTGTGGATTATATGAGTTTATTTGTATTCAGTCCCCCACTCTGAACGAGTGCAGCCAGTGCCCATGCTCTAAACGATTTCCAAATATCATGAAAATGTGATTAAAATCAGCAGCCTGTCTGTTTCTGCCTTGACGACTGAATTAAGCCAATTCATTTTTTTGGCTGTTTTAAAATCATCATTGTTTGTCAGTTTTGGAATCAAAATGGTGAATACCTTGTTCTTATTCCTCTGTGACAGGAACAAAAGTCAAAATAAAGCCTTAAATAAACAAAATGAAACGTTCCGAACAATAATGCCATCCAGCCGACCTCAACAATCCTTCCTGCCATTTTATCTGTTTGGATCATGTGCCTCTTGGTTTTAGAAGACTAGAATGCAGTACAGAGTTTATACAGAAAATCTGAGAACCAGTTAGTTTACCTCTGTGCAGCACTCAGATTTTGGAAATAAGTGAATTACATGTTAATAGGTACGAATCAGTAAGAGGTGAGTTTATTTTTGCCCTGTGAGCTTAAACAGTTACCAGTAAAAATATAATTACCATTACTGATTAAAGTCCATGTTTCAATATATACTGTCAAATTAACCCAGGTACGTCATGTGAAGGCAGTGCCTTCAGTAGGCTGTTTCAGAGTCAGTAGGTCCTGTATGAAGGTTCTGTGGCAACAGTACAACAAGGCATTGGCATTAAACGGAAAGGCACTTTCCAATGCTTAAGTAGTTTTGAACCTGAGTACTCCAGGACTTTAACTCCAGTACAGACCTGACTGAATAAGTTTTGCTTGTATAGGAGCAATACAGTATAGGAGCAATACAGTATATGAGCGTCCATACTTTCTCAACCTAAGAGTTGTGTACTCTGCTCATTTGTGTCTAAGAGGAACATCATAGTTATACTAATAGTAATCATTAATATAGTAACTGTTTAAATAATGGCGCAGCGCAGTCATGCAGTGGGTAGAGCTGTCGCCTCACAGCCAAAATGGCCGAGGTCCGATTTCTCGAAAGCTCTTTCTGTGTTGAGTTTGCACATTCTGGCACAGGGTGTCAGGGTGGGTTTCCTCTGGGTGCTCTACGTTCCTCCCGCAGTCCAAAGACCTGCAGTCAGGTGAATTGGAGATGCTAAATTGCCCCCTAGGAGTGAATGTGTGTGTACGTGTCTGTCCTGCATAGGATTGGCAGTCTGTCCAGGGTGTTTCCTGCCCTCTGCCCGATGATTACTGGGATAGCCTCCAGCACCCTCCCACCCCAACCCAGAAGTATAAAGTGGTTTAGAAGATGAGTGAGAGTGTTTGAATATGGTTACAGTTGAAAACCTTGTATCTGAATGTATCTTTTCCAGCAGCCCTCTGTGCATTGGTCAAGTTAACGTCAACATCTATTGCAGAGCAGCAGCATCTTCTTATATCGTCTAATTAAGGGCACCACTGATCAGCATGTGGAAGCTCTTAGATCTAGCGTTTTAAGTCCCTTTTTGACACGCTGAAGACGCTGTAATGGTTTGTTGCAATAGCTCCTTGTTCTGCCCTCGTTGGCTTGAAGAGCCAAAAAAAAAAGAGAGGAGTAAAAACATGCTCCAGCTTCAAGGCCAGCGGCTTATTTGGTCAGAGGGAACATTGTGTAAAATTCATTAGAATGAAATACGAGACAGCGGTGCCTTCCAGCTGTTAATGGCCGTATTGATTGATTCGTGTTTTCATATTCGTCAAGGAGACATGGTTACGAGGCGATCCTCTCGCGGCCTGAAGCCCGGTGAGAGTTTGAGGTTTGAGGTTTAGAGAGCCTCACTGACCCACACTCTCCTTCATTTCCCTTCCATCACTTTTTTTTTTCCTCTTACCGCCATGAAGGATAAATGACGGGCTGCTCCAAAGGCAGCCTTGTTCACTTCAGAGAATGAGAAGTGAAGGAGAGGAGCCGGTTTCCAGACTTTCTCCTCCTCAAGGCAGGCTTTGGATTTGTTCGAGTAGTAAAGGTGTCCAAGTTGGGGCAAAGGAAGCAGCTTGCTAATGGCTCTCTAGCAGCTTGGTAGCAGCTTGCTAAGCTTGCAGAACCATGTCTATATCTGTGTGTGCTACAGGTATGAATGCGGCTGGTGGCAGCCAGTTGGGCCTGTCTTATTGGAGTATGATGGATGGCAGCATTAGTGTGTCTGGAGCTAGGGAGCGTGTCGTCTTGCCCCGTGCTTGGGGGCCCTGCTGGATAACACATGTGCCATGTGGTCCTGAGGCTCCACACACACCCACACACTTATACACTGGTGAAAGAACTCAGATTAGTCAAACTGAGACACAGGAGCAAGGAATCTTAGACAGGAGACAAATGAAACGAGAAGAGGAAAGTTTGAAAACGAACTTGACAAACACTTAAAAGTTTAAGCAGTTAAAGTACATAAGCAAGTGCCATGTCGCTGTACTTGACTGACTATATATGGTCATTCTGTTCTGTGTGCTTTCTCTTCTGACTCATGCTGTTGTGTTGGTAGCATCCTTTGCCAGCTAAGTATGCCTCTGAGAAGAGTTTGAAAGCAGTTTGAAAAGCTGGAAGAACCGGAGAGGGGTCACATCGTAGGGCTCTGGGAAGCGGAATGGTCTTATTGACGTGTGAGAGTACTCAGGCCACATGTGATGGATTATCACAGGACACCATTAGGAACCTCTACAAATCCATGCTGAGATGTCTGGCATATAGCATTAGCAAACATAGTGGCCTGAAGCTATTCCAATCAGTAAGATTCCAATAAACCACAGAATGTCTTTCCCAGCAGTAGATATGCAGGTTTAATGTTTTTCTTGTTATCTTTTTTGGCCATTTCTGCTATGAAATTCCAAGGTGAGAATTGTGGCTATATCTGATACTCCTATGCCCGCTTTCTGTTCCTGGATGTTGTAACGGGTAGATAATTGCTAACAACCGTGACTTGACTTGATAGGAGACCACGGATAAACAAAACATCCTCAGAATTTTTTTTTCACTATTTAGATCTAAAAGAAAAGCACTGTTGTGGGAAGAAGAAGCTGTTGCTGAAAGAAAACTTGTTTCTGGTGTTCTTGAAATAATGGACTGACCACCCCAACTCACGGAACGTACAATATATCTGCAGAAACGCTATCAACTTCCAAAACTCCTGAGAATTTTGGAGGTGTGGCAGCAGAAGGTTGTGATAAATATTGAAATGGATGCTGAAATATATATATAACGAGTGGTCAGTCAAAATACTGAAAAATGTATTAGATGTTAGAAGCTTCTGTTTCATATCTGCTGACAATAAATAATTAATGACTTCTAAATAGTGTCCATTAGATCATTGAATGGTAATTTCTTTTTTACAGCATTGTGAACAATATTCCAAGAAAGTTGGGATGCTGTACAAAATGTAGATTGCCACGATGTGTAAATCATTTAAGTCCTATTTTTTTTGTTAAAAAGTACAAAGACAACTTTTTTATTAACAAACCTGAGAAATTATATAGTTTCTTAAAATATATATGCTCATTTTGAATTTGATGGCAGTAACACATTTCAAAACAGTCGGGGAGTTCATGTTTACCACTTTGGACGTCGCCTCCTTTTTGTTTGCCCTACTACAAGTTTGGGTTGCTGTAGTTCTGAAAGTGAAATGTTTTCCATTCTTGCTTGATATAGGATTACAGCTGCTCAACAGTTCAGGGTCTAGACTGCAGACAGGCCAGTTTAGCACCCAGACACTTTAACCCTGCTGCTGTAATACGTGCAGATTGTTGCATCATCTTGCTGAAATAAGCAAGACCTTTCCTGAAAAAGACGTCATCTGGATGGCAGCATATGTTCCTCCACACCTTAAATATATCATTCATGATGTGCAAGTCACCTACGCCATGTGCACTAATGTACTCCATACCATCTAGATTTTGAAGTGTGTGTTGATAAGTTGTATCGTGCTTCTCCTCTTTAGCCCAGAGAACATGGCGTCCATTATTTTCACAAAATTTTGATTCAATGGACCCTAGGACACAATTCCAAGTTACTCCAGTCTTTTAAACTTAAATGAGCTCTGGGCCAGAGAAGGCAGCAGCATTTCTGGGCCCTGTTTATATGTGGTTTCACCTTTGTGAGGTAGAGCTTTAACTTGCATCTGCTCATGCATTGGCAAATGTGTTCACAGATAATGGTTTTGGAAAGTGTTTCCGAGCCCATGTAGTGATTTCCACTACAGAGTCATTTTTCTGGATTCCCTGGAATCGTGTAATGATACCATGTAACGCTGATGATGAAGGTTCTTTGCTGAGAAACATTGCTCTTGAATTGTCCGTCTCTGTTTACCACAGTTGTATTTTTTCCTGTATCCCCTACTGACAGCAGAAAGGGATGTCTGAACTGTAACACCTCTCGTGGCTTGTGATCCAGGTTAGTACTACCTCTCTGCATCTGCCCTGTGGGCCAGGGGCTATCTATCACACAGCTAGCTGAAGTAAGTGACCCAAAGTGGGCCTGCGTGCTAATGTCTGCCCCCCAGGGCCACCTGACCACCCGATCTATCCACACGTTATTAATAGGACTTGCATGGCTCGACTGGACTCCAAGAAATCCAAGGGGCTGGGTGAGAGAGTGGGTGTGTGTGCACGGGTATGTGCGTGTGTGATGGTGAGTGGGAAAGAGCAGTCTAGGCCAGACAGCGTGTGCGTGTCTTTTGAGGGGAGGGCGATTAAAGTGAAAGTTCAGGGTTGGAGTATCGCGTTTGTTGGGAGGGGCGTGATTAAGATGATGGTTCAGAGTAGCATGCATGTGGATAAAGATAGCAGCTAGCACTCTGTTCATGTCCTCTAGCTGTCCTAACACAGCTGCTCAGACATACACACATGCGCTCTCCCTCAGACTGTATTACACACTGCTGCGTGGTGTTGGGCTAGCAGCCTCTCAGCACTCCACCCCCTAATCATATATAAATTACATAACTTGAATAAGTTATGCACTGTAGTATGTAACAACACAACGTAGTGCAAAACCTATAGTGTATAGTACAAACACTGATCAACCATACCATCAAAACCACTTCCTCTAAAGTTTTAGTGACGTGACAGTGTGTTGCATTGTGGACTAGTGACAGCAGTGCTGCTGGAATGTCCAGTCACTGTCCACTCTATTAGACACTATCGATACCTTATTGGTCCACCTTGTAGACATATAAACAGAGACAACAGCTCATCTGTTGTCTGGATGTAGTTGTACCTGCAGCCCTCTTCTAAAAGTTGTGATTTTCCTCGTCTGCTGGGAAAATAAGCCCACCAAACACACACACACACACACACACACACACACACACACAGTACATTAACAGAGCTCTGGGGGGGCTGCGGTGCATGTGCTGTTTTGGAGAGCATGGGGGGTCTTAGTCCTTTGTGTTCAGATTTCCCATCTTTCACTCTGTGTATGAGTGTGTGTGTGGGTGCTGATAGCTGTTGGAAGGTCAGCAGTGTGAGGTATGTATGTGTGGTAATTGAGCTGATTGAGCAGGTATTCTGATGTCCAGAACAGCACTGCTGATTTATTGGCTGTTCTCAGATCCAACCTCAGCCCCTCCTCTACGACACGCTGATCTAAAGAGCACACTGAAAGGTGAGAACGAGAGACGGGCACCGACTTTTTCCACTGAGGACATGACAAGCTGTCGCATAGCAACATCGTGTTTAACATCAGCTTTGATGGTCCTGCTACTGGCGACTTGGGGCTGCCATACTTGAGCGAAGTTCAATACATGTGCAATAACTGTGCCTGAGCTGAGAGGTGTGCTTAAGTGCCCTGCATAAGAGGTTTTATCTGCTCTTTCTAGATAAGGTTTAAGTGATTTACACAAGCAGAAAATATGAAGAAGGGAGGATGTTAGCGTCTAAGCTATAATAGCAACAATGATAAATCCATAACACCAGTAGTTTAATAATAATGCATACGTTTTATGAAGCATGTCAGTTAAGTAGGTAATTAAATATACAGTTGGGTCATATTATTGAGTCATATGACCTAATATTGAGAGTAATAACTAATATTCAGGGTAAGGTATGCAACCGCATCTCAGCATGCCTGACTGACATTTCCACATGGATGACACCTCAAGCTCAATCCCCGCAAGACTGAGCTGCTGTTCATCCCCAGCACTACAGGTCCTCTGATCTTGCCATCTGATTCGGGATCTCCTTGATCGCTCTGACTCAAGATGCAAGAAGCCTTGATGTGACTCTGGATGGCCAGTTATCATTCTCAGCTTATATAGCAAACCTCATTCATTCATGCTGATTCTTCCTCTACAACATCCGGAGGATTCCACCCTTACTCTCTCAGGAGGTCACCCGGCTGCTTGTCGAGTCTCTAGTCATTTCAAGGCTAGACTACTGCAACTCGCTCCTGGCTGGTCTTCCTCTACGGGTCATCAGGCTCTTGCAACTGGTCCAGAATGCAGCAGCTCGACTCATTTTCAACCTTCCCAAGTTCACCCACGTGACTCCACTGCTGCGCTTCCTTCACTGGCTTCCTGCATCAGATTCAATACTCTGATGCTCGCCTAGAAAGCCGAGAATGGACCAGCCCCTCCCTACCTTAGGGCAATGGTCAAGAGTCGATCTGTACCTCGAGGCCAAGCACAAACTTCAAGCACAGCTCGGCTTGGCTTGCCATTGCCTGAAGATGTATGGAAGACAAGCGTCCAGACTCTTCTCTGTCCTGGCTCTCAGATTGTGGAATGAACTCCCACTGTCTGTCTGAACAGCTGAGTCTCTCACAGTCTTCAAACGCAGACCAAAGACACCCATGTAAAAATGTAATCTCTTGGTAAAGCATAAGTGAGAAAGCATTAGTAGATGTTGAAATACTTTGTTTTTGCACTTATACTGACCATACTTCTCTCTAGGTGTGAGCACTGGTTTCGGTTGCCAGGTTTTTGCTTTATACAGGGGTTGGACAATGAAACTGAAACACCTGTCATTTTAGTGTGGGAGGTCTCATGGCTAAATTGGACCAGCCTGGTGGCCAATCTTCATTAATTGCACATTGCACCAGTAAGAGCAGAGTGTGAAGGTTCAGTTAGCAGGTAAGAGCACAGTTCTGCTCAAAATACTGCAATGCACACAACATTATGGGTGACATACCAGAGTTCAAAAGAGGACAAATGGTTGGTGCACGTCTTGCTGGCGCATCTGTGACCAAGACAGCAAGTCTTTGTTATGTATCAAGAGCCACGGTATCCAGGGTAATGTCAGCATACCTCCAAGAACGACGAACCTCCACCAGCATCACGTACTGACCTGGCCACTATCCTGCAAGAAGAATGGCTTAAAATCCCTCTGACCACTGTGCAGGACGCAGTATATGTCATTCCCAAGACCAACTGACGCTGTATTGGCCACAAAAGAAGGCCCTACACCATACTAATAAATATATAAATAAATATAATATATAAATATATAAATATATATACTAATAAATGATTGTGGTCTAAAACCAGGTGTTTCAGTTTTATTGTCCAACCCCTGTATATGTCTGTGTATTAATCCCTAGGTATCAGCACTGACCCTTGTTCGGGCAGTGTCTGAACTCATGGCGATCAGCACGTATGGGTTGCACGTCCTCTGCAAGGATGGATTAATACCCAAATTAACTGAGAACACCTTCCACATAGATGAGTATACCCAGGGAATGACACGAAAACGTGACTACGTTCATGAGCTATGTGCTGCCACCATAGCAGGTCATAATAATGTGACTCAACTGTGTAGTAAAACTTCGAAATGTGACCTTTACTCCCCAGTATACATGTAAAACTGGGCCATTTTGAAATGTCAAAAAACATCACACATATCCACCTATTCAGCCAAGCCTATCTTAGCCATTACCATATATATTAGAAGAGCCCTGATACCAGACACTTTTAAATAGGGGCTGAAACCAGGGTTTGTGGTTTTGGTACCGCCGTGCCAAGGCACATATACAAGCTTGAATCTGCAATGAGTATGGCATCCACAAACTGATTCATTCTCAATACACCATTATATACAGTATATAGAGGAAATGTAATATATACATTTAAAGAAAAACATAATACATGACAATATGAGCGAATAAATACTACTTACTGTGCCCCTGGCCCCCCCACCCAAGTAGTTTGGGCACCTTAACTGCTTATGCCACTTGCAGCTAGAAACGTCTCTGGCCTCGCTAGTCAACCACATTTCAGAATTTAACGTATCGTGTAAAGCGATTCTGCTCTCCAGACCGCGGCTGGGCAAATCTAGAAATGTGAGGAGGTGGGGTGTGGTGGTGGGGGGATTAACGCTCAGTCTTTATTCAGTTCATACAAATGAGGGAAGTGCTGGCAAAGACAGAAATCCCAGGAATTATTTTACTTCCTACTTGGATGCATTTTCATATGTTCAAACTGATTTACCATCTTGGTCACCACACACAGGAACTTGTGGCTAAACCACTCAGACCACACACACACATACACATAAATTTAAGAAGGGATCCTGGTCAGTCTACAAATACATCTACATCCGCCTCTACACTATAAGAAAGTGTAGAGTCAACATGAGTGGGACAATTGTAACACTGTGGCTGTATTGGTTTCCCAATTGAAGTACAGGGTCTCTAAGTTACCTGAGTGTTTACTCTCAGTGATGGAAGAAGGGTGTTATTGGAAGTGGTATTACTGGATAATGTAATTTAAAGTTTATAGATTTAGTTCTTTAAGTGGTTTGAAGAATTGTACGTAACATGTCTTGGTCATCAAGGCTTTACTTTAGTTCTAACTGAATGAGGTAGCATTATTCAGTTAGAGGAAACACACATCTACACGTCTAGATGGCATATTTCCAGGGATGCTCATGCTTATTCTAACACCACATGACTGCACAATCAAAAGAGTAGTTGCACAAACAGTTGCACCAAGAATGAATCAGTCGGTGGGTAAGTGTGACATTCACGTGACCTTGGCAAGGATGGGCATTATTGCTGTCCTTGACTGAACCAACAGCCACATTCAGCAAGTTTGTGTCTTTAGTTGCCAATATTTGTTAAGTGATGTTAAAGGTAAGGTTATGTAACACAGTGGTAAACATGTTCCTGTTGCAACTTATTTGAAGCATGTGGCCTGTAACCTACTTGTACTGAGTGCATATGTACATTAAACCTAAAATAGTGTTTTTGAAAAAAGAAAACACGTTAAAAAAATCAGTATGTTGTTTTCATTAGCATTAGCCACACATTGCCCCAGACTTTTTGAACTTGTATGTCTCTCTCTCTCTCTCTCTCTGTCTTTTAGTGTGTTAGGCAGAATTAGAGTAGCTGCTCATTTGTGTGTTTACAGTCAGTTTGTACAGACGTCCTTCCAAGTCCTGCCATGCAATTCAGCACCATTCAATACTTATATATGTTTTGTCTTGGCCATTGCGTATATCAATTCATCTCATAACTAACATCCACCTTTCCACCATTTATGAAAAAATAAAAACCTCCAAAATATTTGCTTTCCTTGGCACCTCACATTCTTAACATATTTTAGAGCTGCACGGACTCTCTCTCTCTCTCTTCATTAAAGTCTCTGTACTTCAGCCAGGATTTCAGGCCTGAGGCGAAAAGGAGAGAGGAAACGGAGCGTCCATTTTGATTTTCCCCACCGTTCTGCCACCTGCCCCAGGAGCTGTAAAGAGCATTATCTCCGCGTGTGAGGAGGGATGGAGAAGCCAGATGTTTACAGATGAAGAAAGAATGTCTTTCTCATCTATCTATCTCTCTCTCTCTCTCTCTCCCCTTATTAACTGCATTACGTGAAGACTGGCTGACTTGAAATTAAACAGATGTGCAGGGAAATCAAGGGGCCTAATCATTCATGCTTAGTCACTGATATGAAAATAGATCCGTCTGAAGTGCCGACCTGCACTTTGGAATCAGGCAAGGACAGATGGGCCTGAGCCAGTGCTTGTGTAACAGATCTATTCAGACAGATTAAATAGCAATACCTCGCTTAATTCTACCTGACAACTTGTTTTTTTTTTGTTTGATGGTAAACGAGCTCACCTAATGAGACATTAGCCTTAGGGTTTTGATTCATTGGTAGGGTATTACCTGATGAATGTTGCCCAGATAGCAGGTAGAAACTGATCCATTACTGATTCTCAGAATCACTGTTTTGGTTGAGGTTAACATTGGTTTGGTTGAGGTTGAGTCAACATTGTGGTGGTTCAGTCATCTGTGTGGACGCTACAATATATTCATTTATAGCTCACCACAAGGTGATGAAAACTGGCACTTGGCAATAATGACTTGCCAATACGTTTTATTGTCCTCATATTATTTGACAAATCTCTAACAGCCAAAGGCCTGTTGGCTTCTAAAGAAATTACAGCACAGTGTTTTGCAATCACAGAGTTTTCTATCTTTGAGGGACAGACAGCCCATGTGACAGACCTATTCAAAGGATATCTGAGAAAATGAAGTCAATGACTGATGCTGGAGTGACAAAGCTGAAGCTGAAACTGCCCTGTGATGTGTAGCTCTTATCTCTTGCTATCTGATTTTCGTCTCTTTCTGTCCAAGTCACCTATTGGCCAACACAACAGTACATTCCCATAGGCTGGATGAGGTTTTTTTTTGGCCGGTCAGGATGAAATAGACATTTGACATGTCAAGTTTGAAATATAGAACAGTATAACTACCATATGTTATGTACTGTATACTGTATTACCGTGAAACCACTCTACCCTATCCAAAGGCTTGGATTGCTAAATCATCTCAATACAACAAATGACATCTCTGTTCTCCTGAGCCACCTACTCCTCTGGGTCAAGGGATGCTGGAGCCTATCCCAGCATTCGTTGGGTGAAAGGCAGTACCCACACAGGGCAGACACACAGACATGCACGTTCAAACACATATTCACACCTAGGGGCAATTTAGTATCTCCGACTCACCTGATTGAATGTCAGATGTTCAAATCTACAGTAGATCAGATCTTTGACTCACTGAAGGTAACCTTGACAATTGAATGCATATATGACATATATGAATGCAGTCATGATCTTGACCTCTTGATCTTGAAGATGGCGGTATTATTGTATGAATCACTCACACAGAGTAACAGGGGCTAGAATGGAGGAGTTTGTTTCCACCTGACTCTTAGATCTCTGGACTGATCTCTGACTCTTGAGGTGTTATTAAGACCACATGTTTTTCAGCTAATGATGTCTCGGTGCATAGCCACAGGGCTTTGAAGGTTCGGACCCATAGATGTGCTAGTGTTTGCTCATTCTGTGCTTATGTTGCTAATGAGATGATCGTAACTGCCCTGAACAACGGATCATAAAATGGTTTGCGGGAAGTGAATCCATAAGTGAGCGCTTGGTGAACAAATGATGCGCGCTGGTGACCAGCACAGTGATCTAGCTAATGCTATCTTAGTGAACAAGCTACAGATCCAAACTGTGCCACAGACCACAATACAGGTTTGATTTTGACTAACCTCACCTAAAGCACTTCTGGAACAAGTGTAGGTGAATAAACACTAATTACTGGTGATGGAGTGATAGAAAGCTGTTTAGTGGTGTTTGGGATTATAGCATTTTATCCCCATCTCTACCTCATGTTCTCTTTGAGGGATAGACAGCCCAGGCAGCCCATTTTCATAAAAGTTGGGAACAGCTTTATGATCATTTTTTCTTACTTTAATTTTTCTTTTTGGAACCCAAAACCTCCAGGATTACACACAGTGTTTCTTTGAGTCATGATCAACAAGGACGTGAATGACGCGAGTCTACTGGACAAGAATTAATGGCACTATGATTGCCTAATCTGAAGTTTTGAATACAAAACTATTGTGTCGTTCCTGGATCCTGGCATTAATCAGTAGGCCAAATGTACCACAGCACAAACTTGCTAGGTTCCAGTTAAGTGACAGACCTATTCAGAGGATACCTGAAAGAATGAAGTCAATGACTGATGCTGGAGTGACAGAAAGCTGAAACCGAAACTGCCCTGTGATGTGTAGCTCTTATCTGTTGCTATCTGATTCTCATCTCTTTCTGTCAATGTCACCTATTTGCCAACACAACAGTACATTTACATAGGCTGAATGAGGTGTTTTTTGGCCGGTCAGGATGAAATAGAAATTTGACATGTCAAATCAGAAATATAGAACAGTATAACTACCATATGTTATGTACTGTATATAGTATACTGTATTACCATGAAACCACTCAACCCCATCCAAAGGCATGGATTGCTAAATCATCTCAATACAACAAATGACATCTCTATTCTGAGCCACCTATCCCTCTGGGTCAAGGGGTGCTGGAGCCTAGCATTCGTTGGGCGGAAGGCAGTACCCACACAGGGCAGACACACAGACATGCACATTCAAACATATATTCACACCTAGGGGCAATTTAGTATCTCCGACTCACCTGATTGAATGTTTTCGGACTGTGGGAGGGACTTGGAGGAAACCCACCTAGAGCAAACCCATGCAGACACAAGGAGAACATACAAACTCCAAACAGAAAGGACACCCGATGCAGCAGCTGGGAATCAGCCCTTCTTGCTTTGAGGCCACAGCTCTGCCCACTGCACCACCATAATGCCAAAATGCTGGACAGCAGCAGTAAACATATAAAAGAATAAAGCCATAATTAAAAAGGCACTGAAGAGAATGATGACACTGGGCTCAAACATAGCTGAGAAAACAGCGCTGGTCAGGGTGGACCCAAAACCAGTGTGTATACCACTTGAAAGTATACTACAGTGTGACTGAACGGCAAAAAGGAGGGACTATTGTGTAACAACATACAACAGTGTGCCATTGTGTCCAGAGGTGAAACAGCAGCTCTCCTGTTACACTCACTTAATCACAACCATCCATCAGCTGCTGTCACTGTATGTGTAGGTACAAGCAAGAGCGAGACAGAGATACCCAGCAATGGCAGGGTAGCGGTTAGCATTGCATTTGCAGCTTCCATTGTCTTCATGAGTGTCTGTGTGCTTGTGTTGCTATCGTCGCCAGCTTCAAAGCCACCCCGCTGACAGCGGGAAATTAAAGATGGCGCTGGAACATGGATACCGAGTTTTATAAGCACCTTTGTTTATGAGTTAAAATGCTGAGTGTGAATAGAGGGACTGTTTATTAGCATGTGGCTGTGATGGATCTGTTAGCATGTTTTTATAGCGTTTCTAAGATGAAATATCAGTTTGTAAACACTCATACGTGCGGTCTCTGTGTGAGGGGTGTGTTGAGGGGCTGGAGTGGTCCAATATTAGCCAAGCTGTGGTATCCACATCCATATTCTCCGATGGGACTGCCGGCAAAGATGAGCTAATCCTTCCTTCTCAGGAAACCGTGGCATGAACTCTATTTCAACTCAGCCAAACTCTATTTTAAGGAGTGTTTAGAAACTCCTGGTGTCCGCTGTCTGTGCCTCCGCTCCCAACAGTCCTCTCTCCGACTTTAAAAACCTGGCTGTGATGACAGTAGCATGCTTGACATTTGAGCTGTCTCTGTCTTGCTTCTACGTTTTAGCTTTTCCACCATTTGCTGTGCTCCTAAATTGACTGATGCTCCATGTTCTGCTCTCAAATTTGTCTTTTCTTAACATCTATGTTTATAGAACTCCAGAAACTATCCAAATGAACGAAAAGAGACTTGATTAAAATGGGTAACCATTGCTATATCTATTGTAAACAGGCCTTGCAGCATTCCACAGCAGCACTCCAGTAGTCTCTAGAGCAGATTTTCCAGATTAAAGACTAGAAAAAACTACCCCTTGATGTATTTTGAAGAGCTATTTTCCAAACACGTTGGATTTCGGTGGCGGTCTGTTCCAAATTGTCTGATGAATGCAGTAGCAAATGTTAATGCTAAGAAATAAAATATCTTATTGCAACCACATAACTGAGAAACAGCATAACTGCCTTCAAATCATCATTACAACAGAGAGGATAGATTGCACCAACAACAGAAATGAACTATTTAATGGGGAGGACAATCAGCTAAAAAGCTAATGCTAGCAGAGTAGCTGACTCCTTACCGAGGTTCGATCCATTTTCCACATACAGGTGTATTACACTCGGCAGACATTAGTGACGCTTGATGGATAGCCCAAAAAACAAACAGCACTTTGCTCAACACCTTCTTTGCTTGTATTATTAATATCGTCGCTGTCCAATGAAAAACATGCATCTCCAATTTTGTCAATTTTGACTTTTTTGCATCGTTTGAACACAGCGTCTGCTGTTTACACTGAGTGAGAACCTCATGATGAATGGATCAACAGAAATGGCCCAATAGTGTTTGGAAAGATGTCTGGTTCCATTGACTTGCATTAAAACTAAATGAGGTTTTTGGCCTCTCCTGTAAAGTTGCCATTTTGGAGATACTTGTTTTTCTTTAGACGGCGACGATATGTATATCATTGGCTAGGTTAGCAGTCATTATTTGTTTGCACCACAATTGGCTGAATCCCAATGGTTGTATGATGGCATGCTGGGTAGTATAGTGAGACATGAAAATGGTATTAAATCATGAATTCTCTTCATGACCAATGAGGCTGAGGAATACAATGCCACAATACAGCATACCTTACGAAACACAGATAACACAAACACTAGTTTAAAGCCACAGTGCCTTATTGTATAATGATTAAATCTCAAAATTCAGCTCAAAACAGCTTTAAAATCATTTTGATAATACACATACAATGGCATCTCTGTCATTGCCACTCCAGGCCCAGGATGCCTATGTAACTTTTCATAAATAGGTAGAAAATAAGTTTAGACTGATATGGCCCATATTTACTGAGCTACACATACAAAAGTAGTGTCTTTCAGTATGGCGTTGGGCCTCCATGTTTGCTAATGCAACATATACAAGATGTCTGGGCATGGAGCTCCTAATGGTTTATCTTGACGCCAACCATAATGCCTCAAAGGTGGATTTATTGCTTATCTCCACCTAGACAAAAGTGGAACTCGTCACTGAGCATGACCCACTGCGATTCCGAATCACTCCATGACAGTCTGGCATGACACCGCTGCAGTCTTTGGCGATGCTGACGTGGCGTTAAGCACAGTGTTCATAAAAGTCTGCATGTAGCTGTTTGCCAATGATGTTACTAACAGCATGGCTCATCCAGGGGATCACTGCTTGTTGAATGTCCGCAGTCGTGGCTGCTGAGTCACTTACATGTCGGACAATTAGTCTGTTTTCTCTCCGTGGTGCCCACAAAGTTTCATTCCTGCCGGTTGATTCTTTCAGGGGGCAAGCAAATTAAGTTCATGGAAAGCCACTTAAGGTTGTGCATTACAGTTCAAACTTACCACTCTTCAGCAGGTTTTAGTCCACTTTACATTGTATGACACAGAGGTAAAATTGCTATGTGATTTTCTGCTTTAATTAAACTCACAGTCCATAAAAACGTTCCAAGATGTGAGTAGCCTGCTACCAGCTGCTAACACTTATTACTCACGCATGCAGTAGTACATAGTTAGTAGTAGTTCTACTTAACAGTATCATTAGTACAGTTACAGTTTCGTGTCACACTCAAACCAAACAAACTTGTATCAGGAAAAAGCTTTGTTCTTATTTCTATATTATTATTTACATGCTCTGAGCCACCACTCTTCTGATGGGGGGGGAAGTACCCCCCATCAACCCCTTCGCCCCTTCCAGTAAGTAATGCAAATAGGGAAGGGGGAGGGCTAGACTGCGCTGGCCCACAACACCCGCATGGGCCAACACATTCTCTTCTAATGACAGTTGATGGCATTGTTTCCATTCCTCTCTTATCCCGGGTCGTGCCCTGCTCCTCTCACACTCAGATAACTCCGTCCAGAATGTGACACACGACCAGAGTCGGTCTGTCAGCTCAGGCTCTGGACTGATAGAGAGAGAGAGAGGAGACACTGTCCCTACAGCACTTTCACCGACCACAGAGCCTGACCAGACAGCACTATCAATCTCAACAGACTTTCTTTAGCTTGAGCTCACCACTGTTTAAGTATCTGTCAAAGAAAATGTCCGGATTGTGATGAAATCAAAAGCCAAGCAGTATTTACCACACCAGGAAACGTTAAACTGAAATCACGCTGTAGTCAAAACTAGGCCCTGTCACGATCAAGACGTTTCAGCTGACAGTTAAATGCTAGGTTTCACTTGCCAAGGTATCGTGTTTTGCCGGGTAGCCGGTTGCGCCACTCGGGATCCCTCGGCTCATTTAAAAAAGTGTTTCAAAAGAACATCATTCCCATCTTTCACCTTTTTCTAGTCGTAGAATCATAAACCTGGGCCTGCCTGCGATGATGTTTCCTTTTGGGTGAGTGCACCAAGTACATGCATGTTATCTGTCAGCTGTAGTGTTAGTTGGGTGTTCGAGTGCAACTCACAGACGAGGAGAGGCAGCTGTGAGCTTACGGAAGACATCAGTTCCTCAGCCAGTCAGCTGGGGCAAGATCTTGAACCGTGCACCATGAAAGTGAAATCCAAAGGAAAAGTGTACTTGCACTGCCTGGTTGAATAAGGAGAGCTCAGTACATAGGACTGCTCCTCTCCTCTGTCTCTTTAGTTCAAACACTGACCAAACCTACTCGATATTGTCCAAGCTTTGAAACACTGTCCAGAGTAAAATATGCCAAGTAAGCTAACATCGAGTTAAAGCGCTCCGGGATCTTGTTAAACATGTGGGGAGCTAAAGTTGGCTTCCTTTTCTTGCTTTGCAAATTTTCCCGTACCTTAAATTGTGCTGCAGTTGGATTCTGGTTCCTGTTCAAGCTCCAGCATTTAGGCGGATTGGAACATTCGATTAAGAAGCTGGTGAATATGAAGCAACTTTTTAAACATCTTGTTTAAAAATGAACAACATCCTCTTCCTAGCCAGGCTTAATAGCCTGGAGCAGTAGATTTCCGCACATAGTCCACCATTTTTGTGCTAATGCTGTGCTGTCGCTTGCATAAACATTGGTTATTAATGAGTCAAGGCTGTTATGTAGCAGTTTAGGATTTTGAAATCTGTCCTCTTTGGTAACTGTGAGATTTGTATTTGAGGGAGGAACAGCAGTGTTTGAGGTTCACAGTATATCAGTTCCACCTATATTGGCATCCCAACACCAACAGACCTGTAAGTAGCAGCCATGCTGAGTGATGCTATTTACTTTTTGCCGGTTGAAGCAGATCATATTACACTAAAAGCTTCATGGAAAGTAAGATTGTTTCTACTGTGTTCTTAAACTTTAAAAGCAAGTAGCTAGTATAGGTAACTGTAGTTAGCTATTTCAAACATGTTGCTTCTGTGTGGTCATTGTGGTGTCTCCCTGTAAACCAGCCAATCAAAACAGAGCTCATCATAATATTCAGAAAAAGACTTTTCATTCTAGGACTAAGTGTAAAATTGCAACTGTCATTTTTCACCCTCCGACCAATATTTACAATGCTCAGTATAGATGTCAGAGAGCTATTTAAATACTGAACACATTCTGTGGTACCTTCAAGGAGGAAGTCTTAACGTTTTAAATGCCTAGTGGCTAAAAAAGTATACCTGGTTATAAATTATTTCACAAGGCCAGGTTATTTTTGAACAACATTTTCAGCAGTCAATGGACATAGTAACATGTAACCAAGGAAAACTGGACAGGAACAGCTATGGCATCACCAGGGATCAACTCATGCTATGGCCGGGACGGTTGGTTGCTCGGTTCTTGCAGATAATAAAGTGTGCTACATCTAAAAAACAAGTTCAGCTAAGTTTCATTTAGTTCGTTTAGTTTACACTCTTTCATTTGTCCGTTTACATGTTAAAAATAAAAGCTTTAATGCTGAAAGTGAGTTAAGAAGAACTTGGGCTATATGAGCTAAATGTAAACAAATATACAGTACCAGTCAAAAGTTTAGGCCCACCCTGCTAAATGGATGCTGATGGTTATCTTCAACACTCTACAATCCTACGCTTAACAGTTCCAACTAATGAGATGTCTGAACAACACATACTGATATATCCCATGTACTCTTGAGTGAGTACAGTACTATATTTCTGTCATATCTCCACCTCCAATATATCATCGCTGTCCAATGAAAAACATGTATCTCCATTTTTGTCCATTTTGACTTTTGTGCATCATTTGAACACGTCGGCTGCTGTTTACACTGAGTGAGAATCTCATAATGAATGGACCAACAGAAATGGCCCAAAACTGTTTGGAAAGACGTCTGGTTCCATTGACTTGCATTAAAGTCAAATGAGGTTTTTGGCCTCTCCTGTAAAGCTGTTTTGGAGATATTTGTTTTTGCTTGGACCGCAACGATATATTCTGTTGTCTTACTCTTTAAGGTTAATGAATACTCATGATGCACAGATCAATAGACTATATTTACACAACATTTAGATACGTGTACTCATAGAAGTTTCTCCTTATGTTTTTCTTAATGCTTTAGAATAAAAGTTAAGACATCAAACTATAAACTAGCACTCATAAAAAATAAATTATACTAAAAATACGAAACTACTGTGAGTAGACATGTCTGAATGACCTCATTATTCCACAAATCCATATGGTAGCCCAGTATTATATACTGGCAATTGGAATAGGCAGCAATTTAGATTGTTTATCATATACAGGGTCTTTTTTACTGATTTTTAAATGCTGACAATATGTTCTTATGTCCATTTGACCTCCTTTCTATGTTTGAAGTGGCTGAACAGCCAAATTCGACTGACAAAAGCCTGAGTTGGGTAACAGCCCTATTTACTCCACTGTCAGCTTCATGGTTGTATTTTGTTGTGTATCTGTATTGTATATTGTACAGATGAATGTCTTGTATACTGTTTACACAGCGTATCTGTATGTATTGTATTTATTGTCTGTTTGGACTGCTGTCTGCTGCTGTTCCATGTTAAATGTAGCACAGTATCCCAGAGAAACTGCATTTCGACAGTGCTCCACACAGCTGTTCCAGCACCTCAGCATTACGAGGTATCTCTCCAAGATCCTGAGACAGGAAACGCATTACTGTTCAGACCTCTGCCACATGGACTAAGGGTAAAACCTAATTAATGTACGTTCTCAGATGGCTTACGGAAAACCATTAACTTGACTACTTTCAGTCGCACTGTCGGCTTCACTTGAAGCAGCCTACTTGACAACAACCTCAAAGTACTGCTAATTAGAACTTCAGTTCTTTTGAATGGAGTTGCATGGCATTTAATTTCACTGCATGTACAAAAATGTTAGGAATTTAATGAAAAGGAGAACTAAAAATATAAAAGTGGAAATTAAGGCATTTTCCACCCATCATTTTGTCCAGATCAGCCAAGTCACATTTGGAGTCCAAGTTTTGAACAGAAGCTAAAAAGCTAAGATTGCTAAACGCACACTAGAAATTGGTCATCTAACTAGCTACATTTGTGTCTGTGAAAAATGCTTACCTAAAACTACACCCAACCCACTCAACTGGCTCCCACGTCTTCATGAAGGCAGACTTTGAAGTACGTCTGACTGAGAACTATACAAGTTAACTAAACTTGTGATTTCAGACCACATTGATGCTGGACTGGACTTAGGTCATATTATGCTATCCTTAAAAATATTAGCTCAGCTAGCTCGACTACTCAGCTGGATTTAAACACAGGCCCTGCTGCCTAAAATGGAGGCCAATAGCTTTGTTTATCAGTAGAGTTCACACTAAGTCCTACGGTGTCCCAAACCACACCATGTGACCTTAATAAAGGCCTGGATGCACAGGCGTTAGTCATTTTTTTTCAAAATCTCTTTTAACATGGAACGGTTGCAAAGTCCTTTTTATTTTTCTGTGCAGAAAGATCAGCTAGAATGTTTGAGGTGTCGACAGCACTAAAGTATGATGAATGTTGAGCTGGACTGATGTAAAAGTCACAGGAATTCTGATCTGGATGTTCAGACTTTGTTGAGTTGTATTGGTGCATTTTCAATACGTATCAGATTTCAAATCCACATGTGGAGTAACTTCAGTAACTGTTTATAATCATTTACATATTTAGTTTTAATCCGTTTTTAATCATAGAGTTCTTCATTAGGAACTTACATGCAATTAGAAATTGCATTAATATTCTCTATACCAAATGACGTGTGTAGGTGTGGATTGTAAACGTACAGTTTAAAAATGGCTCCTGTTGTTAAGAGTCATAAATATCTCACATGGGGCAACAAACCACATCAATTAACAATTACAGGGAAAAGACATGAAGTCATAGAAAAAAGGGACATCTAAATATAATATCTGATGTTTTAGTATTTATTCTTCATTTTTCATTTCTATATTCTATCAGTTTTTCCAAACAAAGCTGCAGGACTGTCTTTCGTGACTAAGTTCAGTCTTAGAAGTTGGTTTAGCATTTACTGCTCCTCAGGATGCATTATTGAGAGACAATTTGGTGAACCATGTTTTGCAGAATCAACTTGGGCTGATCATCAGTTTCGGTGACTATTGACGCCCAGTGTTTGTTAGCGAAGCTAGAGCAGTAGCTTGAATTCTACTGACTCCATAAGTTAGATTTTTTGCTGAATCACTGCTTGGGATAAACTATCAATCACCAGGAACACTCCCACTCTCTGCTAGCACTAGTAATAAGGTAAGTGGATAAGGTAAGTGGAATATTGATCAGTTTTGAAAGAGTAATGGACCTGACCCTTTTACTCTGGGTCACAACCTCAGAGTTAAAAGCTCCACAGTGTCATTCAATGTAATCGGCTCCTGTCTCCCACTGTTCTGAGGCTCCAGAGTTTTATGGGCTCTGTGGAGAGCCGTCACAGCAAACGGTGATGCCTTGATAAAGACTGACAGCTAAAGTGCTCAAAGGCCCATTAGGCTGAGCAGGAGCAATACAGAGACGGTTCAGCTCTACAAACATGATATAATGCTAGGAACTTTTCCCTCGTCACTTCGGCTCAAAGTCGAGTCAGGGGTCAGTCAGACAAGGCGAAGGAGAAGCTGATAGCTGCTGACCTGGCACCAGTTTGCATGCTAAGTATTACAATTACCTAAAGAGGAAGAATTTCAGCATATTTAAATAATGAAGATGTAAACAAAGTCATTCAGAACAACTTGATATAAAATGCAACACAATGGTAGTCATGGGAACCAGACGTCCAAATCATCTAATGCTGTAGGGAAGTATGCAAATGTTTTGGCCAGGTCCAGAGGGCCGTAAAGAGCTGAGAAGCTACACAGGCCTCCTTCTCACTCAAATTCTAATTTCCCACCTTCTCACTTCTTCCTGTTTCATGTAGAAGGCCCCTCCCCCTAGGACCCAGGGACCAATCCTACAGCAGGAGAAATCAGAGAAGATATCCTGACAACACCAACACAGAATTACATGGCCATCCCAACATACAGTGTACACAGTCTAAATATTTACAAATTGTATATGCATAAATGATAGCTAGCTTATCACATTCAGAGGTTTTTACTTACAGCTACCCTTTGCTGATATCCCCAGGACCTCCACAGAGACCGAGCAGACATTAGGACGATCAGGAGTCAATGATCTTGCTTATGTCCCCCAGGAACTCCTAATACTGTCTCTAGATCATTGATACAGTACAGTACAGTACAGGACTCTACATCACAAATGCTGCTACTTTGTTGTGGATATACACTATACTGCCAAATCCAGATCCCAATACCCAGACCATAATCCCCACTCAACCAAACTTTACACTTGGCACAATGCATTCAGACAAGTACTATTCTCCTGTCAACCATTGAACCCAGACTCGTCCATTGGATTGCCAGACAGAGGAGCGTGATTCCTCACTCCAGAGAACACGTCTCCACTGCTTTAGAGTCCAGTGGCGGCACTTTACACCACTGCATTTGATGCTTTGCTTTGTGCTTGGTGATGTAAGGCTTGGATGCAGCTACTCGGCCAAGGAAACCCATGACAGATGACTGGGGAATATTTAGTAGGGAGAAAATGTCACAACTGGAATTTAGGGCTCATGTCAGGCAAAAATGATGATGTGATTTCAACCAGGTGATTTGGTACACAAGACAGTATCCACAACAGACTGAGGCTGTGTCTCAGTTGTGTACTGCACACTAATACTACACAGTATATCCTGTGTACTAATATTAATAGTACAAGTTGGCTGGCTAGAACACACACTATTAGCATACTGCTTTGTTTCTTACTAACAGGAAGTGATGTAGCTTACCTTACACCCAGCTGGAATCTGAAGGCTGCTTTGGCTGAGGTTTTATTTTACAAACCACAAATAAATAAACTCATTATTTGCTAGAATACACGTGTCTTTACAGGCTGTTGTGACAGATTTGGCTTGAGCACCCATTTGTACACCATTTCTATTCCTCCCACCACCGCAGCCACCATCGCATCACTATTGACCAATAGTGTCCATCATTACCATACTCAAAAGTGCATTGTGGATTTTTGAGCATACTTAACTTTGACATTCATAACTGTACTATATACTACATACTCAAACATAAGCTGGTATTAGTGTTAAGTGGGCAATTGGGACACACCCTGAGTCTTTGAGTAGCAATGTTGAGCAGAGGATCTCGAGTTACACAAATGCATGAGTATTATATTACTGATTATTGATTATGTTCTTCAAATGATTATTTTAAAAGGACTTCCATGTTTCTTCTTCTACAGAACAAAATATCATTAAAGGATTCAGAAACTCACAAGATATCTCAGTGCGTAAAGGGTGCAAGCCTGTGCCGAACACCTGTGATCTCTGATCCCTCAGATGGCACTGCATCGCTCAGCGATAGATAGTGGCAAACAGTCAGTGGGGGGCCGACTGTTCTGCTTATCAAGCCAGCGGACCAACATAGGCTAGCTATCTGGGCCTTGATATCTGGGCCTGATGCTTCTCTCCTACTCTTTGTGCTCACACCTACCGTACATTTTCCCAAAAAAGGTGCTTCCATTTATGTCATGTGATATTCAGTTGAGAAAACCGACTGTACACATGCAAATACAAAAGAGCAGTTTTTGAAACTCTTTGATTTAATATTCTATATTGAAAGTAGAAACATTAATTATTTGTAGAGTTAAAATGTTCATTTCTCATTAAAATGTGTTCATTTTGTGGAAATATAATTCAGCTGCATAATTAACCCATTGCTACAACAGCAGTGGCTCTTGTGGGGCAGTACAGGAAAGTACCCTAAGAGCAAGAAAGTAACTAACGTTTGTCAGATGCAGTCTGAAGGTGTCTGAAAAGTCATTAAGTCTAGCTACATAAGTTGGCAACACAGCTCCTGTCACCCACTAGCCTACCCTAAGATAGAAAACCCACGTGTGTCATATAGGCTTTACATATACAGACGTTTTGGCTGAAGTGAGCTTTACCCTTAGGAAAAACTGGAAACACAAGAGCTGCACTAAGAAGAACATGGAAGCACCAGTGAGACTATTTAACATATTGGGGGCCAAACCATAAAATACAGCCTGTGCAAAAGTTATGGCACTTTTAATATTGCATGTTTTTACAGATGTGTGAAACAGAAACTGCACGCAGACATTTTGATCGGTTTTCCTGTAGAGGTTCATTTGTTTTTTAACCTCTGGGGACTTATTTTCAGCCAGGCTGTTGTAGGTTAAATTACTACTCAAAGAATAAATTTAAAATTGAGTAGATATTCACTTTTAAAAATGTTTGTTTAAAGTAAATGTGCCAATAAAACTGGTGCCGTATGTACCTTTACATTTTACCTAGATTTATTGGTTACTGCTTTTTATTGTTTGTACATGTATTTATATCTTTATAATGTTAATGAATGTTACTTACTTATGTCTTCTGTAAAGTTACCATTTTGGAGATTCTGATAGTATGTGATATCTCAATGCAGTTGTATTCTTTCATGTGTGGCTGTTTAAAGAGCTGTACAACACTTTACTAGGTCTTATAAAAGACAAAATAGGGGCATAAACTGTGATCACGTTAGGTTACCAGTGGGCTTAAGCATGTCTCCCTGGTCAGATAAGGCGAAAGCAGTGGGAGTGTTTTAGATAAGGCCTGTGTACACAGACAGACTTGCTGCGTGATACTGATCTCGAATCAGTGTTTGTCAGGCTCCTTGTGGAGGAGTGGAAAGATTAGGCGAACTGAGAAGCCTATCCTCTCTCGACCTGTCCCTCAACCTTGTTTTTGTGTTTCAGATCATCAGAATGGAAACGTGTAAGGCCAAAGACAGCGTTCTGACTGGGGTACTGGAGTGAGACATTAATATAGAGAGCCGGTAAAAAAGGAGACACGATAAAAAAAAAAAAAAGCTAAATAAAATAAAAATATATCATGCATGCCTCCAGGCTGATAAGCATCGCTCTGTCTGGTATGTGTTTCCTTAGGCTGGAGGGGTATCAGGCTCACTATGTGCACATCAAGGCAGAATCAGTGCGTTTCTGCCAGCTCCACATCTGATAATCCCTCACATTACAGCACTGCGGGTGCAAAGGTTTGAATGCCTATAGCAGCTTTTTGGAAAGCGGGTGGCATATTGTATTGTACCGTGTTGTACTGTATTGTATTGTACCGTGTTGTACTATATTGTATTGTACTGTACCGTACTGTGTTGTATTGAACCATGTTGTACTGTATTGTATCATTTTGCATTGTGTTGTATTGTACCGTGTTGTATTGTACTATACTGTGTTGTATTGTATTGTGTTGTATTGTATTGTACCGTGTTGTATTGTACCGTGTTGTATTGTACCGTGTTGTATTGTACCGTGTTGTATTGTATTGCACCGTGTTGTATTGTATTGCACCGTGTTGTGTTGCACCGTGTTGTATTGTACTGTACTGAGTTGTATTGCACCGTGTTGTATTGCACCGTGTTGTATTGTATTGTACCGTGTTGTATTGTATTGTACCGTGTTGTATTGTGTTGCACCGTGTTGTATTGTGTTGCACCGTGTTGTATTGTGTTGCACCGTGTTGTGTTGCACCGTGTTGTATTGTACTGTACTGAGTTGTATTGCACCGTGTTGTATTGCACCGTGTTGTATTGCACCGTGTTGTATTGTACTGTACTGTGTTGTATTGTATTGTATTGTACTATACCGTGTTGTATTGTACTGTGTTGTATTGTACTATACTGTGTTGTATTGTACCATGTTGTACTGTATTGTATTGTACTGTATTGTACTGTATTGTATTGTGTTGTATTGTACCATGTTGTACTGTATTGTACTGTGTTGTATCATTTTGCATTGTGTTGTATAGTGTTGTATTGCACTGTGTTGTGTTTGTGAAGTTTAGTTGATTAGATTAGAATAGAGTAGAACTACATCATTCTAAGCGGTGAATGCTCTTCTGCTTTATTTTATAGATTATTTTATGTGTTTTTATTCTGTCCTTTTTCCATTATATGTTCTTTTGTCTGTCATATTCTGTTCTATTTTGTTTCAGTCTGTCGATTCTGTTTTCTTCTACTCCATTTTATCCTACTCTGCTGTGTTCCGGTAGTCTATTATATTCTTATTTTTGACTTTGTTCTGTTCTGTTATTTAATTCTTGGTGATTCCTTCTATTCTTTTTTATTATGCTCTGTTTTATTCTAATAGATTTAGATAGGAATATGTGAACACTGTTCTATTCTATAGTATTCTCTTATATTATTCTGTTATGCTGTGTTGCATCACATTTTCCTGCTCTTTGTGATCTGTTCGTTTTATTTCTGTTTCTACTGTTTTCTATTTTAAACTAATCCAATAAATTCTTTTCAATTTCTTTTTTGTATTCAATTCTATTGTTGTCTATTGATTTTTACTTCAACGTAAAATGTGTTACTCTTTTGTATTCTCGTTTATTCCACAGAATTTTATTCTAATTCTCTGTTCTGTTCTATGCTATTATTACATACTGTTCTATTTCATCTGTTTCATTAAATTCTTGTCCTGCTCTATTGTAATTCTATTCATCTTGCCTTGAGAATGAACTGTAGGGAAGACACCATCTGTAGTCAAACTAAAATAGACCTATTCATCGGCACGTCCACACAAAGCAGCCTGTTACTGATTATGAGTTCATTATTATTCTCATATTTCTGCCTTGTGGAAGGTGGTTGAATAAAGAAAGAGAAGAGAGCTGACGTGTCTGTCACTGTGGATGTGCTGTACAATATGCTGCCACTAGATGGTAACAATAGCCTTGTACTTTCCAGGAATTGTCCCGTGAAGACGTTTTGCATTTCCAGTGTAAACAGCCTGCGAACTTGAATGAAAGCCATTCTAATTGAATTCTCCTCTCAAGCGATGAGCCTGAGCTCAGTCCTGTTTATCTTTAATCGTCTTTCCAGTGAATCTTCAGAAGGAAATACCCTATCAGTGGCTGTGTGCTGTCCCAGACATAAACACCGGGCTGTTTTCAGAGATTACATTCCCTGTATAATTTTCAGCACCGCTCGTAAGACCATAAAAATAACAGTTTCAATGCAATATTGAAAATTAAAAAATTAACCTTGGGTCAACATTCAAAACTGTATATGGCTCTCTGCTCAGCCTCTTCAAACAGGCTGTTATTAGGCAATTGTCATTAGAAACCACGACTTAACTGTAGGGTACCATTGTTAAGGCTACATAAGCTTGACATAGCCCTACATAAATGTTTATAAATACTTATTCCAATAGGTGTAACATCTGTTATAAAGACTACTTTGGCTAACTTGGATGAAAACTGGAAAATCTAACCCCTCTAGTAAATGGCACCCATTGGAAAACCATTTATGTGGGTAATGTCAAGTTTATGTAGCCCTATGAACATTACTGTAAAGTGTTACCCAAAAATGTGACTCTGTATGTTTGAAATTTGTGGCATATTTGTGTTGATATTTCAGTTTTTGTTGGTTTTATATAAAGGTAACCTTCATAGTGAATGACGCTTATTGGCATAAGCATTTACAAACACTGTCAAGCTTGTGGAACTTTATGAACAGCACTCTACAGTCAAATGTCACCCAAAAATGTAATACAGTAATTTAGTTACTATATAGCTAATGCTTAATGGATGATTAATTCATAAAAAAAAACTCAACTAGAGATTTTATTTTTTTATTTTAGAGATGAAGATTTTATGCATGCTTAATTGTGCCTTTATGTGACACGGTGCTGATGTTTAAGTTTTAGTGAGTTTTAAATAATGAGGCAGTTCAGGTTTCTGTATTCTGTACCTCAATTGCACTTATAAGATCCCAGTTGTTCATATGGCCATACTGCTGTATTATCATATAATATACACGCTCTATACCTATTATACTACATATCAGCTACACTAACTGGACATGCTGTGGAGGAAGTGAGGTAGAGAGTCTCCAGACTCTCCTCTCTGCTCCTCCGTGCAGCTGCAGGATTCAGTCTCTCTCGGTTTAAAGGGAATAACTTCACTTCGTTAAACCGCATGTCTGGAAACAGAGGCTGCATTGAGTGGAGCGGACTTTCTAAGAGCGCCTGTCCAGCTGTGGGTGGGAGAATAGCACGCGCTGTTTATTTCCCACCCGTATTCCGACAACACATCGTCGCTGTCCAAAGAAAAAACAGTATCTCCGAAAAGGCAACTTTCAGGAGACTGAAAAAAACTTTCATTTGAATGCAAGTCAATGGAACCAGCCTTCTCTCCAAACGGTGGGCCACGTGTTTATTCACCATGGAATATCCACACAGTGTAAAACAGCAGCTGCAGTGTTCAACTGATACATAAAAGTAAAAAACAAACAAAATGGAGAGACCTATTTTTCCTTCGGACACAGTAATTCTCATTACTGTAATGTGTGTGCGTTTGTGATTTGTTTCTCATTACCAGATATTTATTTATTTAATTTATTTCTGATTAATATTCCTTTTATCTGTTTTATATTTTATTTATTATTATATTCTAGATTTTGTATGCCATAACTTTCTTTTTATTTGTTCGTCTTATGTTAAGTCTCTGTTAAGCCTCTATAAACAGGAAGGACAAGAACTAAGATTTTAAAATAATTTTAAAAAAAAATCAAAGCAGACTTTGGGAGGAAACCATTACCATTACTTTATATTCAGGTCTTGCTGTTGGAGGGTTTGATGACTTAAAGTATTTGATGAATAAATTAGTTAATTAATTTAACATTTCCGGCTCACATTCACTCCACCAGACACACTTGTGGAAAAGCATAGGCTAACCCTTCTTTGGGATGGGTCTCAGGGTTTGTTCCGTGAGAGTAACCCGGCTGCTCTTATCGCCTCAGTTCCAGTGCAGTCGGAGTGAAAACACCATCTCCCGCACTTTTCATAGCGTAAACAGACAAACAGGAGGGATCTGCAGCTCGCACAGCTCGCAGCTAGCAGAGCTGCTCAGCGCGGAGGACTCTGAGCTACCAGCCAATCACAGCGCAGGAGGCGAGACACGACCAGCCAGTCCCCGTGGAGTGGGCGGGGCTTGTCACAATATGGGTGGGAGACGGTCTACGTCACGAACAGCCCGCCCCCGCGTTTTTAGAGGAGCGAGGAGGGAAGAGAAAGTTCAGTGTTGGCTAGTGGATGAGCGGGGAGAGGCATAAGCGCCTTAGACGCGAACCCAAACCCGCAGAGAGTGAGGTGACCCTGCGCTGCCCCGCGGCATGCACCGCGCCAGCCGTCTGCAACTGGAGAGCCGCGATAAGCACCCGTTCCTGCTTCTATCTGCCCGGATCATCTCGCTCCTGTTGTTCGTGTTTACGCGGTGAGACGCTGCAGGAGTTCGTGTTGACACGCTTTTTCGCTCTAGCAGTTGTGGAACTGCAGGAGGAGCGGCTGTGCGACCCTCATCTGACGCCTGATTCCAGCCAGGAGACTGGGGTTTGTAGCTCCTCTCATTCTGAACAGAGATGCATTCCTGAAATGTGAAGTTTTCAATCCCAGCAGAACAATCTCTCCACCGGACTTCATATGCCAGGAAAGTTTCATTTATAAGCTAGCATGGAGGGCTCACCTCTGAAGGTTGTGATTTCTCTGTGGTGTCAGCTGGTGATCACAGCCTCCAGTCTGGAGATCGGCTCTTATGACTTCGAGAGGGGGAGGCCGGCTAAATGCGAGCCCATCGTCATCCCCATGTGCCAGGGCATCGGGTACAACCTCACCCGAATGCCCAACTTCATGGACCACGACAGCCAAAAGGAGGCTGCCATCAAACTGAACGAATTCGCCCCGCTGGTGGAGTACGGCTGTGACGTCCACTTGCGCTTCTTCCTCTGCTCCCTCTACGCGCCCATGTGCACTGACCAGGTATCCACCTCCATCCCTGCCTGCAGGCCCATGTGCGAGCAGGCCCGTCAGAAGTGCTCTCCCATCATGGAGAAGTTTAACTACGTCTGGCCTAAATCTCTGGACTGCTCCAAACTGCCCACCAGGAACGACCCAAACGCGCTGTGCATGGAGGCTCCAGAGAACGACACCAAGTCGGAGACTAAGAAGGGGGAGGGCATGTTGCCGGTGCCTCCTCGTCCACGGCAGCCTGGCCCTGGAAGCGGGCGTTCAGGGGGCCCTGTGGGAGTCTGCGAGAACCCAGAGAAGTTCCAGTATGTGGAAAAGAGCGAGTCTTGTGCTCCACGCTGCTCCTCGGCTGTTGACGTCTTCTGGTCGAGGCAGGACAAGGACTTTGCTTTCATCTGGATGGCCGTGTGGTCCACGCTGTGCTTCGTTTCTACGGCCTTCACAGTCCTCACCTTCCTCCTGGACCCCCACCGCTTCCAGTACCCTGAGAGGCCCATCATCTTCCTCTCCATGTGCTACAACGTTTACTCAGTAGCTTTCATCATCCGCTCGGTCGCCGGAGCGGAGAACATTGCTTGCGACCGCGAGAACGGGGAGCTGTATATCATCCAAGAGGGGCTTGAGAGCACGGGCTGCACCATAGTCTTCCTCATCCTCTACTATTTTGGCATGGCCAGCTCCATATGGTGGGTCATCCTCACGCTCACCTGGTTCCTGGCGGCAGGCAAAAAGTGGGGCCATGAGGCCATCGAGTCCCACAGCAGCTACTTCCACATGGCTGCCTGGGGCATCCCTGCGCTGAAGACTATCGTCATCCTTACCATGAGGAAGGTGGCGGGCGATGAGCTGACAGGCCTGTGCTATGTAGGTAGCATGGACGTGGGGGCATTGACAGGCTTCGTCCTGGTGCCTCTGTCCTTCTACCTGGTGGTGGGCACGTCCTTCGTCCTCACCGGCTTTGTGGCGCTTTTCCACATCCGTAAAGTCATGAAGACCGAGGGCACCAACACAGAGAAGCTGGAGAAGCTCATGGTCAAGATCGGCATCTATTCCATCCTATACACCGTCCCGGCCACCTGCGTCATCGTCTGCTACTTCTACGAGCGCCTCAACATGGACTACTGGAAGTTCCGTGGCCTGGAGAGCAAGTGCCTCACCTTCCCGGGCCGCAGGAACGAGGACTGCAGCCTAGAGGCTTCGGTGCCTGCCGTGGCTGTGTTCATGCTGAAGATTTTCATGTCGCTGGTGGTAGGCATCACCAGTGGGGTGTGGGTATGGAGTTCCAAGACCCTGCAAACCTGGCAGGGCCTGTGCAGCCGCAAGCTGGCAGACAGGACTAGCAGGAAGCACTGTAGCGGAGGCAGCTGCAGCAGCACCCACTGCCACTACAAAGCCCCGGCAGTGGTCCTGCACATGTCCAAGACTGACCCTTACTCAGACAGCCCCACGCATGTATGAGAGGAACTCGAGTGAGTGCGTATGTGTTTGTGTGCGAAATGGAGAGAGTGACCTCATCTGTAACGTACTGTATGGACTTACGCTACAGCTCCCTGTGCGTACGACACCAGGCACAATTCTGAAGAACACTTTGTGGAGTATGGACAAGCAGAAAGCCCAAAGTTGCTGCTGAAAGCTCACAAAGTGGACTGATAATCAGTGTTTCACACTTAAAGGGAATGATTCGGTTTCCCGTACAGGGATTAAGCCCGGTCCTGGACCCAGGAATGAAAGTATAGTCCAGGTTCAGGCTTAATCACTGGGAAACCAGCCCAATATGTTCATTATTGCTCGCTGTAGAAGTGCAAAATCTTCAGATATGCAGTCATACATTCAAAACGGACTTGCAGGCATGAAGGTACGAGCATAAGACATGTTCCTGTCTGGATTTAGCCGAATTCGTGGCATTTATGTGTTTAAATGTTCTTATTTATTATGTATATAATTATATATTATATAAATATATATTTAATTTAGTTTGATCATCGTTTCTCACAGGATGTTACTGAATGGTCCATGTCCCTGTACACATATAGTGGGCCAAAGAGAGAAAAGTGCCTTTTTTGGGAAAGATAATAAAATGTCCTATATTTTTACCACAGCGTTCATTATTTATTTATTAACAGCTGATAGTAACACTTGATATTAAGTATCACCTCGTGGATGGTTATGAATTTGGTCACAGACTTCCTAAAAACCACTGATAAGCAGTTATAACAAGAACGACAGTAACCTGTTGCTTGCTAAATAGTGAGCCCTCATTGATCTCTCTATACAGATCTTGCTGGTTACTTATCGTAGGTTCCCCATCAGTCAGCATTAAACTCCTTCAGGAGATAGAACAGCTCACTGCTTCCCTTTTCATTAATGTGTTATAACTGCTTATTAACGAATTCATGACCTAATTAATAAATGTTAATAAAGCAGCTTAATTATAAACCATTCAAAAAGTTGGATTGGAAAGCACCAAACTGACTGTACTGAACATTCATCCACACTCTTAAAATGAATAAGGGTTCTTTAGCGTGTAGAACCACATGTGAACCGTCCAGTGATTACATCTCTGTAGACCCACATAATGCAAACGTTCCCCCAAGAACCTTTAGGTTTACTGGAAATGAGATGTGTGAGTACAGGAACCCTTTTAAAGTGTAAAGAACCTACACACAATGGAAATGTTCCGGAAAGAACCCTTTTTTTTTTTTTTTTGTATGTGAGATGTGTGTTTGTGGAGAACCTGTTTAAAAGGACCTATATCATGTAAAGGTTTCTCAAAGCATTCTTACATTTGTCTGTCTTGGAAGAACCCTTATTTTTTATCAGGCAGAGGTTTGTGAGTGCAAAGAACCCTTTAAAAAGTATAGAGAACCTCCACATCATGTAAAGGCACCTGGAAGAACCCGTACATCTGTCTGATAATTGAGATTTGTGAGTGCAAAGGTCCCCTTTAAAATGTAAGGAACCTCCACATCATGTAAAGGTTCCTAAAAGAACCCTGATACTGATACTTAACATCATGTCTCTTGAGACCTTTACACATCATTTTCATACACGGTTCTTTAGGGAACCAAGACTGGTTCTATGACACAGGACCTCTTGTGGTGTCTTATTTTGGTTCTTGCTAATGGAAGTAAAACACCAGTTAAGTTATTTGCATCACTGGTGACATTTAATTTTCGGTTCTCTTTTTAGTCCGTTTAAGGTTTTGCCACAGTACTCCGGCGTTCCCCCCTCAGTCCATTGAGTGGACCCTTGTTATCCCACAGAATCAAACAGGTCCTTCCCTAAAGTGCTCTTTCTCCTTCTCTTGTTGCTGTCCACAATGCTACTATTATTTCAGTGTAATCTGCGTGTATATTGCGCCCGCGTTCACAGGAGTGGAAGCGCGGATGAAAAAGCCCCTGGTTCCCCGTCTCAGTCTCAACGCGAGCTGTAATAAGACGCAGAGAAGTTGGGTCAAAGCAATGCAAATATTTAGATGAAGTAGCTGGGTTTGCATGTGAAAGGGGGTGGCTCTGGTTCAAATGCAAATCCAACCTTGAGAGACTCTTTCAGGAGAGACCTCAATAGACTGGGCTAGCCCTGTGTTACCAAGCTTAGACTATGGGGCTTTAGTCAGGGGGAAAATGGGCATTGTCACTGGTTTATAAAGCGTCTAAGAGGAAATCGAGCCTGGAGATCAGGCCCAAAACGTCCCTTCTAAAAATAAATAATAATAAAAATTTTAAAAAACCAAAAAAGAAAATTATATATATATATTTTTTTTTTTTTTTTTTGCTCTGTTGTAGTAATATAACAGTAAAGTACAAATATGAAAATATGCATTTTAAAAGGTGCGGAAGAATTCGATAGAAGTGTCACTTTAGGCTCACTAATAAATCTGTATTCAGTTCAAAAATCTTCACATCATTTGAAGGTGTTATAGAAATTAAAGGGGAATTCCACCAATTTTAAAAATCATCTGCATAGGTCACATGGTAAGATATAAACAAAGTTGGCGTGGTTTGGTGTTATATGCGCCATTCTACAGTAACTCCCAGAGAAAGCACTGTTCAGTTTGTTGGTGATAGGAACCAGGCGTCTGAAGAGTTCTAAAATAGTGCTGGTCCACCACATGGTGTGGCTCCACTTGACTCAACTCGCGTTTGGTACCAGCCACTTCATCTCCACTGCAGATATAGTACATCCTCAATGTAGCTGGTTATCATGGCAATGCCTCTTACAAAGCTCAGACAATGGGATGATCCTGGTTGTTCACACGGGACACAAGAAGGTATGCTAAGCTGGCAGCTAGCGGTAGCATTGCTAAAGGGTAAAGTGATGATTCTCTTCGACTAATCAGTAGTCAGTCGTGTTCTAAGGCCATGTTTTGGTGCTGGCTCAGTTTGCTGAGAACCTCAACATAGCTGTTACCAAAAACCAGTACCAGGTATCAGGTTTATCTAATCTAACCAAAACCACAAAGTCGAAAGTGTGTGGTTCCAATAACACTTTTAATGCCAGACTCTGTTTTACAATCATATTTTGGCTTTTAATTTTTATTTATTTATTTTTAATTTTACTTTATTTAGCCTGCCACATAACTATTAGATTTGCCAGCATTTTTTTTTACAGTTGGTTGCTGGTTGCGCAGGAAGGGTGCCCACTTCCCTTTTACGCTGTGGCTGCTTGGGGAGGAACGAGGGATGAATAGAGGAGTGCGGGTCAGTACATCTGTTTGTTAGAGTTGGGGATCTGCTCTGAGTAAGTACATGCAGTTTTTGGCTGTAGGGTAAAGGATACAGTATTAGGGCCAAAAATTAATGGGGCCAAGCGGGAAATGAGGGATGAAGAAAAGAGACAGACAGACGAGTGCAGAGTGCAGGACAGACCAATATTAAATTCACATAGTGCAAGTGAAACTGTGTCTGTCTGTCTGTCTTCGCATCACCACCACAATAAAGAACCTGTGAGTTGGAAAGTTCCCACCATTTATATTAAAGCAGCCTGGCGTTCTTTACATCTCCGCAGTTGAATTTTGCAGAAATGTATAGAAACTGATAGAATTCCACATTAGAGCCATAGGACAAACTCAAAAACCATTAAGAAAAAAAAAGCTTTATCCTTTAAAGCTTGCAGCATCTGCAGATTTCATAATGCATGTCCTCAGTGTGTTCCCGCACTATTATGGGATTACGCTATCCAATATTCAGACCCTTTCCCGTCTTCCCCCCTGACCAACCCGTTCCATTTCTCCTCCCCCTTCCAGCTTTCCCTGGGGATCCGCCGCTCTCCATCCTCAAAGAGAATGGCTGAAAGCACGGCAGGCAGTGGGCTGGAGTTTTCCGTGTTAGTGCTCGCATCACCACCTTTAAATGCGGAGGCTGTCCTGGTGATCTATTTCATTAAGAAGTTCCCCCTCCCCCTTCCCCCCCGCTATGCACCTATTGTTGCCTGCTGCTCCACTCAGCCCCCCCTTTGTCCCTTTGATGTGAGCCACTCATGCAAATGGAGGGAATTTTCTCGACGCTTGATCCGGAGCAGGCCAGGTCAAATGATAGCCCTGAAGATGGCTTCCTTCACTGCCTGAGTGCAAGTGACCACTTCACCAGATCAAATCACAGGCACATGCTGCACTGTGGAGCCTGGGTGTAAAGGTGTAAGGCGTAGAGGCTACCAGCACCTAAGTGCAAGACACATTTGGTCGCATATTGAGTGAGTGAAGGTTTTACAACACAGCAGCATGTTTTCTTTGGTGGTAAGCAAAGGCTTAGGGAGGAAGTCATTCAATGAAGTGCTTCACTGCAGTAAAACTCTCTAACAGTAGTGGTGATGGGAACCAGAGGTTGCAATGTCTACCTAAAACACAAATTTAATTTACTATCTCAAATTAACTGAGCTGAGCCAACTCCTCACCATGAACAGATTCCCTTCATCCTAAAATCATCATTAAACAATGTTTTAGGTATACAGTATTTCAACAGGTTTGGGGAAGCTAGAAAAACATATTGCTCTTTGGACTGCAAACTCGATAGTTATGGGTGTTTGCCAACAGTATATACAATTTGTATGTTTCCATGTGATTTGGATTATGAATGACATGCTGCAAATAGTAAAGTAAGGGCTTCTTCCTACAGGGCTAGCTTTGAATAGCCCTTGTTTGGAGACATCAGAAGCTTTACCTGTACTAGAGACCATTCCTAATGTAGGGACTATTTTGGACCAAGAATGACATAATAGATAGAAATGCTTGTGACAGTAAACCGTTCAGGTGTCTGAACAACCTTTTGTTCAAAATGTGCTTTTAACAACAGTTTGAAAAAGGAAAGTGTCTCTTTACTATTTCAGCAAATCGCTGAAGTGTGTCCCTAAACTTTTGACAAGCAGAGTACTTACAGCGCAGTGTAAAACAAGGTGCTTGGATATAAAATGCTCCGTGAGAAACTTTAGAATGGAGAGTCAGAATTTTACTTTTTTTAGCCTGCCACATAACTTTTAGATTTGCCAAGGTTTTTTTTTTTACAGTTATCTGCATTAACTATGTGGACTGGTTGTGCAGGAAGGGTGCCCACTTCCTGGTACGCTGTGGCTGCTAAGGGAAGAACGAGGGATGAATAGAGGAGTGCGTGTCAGTATGTCTGTTTGTTAGACCTGGGGATCTGCTCTGAGAAAGTACACGAAGTTTGTTGGCTGTAGGGTCCCTAAACTTTTGACAAGCAGAGTACGTACAGCGCAATGTAAACAAGGTGCTTAGATATAAAATGCTCTGTGAGAAACTTTAGAATTGAGAGTCAGAATGGTTCACAGCGATAGTAATAAGAACCAGAATTATACAAACACTTAACAGAAAAAAAAGAAAAAAAACACACACAGTGAAATTCCCCAGGGTTTAATTTCTGTCCTTTATCCCTATGCAAAGTAGTTGTTGCTCTACAGGATCCTTTCCTTAAGCATGCGCTGCAAGTACATTAGAGGTGCTTCAATATGAAATCTTAAAACATTTTTAACTTTGTGACTGTGGTTCACAGTGATTGTGATAGGAACCAGACATCTATAAAGATTGTCTACATAGTTCAATCTTTGAGATGCAAGTACAGTCATTTAGAGTGGCTTGATGTGAAACGCATCATAGTAGACAAACGTTAAATGATGGAAACCAGAGGTCACAATGTCTACAACACAGATATACTCGTTTTATTGACCAGGTTTCATTCGTCTTAAATCTAAAACTAATATATTTTCTTTGGGGACTATTTTGCCTTCTGTCATCCAACACATGTCCTTCTGCCATAAATGGTGTTTAATAAATTCCTGTGATGCAGCTTTTAGAGGGATTCCATGTTTTGAACGCCTGGTTACTATAACCAGCAATGCAAACTGTTCTAGATTGAGAAGTTCCGTGTTCAAATCCTGAATGACTTGTTTTACATTTTAATAAATAAAGTATTAAGAAAGATGTAAATTGGAATGAAATTCAATGGAAGCTTGCTTGTTGCTTTCCCACAATTATGAGGATCCATACATGCCTTCTGGGTTTTAATACACAATGTTGATTATTATAAATTTCACATTCACAATTTCAAAATTGAATAATTTGAAAATATTATCTTATAGTATTTTACCATCAACAGCTTCGTAAAACTCTCAAAGCATGCAGGACCATGAATACACATAGGATCGACACTGGTCATTTGCATATATACCATTTGGCTAGATTCCTGTTGTGAACATGGTGACCCCTGGTCCCTATCACCACCACTGTAAGAAATCACAGTCTACAAGTTTCTCTACAAACAGCAGCTTCACGTTAAACCACTCTGAATGAACCTTTAATCTTAACAGAGCCAGTTTGACTTCTGTCCTGTATCCTCATGTAACGTCGCTGTTGCCCTACAGGATCCTTTCCTTATGCAGACTCTGTAAGCCTCACCTGTAATAGCCCGTCCCCCATTAAAGCACTAAAGCTCTGTTACCTTGCACTAGTGTTTCTGACACTTCGATGTGAGAGCTGTAGCTACAGACTCAAACCAAACGCAAACGAAGCTAGTGCTAAGCCTAACCATGGCTGATTAGACTGAAGACCTGTTCGTTTTTTAATCCACAGTCTTCCATGATGTGGAAGTGTGGCATGAGACTTACACTAAGCACCTTGTGGAATTAGCTACTAGGATAAATGCTACAAAGTGTCTGGCTATTTCATCATCACTGAAGTTCAGTTCAGTCCAATTCAATGTTTTATATATATGGTGCTTTATACAACAGTCAGGATCCCAAAGCAGCTTTCCAGAAGCGTAGGCCCAGATCCCTGAGAGTTGCCAAGGGCAATAGTGGCAGGAAAAACTCCTTAGGAGCATGAAGAAGACACACTAAACTTACAAATGAGACACTCACACCAGACACCTTTTATCATCTCCGGTCTGCGAAGGCAAAGCTGCATTTGTTACGTTTGAGAATAGCTATGTGGTTGTTGCTGCTTTATCAAAGTCAGTCTGTCAACTGTCATATTCAGCCCAACTGAAATGCTAATGGAAGACATCAGCGGTCCTTAACACTGAATAAAAACTAGGCTAAAGGAAATCGTCCAAAATCACACTGCACCTGGAAGGATTCAACCAACAGCAATGAAACTTGGTGGGCAGGTTTGACATTATGAGACATAGAAATTAAGTTTCACGCTCGGGACGGGCCTTATTACTGTACTTGACTGACCCAAAAGCCACAAATGCATACAATCATCAAGCAGTGATGCAGAGTCATGATGTGGCAGATGGCTGCTAGATGCAGGTTGCATGCAGACCATTACAACTACTGTCCTTAACACAGCATTAGCATAGCCACATCCAGAAGGCCTGGTGTGGTTCTACCTCTAACAGTACTGTGCAATCTGGAGCGATGTGAGAATATTCAAGCTGCATGGGATGGATTATCACAGGACACCATTAGGAACCTCTACAACTCCATGCTGAGATGTCTGGCATGTTGCGTTTGTGACACTACTTCTTTATAAGTAGCCAAATAAATATTATTAAATATAATTATATAAATATAATTTATTGCTCCTGGTAAACTTTATCTTCTTCTCAATAGCACCGCAACCCTACACTTCCTTTTGGCTGCAATTGCTTTTTTTTATTTCAAAACAGTTCGTGACTACAGAGTGACCAAACTGTGCACCAACAGATGAGCTATCATCTCTGACTGTACATCTACAAGGTGGGCCAGCAAGGTAGGAGTGTCTAATAGAGTGGACAGTGAGTGGACACAGTGTTTAAACACTCCAGCAGCACTGCTGTGTCTGATCCACTCACACCAGCACAACACACACTAACACACCACGACGTCAGTGCCACTGCAGTCCTGGGAATGCTCCACCACCCTAATAACACCTGCTCTGTTGTGGTTCTGTGGGGGTCTCGACTATTAAAGAACAAGGCAAAGGGGCATTAATAGAGTTTTCAAGGAAACAGATAGACTGTAGAACTACATCCAGAGTCCACCTATATTGTAAATGGACAGTGAGCGTAGGTACAAGGAGGTGTAAAACAACAACCATAGAAATCTTGTATGTAATCTCTGATGCACATAGAGAGGAGTCAGGATTGTCTAAAACAGCAAGTCACACTATGTCTTAAACCGCGAGTCTGCAGGGACTTGGAATGACCCAACGACCATGTAGACCTGAGCAAGCTTAAAGGCATTTTGGGTGACTGGTGACTTCTACTGTTCATTAGCAAGATTAGCCCGAGAGCTTCAGTTCTAAATGAATGTGGCACAGTTTGGACACGCCTTCACTGATTGAGTACATCGAGATCGAGATAAGAGATAAATCTGACCTTTAAGTTTTAAAGGTTAAGGATGGTTTCATCGTCTCAGAGAGTTTTGGTACGACAGCAACGATCTCTAGGTGTTGATTTAATACAGTAGCTACAGTTCCGAGCAGGCTGAATCTGACCCAGGGTCAGTGACGCAAGTCATTTATTTAACCCAGCCTCATTATAATGGGTCACAATACTGCATCCCCTGGAGACGAATTTAGTGAGTGGAGCTGTCTTTCACAAGCTGGATGTTCAAAGGGGCGCTGACATAGTAAAGTCAATGCTGGCATTTTATGACGGCGTGTGTGTGGTGTTTTCAGCTCAGGTTGCCTCTCCAGAGTGAGGTCCTTTCACGCTCACAATGCCAGTAAACTGCAGCTGGTGAGGGAGAGAGAGAGAGAGAGAGAGAGAGAAAAGAAGCAAGTGAAAGAAAGAGAGAGAGAGAGAAAGAAAGACATCATCCAGCATGACCCTGCCAACTAACGTGAGGTCAATGATAGCAAAGCCTGCAAGATCACTCTCGCTTTCACACACACACACACACACACACACACACACACACACACACACACACACACGTTTGTTTTTAACACAATGTCAGGAATGTAAGGTCATGCATGTATATATAAACACATACACACACACACACACACACACACCGTATGGCCAGAAGTATGTGGACACATGACCATCACACTATTGAGCTTGTATGACATTTCATTTTTAAACCATGGCCATTTTAAAATGTAGCAGCCTGCACTCTTCTGTGAAGGCCTTCCGCAAGATTTTGGAGTCTGTCTGTGGGAATGTGTGCCCATTCAGTCAAAGGAGAATTTGAGAATTTGTGAGGTCAGGCACTGGTGTTGGATGAGAAGGCCTGGCTCATAGCCGTTGTTCCAATTCATCCCAAAGGTGTTCAGTTGAGTTAAGGTCAAGGCTCTGTGCAGGCCACCGAAGTTCCTTTACACCAAACCCATCAAACCAAGTCTTTATAGAGCTGGCTTTGTGCACAGGGGCACAGTCATGGTGGGAGAAATGAGGGTCTTCCACAAGCAGCGGCAATAAAGTTGGATATATGATTGTCTGAAATGTCTGCTGCAGCATTAACATCACTTCTTAAGAGGTCACAGTGCATTCCAGTAGGTAGCTATTTCCTGTCATCCGCCAAACCCAGATCCATCCATCAGACCGCAAGATCGGTGTGTGCTACATCACTCCAGAGACCATGTTTCCACTGCTATAGAGTCTAGTATGCTTTACAGCCACCTCCGCTGATACTTGGCATTGAGCATCGTGATCTTAGGCTCATGTGCAGTTGTTTAACCATGGAAACCCATTTCATGAAGCTCCCGACTCACAGTGCTGATTCCAGAGGAGGTTTTGAACTCTGAAGTGAGTTTTGCAACAGAGGATAGACAATTACAACATTGTAACCTTCAGCACTCAGCAGCCCAGCCCTGTGAGTTTGCATGGCCCACCGTTTCCTGGCCAAGATGCTGTTGCTCTTAGACAGTTGATAAAAATAGTACTTACAGTTGTCCAGGGCAGATTTCACACATTGAGCTGTTGCATCCTATGACAGTGTAAAACACAGTGTCAGTGTTTGTCTAAGGAGAACACATCAATGATGTGATGGTTAACAATGGATCTGAAAAACAGCTGAGCTCGTTTAGCAGGTGTGTCCACATACATTTGGCCACGTAATGAAAGTATCTACAAGCCTATTCCGAAGCCTAAACCTCATCCTATCCTCAGTAACCAAGTAAAGGAAATTTAACAATGATGAAGGGGCTGAATATTGTACAGTTCTGTGTGGAAGACATCACTGCAGCCTTTGGTGACGTTGATGTGGTGTTAAGGAGCGTAGCCATAACAGTCTGCGTGCATGTCGTCCTGCGGCATGCAGACACCTGCCAGTGGTAGTGGCACTAACAGAATGACTGATGGAGGCCTTCGCTGCACACTGCATGTCTGCAATCGAGACTGTTTAGCCAGCAGGTACAGCCCCATCCTTGCTTACGTGCAGCTGAGCGTGAAACTTAAATCATTTGCATGTCTTACAAAGTCAAACCTATGCACCACGTTTCATTTCTGCAGGCTGATATCCATACCTGTCCTTACCTGACATTTCTGCCTGAGAACGTACAAAAACAAACACAAACACACATTCTCTCTCTCTCTCTCTCTCTCTCTCTCTCTCTCTCTCTGTGTTCATAGTAAGCCCATTATCTTACCCTGTGGAATGCTGGGCCTTTGATTGTGGATACACTTTCACTGCTACAGTAAAGCCCCCCTCCCTCTCTGACATAAGCGCTGTTGGAATAATGCAAGTCCTGGAATGACCCAACACTGCTTACATTTTAAAACATACAGGTGCCAGAAAGGGTTCCTTGGACATTCCCGTGAGGCCTCTTAAACGATTATTCAGCGGATGCGTCTTTAAACAACTGCTTTTTTAAACGTAAAGATTCTTACACCGTTTAGTGGTCCGCACAGGCATGAATGAAGAACCTGCGTGCAAGAGATAACAGAGGTCATACAGTGTTTGCTTACTTGCTAAGTGCTTCAGTTAAAAACGTGATTGAAAATCTCATGCTTATATTTGGTATTTGGCACATCTATAATAGACTGACAGTCTGTATCGTCAGTCTCTGGGCAATGATTAGAATCCTCTATGGTCACTTAGCACCTCTAATACCAATCAAACATTACCCCCATTGTTGTTGCAAACCAAGTCAAGTTGCGAGTCAGTTAAGGATGATTTAGAGTTGAATTGCAAACCAGCCAAAAGTAAATCCACGTTGTGTTACTAGTCAGTCAAAGCCATATAAGGGCAAGCCTGAGTTGAATCGCATATCAGGTAAGTGTGAAACCAAGTCACATTTTGAGTCAGTTAAAGGTGAATCCAATTGAGTCGTTTGATAGTAAAATGTGAATCTAAGTCAAGTCATGAATCAGTTATGGGCAAAGGGGGGGCCAAGTCAAGGCACAAGTCATTTAGGGAGGAATCCAGTTGCAAGTCAGTTTGGGCCAATTCAGGTCCAGCCATGAGTCAGTTAAGGGTGAATACAAGTCAAGCCACCAGTCAGTTATGGGTGAATCCAAGCTGAATCATGAGTCAGTTATGGGTGAATCCAAGCTGAATCATGAGTCAGTTAAGGGTGAATCCAAGCTGAATCATGAGTCAGTTAAGGGTGAATCCAAGCTGAATCATGAGTCAGTTATGGGTGAATCCAAGCTGAATCATGAGTCAGTTATGGGTGAATCCAAGCTGAATCATGAGTCAGTTAAAGGTGAATCCAATTGAGTCGTTTGATAGTAAAATGTGAATCTAACTCAAGTCATGAATCAGTTATGGGCAAAGGGGGGGCCAAGTCAAGGCACAAGTCATTTAGGGAGGAATCCAGTTGCAAGTCAGTTTGGGCCAATTCAGGTCCAGCCATGAGTCAGTTAAGGGTGAATACAAGTCAAGCCACCAGTCAGTTATGGGTGAATCCAAGCTGAATCATGAGTCAGTTATGGGTGAATCCAAGCTGAATCATGGGTCAGTTAAGGGTGAATCCAAGCTGAATCATGAGCCAGTTAAGGGTGAATCCAAGCTGAATCATGAGTCAGTTAAGGGTGAATCCAAGCTGAATCATGAGTCAGTTAAGGGTGAATCCAAGCTGAATCATGAGTCAGTTAAGGGTGAATCCAAGCTGAATCATGAGTCAGTTAAGGGTGAATCCAAGCTGAATCATGAGTCAGTTAAGGGTGAATCCAAGCTGAATCATGAGTCAGTTAAGGGTGAATCCAAGCTGAATCATGAGTCAGTTAAAGGTGAATCCAATTGAGTCGTTTGATAGTAAAATGTGAATCTAACTCAAGTCATGAATCAGTTATGGGCAAAGGGGGGGCCAAGTCAAGGCACAAGTCATTTAGGGAGGAATCCAGTTGCAAGTCAGTTTGGGCCAATTCAGGTCCAGCCATGAGTCAGTTAAGGGTGAATACAAGTCAAGCCACCAGTCAGTTATGGGTGAATCCAAGCTGAATCATGAGTCAGTTAAGGGTGAATCCAAGCTGAATCATGAGCCAGTTAAGGGTGAATCCAAGCTGAATCATGAGCCAGTTAAGGGTGCATCCAAGCTGAATCATGAGTCAGTTAAGGGTGCATCCAAGCTGAATCATGAGTCAGTTAAGGGTGCATCCAAGCTGAATCATGAGTCAGTTAAGGGTGCATCCAAGCTGAATCATGAGCCAGTAATGGTGAATCCAAGCTGAATCATGAGCCAGTTAAGGGTGAATCCAAGTTGAGTTGCGACTCAGTTTAGGGTAAATCCAAGTCAAGTCACCAGTCAGTTAAATGCAAATCCAAGCTGAGTCATGACTTAGTTAAGGAGCTGGATTGTATGCCCAATTTCAGTTGCAAGTCATTTAAGGGCTAGTTAGGGGTAGTTAATCTAGAGCCAATAACCACCTCACATATGACTCCAGTCTGAGTTCCCATCCATTTAAATCTTTTGGCCCAAAAGGGAGAACACCTGAAAGGCTTGACTGCTGACTCCACAACAGGAGGATAAAGGAGTCTCTTGTGCACAACAGACATTCCACTTATTCCATCTACTAGATAATAACGTGTATTGAATCCTGTGTGTGCTCAAACATAATGCATATAAAAGTCGCCTGCCTGTAAATCACGATCAGGGCCTGTTAGTCATGTCCCCCTCTCATCTCAGTCTGACTGGACGCAGACGCTGCCGAGTGTGTGATAAAAGGCGATCATTATGGGATGTCGCCCCAACCCCACCTCAGCTTATCACCCCCACAAGTGTCCACCCAGCCCTGGGGAGAGAAGAAAGAGAAGGACCGAGGGGGGAGAGGAATAAAAGCCCCCCTCATTACACTCATTCGCCCTTCCCTCCCCCGCCCCCACACTACTATTCCTTTCGTGTGGTGTTTTGATGTGTAAATGAGCACATTGAAAAGCTGCGGGCCCCGAAAGAGATGCTTTCCATGAAAATGTGCCAGTCACAGCGCAGCAGGGTCCGAGCACAGCTCAGCATGGGTGCCCTCTTCAGTATTTTACACACACACACACACACACACACACACACACACACACACACACACACACACACACACACACACACAGGTTCAAACAGACACACTCAAGCGTTTTCTCAGAAAAGTAGGCACCCCACGCTCTCACAAACAACTAATGAATACACTGACATTCACACCGCCCATCAAACGTGGGGTTTGGCTTCTAGTGAGATTTTCATTTTTTCACTGTTACTTTTCGGGGATGTAAATAAAAAGCATAAAACCCTCAAAGACCAACAAAATTAACAGTTCATTGACTACGCTCAGCTTCATGCTCAACAAAAAAGGTGGCTCCTTGCTATGAAGCGGAGGATTTGTCTATATAACAATGTTATAAAATAATAAACCGTCTTTACCAGTAATAAAAGCATGTACTGAAATTAATTTGACTGGTTTAAAGGAGGTTTAAACACCTGAAAGGATGTAAGCAAGTAAAAAGTCACTTGTTGCTGCAGAAATCGAAGCATCAGACTATTTTTCCATATGCTTTTCGCGCTAAAACCGCAGAAAAATAAACACACGCGTGTGCTGGCTTTTACTACAAACCCTCACATGTGTCTTGAACTCAAATGCACACACGCTCACTCACACCATCCAACTACACCCAGGCTTTGTCTTTCACAGGGCCTATTAAAGCGATAGTGTTTCATCGGGCCGCTGGGTCCTCATTTGAGGTTGCCTGGGGGTGGAAAGGGCAAAGCTTGGTCGAAAAAAAAAAAAGACCCTACAGCCTGAAAATGTCTTTGTAATATTGTTTAAACAAACAGAAATTCAGAGAATAACACAAAAGCTGCCCTGGAGGCAGAATATTCTGCAGATTTGGAACAGTGGAGCCATTATGCAGGTTCATGTAATGTTAGGCCTCAAAAAAGGCCAAAAATAAACACAGTGTCAGGATTATGGTTAGGCAGGAGCGCCATGTAACTGACCATAACATCTCACACCTTTGGCTCACTGAACAAACCCACTGTACTCTCTTCTTTCCTACCAACTCACAACCTGCTTCAGTACTGGCTTAAACTCTATATTCCCAAATGTGTAGGCCCTGAAAAGAGTTATTTGCCATTCCTCTAAGAACTTTTCAATGGATCCAATGGAATTGTAAATGTGTAAGAACCTTTTTTTTTAAGTTTAGAGAACCTGTAATGTAAAGGTTCCGAAGCGATTCAAGGCTTCTTCAAGAACCATATGTAGAAGCCAATAACCATTTAGGAGCCTTTATTTTAAACAGCCTAACTGTCCAACTGCTCTTGCCTAGTTTAGCTCCCCCTCCAAATCCACCAACATGCCCTGAGTTTGCCTCCTGCAGGTAATTTGGACAGTCTGTTTAATTCCAATGGCAGGAAGCTCACCAACAGTTTAGCTCCTAATGGCTTGTGAGACGTAAAAGACAATGCAAGCTAATGGAGCACGATCAGCATGCTCTACATGCTCTCCAAACCAACCAGATCAGACAGATTTATTGATGATGGCCCGGAAAACTGTTGACAAAGTCTTTCACCTCCTTTTCCGAGCTTTCTGAATCTGTATGCTGTTTCATCTACCAACAGCATCCAGTGTATTACAAACATCTACCGTGTATGTCCATTTACTGAACACCTAATGAGCTCTACATTATCTTATAGGCCCACTATATAGGCATACGCTTACAAACTGTAGCTCTAAAAAATCTGTTGCTGCACAATTTGTTAGCCACGCTCTACTCTCTTCACCACTGCTCAGTTTCTGACCAGATATTATATGGTGGTAGACCATTCTCAGCACAGCAGTGACACTGACATGGTAATGGCATATTACACACGGCAGTGTCACTGTTAGGTTGACCCAAAAATATCCAGCCGAGAGAGCCTCTGGTCAGAAACTAACCACCAATGAAAAGCTAGAAGATGGCTAACACAAACTTGGCAACAACAGACAGGGCACCGGAGGTAGTCCCCAACTTTGGTCATGCTGTGCATACTTCAGTGTTTTTTTCCTGATCCAGATAACCAGTCCATTTACAAGGGAAACACTTTTTTACCATTACAACTTCACCTTCAGTTTTGGTCAGAAACACGTCTATGGTAGCGTTAATTTTTGCTAGCACTCCCATGGGCTTCTAGTACTACGTTAGCATTGAACCAACAGCAATTGCCATAACGCTTTTTGCCATACTAGATCAAAAACAAACAGACATCAACAGACTATATAATAACTGTGTGTGTAGCTGTTTTAAAGTGATACGTCCAGTTAAGAACCATGGCACAGAGTTGTGCAGTTTCATTTCTAACAACCAACTGAAACACGGTTAGACAACACCTTCCATTCACAGTGACTTCCTAGAGCTTCCTGTGGACCTGGAGTGGCACTTTTCACAAAACTGCACCCGTTATAATTAAAAACATGACTCTGCCGTCAACTCCGATTACATTCGAGGTTATCTGACACAAACTCTTAGTTCAGCCACTGACAAGATTTTGGAATTCCAGAACTTTGTGCTTAGTGTTCCTATATTAGATAGGTAATTTGAGTGTTTGGATGTTTAGTGAAATGCCACTCATTTCCTGTCATTGAGAGGTGTTGGATTGTTAGCATATTTTGCAGTTCTTTAATAATAATAATAATAATAATAAGAAGAAGAAGAAGAAGAAGAAGAGTCAAGAGACCAAATATCTCAGGTCATGTCTTCTGTTGGGTCTTTGGTCTTCTTGCTAGCTTGTTCATGATTGTTCATTTCCAAGGATAATGATGTTTTCCAGCAAAACGATTCTCCTAAAAACAGAAGCTTCAGTTCAGCTATGTGGGTTTCAAGTGAGAGCGGAGGCTTGTTTTGATCAAGAATCCATTGTTTTATTTATTTCCCATCCTCTCAAAAAGCCTTTGCCAACACCAAAGTTTGAGTTTATTTTCCAGCTTTCACATCCATAAATAACCACAGAGAAGACCCCAACCTTCTCCTGAGAAACAACAGAACATAAGGCTCCACTCTCACTTCAGATCTGAAAAACTCCACTCGCTTCCATCCATCCTTTCATGGTAGAAAGACAACTCAATGCCTGGAGTCTGAAAGGATGTGTAGCCACGATGAAAGCATTACTGAGAAAAGGAAATGGACAAAAAAAGACTGCACCTGAACTCCAAAACTGGATGTGCGAAAGGAATTAGATATTATGGAGTCTGATGTTTTAATTGGGAACACATGGGATTGTGAGAAACAGAAAATGCGACCAAACCTTTTTGTTTGTAGAGGCATATGATGCAGGTTGTGAGGAGGTTGAAAAGCTTTTATTAATGTCTCTAATAATATTTACACTCAGCATCAGTGCTGGATGCTCTGTAAGTACTGATCCAAGCAGGACATATCATAACCTTAGTCTTTACATTGAGCCGGAGCCCCACTGGTGCACTCTGATCTTTAACCTTCCCTATAAGTGCCCTCAGGACTTCCAGGTCAGCTATGAATGTTGTAAGCTCACCTGGTAAGAAATGAGTCACCTGTGACTGAAATATACCTAACAGCATATACCACCTCCACAAGCACCAGCAACAGCTGTGATTCAAGTTGGCATGGACTGGACAAGTTTCTGGATGTAGGCCACATCAATGTTCGGACACCCCTCCATTAAAGAACTGAGCAGTTCCAGGTTTGGTGGATGCCTTCCCTGGTACAACCATGTAAACTGGGATTTTTTGCCACTGCTGGCAGATCCGTATGCTTAGTGTCCATTGGACAATATTCCAGCTAGTACAGGAAGCTTAAAACTCACCATGAGCTCAGACAGTGCCCGAACAGGGGGCCAGTGCTGGTACCTAGAGATTAATACACAGACCTAGAGCAAACCATTACCTGGCAACCCCAGCCCAGTTCTCATTCCTATAGAGGAGAAAAGGTCCTTACCTTACAAGAGATACCCAGTGTAATATATTCCTCCAGTAAACGTTCCTCCCTTTAGACCTCCACTGGAGTAAAAGTACTAAAGTATTTACCTTCAAATACATAAAGTATGGAGAGTAACAGTAACACTATATATATCATGGTTCTAATGTTCTATTATCCTTTCTAGAATGAGAACCTAAAAAAAACAGGTTCATTAATGACTTTGCTATATTGCATCCGTTTTTATGCGGACATAAGCAGAAAAGAATTTGTGTAATGTAGTGGAGTAAAGAGTAAGATATTTGACTTTGAGATGTAGTGGAGTTAAAGTACAAAGGCGTCTAAAATGGAAATGCTAGTTTTTGTGTACAGATACACAAAACAACTACTTAAATACAGTAACTGATTATATTTACTTCATTACTGTCCACCACTGATTCTACCACCTCTTCTCAATCTATGAATCCCATCCCTCACACTCCACAGGTATTTGTAGCTCCATCATCTTTGTGCAACACCATCTGCAGGAGCCTGAAAGTACTACAACCTTAAGCATGCTCCAGCATGTTGATCGTCCACATACTGAGGGTTAAGTATTTTCCATTTAGCCTAAATGTTCAATCATCTTCCTCCAGCCCTGTTTTCTTATTCTGCATACAGGTTGAACAAGAATAAGCATAGCGGACAGCCTCGTCTTAACTCCTTCGCCTATGTCTGTTTATCTTTTAATTATTTAATTTTATAACTATTTAATTTTTTTTTTTTTTAAAGGTTGCTCATAGTAATGAGTCCATTTAAAAGCGAGCATTTTTGTAATCAAATGGGTGTAAATATATAAATATATACATGAAATAATTCTGCTTACGATACCTCAGTAATACTACCAAAGGCATGTCCACTTTCACTCCACTAACAAGGTGGAGCCACAAGGTTGTTGCTTCCAATAACATGGCCAGTAGGAGCCCAGGGGCCACTAGCAGTCTATTATGGGGTATATGAAGGATAAAGGAGCGCCGCACGCAGAGATAAGATGCTCGCCTACTTTGCCAACAACTGTTCTCTCCACTCACTCCGCGTCTTAACGGGGAGAAACGCAGGAGCGCTATTTTGGTGCGTTCGTCATCCGGCGCGTTCCAGCAGCATCGCTCTGAAACGCCGTGCGTCTGCTGATCCGCGCGCCGCGCGCTGCCCCTGCAGTAGAAAGGAAGTCTGGCAGCTTTGTTGCTCTTCACCCAGGGGACTTAAAGCTTTTCTCTGCACTCTCGCGGCCCCCCTCACCAAAACCCCTTCACGCACTTCAAAGTGGCGCGCGCGCATCATGAAGGCAGGCGTTTTGCCGGAGTGCCGAAGTGACAGGCGCGCGCGAGGCCTTTCATCGTGCTGCGCGATCACAGGCGCGCTGTTATGTAGGTCAGCTGTTCCACGCGCGCAGGGTTTCTACCATTTTGATTTTGGTTGCTAGGCAGCCTCTTCCTCTCCTCTCATTTTTATCCCTCGCTCTCTTTTCTTTCTCTCTCGCTCTCATTCTTAGATTCAGATGGCTCGACTGGCATGGGCTGTAATTAACCCCTGCCATATTAAAGGAGGGACGGGATTTGTTTTCTTTCTCCTCTCCATCATCTTCTCTTTCTTTGGCAAGGAATCATCAGAAAAAGGGGAGAGGGGGACAGAGAGAGGGACAGAGAGAGAGAGAGAGAGAGAGAGAGAGAGAGAGAGAGAGAGAGAGAAAAAAGAATAAATGATGCAGCATCACAGCCTTCGTTTAGAAATGGTGATTGGGAAACAGGCATTGAGTGAGCAGTGATGCCCTCCATGAGTCATCCTGTTAGTGCCAGCACCATTGGCAGATAGCTTTACGATGCATGACTACATGCACATAGACCATTACGAGGACTACCCTAAACACCACATCAACATCACAGAGGACTGCAATGGTGTTGTGCCAGACCGTCATGGAGGAGTATTATAAAAGGGGAGCTAACCTAGTAGACCCCCAAAACTGTCCCCGTAAACATACATGTAATACCTTGACTTTTTTGGCATCAGATCTGACAAAATGTTTGTCAGTCCAACCACTGTACGTAGACAACAAAATATATGGGTCTGAAAGGATGTGTCAAAAAAGTAATAGAAATAGAAAATAGAATAGAAATAAAAAATCTCAATAGAAAATTTGAGAGAAATTCTGAGAAAGGCAGTTATGCTTTGCAGACAGAGGAGTTCATGACATTTGTAAATCGTTGCTTACATAGAAATACAGAAAATGAAGCCAACGTCAAGACTAAAAAAGGTGTGGAACAAGGAGCAGGTTTTTGAAAGCAGTTCTCCTGAACAAAATGAAAGCTGTCATTTTGGATCGGTATGGCACATTTCAGGTGGGGCAAACCTTCCACAGGGGCTCCAAGAGGCTTCCAAAAAAAAAAACCTCAAGTTAACCAGAATACAAAACTTGGAGCTCTTAGTTTGATTCTCTCCACAGGCCCATTTCAATTCACATAGATACTGTAGATTGACTGTAGATACTGGCCATTGACATCCACAATGACCTTCTCATGATTGGCTCCAAAATCTTCCCCACTGTAGTTTATAGGTAATTGTATTCACAATACACAATACATTTTCCAATGGTCGCTACTGATCCATCTTCAGACGGTCATAGGTTCAAATGAAAGGGTTTTGGTTTATATCCTACATACCTTGCATTCCTGAAGGCATCGAAAATATCCAGAATAACATGCCAGTTGTAAGTTTGTGACTCACTTGCGTGTGCAAAACACCTGAGTGCGGGAGGTTATTGGTTTAAAACCCAACCAGCAGTTCCAGATCACTGTGGGGCCAGTTGTGGATACATGAGACGCACAGAAGTTGCAATACAGGCCAAATAACGGTGGCCAAGACGGGTGTGAAAATCATCTGGGGCAACACTAAACCTTAATCCTCTAATATGAGCCAGTAACCTTCCAGATACGAACCATAGCCTCCCCTGACCTCAGACTGGACAGCGTAGCTCTTACTGACCAAGGTGACCAGATTGTGGACGATCTAAAGTCGGCCAGGGGCAGATGGGATGTTGTCATGAAGCTGTCCATCCGAAAATTCTCACGTCACGCTCTGCCATCAAAGGCTGGACCCACGGGGACTCAAACTCGAGCTGGCACTTCTCTCTTCTTTTCTCTCTCTCTCTGGCGGTCTCTTTCTCCATGTCTTTAGAGTATTTCCCCCGAGGTTGCTAAAATATTCTGTGTGTTTCACAGAGAGAGGGGAAAAAAGAGCGAGGGGAGAGCAACATGCTTGATGATGCCACTTTCATCTCCCCCCCACCCACCCCCCTCTCCTGTTTAATGAAACGCAGTTCAAAGGATGTTATTTTAAGCCCATAAACCAGGCTTGGACATGAGTGCATGCAAGAAGGCAGAGAAACAAACTCCCAGTTACTGGCCAGGCACTTGAGCAGCCCCCTAATGTAGGCAAGAGGAGAGCAGAGAAGAGGCTAAATGAAGAACTGGATGCAAAGGATGCAAAGACTACCAAGGACGAACAGGATGCAGTGAAGCTACTATACCGCAAAGAAGCAGCGCTGAGGTTGGTCACGGAAACCCAAATTTCACCCAGCGGCTTCCCATTGATCTAAACTCAGAATTGGGAAGAATTCCCAGTATTCTTATCAGTATTCTGTAGGTTTGGTACACGTGTTTATGATTACCGCATCCTGCTCCATCATATTTTCACAATATTGTTATAAGGATCTAAAGCAGGGATGTCCAGGTTCCTTCCAGCTCCACACACAGCCCTTGCATGGTGCCAGGGCCACAATCTCAAACCATTCTGCACCTTTCCACCACAAAAACTGCTTTGTGCCAGAAAAAAAAAAAAAAAATCGGTGCCGTTCCAGCACCAATAACCCTCTGATCTGGAACCATAGAACCCGTTCCGCAAGCAGCAAAGGGGCATGGCACCACATGATAAACTGCCCTGAGCTGAACTCGGGAACAATCGTATCCCACTGTTGATGTGCTCGCGGATGAGTGCAATCAACAGGAGGCATCCGTCTTCTAATGAGCTAAAATGTGAGGCATTCAAAACACTTGCCATTTAATACGTGGAGGAGTATGCGAGACATATAGCTAAGAAACTTAACGTGCTGCTTTATATTAATACACCTTCATAACTTGGATTTCCCTCTGGGATCAATAAAGTATCTATCTATCTATCTATCTATCTATCTATCTATCTATCTATCTATCTATCTAACGGACCGAGGAAACAAAACTACCAGTCGCCTTGCACATAATCCCCGTCTATGTGAGGGCTGTCATGTTGAGTTCTGTTTGTGTAAAATCATAAGATGGAATCCCTAGGAAGCAGAATCTGGACTTTGTGAGCACTGGCTGAACGTGGCATCTTTAATGAAATTGGATAGCTGGAGTCTGAAAAACCATAACGGAGATCATCTCAATGGGATTCCTTTGATATGTACTGATGAAGGGAAACAGCGGTAGCAGCTAGATATAATGATCAGGTTAGAAAAGGAAGCTAAAGACTGACCTGTTGCTCTCTTACTACATTACTTATTCTGAGCACACCTCCTTTTTGCCTTTCTTTTGTTCATATATTAATGTATGTGGCCGTGCTCTGGCCTAGTTCAGTTCATCTTTAGTGCAGCTGGTCTGGATGGTCCTACAGACAGGTCAGGCTACCAGCCAGAAATTCTCCCAGTACTTGTGTTGGGCAGTCCAGGCATTGAGGGGTACGCTCTAGATGGATGCCCCCCTGCAGTAGTTACACCACTTTCTTAAACTACGAATACAAAGAAGAAGAAAAACAGTTGTCCCATTAAGACCCATTGAGTTTGTTTACTCTGTGATAAGACAGAATGTTGTTCATTTTACAGACAGGAATGCCTGTGCACTATTCAGCCAGAAGTTCTAGGGAAGTTTTTCAGGAATGGGAGAGAAGGAAAGCCTTAACAACCATTCTGCAGACCTAATCTGTTTTCTGGTTTCACACAAAATCACTATTTAAACATGAGTCCTAACAAAGTTGGGTTAACATGAAGAACCCACAGCTCATCTGATGATATTCCCTACTGGTTTGATGTGTCAATCATCTACTTCTCATCTGAAAAACTGAAGGTGGATCCAAGAAAGCGGCATTCAAAAATGGCCACCATGTTGGTGACATGGCCTAAGATTGGATCACTGTGTGTTCTCATTTTACATGGGTGCTTCCTTAAAATATATACATGCTGTGCAGTATGTAGTCAAAATATAGGCACACTGTCAAGTGGGTGAAGCAAATATTCTTGTCAGATGTACACGTTTAGTTGCAGCTTAATTATTATTATTAAGCCTAAGACAGGTTTAAGACTAAATTATAAGTGATGTGACAGGCTATCAATATGGCCAATCGTTTAAGGACAGTGCTTAAGATCACTGACATAAAAAGCAGGAAGTTGGTACATATACTCATTATGAAAACAATAGTTGCACCCAGAAGGAAGTTTATGACCGCAGTGCTACAGGGGAGAAAGATAAAGGTTACCAGGAACAATAAATGATGACTAATTTAGACTGATATGGGTGATATTTAGTAAGCTACACATACAGAAGTAGTGTCTCTCAGTATGGCTTTGAGACTCGTCACCGAAGATGACCCTCTGAAGTCATGTTAAGGGTCATCGCAATGGTCTGTGTGCAGCCTTGTGCAACTGTCTGCTAATAGTGCTGACACCAACAGGATGACTGATGTTGTCAAACCTACAGACCAAGTTCCATCCCCGTTAGTTGATTCCTTCTAGGTGCAACTATTAGTGCAGCTATTCTTTTGGGGATGACTATATAATACTGACCATACAGTTCACTGTTTTTGCCAGCTTAATATTAACAACACTTTTCAACAGTAGCTTAGCTCCAGAACACCATGCTAATTATCTAATTCATTCATTCAGGTGTGTCCAGTGAGGCAGAACATGGCCTGAAAAGAAATCAGTTTGACCCCTAACACACACAAACCGTTCCCTATATATTCTTTACTGATGTCCACCACTGGTTGGATTTGTCTGCCCTGCACATTTTATAATGTGCACCCAGACAGGATTTAAAGCCGCTAGTTGTGCTGACTGTATCAGATCACTCCCCCATCTGACAAGAAGTATATGGCCTTGTGTTGTTGGAATATCCAGTCATTCGTTTTGCTTGCCTGGCAGTGGACCATTTCATTCACATCAAACAGTCGCCAGGCATTGCTGTATGACATATGCATCTGGGCAATTAATGAATCATTAATGACAATTTCCTGTGAGTTTTGCCTCAAAGGCAGCAGAAGGATAAAGGAAAGAAAAACCTCGACTCCGTTCTCCACCCCCTGCGGTAAACCCCCATCAAAAGAATCAGCATCCATACCAGAGGCGGCCGGAGTTCTCAAAGCGCTGTCCTCTGTTCATTTGATCTAAACTTCTCCTCCTTCTTCAAAGCAGCACACACTTTTAGCTTCAATCCTTTTTTTTCACCTCATTCCGCCTCTCTTGCTGGGGTCGGCTTCAAAACACTGGAGCTGGAGTCTGAGAACCTGGACAAAGAAGCAAGAACCAAATCACCAGCTTTAACTTTGGTTTGAAAGTGATCAGAAGCAAAACATGTCTAAGCCTGAGAAACTCCGTCCGCCTTCAGCATTGCACAAAACGTCTAGCCTGTATAATAGCTATGAAAACTTGTCTGGGCAACATTTCAAGTTATAGACTATTCTAAATATACAAGATTGACTTCTGTATTAATACTCAGACAACTGTTAAGTCACAACCATTATTAATATGAGCTCACTGGACAAAAACAAACAAACAAATAAATAAATAAAAAGCCACCTGTAACTGAAACATCCCTGATAGCATGTAATACCTCCATTAGCACTAATACCAGCTGTGATTGGATTTGGCATGGACTGGACAAGTTTCTGGATGGAGGCCACATCAGTGTTCAGACACTCTTGTATAAAAGAATTGGGCAGATTTGGTGGATGCCTTCCCTGGCACAATTCTGAGCAGAATTCCCTGTAGGCTGGGATTTTAGCTACTGCTGGTAGACCCGTATGACCATATGCTTCCATACACCTGAAGATTCATACTTCCTTCACACTATGGTCTTTGGCACACCCAAACACAGTCAGCTCCTTTTAGCCAATCATTAACATCGGCTTTGAACTTTTTTTTATAAAAGCAATAAGCCCTTTACACTAAAGGAATAATCTGTGACTCAGTACATCATAGTAATAAGAGAGCTTCCTCTAATAATGAGCATTTTATGAGATTTCAAAATAATATCAAAATGACAATGTTCATTCATAATTACAGATTAGGTCAAATACAAACTCTTTCCAATTATGAGCTAATTAAAAATAAGATACCAAGTCATAAATAGAAGATATATCTATTTTGTATTTATGACTTGGCATCTTAGTTTTAAATTAGCTCATATACACATTATATATATCTCAAAATAGAATATTAAGTCATAATTATTGGATACTATGTCATAATTACAAGATATCAATGCTAAACTTTATCATTATGTGCCCAATACTATGAGATACTTGTCATATACCCTTCTCAGATAAAATATCAAATCATAATTATGATAGTGCCCCATTATGAGCTCATTATGAGATTGTACCTTATTACTAGCATATGATATTGCACTCAATCCTGAGACGAAAGAGATCAATTAAGAGCAAATGTCTCATTATGAGTTCATTATGAGACACTAAGTATACAATCAGTTGAGGAACTTCATTATGCGCTCCTTAGGAGATGCTTCTCATGTATCCATATCTTCAGAAGTCATAATTTAGATGTTAAATTAAATATAATTTATAAGAAAACTTTCTGTTGATGACCTTTTTAAGCCATAGTGGTGGGATAATATGGCTAAGAGACCCGCACTTAACCAGTGCATCTGCTGTGCTATGATTTCTGATTAACACAGACTAACTCCCTTCTTGGCTTGTTGGAGAACTGCAGTGGGTGCAGATTGTCTCCATATAGGTCCATATGCACAAACATAGTCTTTGTTAAGATCCTGAGAGAGTCTTTCAGATCTTCGGACTTTCATGCCCTTTCCTCTTTTCTCCTCTTTTCATTCCCTTTATTGCTTTAACACTCTTTCTGATGTATTGTAGGACTGTGCAGTAGCGTAGATAATGCTTTTAGAGAACTCTATTATGAAGTTAACCCACCCTTTTCCTCTTAGTACTCTCTCGACCCTTTGACCTCCAACTGTCCAAAAGGGTGGAACTAAGTGATGGGGGTGTTTGTGCTTACTGATGGGCGAAATTGGTAGGAGACACATTTTCACACTTTCAACAATGAAAACTCATAAAAGTTTTTCACAGATTTCAGATTTAGTCACGATGTAAACAGCGCAGTTCGGAGTGGTTTGATGTGAAATGCTATGATCTAGAGAAACCTGGCAGGTCAGAACTGTCTATAGCGGTGGTGATAAGAACTGGACAGCCAGAAACTTACTTTCACATACAACTTTTATATAGAATGGGTGAACAAATGCTTCCAGCTGCACAAAACATTAATTTATGGTTTGGAAATTAAATTCTGGACTAAAATTTAAGACACAATCAATACAGATAAATGTGTTGGGCAAAAAAAAAAAAATAGAAAAAAGTAACCTAAAATATTACTTCATTTTGTTACAAGCAATTGAATGCGTTTTACTTAACCCAAAAAATTATAAATGAAAAGCATTTGTTTTGTTTGTAGGTTGAATAAACCTAATTCATTTGCTTGTAACAAATGCAAGTGATTTTTTTTTTACAGTGTACAATTATTAACCACCCATATAATCAAGACATATGCAGGTTCATTTTGAATAGTTCATGAAATGGCTACATTTGCATTGTACAGGTTAATTCTTTTTTTCTGAGAATCCAGATTTCATCTCTATAGAGAGTATTTTTACAGTGTCTAGATTTAGGCTGCATAATTTATGTAGAATAAACCTAATTAATTAGCTTGAAGCAGATTAGCTAGTAGTATTTTAGCTTAGACCAATGAAACACTTTACAGTGAATAGAATAGAATAGAATAGAATCTTTATTGTCATTATACTTGCGTACAACGAAATTTAGTGCGACACTCTCCAAGAGAAAAACAACAATAACAATAGAAAGAGCAGAAATTATACAGGTAAGATATTTACATATTTACCCATGAGAAATTTACATATAAGTAGTGCAAGCAGAGAAAGACATTTAACTGTAGTACAATATAAATATAAATAAATATAAATATGTAAAGTGACTGTGCATGGATGTGCAAAATATGCAGAATATGCAGTATAACAGTGTATGGAGGTTGTTGTTCAATTACTATATGGATTATGAATAAGTTCAGTGCTGTATATAAATGTGCATGGGTGTATGACAGATGTATCACAGAGGTAGTAATCAGTTCAGTCAGTGAGGTGTTGTGGAGGTGTTGTGGAGACCACAGCTCTTGGGAAGAAACTGTTTCTCAGTCTATTTGTTTTTGTGCGGATAGCCCTGTACCGCTTGCCAGACGGTAACAGGTCAAACAGGCAGTGTCCAGGGTGTGTTGCGTCTCTGCTAATGCTGGAGGCCTTCTTCTTTAATCGGCTGGTATGGACACTGTCCAGGCTGGGAAGGTCAGTACCAATAATCCGTCCGGCCACCTTGACCACACGATGCAGGTCCTTCCTCTCTGAGACTGTGCAGCTGGAATACCACACGATCATGCAGTGAGAGAGGATACTCTCAATGGTGCTGCGGTAAAAGTTAACCAGAAGTTTCTGGGGTAGCTGAGCCTGTTTCAGCTTCCTCAGGAAGTACAGTCTCTGTTGCGCCCTCATGCATAGGTACGAGGTGTTAGAAGACCATGTTAGATGATTGGTTATGTGGACTCCAAGGAACTTTACTTTCTCCACACGTTCCACTTCTGCTCCAGAGATGTGGAGTGGGAGGTGGTCTGACTTCTTTAGCAGTGTAACAGTGTAACAGTGAAATGTTTAATTGATCCAGTTTTTAATAAATAATTAATATGGTCACAAGCAAACAAACCAAGTTTATTCAACCTACAGTGTTTCAAACTTTTCAATTGCTTGTAACAATATGAAATAATTGTTTAGGGGGCCTTTTGCACAGCGTAGGCAATGCTCTTCAGCGGTTTGAAAGCGTCTGTGCTGAGTGACTCTTACTGGAAACGATTACCTGCAAGTTCAGCCACAAAACTTCACTGCTCACAAAAAAATAAAGGCAAAAGCCTCCAATGCAAAATCACTTCATCTGTTTGTTTTATGATTTGTTAATAAGGCCACTAACATCTTAACATTTTGCCATTTTGGGCTTGGCACTTTTTTTTTTTTTTTACCTGGCAGCGTACATTTGAGTAAAACAAGCCGCTCTTAATGCGTGAAACTTTTATTATGACGGATCAACAACAGAAATTCAATAAGTTAAAGGTTAAGAAGGTTTTTGCCCTCTCCTGTGAACTGTAATTTTGAAGACTGCCACCTTTTTGGACATGCCAATATGCATGTATTGTACATCAGCACAAGGTGCAGAAGGGTTAACCTCGACCTGAACAGCACATAGTTATAGTTTTAAATTTGTAGTGTCTGTATAACCATGTGTTAGAATTCAGCTACTGCCCTTTTCACATCACTTCACAAGGCAGCAGGTTTAAGTGCTTTTACAAGTATGCCAAAGCTCAAGTTTGTGGTAACTAATGATATTGTACACATCCAGCAAATAGAGATTACATTGGAAAATGTTCAAGTACTTCTTTAAACTATCTGATGGGTACTGCAGTGGCGTTTGGGTAGCAGGTTAATGCACACTGTTCCATGGAGCCCAATAATACAAGTCACAGCCCTGTGCTCCACATTTGGCTGACAAGGAAAGCTCTTTACTATGCACGAGAGGGGTTGTGATTTGGGATGATGTGCAGTGTATTTCCAGCTGTGAACCACTTCATTCAGATTAGATGTATTATCATGGGATACAGAGTAAAACTGATTTCTCTTTCTTCTCCTCAGCTAGAAATGATTGGTTCTAAAACGTTCTGAGAAGGTGTAATGCTATGTTCTATTAAATGTTATCAGCGGGACATTTTCTTTTGGTCCCCACCATGTTCTTCCTAAAGGTAGGAGAGTGTTCTCTATAAACACCGTCATCTCAGTAACATCTATAAAACATTTTCGGAATGTTGCACAGAGAATTTCCTTCTTGTGTTGTCATGTAGCATCATCTGTGGCCCTGACATGTAATGTTTAAAATAATAGGACCACAATCTGAAATCACAAACATCTTTAAAAAGGTTTTTGGACATTAAGATTAGATTAATAATTTGTAGGTATCGTTAACTAAAGTTCTGGGCGCGTTCTCCGCTAGCTGGGTGTTTTTGTTATTGTTGTAGAACCTGTAGCAGTTACCACACACCCTCAGGACAGCATGTGAAACGCTAACCAAAACTGTACATCCTACAAGAGGCTGTAAAATCCCTTTAAAACACATTAAATTAAAAACAATAAATACTAAATATATATATTTTTTAATTAGTTAAAAAAAAAAAAAAGCAGCCATGCACATTACTAATGTAGTTCCCCCAACACATTCCAAAAAGGTCGCCTTCTCAGAGGAGTCTTCTTGCTGTGGTGTTGCATCACCTTTCCTGTTAACAGCATTCATAAATCAAGCCGAAGACCCTAACTGATTCTGTTTTAAGGCAGAACGTATTGCCATTCTTCTGTTACACAAGTGTACAGGGCCTGCGTCGTCATATGTGCTTTATATGCCCCACATTTTCGGTCAGTTCTGGACTGCAGGCAGGCCAGTCTAGCACCCATACCGTTTGATTTCACAGCCATGTTGATGATGGGTTTGCAGAATTTGCGTTTGCGTTTCAAACTCCTCTGAAAAAGACGTCGTCTGGAGGGCAGCATAGGTTGTGCCAATATGTGTATACAGTACGTCTTTCAGCATTAACGTTCCCTTTGCAGACGTGCAAGGTACTCATGCCCAGGACACTAATGCATCCCCATGTCATAACAGGTTGTGGACTTTGAAACTAAGCTGGAAACAATCTGGATGGTCCCGGTCTTTAGCCCAGAGAACACAATATCCATTATTCCCATAAACAATCTGAAGGGTTGAATGATTAGCCCACAATACACATCCCCAATGTGCATCAGTCCAGTTTAGATGAGCTTGAGTCCAGAGACGTCAGCAGGATTTCTTCTGAGGAATTCTTTGAGGAATGTTGTTTTTAAACCAGTTAAATGTTTTTGCTCTGAAAGGTCCAGGACTTTCCTGAATGCTGTTTCTATTGCACCTCCTGCCTTTCCTAGATTACTGTTTAAAAATAAATAAATAAGGTACCCACACTTGTACATAAGCACATTTGTCATACACAAAGTCTGCCTTCATACATTCAGGTATAAACTGAATCATGCATAAACACATTGTCGTAAAGCTGTTTGTGTTTGTGTGGATACAACTTTTAACTTTTACAAGTATAAACATTTACACGCACAACCTGAATTAATACAGACCCAAAAGACAAAAAGTGAGAAACAACTGTTAATCAGTCATAGGAGTTTCAGGCGAAAGCATCGAGCAGAGGACCAATCAATTCACTCCTGTGTGCATGCGCCTTCTCTGGCATCCTGTGTAGTAAAGAACGACTCTGGGTTTCCCGGACTCCTGACTCCTCACCTCTATTTTAAATGTCCCTTTTCATTGAGTACGAAAAAAATAATTTAAAAAAAAAAGCACACAGAGTCAACAGACTCAATCTTCAGTTTGACACCTAGTCATTGGCCAGAACTGAGAAATGACTCATCATTACTGGTCCCACTTCAGGCACTCACAGAGAGTTTTATTCTTTTCTCTGCTGAGTAAAATAGTTTGAGAATTATTTACTTCAGATGTTTTAAGTTTTCATGACTTCATATAGTATGTTGTTATCGTAATCCTAGAGGACAGAAGCGATATATGGACCAGGTTAAGCGCAGTGGAGTAGTTCAGGTTTAGTTTCTCCTAAAACCTGGAGTCATGTTTTACTGCATGTGCACTGTGCCAAATCGATTGGTCCTCTACTCAACGCACTTTGCCTGTGACTCCATAATAATTCAGGTCATGTGTGTAAATGTTAATACCTGTAATGTTTACAGGCTGTATTCTAACTAAAGCACAGCATTATGACATGTGTTAATGTATGATTCAGTCTATACGTGAATGTATGAAAGACTTGTGTACAACAAAATCTGCACTTATATACAAGTGTAGAAGTTTTTTTGACAGTTACCTTATTCCATACTCTGCCCCAACTTTGAAACATGTTGCAGGCATTTATTTCAAACTTGTCACAATTCATAACCTCCAAAAAACTTATGTTGTCATTTAAAAACATGTCATGGTAGACATACAAAAATGGCTTTATTTTTATCTATCATGCTGTTCTAGCTTTTTGATATTGAAGTGTGTACAGCATTTCTGTGCACAAAGACTACATTCTGCATTTACCATGCATGATCGTCTATATATACAAACCATAGCAACATACATTACTATATCCTACTTTCTCTCTACTGAAAATGCAGAGTGGAGCTCAGCTTTGGGCAATATAGACTTATTTGCTCAACCTTTTTCGCCCCCGAAGTCAATTAAAGCCTTTTTCCGGTCAGGGGTGTTGACACAGGCTGATCACTGTACACCACACAGTCCAGCTTTAAAGAGAACCAGCTGGGGGAAGCCACACACACATTGCTGCTTTTGTGTGGTGCCAGTGCACCAGGGCCTCTCGACTTCCAACTTGCTTAAAATCATTCTCAGGCCAGTGCTAACTCAGAGTATCATGTATGAAAGTCAGCCTGTAATATTAACTTAAATAAACACTCAGATTAAAATATGTCCCTATGAGCTACCAAACACTGTCACTGTGGTGAGTGTGGTACCCTCCACACCTTCAAGCACCTTGCCTATCCTTAAGTTAGGGACCACAACTGTACCATATTCAGTTTCAGTTCTGTTTTCTAATGTTGCACTGATGCCATAGAGCTCTGTGTGAAATGATCACCACATGTTTTAAACAGGTGCATAGTTGGGTATTGGGCAGAAAAGCCGGATTAAAAAAAAAAGAAGCAAAGGCTGCATAGAAGGCAAGGCCAAAAGCCAAACCAAATACCTGTGTCCCTCAAATGGCAAGTTTCTGTGATGGATCACCACATGGGCTCAAGAACTCTTGGGTATTCACCACATCCCCAAGGTAAGACTGTATTGTTTGCAGTGGAAGTCACATGTCACAGTGTCATCAGATATGCTGCTGACTTCTCTGGACTCATGTAATCTCATGTACAGTAAGGTCCTGTAAAAAGGACAGACGCATGGTAGAAATATAATGTGGTCTGCAACCTTTCATATTGTTAATAGTAACAATAGACATGTTGTCCAGGTCAAAAAAAAAAAGATTGTTACCAGTGTAAGGTAAAAAAAGATAAATAAACGGGGCCCATCATGGCACTGGGGGGGTGTATTAGGGCCAATGACGTGCGTAACTTGCACACTTGTTAAGGCACATTAAAGGAGCAATGTGTAAAATAATTTGTAGCATTTAACAGAATATGAGGAAGCATCACTTTCAGCATACCTCAAAGTCACCTAAATATTGTGTTGCAGACTAATCTACTAAAGCTAGCATGCTAACCAGCTAGCTCCGGCACGTCCCACCCCATAATATGTCAAAAGGTGATAGTGAATCAGCCACATGAGCGAATGAAGTTTCCAATGCTGGTTACGCTCTTAGCCAGTAAAGTTTGATGCTGAACTTCCAAAGATGCTTCACACTGGTAAGTACACAGAGGTGGAGGAGTGACGAGGGGAGGTGGATGAATTGGGCAAATTGTGTCATCTTACATACTGCTCCTTTAAGAAATAGGCGTACTTTAGAGCAACATATGCTGCATTCTAGACAGCAACTTTTTCCTGTCTTGTTTCAACATGACAACACCAAGAAACTTTCTGCACGTGTCACAACAGCACGGCTGCATAATCGGAGAACACAGGTGCTAGACTGGTCTGCAAAACATTCCGTTTCAAAACTGAATCAATTAGGTGTCTTCAGTTCACAGACTACTTTTATGTGTTAGGGAAGGTGATGTAACCCAGTGCTAAACATGCGCTTTTCCAACATCTTTGGAATGTGCTGCAGGCAATGAATAAATAAAGAAACAAACAAATAAATAAATAAAATCCCACACGTCACAGGTAATGCGTAAAATATTAAATATTGTGTGTTTCTATGAATTCAAATGCAGATCAAAGAGAGTTTACTAATCACCTCATTTATTTTTTTAATATTTCACAATCCGTCTCACCGTTTTGGGAACTGGGGTTTGCATTTCACTGTTCATTATTTTCTGTGTTGTTTTATTACCGAGATGTAAATGCCGGATATCCAAGTGACCCTACACAACTGCACACATGACAACGGTTTACTGATATTACATGCTTGTACAGCATAAGACCACAGAAGCCATAAGTTCTAGTTTTTCTGGACTGCTATCCATCTTGTGTAAAAAAAAAAAAAAGTCAGCAAATACAATGAGGATCAGTCCCCAATGCATAAAACTATGCCTGTATAACGGCACTGCATTAGCAGCCTGCGTCTGTGTGATGGATATTACCATACGGGCTTGGGAAAGTCAGTTTATCTCTGTATCCACAAGCCTGTACACAGTTAATTAAAACACAGTGGGATTTTGCATTGTGGTCTGACAATTCAACCTTTCAGATTTCAAATAAGATGTGACCTTAAGAAAACATGAGTTATTTTAACGGCACATAAATTGTGATTAAGAAGACAATTAAGACATGGTCTTAGGATAGCACTCAGGATAACTGTACCTACCTCACAGCCTCTGATATTTACATTTCTGGCATTTAGCTGACGCTCTTATCCAGAGCGACTTACAAGGTTAATCACATTACAGGTAGGCCAATGTAGTGTTAGGAGTCTTGCCCAAGGACTCTTATTGGTGTAGCACAGCGTAGTCACCCAGACCGGGATTCGAATCCCAGTCTCTCACGTATGGTGGTGGCTACTTGGTGGGTTGTGGCGTTATCCGCTGAGCTACACCAACCATATGATGATATGATGCGTATCTATTATCAGATTTTCTATGTAGATACGTAGCCATGTAAATGACATGTTCTTGAAAGGAGAAACACACCCTTATCTACAACACTCAAACCAGCAGAGAGCTGGAAAGCCGTCCTGGACTGTTGGAAGATTGCAACTTTCTATTCTTCATCAAGTAATACGGTGCACAATATCATGCACCCATATTGGCAAAACATCTACCGGCTAAAACCAGTTTTGCCATCTCATTGTACGCCTTGTTTCACAGACACATTACCATGATCTGGAGAACAGAGTTGGGGGGGCAGTAATGTAATGGCAGAGGAAAAGCTGTTACATGTAACACCTACACTGCACAGCATGTAGCATGTTTTTCACCGGAGACGCTTTATTTGTCGTTAAAAGGAGCGGCCTGCGTGCATTTCTCCATCATTTACACGGTTCCCAGAGCGAGCCTGCGTGAGAGCGTAGCCCTCTCCTGTCGCTCGACCGGACGTGACTCGCCCTTGTGTACTAATTACACCTTTAGCGGAGTCTTTTATGAGCTGCGTTTGCTTTGTGCCGTGCATCTGGCTCTGTTTACGGCTGAAGCCAGGCGCTCGTAAAGAAGCAGGGGGGGTCGTGTCAGCATTAGGGCCCCATTAGTGATAGTCTGGCCCCCGAATAGACGAAATAAGCACAAGACAGGCCTGCAGGGTTAAAACCTGTTTTAGACAGATTTGCCCATTTATGGACATGATAACGGACATCACATCAGTCCATAGCCTCTACAAATGAAATGGGCCAGTGACTGCTCTCAGATGAGAGTTTGTAATTGTCTGGATTGTGAGCCGTATTGTTAGCGGAGACTGAGCCTGTACTGTGGGCTGTAACTCTTTTAGCTCCCTAACCAAGCCAGCTTTAGGTTAGACTGGCAGATCGGCACGACAGAACAGGCTTAAATTCGTCTTTCTGTCACTGCCTTCCTAATCACCAAACTTCGCTATCTATACCTGTATCAGCAGTGCTTAATTAGACTCAAGCCTATACTGCGGCCTGTGGAACTTGAATTTACACCCTAGATGCTAAGCTAAAAGTGGAGCTGGCTAGCATAAGCCCAACTAGTAGGACAGGTCCAAGCCCCATATTACTGGTGATGTAAACTTGGCCTTTGATGACTCCATGGTTCTGGGAACATGGCTAGGTTCTGCTAGCACCTCTGTTTTAGTTTGCAAACCAGTTATCATTTCACAAAAAGGTTGCTACATCAATATTTTGAGCTTTATTGAACAATGAAATGAAGATCACAAACTGCTTTCATTTATTTGGTAAATGCAGACATGACCTAGGCCTTGGGTATGTTAGCTAAATGCATCTAGCAAACCCATGCTGAACCCTGTTTGTCTTGTAGGGCTCCCAGAAACCTTACCACGTTTACATAGTTCTATAGGGCTACAAACACAAACTTGCTGGTAACTTACCTCAAGCTAAGACTCTAGAAGATTCTAGAAGATTGCAGAGCTCTATCTAGAAGCACTCCCAGCACTCCGGTTCTTAAGCCGTCACTCCATGCTGGATATTCTAGGGCTGTTCCTGCTCCACCACACCTGATCCACCTCATCAGTTAATTAACAAGCTCTGGCTGAACTGAATGAGTGTGTTGGGGTAGTGGAAACACTTAAACATATGAAGGCAGGCAGAGATCCTATTCACTGAAAGATAGCCAGGCATGATGGACTGTATCGGTGCAGATGAAACAGTTAGCAGTTAAGCAGGTACGCTTACCAGGTCTCTACACTCACTGGCCATTTTATCAGAAACCCCTCCCATATAGGTACACTTTGTAGGTTTATAGTTACTGACTGTAGCCCATCTTGTTACTGCACATCTTATCAGTACCTGTGTGGTTGGTGCTTAGCCAATGACGTTGAAAAAAGTAAAATATTAAAAAGGAAATAAAAAACAGAATACCTGCACCCAGAAGGAAGAGTGAGACTGTGGTGCTATTGGGAAGGAAGATAAAGGTTAGACTGATATGGGCGATATTTGTTGAGCTACACATACAAAAACCTTGTCACTTTATTTCAACCATCCAATAAACCATCTTTATTTTAGTTGATTTTTTTATATGATATATTTGGTGAATTGTACATTCCTTAGTGTGATCACATGATGTGCTATGAGTGGTTTGATTGGTTAAATTGTATCACAAAGTTGAGATGCTTGGTTTAATTGTAAATGAGTTGCAGGAGGCTTTACATTACGCAACTCTAGTGCATTTTTGTATTTTGCATGCATGCTTCGGGAATCCAGCTGCGTGGAAATTTCAGCCAGACTTACAGTTTGAGAAAGAAGTAATTAGTCATTTAACCGGTTACTCGTCTGAGTAACTGCCTCAACCCTGCCCCTGCTACAGACTCAAAACAGCTGAGGAATCTGACTGTGTACCTGTTCAAAAGAGGAGTGAAGCATTTCTAGGAATGTAGAGTTTACCCTGGAATAAGCACCAGGAAGACAGTTCTGCTGCCGTCTCCAGTGTCATAAAGAAGAGCTTAAGCCAGCTGTGTGTTAGAGAGACTGTGTGTGTGTGCGTGGGTGGGTGGGTGGAGGATAAGGTTGATGGATTAACAGCTGGGATACCCAGTCCCAGCACCACTACACCCCCTCAAACCATAATTTATGTGTCTCCCTCTTTCTCTCTCTCTCTCTTTCCCTCATATATATATATATATATATATATATATCTCCTTGGATTTATATGTATAGAAATCTACACACATAAAATCACATACCGTATCAGAACCAAACCAGTTGCTGGAGATCGGCTCCTAAACCTAACACCGCAGGAGGTTCTCTACTGGAATTACAGAAACACAGAAGGAGTGTGTGTGTGTGTTTGGGTGGAGGTGTGAGGGGTTGGGGGAGTTGCTGGTGGGGCAGTGAAGAGATGAAACACAACAACTACCATTTAAATGAATAAAAACACATATAAAATGACTCATTCTCTACAACTGCTCTACAGCCTCGTTTGTTCCACATCATTTATAGGCTACTGAGAGAGTTTTGGTGAACAATGCTTGTAGACAGTAGATGATTGACTCTGGGTCAGTCTTAGGTGTCTCTTTCTTAACCTAGGGTGACTAGATGTCCTCATTCTCTGGGAACAGTCCCCATTTTGTCTGGAGCATCTTCAAGAGCTTTGAGAATGCAGCCAGGAATCCAAAAGAACTGAGGAATGGACCTGCCTGTCTCTAGATAGTCCACATTGCCCTCTATCATTCAGTGCAACACTAGCTAACAACACTAGTGGGTGTCTGTTAGCTGAGGTGTCAGAATCAGCAGGTAATGCAGTCCTCCAAGCGTGTCAGATGATGTCTTATATCAGTAGGATGAATTATGATATAACTGGGGTATTATGATAACCCCAAGGCATTCATAAAAATTATTAAGCCAATCATAACACAAGCTCATAATTTATTGAGCAGCTCTTGTTGGGAGGTGTCTGTTCAAAGCTCACAGTCCATTTAAAGATAATACTTGATTTTTGAATAATAATTTAAAAATCCTGTCCCACATATTCAGCCATGCCCCTTTTTACAGCAGGAAGTGAGACTGCATCCCAGTCCCTCATGGCCTCATGTTGACCAGTTAAACTCTACTGTTATAAAGTATCCCATGTGTCCCATAGTCTGAAAATCAGTGTGGAGCACCAAGAACTATGACTGAGTCACCCAAAACTCTGAGCTGGATACAGTTCTGTATTTAACCACCACCCTTACTAATGAAACCGTTCAGAACTCATTTTAATCTTGTTTATTAATAATAATAAACACCGTACAGAGTTAAATAGAAAATGTTTAAAAACGGTTTAAAATGCTGTCTGATTTGTAGTTTACAACATTTCAGCTCACAATGTACAACTAATATCATTAATAAAATCATTAATGATATGTGATGACTGATGAGAGAGAGAGAGAGAGAGAGAGAGAGAGAGAGAGAGAGAGAGAAAGAGACAGATAATTAAACAAATCAGAAAGAGAGAAAAAAAGTCTGAGATACATCCAGAGGGGAAGGAGAGATTGAGAAAGATAAGTGAGAGAGGGAGAAAGAGATGAAGACTGAGAGAGGGAGAGACAGCAAAAAAGAACTGAGATATCAAGAGACAAAAAGAAAGAGTAAGAAACAGTGACAGAAAAAGGAGAGAGAAGAGAAAGGCTGAGTGAGTAAGACATACATATACAGTATATACATCCTAACCTCTCTCTTTCTATACACATATATATATATATACATATATATATATATATAGACACAGAGAGAGAGAGAGGGAGGGAAGGCGAGAGAGAGAGAGAGAGAGAGAGAGAGAGAGAGAGAGAGAGAGAGAGAGTGAGTAAGTGAACTCTGTCTGAGTGTTTTGCCGGGGCTGCTGTTAATCCGTCAGATCGGAGCAGAGGGAGATTCCCTTACAGAGCCGAAACCACACTTGGATATTTATTCTCACACCAGGGCAAACATCTGCCCCCCTGAAGGCCCACCACTCACACCTCCGCAGCGTGTGTGAAAGTGAGAGTGCGTGTAAGTGTCTTGTTTTGAGATGAATGGGCGTGGGCTGCAGGGGGGCTGCTAGGGGGGCGGTTAGGGGGCTGGTCAGAACTAAATTTATTTTGGGGTGTTAGTTTTTAATTAAAGAGGAACGCTGCCAGAGTCCTGCTTCAGTCACTCCTACCCAGAGGTACCTACCCACACTTTATGTGCACAAGGACTCACTGGTCATATTAATATTCTCTTTATTACTTATCATATTAATATACTCTTCCATTGGTTAATAACCAGCACAAGTGCAAGTCATTCACCTTTTAGCATCAGTAGGAAGACATCTACATTCCTTACATGCTAATCATTATTAGCGTTTTAGCTAACTAGTTATATAAACCCTGTCAGGTTATACAGAATGAGAGAGAGAGAAAGAGAGAGAGAGGGGGAGAGGGGAAGAGAGGGGGAGAGAAAGAGAGAGAGAGAGAGAGAGAGAGAGAGAAGAGAAGAGAAGAGAAGAGAAGAGAAGAGAAGAGAAGAGAAGAGAAGAGATGGAGATGGAAAAGACAGATTGAAAAAAGAAAACAAGCAACAGAAAGAAAAACAGAGGTAGAGAGAAAAATAAGAAGTGAGAGAAAGAAAGAAAGAAAGAAAGAAAGGAAAAAAATGAAGGAAAGAAAGAATTGAAAAAGGGAGAAGTTGAATGGAGACAGAGTGGGAGAGAAAATTATAGGAACAAAAAAGAGACACAAGAGAGAAAGAGACAGAAATAAAAAAGGGAGAAGAAACAAAGAGAGAGATAGAGAGAGAGAGAGAGATAGAGAAAGGCCTAGAATGAGAAATGACAGAATAGGTAAAGAGAAATACACTGGAAAATGGTGGAGAGAAAGAAAGAACACAGAGAGAAAAAGAAGGGGGAAGGGAGAGAAAAAGCGATAGAGAAGGGAGAGACAAGAGAAAGAGAGGTAGAAAGATGCAGGGAGGCGTGTTGGTTCTGCAGGGCAACATACACTCACAGCAGAAGTGCTGAGTGCGTGAACAGCTTGCGTCCTCCTCTCCTCCCTCTCCTCCCTCTCCTCCTCCATCTCAGTTTGTTTTACCTTCCTCGGCCGTGCGGAACACCTCAGAGTTCACCACAGAGAGCCTACTGTCTGGCCATCTCTCACCGCGTCCGTCTGCAGACACATGCACGAAGAATCATATCTCCCAGCATGCAGTGCTCATTCCGCCCCACAGTCAGATACAATACACACACCAGTATCATTTCACTCCCTGGAAGCAGCTCGTATCACACCTCACCAACGGGGGGAAGCCTTCTAAACCAGGTGTTAGAACAAGACTAACAGGGCTGTTAGCTGTACATAACAGACCTGCGATGGGTTAATAAGCTGCCGCATAGCGCGATACTAAAGCTACCACACTGGATCACCTTTCCAGATCGATTCGTCATGTCCTTCCTCACTTCTTATTCTTTTTAGAGCCTCCGAGGTTAAATAAACCTTCAGTCACTGAAGCTCCTGTCTTAAAACACTGCAGCAATTCAGGGGCCCATTCATCACCGTCTTGCATGCTATTCAGCCTTGGGGAATTAAAAGTGAGGGCTTTTTCCATGCTGTCTCCTGAATGTATGAAATTTATGAGTCAGTGGTGCGGGAACGGTGGTTGGAATACCGCAGGTATGTACGCACAGACTGCGCAGTGCCAGCTCCGGCTCTGAAGCGGCCTGTTCAGGCATCTGCTGTTCAGGCATTAGGCATCAGTGTCCACTGCCATCCATTGGAAGGTCAAGGGTGCTCTGCCAGCCGCATAGGCTCTGCCACCTTATAACTGCACGATCCCAGCGTCCTTCTGAGGACGACGCCGGTGAGTGGTGCCGTGTGGTATGTTAAGTTGTGACCAGGGATTTGTTTATGGGGCAGATACGGTTAGTAATGTTGAAGAAATGAGGTAAGTAGAGGCTAGAGTTACATCTGGACGTGGGAATTCCAGTAGGCATACCGGTGAGTGAAATAGTGAAAGAAGAAAAAGCAAGAGGCTGAATAAACGGCCTTGGAAAGCTAGGTGACTCAAGACTGGTCCTGGCAGCAGCTTGAGGAATTGCTTGCTAATTACTTGATTAGTAAAAATATGCAGGGCAGGTTCACTCTAGGAACAAAGATGCCATGCAGTACGCAATTTATACTGGGGAACTGTTCAATGGAGGGCTATTTAAAGAAGCCTTTTTGGTAGAAGAGCCTTTAAAGCTGCTGTCTGCATGGTTTCAAATCCCTTATTAAGGTTAGTGGTAATAATAAAAACATACACTCACAGCAAGAAGGTCCTGGGTTCAATTCCTGGGGTCCTTTCTGTGTGCTCCCAGTGTCTGTGTGGGTTTCCCACAGGTGCTCCAGTTTCCTCCCACAGTCCAAGGACATGCAGTCAGGTAAACTGGAGATGCTAAACCACCCTCTAGGTGTGAGTGTGTTTATCTGTGTCTGCCGTGTGATGGCCTGTCCAGGCTGTTTCTTACCTATGGGCCAATGAGCGTCGTGATAGGCTCCAGGACCCCCAAAGTATCAGCATCTTAAAAGATAAACGAATGAATGAGTAAAGACATGCCTAAAAAGGTGGTTTGTTAAAGGAATGTATATAAATGGATAGTTTGATGGTAGATACAGGTACCAAAAAATGCTGCCCAGGATATAAAAATGGAAAGATGGATATTTTCTTAATGAAAAGTCTTTATTATTATTTTTTGTTCTTATTCAGTCATTAAAAATGACAAGTAATCCGAAAGTAACAGATTACATATATTTAATTTAATTTATAATTTAATTTAATCATTTCATTTCATTTCATATCAGATAGTCAGTTATTTGAACAGTAAGTTACCCTCCTAAACCCGGATCCAGTCCAGGAGCACCAGTTTACACCTACGTTGCAGCTGAGATGAATCAGATATCTTGCAGAATCACTAAATTTAAAAGGCAATCCAGTTTAAAACTACCATTACATACTGCGGCTTCCTGCTGGCAGCTGAGCGGCCATGGCCATGCAGGGTAGCCTTAAGCACTGGCTCTCTGGAATGTCAAGTCAAGTTTAATTTATATAGTACCTTTTCCATCAGGTGTTGTCACAAAGCAGCTTCACAGAGCGTCCGGGTCCAAGCTCCCAATAAGCTGATTTTTTGACCAAAAGAACCCACCCTGGTTCTTGAACTGGCTCCGTTCAGCCTTCGTAAAAACATTGGTGCTACCCAGGGAATCAGTCTGCGTTGGGACCAGCTTTTATTGGAACCAAGGAATGTCAAAGGATATGTCATCAGCGTCAACAGTCAACTATCAAAAGGTACAAAGAAGATGTTGGAGCGTATAGAACAGCTGAAGTCAGTAATTAGAAGGGGTGTCCACATACTTTTGGCCACCCAGATGCAAAGAGAACAGTTTGTCTCGCAAAACCTTTTTCTTGAACAAGAAAACTTATAAGCAGGCTTTATGCACAAGTCACATTGCATCAGTCAGTCCGGAATACACTCCGGATGAGCTTGCTTGGAAAAAAACTCCACCCATTAATGACCAATAAAAGTGCATCTCACACACAGTGGTAGAAAACACAGGAGCACACTGATAGCTGAGGTTCTATATGCTGATAAAAGGAACGTCACCAAATTCTCAGAACGGACTGCTGGCTAGATGACTGGTTTGATAGGGTTAAGTGTTGCAGACCTACTGGGATGCAGAGTGAACAGGCCAGACCGTACCAGGCTCCAGTGGCCGCACCCTGGTCGTGCTGTCCTGTCTGTCGCTGGGCTGCGGAGGCCACCAGACCTGGCTGGATATAATTACTTCCACATCTGTAATGGATTAGAGCCTCCATCTGCACACACAGTGCCTGCCATTCAAAGGGTCCTTTATGGGCCGGTTGGCTTCTTACTGTTCCCTATTAGAGCAAGTGCGCGTAGCATTACTCAAAGCATACCTATTCACGCTCATGCAAATGGACTCTGGGCGCATGAGGCCGCACGCTCGCAGTGTTCGTGCGCATACAAGGTTGTAATTATGCACAAAAACACTCTCAGCGGTGTATTACCACATGCAAAGTCTGTACCTTTATATAGCATGGGAGAGTACAAGCACTGCTCCCATACAAACCCACATGGCAAAGCGTCTCAGTTACACACAGGCTTACACCTCCGTAAGAAATCCTCCCTTTTCCTGGAGTTCCTGCCGGACAGCTGCTTCTGCCAATATTTTTAATGGCTCAGTAAGTCCGCGTATGTGTGTCTGGATGGAGAGTGCCTCTCTATCAACTTTGATGTCTTCATTCTTTTTGTGCTGATCACTTTTTATTCTCTACACATTCTGGGACGACCAGAGAACAGTCCAGCTGCAAACACCATCTCCGGATACGTGGCTAAAGGAACAGTTTAGCCAAGTATACAAAAGCTAATGTTGCATAACAATGAATGAAAATCAAATAGCATTATTCAAATGGAGACATGTTACTTGGTGGCTACAAGCTTTCTTGTGTGGCTAGCCATCTGGTGTTGATAGCGGCAGTGTTGCTTCTATTTATATCACTTCTTTTGTGTGATGCATCATTTGCCAAGAGCTTCAGCCATCGTTTCTTTTAGCACCTAATTAAATGTCCTTAAATGCTTTAAATGGGCCGAAGATTAGAATACGCAGTCGGGGCAGTGCTTATTCATCATTATCTCATGTTGGACTTATTCAACTTGATGCTATAGTGGCTCACTAACACCTCTTGAGGTACAAAGTGGTATTACGAGACAGGAGGGGCCGGGGTTAGCTGGTTAGCATGCTAACTTTAGCCGATTACCTTTTCAACATGATACATAGATACTGTCAAGACTGCTAGTTCATGATGTTGATCATTTTTGGAATTATTATACCAAAACTTTTACTAACCTATACTGAGAACCCTTCTTTTAATGTAAAGTATATGGACAAAAATATTGGGACGCACCTCAATCATTAATTTCCGGTGTTTCATTCACTCCCACTGCCACAGGAGTATAAAACCTAGCCATGGAGTCTGCTTTTACAGTTATTGGTGAAGGAATAGGTCATTCTAAAGGTCATTCACTGAATTTTGAGCATGGTACTGTAATAGGATGCCATTATTGCAACAAGTCAGTTAAATTTCTTTCCAGTGCAGTGGTATTACTGAAAAGTAGAAAGCAAATCAGGGAACCACAGCAAATCAGGACTGCAATGAGATGCGTAGTGCGCACTGCTGACTCATTCAGTTTCAAACCTTGCCTGGCATTAACATCAGTTCATAAACTGGGCACCGGGATCTTCATGCCATGGGTTTCTATTGCCGAGCAGCTGCATGCAAGCCTCACATCACCAAGCACATTACTAAGCATCAGATGGAGTAGTATGAAGTGCCACTACTGGACTTCGGAGAAGTAGAAACGTTCTGTGGTGTGACAAATCATGCTTCTCTACAGATGAACGACTCTGGTTTAAGCAAATGCCAGGAGAAGGTTACCTACCTGACTGTAAAGTTTGGTGGAGGAGGGATAATGCTATGGAGTCTCAGGCCTAGAGGGAAAGGAAATCCCAATGCTTCGGCATACCAAGACATTTCAGATTATTGTATACTTCCAACTGTGTGGGAACAGTATGTTCCAGCATGACTGCGGCCCAGTGAACAAAGCAAGACCCATAAAGACTAGCTGGGTGACCTTGGTGTGGAAGAACTTGACTAGCCTGTACAGAGCCCTGACCCCAACCGCATTTAACGTCTTTGGGATGAACTACAACAGAGACTGCAAGCCATGCCCTCTAGTACATCATCAGCGTTTCACATCACAAATGCTCTTCTTAATGAATGGGCAAAAATTCCCCACCGAAAAATTCCACTCCAAAATCTTGTGGAAAGCCTTCCCAGAGGAGTGGAAACTGTTACAGCTGGAAAGAGGGACCAACTCCCTAAAAACGGCCATGGGTTTAGAATGGGATGTCATAGATGTAACATATGGGTGTCCAAATACATTGTCCATATCTTAAAGGTGGGAGGAACTTTTGAAAACCTGCTTTGGGGAGGACTTTTGGGCGGGCTGTTGTGTTTACCTTTCGCTAGCTGGCGAATACAGAAGGAAGGCAGACAGCTAGCTGGAAAGCGGAACATCTTATGGCTACTGGAATTTGTCTGTAAATCATCATGACCACAATGCACAGAGAGGGCCCAGATGAGGAGGACACAACTGGGGAGCTGCCAGCTAGCTAGATATTTTACCCTGGCTTCAGTTTTTCCTCTTTCACAAGCACAGGTCATCAGGGTGGACATGCAGGCATAGTGGAAGAAGCTGTACTGGACAATCTTATTAAAACCACCTTCTTGTGTCTTCACCCAGTGTCCATTTTATCAGCTCCACTTACCACATTGATGCACTTTGTAGTTCTACAATTGCAGACTGTAGTCCATCTGTTTCTCTGTATACATTGCTGTCTCCTCTTCCTCGGTGGTCAGGACCCCCTCAGGACCACCACACAGCAGGTATTATTACAGTGGTGGATCATTCTCAGCACCGCAGTGATACTGACTGGACTGCCGGAGTGTTTAAACACCTCAGTGTCACTGCTGGACTGAGAGAAGTCCACCAACAAGAGCCATCCAGCCAACAGTGTCCTGTGGGCAGCGTCCTGTGAGACAAAGAAACACAATAAAAGTCTTTTTGAAGTAACTGGAAGGTTAAACACCACCCTGCATCACTCACTACAGGCTTTAGGACGTTTTAGCTTTGACACCACCTGTATAGATAACATCAAGGACAGTGTCAGTGGACAGTGGACTCAACATGCTTACAATCAGAGTATGCAGAATAAGGAATGGAACCACCCAGCTTCTAACCTTCTTAATCCCAGTGGTGCTGGAGCCTTTCCCAGCTCTCAGAGGGCCGAAAGCCGGATACACCCTGGACAGCCTGCCAACCCATCACAGGGCAGACGCAGACAGACATGCACACACATTCACATCTAGGGTTAATTCAGCATCTCCTATTCACCTGACTGCAAGTCAGTGGGCTGTGAGAGGAAACCAGAGCACCCAGTGGAAACCCACAATAGACCACACCCGGGAATCGAACCTAGGCCCTTCTTGCTGCGAGGAGACACTGCGCCACCACCCCAGGAATACACCAAATACTGGATACTGTATGCAATTGTTTGATAGACAGACCATTCAAACTTTAGCCCTCCTCTTGAGTTCTTCAGCCACAGGCTTTCTTCTCCATGCAGAATCTCCCTTTTCCATCCTCAACAGTCAGGCTTTCTCTTCACTCCATCACTGTAGGCCTTCTCTTTTCTCCCTTCCCCTCAGCTCATAAGTTTGTGAGGCCGCCGCCCCCCCTCCGTCCTCCACAGAAGGTCCCCTTGTTCCTCACGTCTCGCCTTTCAGGCTCCCCTCAGTGGAAAGTGTTGGGGGCCAGGCAGGCTGGACCGGGAGGCACAAGAAACGATAATTACCTGGTGCCACCTGAGAGCTCCAAGCAAAACACCAGAGCCTGTAATTAAAAGAATGAAAGGAGAACGTCTCTTTCTCTGCGTTCGAGATCAGGGGAGACCCGGCCGAACGGGGTAGTACGAATGGTCAAGACCGAAGTAAGCATCTTTCAGCAGGACGAGAAATAGGGGGGAAACTTCCATCTGCTTGTTATGGCTGCCACGCTTTCACACCTCTAGTGTGACCCAGAAGCCGCTGCCAACGTACACTCACTTTGGCCCGAACCCCACTTTCATAACACGCTCCACCAATTGCTCCTTTACAGCACAGACACAAGACAAGCTGGAGGCTGCAGAAGGTAAGACCAAGACAAACTCTGAACACTGTTCAAGGTTTTTTATTAAAAAAGTAAAGAAAAAAAAAAAAAAACACCAAAATCAACCTCATGTTGTCCCTCACACCTTTAAACCCCCCATCCCCAGTGATATAGTACATGGTTTTACAACTGGCAGTGGTGGACTGAGGTGGGCTGGGGGCACCTTTCCAAAAATTAAAATAAAAAAATCTTAGGGTTTTCCTAAATGGGGAGGAATCCCAATCATGATCGTTTGTGTAGCATGTAGGCTATAAATACATAAGGAACCATGGCTAGGAAAGAAAATACGAGGGCTCTGCTCTTTCTCTGTAGAACTCTGCACCTCTACAGCACTTGGACTGGTCTTAAATTCACCCTAAATCATAAAGCCATCCTATTGGCCGAGATCATTATCATCAATGTGGGTAGGCAGAAATTAAAGTGTAAACCAAAAGGGACAAAGAGAATCTCTGTGACATAACAGCCAGATTTCTCAAAGCATAATTAAATAATCGTCCTAGATCCATGATCGTCTCAGAACCAGACAGCCAATCTAAAATCAGACTCCTTCCTGTTTACACTGATCTAAATCACAAACAGAGACAAGCAGCCATCCTATGCCAAAGTGTTGCTACCACCACCCCTTCGGTCACATACGTCAAACGCCTCAGACTGAGGGCTGTGGAGCTAGAAGCAGCTTTGTTTGCTTATCGGTTTGTACAGGCTACAGCTGATCCTAGATCAGATTCTGCATCCCAAGACATTCAAATAAGCGATGCTTAGCTCTGTTTCAAGACCCTGCTCGGTTTAGTGAGAGAGCAGCTTCATTCATTGCCTTTTCCCCCCTCGTCTGTTCAAGCAGCATTCGGCAAACACTGTAGGTCTGTACAAGTGTACAAGATCACTCAACTGTACAAAGCCTTTCCTCTTCCAGCTGTTCAGCAAAATATGCACAAAAACCATTCAACCAGCCAATTATCAGTCCGAAATCGCGGTAACCGGTGACTTATCAAGCAAAGTTTTGTATTTACAGACCCTTATAAACAATGGCAGGGCTCGTCTGCTCTGACGGAGAGGACATGCCAAGCCACACCTCACAAAATACATAAAAATATATAACTCCAGAAACAGACTGAACCATTGGTCTATTTCTGCCCATTGGGACTAAATGGCCCTTCATATTCACAAAGAGCAGCTTTCCCATCAGACAAGCTAGCAAAGAATAAACGCAGTGGTAGAGTGCCACCTGCAGGCCAGTATGGATAATGACAGAACGAAATGACAAATTTTCCCTGATTTGTAATAGAACCTTATAAGTTCCTGACTCCGCAACATGAGAGCTTGTTCAGATCCTAACCATACGAACTAAATAAAGATGATTCATGTTCCACTAAATCAGCACCTGAATTAATGTTTGCAAGCCCAAACGCCTCCAGGAAAAAGGGTGGTAAAGTGTTGGATCATTAGACTGTCGTTTAGACCTTTGAAATTGGGTGACAAACAAGGGACACTCCAGAACTTGAACATTAGGACATCACTTAATCCACATAATCAACAAACGACTTCAGCAAGAGACAGATGATCTTGCACTCCTTCAAATGGCCATTAACATTTTTCCACTAAGCTTTATTGTAAAATAAAAAGAACAAATAAAAAATAAAAAGTAAAGAACATACTGCGGTGTCATGTTTTATACAAACATCAAGAAATAAAAAAATACTGAGAATAATTCTGGTCAGTTTAATCCACTGCTGGGGTTTCATTGCAGATCGAAGCGCAACGCTACACTGTTTAAAAGGATTTCCAATAGACTGAAACTCGGGTGCACCAATACGACAGAAGTAGCGTTTAAAGAAAGTATCCAAATGCAGAAGACATGATTTCAGCTAAATCCAAAATGCTTTATTCATTTATATTTGTATCCTGAAAAATCACACGATTACAAAAAATATTTTGGTGCTGGTTCTCTGCAAGGCGACAGTACAAAGTAGTATCGGTGCACCACATTAACAGCTGGAGTTTTAATTCTAGAGCAATACACAAAAAAGAAAGAAAAAAAAAATATCCAGATTGCTCCAGAATATTCAGTCACAGCTGACCGACTTTAATTAGCTGCCCTGTCTGACATTCTGACATCTTCAAAATGAGACATGGACAGGTGGTGAAGTACATCAAAAGACAAATGCTTTTTTTTTTCTTCCATGAAATAAGTGGCTTAAGGTCAAATTTTAAATGAAAAATGTCTTAAGCGCTCACAAAGATGATCTCATCAGAGATCATATATTTCCTGGCTGGAAAAAAAGAGGAGTCACCAGTTATAAATGACTTACAAATATAAATCCGTTTTCTTTTGCTTTTGTCAATATGAACATAAAACATCAAAAAGGTGTAATATACCTGGGAGAAAAAAAAAAAAACACTACACAAGACAACTGGGGAGGTTTCTGATATTCAAAAGATGGCATTAGGGTCCATTTTGCCTTTTGGAATCAAGGGAGGTAGGAGAAGAGGGAGTAAGAACACAAAAAAAAAAAAAAAAAAAAAGCACCCTGCACTTTATTGTGAGCGTTTTTGCCTCTTGGAATGTCGCTGGTTGGCTGAGTCCTCATCACTGCTTGCCTCTGCATCCTCCTCCGCCATCCTCCTCCCTGAACGTCTCAAGCCAGTTCTCCTGTTTTCTCTCTCGCTGTCGCTGTCCTGTTCCCGGTAATCCTTGCGGCTCATCGTGGCCCCTGTCCTCTTGCTCTTCCTCTTATGCGTTTCTTCATACTCTTCATCGCTCTCGCTCTCCACCTGTTTGCGCTGTCTGCTGCTGCTCTTCGTTGACCGACTGCTCTCTTCCTGGCCTTTTGACGACGCTCTCCCCTGTTTACCATTCTGCATCTTCCTCCCTCCCTTACTGTCTTCCTCGTAATCACTGTCATCGTCTTCCTCCTCCTCGTCTTTCTCCTGATGTGTGGATGCGCGTTTGCGCACTCTGCGCCGAATGTAGCTGACCCCCGGTAAAATCTTGTGCAGCAGTTCAGTGAAGGCCTGCTCAGTGCGGTTCATGAACTGCAGCACGCTGCTGCCTGGCTGGTTGTACTCCTCTGCATTAGAGAACACCAGCTTGATGTCCTCGATGAAGTCCTGTGTGCCACGGTACTGTGAGGACTTGAACTTGCTCTGCATAGTGCTGAAGTCCATGGGAGTGCTGATGATGTCTTGATAGTCTTCGGCCTCCTCTGCTGACACTGGCTCTCTGGATGGGAAACGAAAGCACAGTTGAAGAAACTACTCTTGCGATCCAGACATACGGCTACCGTTACAGTTACGGTTAAACAAAATCGGTTTTGCTGAAACCAAGAAGCGCTTATTTAGCCATGCTGTGCAGACCAGGGAACCGTTTATTTTCTCTTCAGGGTAGATATATCCTGTCTGTATGTAACTGTTCACATACTTGTCCATGTCCAGCACGGTTGGTACTTGGGGGCTGACCACTCAGTTTGTAAAGTAAGATTCTGTAGATGTAACCCAACTTTGTAACCCATCTACAAAGTTGAACAACTAATTTTGTTATTTTATAACTGTAAATTAGTCATATTATATATTCAAGTATTTTGTTATTAATAGAGGCTTATTAAATTAACGTGACGTTGATCTTCACACAAATCTTTAATGTGTAATATAATCTTCAGACAGCTAGAGGCAACCTGCAGAAGTCTTTCGTTGTTTAAAAGACAACATTTCAGACCCATAAGAAGTTGTAGCTGCTTGTCTCGGGCGTCAACTGCGATCATTTGCGAGTATTAACACCATTCAGGCTACCAAATATATTAAAATATAAAACCATCTTTACTGCAATGCAGCAATTTATTTAGATTTGCTAGTTTCCTAGCTTTAGGAATAATGTAATATATGTTCACTCTGAACAATACAAAACAGAAATATGATTTGTGCTTTAGACAGAAGTAGTTCTGCTGCAGCTGCAGTCTCCTGTGCTTGTTTCAGACTCTACCCTCTACCCGTTTCACAGACCTGAAACAGTTTAGGAGAGGTAAAAATAAACCTAGAAAAGCATCTGTGGAGCAATAGATTTACATGCAGCTAATAATTAAATTACTTTCAATCCTGTTCCCTGCTGTTACATATATGGAGGAAAATAACAGCTTAAGCTTTCTTCTGGAGGGCTGATGCTGCCTTACTTCTAAATGGTTTGTAAGTTTAAAATAAATACAGGTTGGTTGTCAATAAGGAAATGACTGACACTTAATAGATGTGAACACCCAAGCTTGACAGTCTGTCTGCCTACCTAATGAATCTGAGACTAGAGAGATGTAAACACGAGTTTTGCCAGGTCTTGCATCAGTTCAAGGGTACTTCTGAATGTGCAGTTGCGGAAGGAGAGAAACCTGTTTGCGTGCGATTACCTGAATGGCCAACTGTAACGGAACTTGATCAGTTTTTGGAGAATCTCTTCACACTTCTCAAGCTCCTGTGCTTGCTTGTTCTGTCCTGTCCTGGAGGTTTGACGGACCTACAGAAAAATTGAGACACATTTTAAATAAGACCCAACAACAGAATCTACCTTAAATATCAAATGCAATACTACTATGAAATCTTAAACTGTCATTTATGTACTGTGTTCCCTGCAACATCTGCGCCTGTTAGACATAATTTTAAAAAATGTAATAAAAATAGGCCACTCCCACTCCTCACCAGTTCTTCGATATCTGCAGGGTTGCTTGGCGCTGACCGTGATTTGGAAGCAACTTTAGGTGCTGGTTTTGTGGCAGGTTTAGCTACTGATTTAGATGTAGGTTTGGCACTTGGAGGAGAGCTTTTCTTGGACGCTGACTTGTTCTGGGCTTTGGACTTCACTTTCTTCCTCGGTCTCACTGTGAAACAAAACACAAGCCGCTTGAACATCAAGTAGTGAGTAAGCAGGAGCATCCAAGCAAAAATGCTTTAGGAAATTACAAAGCAAATCAAATGAAATAGACTCACAGCTGTGCCCTGTATCCCGGTGTTCCTCTTCATCAGAGTCGTCTTCATCCGATTCCTCCTCATCTTCCTCCTCCTCTTCATCCTCTTCCGTGTCTTCATTATAATTTCTGTCAGACAGACATGAAGGACACTTCAAGTAAGCTCTTTTGCTTTTTTTAAGGGGACCCGTCAAAGTATACACAATAATTACAGGTATGTGTCTAACAATCCCTCACCTGCCGCGGGAGGATCGGCGGGCAATGGTTGGCTGGCAGGCTGGGCAGAGCCACTCTCCCTCAGGTATGCGATAGAGTGCCGGGCGTAAGCAGAAGAGATGGAAGGCCTTGTTGCACTCATCACACAGAATCAATTTATCATCTTCCCCTACTGAAAGAACAACAGTGTTGTTAATATATATTGTTATTAGTAGGGTCACACAGAAGCCAAGAAAAATCCAAAAAGGCTGCAAACAATTTTCAGAAACGAATTCTCTATCAATAGCACTGATTCAACCAAAAGCCTGCTGTACCGCAAGTCACATGTTTTTCCCATGTCCCATTTTAAACTTGAATTAATTTAGATCTATTGTAATGAATAATTACACAATAATGCCAACAGTCAATGCTGTAGTCCTCAAAAGGATGTGTGAGTAGCAGGTTAACTAACAGCATAGTACATTATTTTTTGATGATCTGATATAAGATTAAGATAAAAAAAAAAAAAAAATTAAATTAATAAATAAAAGATACAAAATGATTAGACCAGGCATCGTGCATCATCCTCTTCCCATTTTACAGTGATCTCACGCTCAAACAAATTACTGATCTGATCTGCAACAAGCTTTGCAAATAATGCAAAAGATTCTCATTGTATGTAGATTCATTAAAAAAAAAAAAAAGGTGCCCTGAATTTCTGATACAGCTTAAACCTCCACTGAGCTTCTTACCTTTCTTACGACACACTTTGCAGCGAGCATTCTCTGCTGACATGTCCCACTTGATGCAAGCATCGAGCATGCCCAGGAGGACGTGCATGCGAGAGAAGGTCTGCGCCTCGCGTATGGCAGTTTTCCACTTCTCCACTGCTGTCGCCACCTTGTGGCAAAAAGACAATGTTCAGCATAACCACTCGCTCTGAACACTGTGGTTTTATCCTTGTCAGTTCAGTGGTTCAAGAACCAGGGCCCTGAACGATTTAATGACTTTCAATAATCTAGCTAAGATTAAAATAAATTAAGAATGTTAGAGTGGAATATAAAGTACAGGGTTAATCAAGGACCAGGACTTTGTGTGTGTGCGTTTATTTATTAATTATTAAATAGCTGTCACATTACAAACACAACACACCTTTTCAAGATGCATATAAAAGTTCCCTTTCACTTGCATAGGCAGGCACAAATAGAGATGAAAACACTCACCCTAGCCTCCTCTGCCAGTTTCTTCTCTTCATCCACTTCTTCAGTCTTTCCACTTTCTTCCCCACCGTGCTTCTTCTTCTTCTTTTGTTTGGGGGCCATGAAGCCCTGCAGGAACTTCTTAATTACACTTGCCTGCAATGTGATCACACACTCGCCAAAATCCTTCAGCTTGTCCAGGTCTCGCACCTGACAAAACAAAACAACATTTTTGCACCAAACACATATAAATAAAACAACTCTTAATTCTTACAAAATAAATAAATAAATAAATGTCATTTTATTAATAAATGACATTCATAAATAAATTGCCCTTAAGAAATGTGTGGATGTTGAGATTGGGCAACATACAATACAATTTAATAACAATTAAACAATTACTTTTAGTGAAACATTGTTGTGTATATGATCATCAATTATATGGCTATGGCTTCTCTCGACTTTAAAGCTAGCTCCTCTAGAGTGATACCCATTTTTTTGTTGCAAGTCACTTTGAAGCAAGCTGAACCGCAAAGCACATCTGCATTTTTAAAAAATTCCATGCACTCAAGCTATATATAAAATGATGAACAGTAAATACAGTCGTCCGGAAACTTAGCGTTACAGTTTAGTCAACTTGACAAACCCCTCTCTAAAGCTGACTGATCATTTAGGCCCATGGTGGCATACTACTTAACTGTGAAAGCAAATTCACCAACATATTTATATGGATATAATAAGAAATTAAGACCGCTATTCCAGTCTCTCCCAGCTCTTTTCTTAACACACGCACCTTAAGTCTTACATGCTCACCATCAATAAGACTGCCTTGTGTACGTGCATTTTATAACGATTTTTAAAGTTTGATTTGGCGTACTTGTCAGGCTTGGCAAGTTGGGAACAAATTTTAATCAAAATGAGTATTCATGTCAAATTCCAATTATAGTCATAAAACAGCACACATCATCAAAACAGAAAAACGTCTGATCAATAGACTGTCCTGACTTACCCGCTCCTCAAACTCTGACGTGTCCTCCATGAAGCCCAGTCCACCTTTCTCTAGCCGAGATGCAACTTCAATGATGTCACTGCGCAGATATTTAAGGAGCTCTTCATGGCCATCGCAGGTGCGTAGACCGAAGTTGCCTTTCTTGCTCAGGTGGAGGGAATGCATGATGTCCTGTAATCTGAAGTGCAAACCAATATGTCAGGACTCAAAGAGAAAACCATAATTATGTATATATTTATATACAAAAATAAATAAATAAAAAAAAAACACTCACTTGACTTCCAGGTTGAGTTTCAGCTCGCTCTCTCGCACACCTTGCGAATGAAGAGTTTCCAAAAGCTCTTCTAAATCTTTAGGAGCGTCGCAAACAAACCTGATAACACAGAAAATACTATAAGCCATGCTGCATGAATTATACCCATAACCTCACTTCATACCACACAGGGCTATTATAGGATATTATAAAGGCCTCATTAAGCTTTCGCAATGGAGAAAACAGATTCAGTTATAGAGGACATCACCTTATCTATTAATCACCCAGCTAATCTTTCAATTAAATATTTCTGATATTTTCATACCAGAGGTTTTGGCCCTGCTTTGGCACAGTGGTCTCTATGCAAGTTTCAGGAGCTGGCGCCCCCTGCTGACCATTCTCATTAGTGACACTGCCAATGCTTCCCTCGTCATCTTTTTCCACATCTAGAGAAAAAAATAAATTATGTTCAGCATTTCTCATGAAAAGTTTTACTTTAATTACATGGAAATCGCATACAGAACATATTTTCTAAGGTCACCATCCTGATAGGACCACTTTAAAAAACAACATACCTTCCACATCCTCCTCTTTCTTAATTTCTTCTTCATCCTCCTCTTCTTCCTGTCCTTGCGTTGGCTCAGTCTGAGAAGGAAGTGTAAAACTATAGTCGATGCTCTCATGCACCCATCCTTTCTCTATATACAGCCCAGGAACCACATCAGAGAACAGCCAATACCTGCAGACACAGAATATCGTGCAACCACATGTTTATTTCAACATGACATTCAGTTTATTAAATTTTTAAAAGGCAAAAGAAACTGAATATTGTTATGGCTTAAAAAGAAACCTCTATAGCAATGAATATATTAATATACAAGATGGGCCTTGAGCAGCATAAACTATTTATAGTGTTATAAAATCAATGTTTAATTGGTAAACAACAATTACACTATGCACGTTCCTAACAGAGGCACAGACATAACTGCCAATGATGTTTTGTTGACCCATATACTGTCTAACCTTTTACTGCTTGATCGTCTGCATCTTACTCATTTTGGCCAATTCAGGGATTCCATTAGGTTTGGGTTCATTTTACACCATTTGCTTATACAAACAATTTTTGTGTCCCATTTTTTCTTTTTTAATAAGTTATGGTAATGGCTTTGTTTCTGTGCCTTCACCTCTAGATGAGCTTGGGTCAGCACTAACACATGATTTGTGTTATACTGCATATTTACAAAACAAAAATACAGTATTATTTTTCAGGATTTCCATTTCAGTCTACAGAAGGAATAAACCCGACTCTTGTGTCTCCTGTAATATTTTACATGCTGGGCATTTTAGGTAACTAGTGGAATTACCTGTTGTGGTTACGATCGGTGCCTAGAGGTGTTCTCCTCATAACGAGCTTGGCTTTAGCAATGCCTTCCTGGAATGCTCGCTCTGCTGCAACCCTCTGTCTCCGGACCCGCTCCTCCTCAGCCTCCTTCTCCATACGCTCTGTATCCAGACAAACGGCATCATACATTAGGAAAAACACTCGGAGAAAACAAATACATAATACAAACACACAAACAGATTACTCCATAACTAGTACTCTTATTTTGATGCTGCACTTTCATATACTGACTTGCATTTTACACGTTTTGCTTATACAAACCATTTTTAGCTTATGTAAAGTGTCAACTTGATACAACTGCTGCAGGCACTGACTATTGTTAAACAGATTGGACTGTTTCTGGATGAAACAGTGACAGTGAAGGCAGAATGCCCTCTACTCAGGATTATTTGTGCCCCATTTTTTCCTTTTTAAGCAGTTATGGTAATGGCTTGTAACAGGAATTCTAGGCAGATGCAGATTTCCAACATTTTCCAAGCATTCATTGCCAAAGCTTGGGGGAAAAAAAAACGGAAACCGCACATAGTTTTTCATTAAAGAGAAATAACATTTATTTGTAGACTGTTTAAAATGCAGATGTTTCAGTACTGCAGCCCATATATAAATATGCAGATGTTATGGAGGACAAACGAATATATTAAAAGATTGATTCAGAATTTGTTACCTTTATTCTGTCGTTCCTGCTCTTCCTTCTCCTTCTTGGCCTGAATGGACATCAGCCTACGACTCTTCACGGTGCTGATCATGTCCTCCGGCTCCATCTTGGCCATCACAGCATCCTTTTTGGTGCTCCCGTCCTTCTTTTTCTCAGCTTTGCCACCAGCTTCCTCTGTCTTAGCACCGGCACCTCCTGCAGCCATCTGCTCCTTGCGCCTCTGTTTCTCTGCCTTCCGCCGGATGTTGGCCTCCTTGAGTGTAGCGAGTCGCTCCCGCCAAAGCCCGGCTGCACGCTGCTGCATGGATTCCATATGGTCCTCAATGGAGTACGTCATTAGAATGCGGTGGCACAGTGCCACCAGCAGACTCACCTTTTCTGGCGGGGTCAGTTCGAATACCTCAGCCGTCTCAAGACGCTCCAGGAACTCACTGGTGACCACATCGTCAAAGCTGCTTCCTCCAGACCACTCTTCTGAGCTGCGTGTGCTCTCATCGCATTGTGAATCTGAAGGCCGCAAGCACAGGCGCACCAGCTCGGACACGGAGTGCATGGTCAGGGGAATCTCAGAAAGTGGCATGTCCAGCTCGCTGTAGGCCTCCGCCAGCTCATCTTGCAGCAGCGTTTGGAGAAGCACCACCAGTACACGGTTCAGGTAGAGAAAGCCACCCTTGTCTGCAGCCAGCGCTTCAACCAGTGCCTGGGCTGTGATCGGGTACTGATCATCAGGCATCAGGAGATCGGAGAAGCAGCTGAGGAAGTCTACCACCATGGCTATGTCGCCAAACAAGGCATTGGGCAGCCCCTCCGGCATGTCGACCAATCGGAAGGCAGGCAGGCTCTTGCCCTCAATTTCCTGATCTTCGTAACGCCTCTGAAGCTCACGCCGGATCAGCAGCTCCTTCTCGCGCCGCTCTTTAGCTTTCTCACGCAGCTTCTCCTTCAATTCCTCTCGCTTCTTCCGCATCACCTCCTGCTTCTCCTCCTCACTCATGAGAGCCCAGCGTCTCTTTTCTTCTAGCCGCTCCCACCTCTTCTGTACCATTTCCCTCAGCTCCTCTGGAAGGCGTCCACGGTCCTCTGCCAGCAGGGTCTTCGCTGCCCTGGTCACCAGTGCAGAAAGAGCGTTCTTCTTGTCTTCTTTGCCCTTGTTCTCTTTATAAAAGCGCAAGAGGTGCAGTGCCATGGGCGGCAGAGGTTTTCCCAGTTTTGGGGTGCCAGGTCCAGAGCTTCTTGCTCTCTTTTTGGGGCTGTCCTTAGAAGAGGGACTTTTTGCAAGATCAAGCAATGTCATTTGTTTCATCCTAGGCTTCTTCACACCCTTTTCATCTTTTTTAGAGGATTTTTGACTGCCCGGCGTCTTGTTTCCACTGCTCTTGCGACGACCCTTCGAGTCACCTAGCTTCTTGCCTTCTGATCTCCTAGGAGTCCCTGAGTTTTTTACTTTCAGTGGTGAGCCATTTACTTTCTTCACCTGTAGACAAAAAATGAATTAATGAAGTCTTTGTTATTAAACTTTAAATTTGCTTCTGATGTACAGGACTATTCAATGCAATGTCATACCTGCATATTTGCCCAGAGAGTTGGACTCAGAGGCATGTTTTGAGAGTCCCCCTTTTTCTTTTTCTTCTTTTCCTTCTCTCCTTTCTCATCTGTCTCCGTTCCCGACTCAGAGGTTTTTAGCTTCTTGCTGGGTTTCCCTTCAGGAGAGCTAAAACTCTTTCTCTTGGCTGAAGGATTTTCTGCCAAAAACTATACGCATATAACACATATATTACTGTACTGCTTATTAATAGCACCATTTGGTGACATACAGCTTTACACAGAACCATCTAAATTCATATTGTATTACCATTGCAAATGTTTACCCCATGTAAAACAGTAAGAAAACAATACTGAAGACTTCCGCTATAACACTTAGTCAGTGGAAAAGTGCATATTTTGTGCACTGCTAAACTTAAACTAATCCTGAGACTGCCAATACGATTTGTTACCAACTATTTATTAAACAAAATTGTACATTACCTTATGTGGATCTAAGAGAAAGTCGCTGAATTTGCTTGGTAGATTGTATTTCTTCACCAATTCATCTTCCACCACCCAGGGGGCACTCTCTCCCATGCCAAGTCTCAAAGCATAGTGTCTGATGAAGTAGCGCATGATCTCTTTATTGGGTGGTCTCTCTGTTCTGAACAGGCTGTCAGCAGGAACGTCACTGATCACCTTATCCTCACTGACAAGTTTCACGTCATATTTGTGAGGCAGAAATTTAGGCATCACCCACTTCTTCTTCTCCTCCTTCATACTTGTGGGGAGCTTTCTGGGTGAGCGCCGTGCCCGATCACTCACTAGAACACGGGGAACACAAACAAATGCACATGCATTTTGGGTTTTCTAAATAAATAATTAAATACACACCAAGACAAGAATCTAACTATATGTCAATATTTTAAAACAGAAAATGTCAATGAAGGCCACAGCAACATTTGTTGTGTCTTACACAGGCTGTCTCTCTTGTTGTCTTCCTCTTTCGGTTGCTCCTTCTTCTGATTCTCCTGACTGGCATTTTCCTTGTCACTGGAGGGGGAGTCACAAGCTCCCTCCAACTTTTTCTCTGCCTGCTCCTCCTGAGCTTTTTCCAATGGGTGAATCTTCACCACCTTCACCCTCAAACTTTTATCCTTCCCAACCTGAGTGTAAAAAAAAATAATTTACACACACGTGCATTAGATTACAGAAGGCAAAACATTTGAATTAAACATCTGCTTGAAAACAACACACATCTTACAGGTTTCCACAGGATACAGGAAAAAGTATGAATAAATAATAATTATATTAATTATATAAACGATATAAATTATATAAATAATTATATAAATATTATAATAATAAATAATAATATTAATAATAAAAAGAAGAGGAAATAAAATAAAAGATAAAACTTAAATAACCTTTAATAAGATACTAAATCTGTCACTGAATTAATTATTAAATCAGGCTAATTAATTAATCAGTCTATCAATATTTCTACCTTTAAAAAGCTTTACAATGAGCTATCTTTAACTAAAACTTTTACTTCACAAAGTATCTAAAAGAGCAGGCCATCAAGTACAATCAATGTGCTACCTCACAGCAAACACAATGCAAGTGTGCCTATTATTTGGCTACAGGATTTGACCATATTCATTTGTTTTGGCTCTTTCCCCTCCTACTTTGCAATCCAAACCATTACATTCTGATATTGGACTGATGCCATCACCAGTAAACATGTTTTAAAAAAATCTCATTTAAAATGTAAAATTATCAATGGATGTGTTTCATGCTTTATATCATCAAACCCAATGTAATTTTACTCTTATTGACTACGTTTTATCCGTTATGCTTGAATTTAGTGTTAAGTGTGACCAAAATTGAGCTGCTTGCATTCTAACTGGGTCCACCCGGAAGTGTCTGTTTACAAACATATGAATAAGTTCTATAGTAAAACTATATAGACGTTTCTATAAAAACGCCACTATTTTCCTACACAAGTGGAAATTTAACGGAAACAAAATCTGTATTTAATAAAATCTTCAAAATAAAACCCTACACCACACATTAGGCCTTTTCTTTGAGTAATCACAGGAAATTGCTGCATCTGTGGCAATGTTCCAGTCTCCAGTTAAAATTCTTACCAGGAAATCGCACTCTTCCCCCACTGCGTATTTTGTAAGGATCTCCACCCATGCTAGATCCACCAGTTTATCCAGGGACACCGTGTTGTGGTGAACAATCTCCAAAACTGGCTTCTCAAACCACACAGGGTATTCCTCCTGTAACCTGAGAAAGCACAGGACCGCAAACATCTTTCAGTCACAATTCTCTAATTATCAGTTTAGAGTTACAGAACAGTCAATGCTTACATTTAACCTTTAATGGCTTTTTTCAAATGAATTTAAGCTTCCAGATCTGACGTACTTGCGGAAAAACAAAAAAGACCTTCATGCAGGACCAACTGCTGTGTAATGTAAAAGCTCTGTGAATGTTTTAGGAAATCCCAGATTTAATGAGACTAGGCCATGAAAGCTTGCAGAAAGAAGTTGTTATGGAAACTAAATAAAAATGGATACATATACACCAGTTGAAACTATTCTTTTTTGGGTCAGTAGAGGGAGCCATGTATAACATGTCCATACCGATCCAGGCAGAGCTTACGGCACAGGCTTCACTACACCCTCCTCTGTGAACATATGTCTGTATGTGTGCGTACATGAGAGAGTTATGCAAGCGGCCTCTATGAATCATCCATGTTTCACTGGCAATTTCAGAGACACAGAGTTTGTGATTACATCAGTTGTGAAGGTGAGATATTTTCCATTAGAGGTCACTTATCATGATGAAATTACACGGACAACATTTGCTGGATTCCAGAACAGACTCAACTGCACACACTGTTATTAGATTGGAAGGAGTGATGATGGGTTAGCCAATGAGGGTGTGGAGGTGTGGTCATGTGACTTTCACTTGACTCAGAATAGAGTGACATGGGAGGCTGGTAGGTCTTCTGCTGATCCTCCAGCCATTAACAACGGCAATGCTAACACACCGAAAACCTGACACATAACGGCAGGTAAAACAGAAAAAGCAAAGAGACAGATCTGTAGCTAAAGAAAGAGAAACCATGTGGTGGCTAAGAATGCATAATCTAAGTTTCAGTTTTACTGCACAATCTGAACACCAGAGGACTGCACGTTTTACTCTCGTAGTTTACTCACAGCTCAGTGACCTCCTGTTCTTCCTCCCAGGCCTCCTTGTGGGTCAGCTGGCCGCTGCCAGTGCTTTTGCACGTCCAGATCCGCTCACTGTATCTCTGCAGTCGTGCCTCGTACTCTCTGAGGAGCACCGTTAAGTATAAACAATGCAGAAAGGACGAATATCTCCAAGCTCAATCAGCACCTTCTAGACACTGAGACCCACTTCAACTAAGATTCAGAAAAATCAATTCCAATCGTATACTTACAGGTAGGGTAGAAGCTAAATTACTGTTTGAGCCTTATCAGGTGGTGAAGCTCCACTCTTTGGGCCCTATGGGCCCCCATTCATAATTAATGACTGGGCGTAGCAAAAGAGCTCAATAATTAAAAGGTTCAGGATCAGCCATAGCTGTGACACAGACATATATCTGAATATGACAATGCCATTAGGACTGCTTTGACAAAGATGACAGATAAAAACTGACATGATGTAGTGTACTGGTCTACTAAAAGGGTCCTTAATGTAAGGTGAAACACATGGCACCCCAATTTAAACTTTTCTTAATATACACAAATCCATGAAATACTTTGTGAACACAAGATATATCACTACGTCAAAGATATTCTTGAGTCAGCTGGATGCTGGGACAACCTGGGCGGCATTCTCTTCAAGCGCCTGGCAAGCACACTGTGATTAAAACACGGGGAATCCCAAAGCACAAAGTAAGCAGCTACAATCAAAATGTAAAAGGTAGGAGGTCCCTCTGGAGGATCCCTAACTTAAAACACATCTGACCAAAAAGTTTCTTCACCTTTCAAAAAAGGTAAAGTGGTTTGACAGGTTACAAGTGACAGTCACATGGCAGTCTATGACTGTTTATACTTGCACCAAATCATCAATAGGTTTACTCTGGAAACACAACATGACCCAGAACTGTTCATCTGTGCAAAAAAAGGGACTTACTACTGGTCATACAGAGCTTACCGCAGAGAATGATGTTAACTATTTAAATGACACAAGTGAGCAAGAACAGTTCTGACAATAAGCTCCCCGGGCAGTACCAAGACCCTGAGGAGAAGACACAGAAGCCAACTTGCATTGCAATGCATCTTTTCAACCACAAACCGAACAGCTAACAAATGAAACCACCCGCTTTCCAGAGGAGAAGAAATGAAAGCGCCATCAATACCGTATTTAAGGTCTGACATTGCGTTAGCAAGAAGGCTAATCATCCACATTCAGGCTCGAAGGCTTTGTAACGACTATAAGGCTTCAAGTACCGGACAGTGTGGACCCTAAAACAGGGTTAGCTCTTATGCTAGCTTGGGTCTCAGTGAAGCTTGAGTCATAGCAAAGCGCGGTTTAGCAAGAAGCGACCTGACAGCTAGCTTGCTAGCTGCTTAGCTAAGGTCTGCTAACTCATTCGACACGGAGGAAAAGGAGTTACTAAACGCCGACCGGAGTCCGTCTCCTTGCATTACCTCGATAATCCCTCTTAATGCTCGACCTTTTGAAATAATGCCAGCTCTCGGTGGCATTACCACATTAGCCGGTTAGCTTCGAAGACACAGCATCTCTTAAGGGTAAGCTAGGGTATGCTAATAAGCAAGGGGCAAACAAATAAACAAACAACCGCACACAAAAGCAAAACAAACCGGCCTGGAGCCGGTTTAAAAAGACACAGACGTAACTCGAGAACGAAGGGTGCGTGAGACATTTTCTGTCGTTCGCCTCTCTGTGTGAAGAAACGACGGCTAGCGGACCCTCTGGGGCAGAAAGGATACTCTTTGTTCCTGAAGGCCTCCTTGGTATGCTCGATGATGTAGACCTGCTCTCCGGGCCCCGGCGGCTCGGCCAGCGGCTTTGCCAGCGGGTAGGGTTTCCGGCCCAGCAGCGGTGCCATCGTTCACTCACAGACGGCGGCGAATAAGCAGTCAAACCTCCTTGTAGCAATGAATCTCGGGTTAAAACACAAGCCCAATCATGAACGCCGGAATCCAGCGAGACCGCAAAGTGCCTGTTCCTCCACGTTTCCCCCCTCCGACATTCAACGCGGAGCTAGCATCGGGCTAGGCTAGGCTATGCTAAGCTAGCAAGGCTAGCTGCTTGAAAAGGAGAAAAACAATAACACTTCAGGGTTATAAGCCGCTCTGTCTCAACACACTGATTCAGGGAACCGGCTGGAGCATAGCCAGCGAGCAGATTGCAGGTGTTGAGCAGTGTGCAGAGAGAGAAGCGGCTCTCGGCGGAAATCCGACGCTGAAGGGAAACTTCTGAAAGCCGGGATGGAAGCGCGACTGACTGCCCCAAGTCGCGGGAAAACAGAGGCGTCCGTCCGAGGGCGTATGGCGCGCTTTCTGAACCGTCCCACAATGCTCTTGGCCTTCTTCTTACCCTGGGGTGACGAATACTCGTTTAATCCGGGCTTTAGGAACTCTAGACACCTTCTACCGCTGTTGTAGGATATATTAGCTAAGAAGAACAAATAAGCCTGGTTGAAAAATGGCGGGAGATCCTACTTCACCGGCAACATTCCTTACGACCCCAAAAAACTCCGTTACCCCGGCAGCAAGCGGCGTCGCGACGTATTGGCCCGCCCATCCTCTTTTCCGATTGGCTTCTCGCACACCGCGCCCGCCGCAAAGGTATCTTATTGGTTCGCTTAGCTGTCTGTCAATATACCCACTCCACCTTATTGTGAGCAACACCCTGAGAGAAACGCAGCCGGGGACACCGTCAGGCTGGAAACGAGAGGGTAAAGGGCAGCTGGTGACACGTCGGTTGAAAAATAGACAATATTAAAATACATAAAGCACTGTAAAGCTGACAGCAGCTCACTTATGACGGGAGACAAACTTTCTAGAATGGCGGTTAATTGGCAGATGTCCGTTTTGAAACCAGCTGCTGAAAGAGGGCGGCATTGTAGCGGTGGAGCAGAAACAATGGAAGATCATTTATAGTAGTGTTTCTCAGGCCTGGGCCTGGAGACCCTCTGCCCTGCACTCTTCAGTGCTTTGTCTGCTCCTACACACCTAAAGTGGGCCTCCAGGACCAGGACTGAGAAGCACTGATTTATAGGACATCATTTTAGTTAATTCCTGACTGTCTCTGACGGACTACCCCATCTACAGGCAGTTCACAAGTTCTGTTATTAGTTAAAATTATTTTACCTGCTTTAAACTTAAGACAATGTTGTTGAAAAAAAAAATCTCTAAATGACACCAGCTTTAATATTGGCCAAGCTAAGCAAAGATCTGCTTCATAGGTCCTTCCATCACTGACAGCTGGGAAAACACTCATGCAATCTGAAACTCAACACCATTACAGTCTTTGATGATGTCGATGCAGTGTTAGGGGCAGTCGTCATAACTGCCTGTGTGCATGTAGTCCTGCGTTGTGCAGCCGTCTGCCAATGGTGCTGGCACTAACGGGATGACTCATGAAGGGCATCACTGCTCACTGAGTGTCCGCTGTTGGGTCAGTCAGGTAGAGTGATAAGGCCTGTCCACGTCACATGTGTGGCCGAGCGTGAAACTTGAATCATTCGCATGTCTCAGAATGTCAAACCTACCCAACTATTTATTTGACAATAAGTGTATATAACCATTTGTGTGCATGTATAACCATTTGACCTGTACTGTCGTTTTGAGGTAATAAAATTCAAGCTTGGGGATAAAGTATGTTTCAAATCAGAATTAACTCACAAGAGCCCAGACCCTTTTCCCCTTAATGAGGTCACATGACATCTTTTGTAACTAAACAGGTAAAATGTCTCAACAGCCATTTCGTATTGTATTTCATCATTTTGTTGTAGAAATGGGGTCAGAATGGGTTCTATGTAACACCGAACATGTTATCAAAGCATGAGAATTGTTGCATTGTTTCATAACCGACCTTATAGGTACAAATAAATACGCTTTTAAAATGATCTCATTTGGTCTTATGCACAAGCCAAGCACACTGCCGTACTGTAAATGAGGTCACATGTTCACAAATTCACAAACTGTCATGTGACTGCATCCAAGATGTTTAGTATAGACCATAAGCTGTATTTTCTCACTATATTAGCAGATAATTCTTTTTTTTTTTTTTTTAAGAATCAGGCTTGGAACAAGCCAAATCATCTGCCTATAGGATGGGAACATTTGACTTACCAACTTTAATTGAAACAAGTGAAAAATGTAAGTGTACTGTAAATAGAAGTTTTTAAAAAAATCTTAACATGAGTTTACAACAATCTCAAATTAAGAATTTTAAAATACATAAGACATGTCAACCACCTATATTAATATATATGTCATATAAGACATTTTACCTACCAAGATATATATATTTTTTGCATTCCAGTGATGTGGCAGATTGATCTTTACGCATTAGGTTGCCGTTGTTGTAGCTAAAAGTGACACAATCAGTTTTTAAAGTAAAGATGATTACTTTTTCACATATATGTGTGTATAAAATTATTTTTGTTCAATATTACATTTTGTATAGGTGTCAGTAACCACTCAGCATGGCAAATATAGGATACAACACCTCTATGTAAAAGTGTTTCTCATATAGGAGTCTGTAGGTATTTCTTTCACATCTTCTTCTGAAATCAAGAGTATTAATAGAGAGTATCCCAGCTGTGCTGCCGTAACAGCCTCTACTTCTCTAGGAAGTCATTTCACCAAATGTTGGAACATCGTTGCGAGGACTCAGCCACTTTAGCATTAATTAGGCCAGGTCCTGATGCTGACTGATTAGTTCTGGACTACAAACATTACTCCAACTCTACCCAAAGGAGTACTCCAGCTAATACGGAGCAAAGGCTGAAACGGTTTAAAGTCACTTTAGTAACCTTAGCAACAGGTCAACACCAAAGACATTGCTGTATAGCTGGCCTAACTGGTGAGAGCCCTAGGTGGGCCCGTGGAAAAAAGGCATAGCCCACTAGTGCTCATGTTACTGATTGTGGCTCTAGGCCTAGAAAAGCTTTTCCTTGTAGATAGTATCCCGAATGGCCACACAGGGGCAATATTGTACAGCCAATGCAACTCCACAGTAACTGTGTAATCTGGACTTGTCTGAAAGTGGCAGTTACTAGACAGAAACGGGCTAATATTTCCAACTGAGAGTCTTAGAATGTTTAAAAGGTCTATCTAATACCAAACCATCAGTGAAGCCTATGCACTGTACAGTGTTCTGCCACTCATGTCCAGTTCCAGCCCTACTCCACCCCAGGTTAATGTTTGCCTTGTTTCAACACTGGATTTGGATAATGAAGCTCTTAAAACAGGTTGATAAACTTAATGAGTGGTGGTAAGAAAACAATGAAGGCAAAGGATAAAGTTTACAGTTTACGGCCTTCAGGAAAGGAATTGAGGAAGCTTTGAACACACGGTGACAGAAGGTACAGGTAGGTCCCTAAATGTTTGTGACGAAGGGATTGTTCATTTAGCTGTTCAGGACAGCATTTTGGAGGTGAAGTGAAATAACAAATATGAGCGTGAAAGTTCAGACGTTTAGCTTTAATCGAGGGTACTTAGATTGGGTGAACGGGAAAAGCATCACTACCATCACTCTCCGCGTTTACAGGGACTCAGAAATAATTGGATGAATGAACAGCCATAAATTAAATGGTCTTTGTTTATACTCGATTACAAACCCTGTGTAGTCAAAGACTTCCTAAAGTCTGGAACAAATAGGCATTACCAGATGCTGGGTTTCATCCCATAGGCATGAAGCTGTCGTCAGTTCCTGTTCGTTCTTGGGGCATCTGCCATCAGTGAAAAACATGCTCAGCTGGATTAAGGTCAGGTGTTTCAACATTCCTCCTCTTTGCCTTACGTAAGTCTTTCTTTCACAGAATGCTTCAGGTCATTGTCCATCTGCCCTTAGACTACATCAGTGTGCTATATATCCGTGCGTGGTGCTCAGTCTGGGGAAGCAGCTGAACAAGGCTGATTGTTATTGGAAGTGTATTTCAGGGACTCCTTAGTATTTTTATTTTTGAGAAAGCCTTACTTTTATCTGCTTATTAGTAAATCAAATATGGAGGGAATAACACTCACCCGAGCATGGAACAGGTGATCAGCCATCTGTCCATCTGTAAATGTTTTTTGAGGCCTTGTATATGGAAAACCTATAAAAATCTAAGACAGGCCCCAGAGCTCAGATTAAATTTAGCAGCTATAAAGTGAAGTTACAATTTGTATCTATAAAGGTAAATTTGTAGCTATAAAATTATATTGGAAGCTATAAAGTGAAGTTTAATTTTGTAGCTATAAAGTTAAATTTAGTAGCTAATAAAGTGAAGTTAAATTTAGAAGCTTAGAGTCAAGTTAAATTCCGTAGCTATACCATGAAGTTAAATTTAGTAGCTATAAAGTTACGGTAGATGTAGTAGCTTAAAGTTAACTTTACTTTAGAAGTTATAAAGTTAAGTTAAATTTGGTAGTTATAAATTAAGTGAAATTAAGTAGCTTTAAAGTTGTTAAATGTTGAGTTAACATTAGTATCTTAAAGTTTAGTTCAATTTAAAAGCTATAAGGAGAAGTTATTTAGTAGCTAGAAGGTGAAGTTAAATTTAGTAGCTATAGGCTGGAGTTAAAATCAGTAGCTATAAAGTTAGGTTAAATTCAGTTAAGGGTTAATTCAAAGGGCTAGTGGTATCTTAAGCCTCCTGGAAAAAAAAAAAAAAAACAAAAAAAAAATATGGATGTAAATAGCAAAGGGCTATTGGTATCTTAATGTGTATAAAAATAAATAAATAATAATAATATACCGCACAGTAACCAGTAACAACAGTAGACAGTCCAGCATGATGTTTAGGATCATACTAATAAAGAAATTATGACAATACAAATAGAAAATTTTCAGCTACACATTACATGAAATTACCCACATAGCGTAACATTGAGGCTAATTAAATATGCGAAGCCTGACGTTTTTGTACAACAAAATAATTTTTGAATGATTTTTTTTTGTCCAGTTTATGAATATCTATTTCAGTAATGCTTGACACTTAAATATTGGCTGGATATTTGTAATTATATATGTAAACCGAAAAGCAGGTATGGATTGTCCACATGTTTTATTTTTCTATAGGAAAATATTCTTACAAAGATGATGTAAATACCATCATATTTACAGTAAAAAGAAAAACAATAAGGTATATGAAATGTAAAGACCCTTATACTTGAAGTGCAGGTCTGCAACTGACAAACATGACATGCTTTACATGTATAAATAAAGCCCCAATACAGAACTGCAGCAATAGTGCTAAATGAGCTACTCAGCCTTTGCCTTACTTAACCAATCTTGCTTGGTAAGACACCCATGTGCTATTTTGGCCATTTCTGATTGGGGCATAAGAAACAGTTCCGCGAATCATGCAGTTAAACAATTCAATAAAGCAACAGATATAATAAGATTGAAAGAAAATATAGAAATGTGAAACACTGGTTTATAAAAGCTAAAAGAAAGGAGTAGTATCTGAAAAGCCTTAAACAGCCTTAAACATATGCATGTTAGGCCACGATGTCCTGTACTACACTCAGGTTCCCTCTCAGTTTCATTTGAACGGTATTTACAATAGGTAATACTAATGGTTTCAAGTAATTAAAGTATTTAGTGGGAGAAATATCAAATCTTTTGGATATCAAATCGGCCTTTCAGGCATTTCAAGCTTGTGCCTCGCAGTCTTTTCAATGTTCTGAATTGTAAACCGCAAATTTTACAGAGTACCACCTCTATGAGATGTCACTTTTTTGAGACGTCCAGGTGGACACCAGGGCTGCCCTTTTCAGTTCAGCAGGCCCAGGTGACCTGTACTTATCATGAATGCTATTAACTTAGGCCGGACTTCTCTTCTGTGCAAACTCTCTTCAGTGGTGGAGCAACCGCCACTTCCTCGTCCATCTGTAGAAGCAATGATGTACAAATTAAAACCCATACAGTCGTATGCTAATGTTTGAACACACCCTGGTAAAATTACATTTTGCTAAGTTAACACAACCTCTGCAGCCGGTGGGAGAGGGCAAATCCCGGTTCTGGACATCTACCATACGAGAGAGGTTCAGATCCTACACACCTGGCTCTAAGGCCTTCTGACTTTTGGCATATCGATTGTATCCAGATCTGATACAATCTGAGTCTGACTTCTGATCTGAGTCAGGGCAGCAAAAAACATTTGTGCAGATCGGATCCAAACCACTTGGAAGTGGTTTGCAGTGTGGTTCCAATCAGGTTAATACAGATGCATCTCAGTTTGGATGATCTAGCTGCTCAAATCTTACCCATATCTGATTACATCTTAACACATCTGATTCGAGAAACATTTTAGATTTGCCTGCAGTATGAACACTGGCTAATAACTGGATTACTCTGAAGGCCTTCATTACTTGGATCAGGTGTGTGATATTAGAGTTTGCACTAAACTCCGCAGGGTGGCAGATCTTTAGGACCTCCTGCTTTAGATGGGGTAAACAAAACTATGGCATCATGTTTATTTGAGTTAAACACACCATATTCATGCTCATAGGATGTGGTTGGTGGACCAGTCTCAGTGCAGCAGTGACACTGAGGTGTTTAAACACTCCAGCAGCACTGCTGTGTCTGATCCTCTCACACCAGCACAACACATACTAACACACCACCACCTCAACTGCAACGTTGAGAATGATCCACCACCCACATAATACCTGTTCTGTGGTGGTCCTGTGGGGGTCCTGACTATTAAAGAACAGGGTAAAAAGGGGATAAAGCATACAGTGAATCAGATGGACTACAGTCTGTAATTGTAGAACTACAAGGTGCTCCTATTGAGAGAGCAGAGCTGATAAAATAGACAGGTGTAAATATAAGGGGGTGGTTTCTATGTTATGGCTGATAGTTGTGTATCAGATATCTGAGGTTGCTGTACACTACCTGAGCAGAAAGGGGCAGCAAATCCTCTTTTATCAAAGTTGGCGGCTCATCTGTTACTTCACTGCTGGTCATTGATGGCTCTGTGTACAGAGTTTGGTTATGGATTTGTACAAGAAGAAAGTGTAATGTGTAATTACGTTACATAAAAACCATATGTATGCAGCTAAAGCCAAATCTGTAACATTTGATGATCATGAATAATGTTAATGAAGTTAATATGCCTCCTGTATTGGCACAGTTCGAATAAATGTAATCACTTATCACTGACAAGATATAGAATAGCTCTTTATATTACCCATCATATTTCCTGTGAACACCTGACCATTTTGTCTTCAATTTTCAATTTTCCAAATTTCCAACTTTGATTGTTATCTGTTATTATAAAAGACTATTTTCATTACTTTGTAAAGCACTGCACTTTACCACACTGTACTATATTGACCCACTGGGAGAGTAAATGATGGGTTCAAAAGACTGGGTGAAGGTCAGTTACGAACTGCATGTGTACAAAGATTACAACAGGACAGGCGTCTCCAACCCGGGTCCTGAAGGGCTACCTTCCTGCAGAGTTTAGTTCCAACCTGCATTTACCTAACACCTACAATACATCTAATTCATCCCCTCAGGAACATCTGAAGAAGGAAGTTAGCTTAAGGACCAAGGTCGGACACCACTGTCATATCAAATAGGTATTTACAAATGTGCCTCGTATTAAACAGTTTGTGACAAATTTGAAGAATTTACTTCTTTTTCTCGGGCTTTTGTGCATTTCTTACATTTAAGGTAACTTGCTAAGTAAACTCAAATATGACAAATATGACTGATAGATGAGTATAATAGATAATCATATATTACATTAATCAAAGTGAGTTATAAAAGGAGGACTGCTGTTACATATCTTCTTTTGACCAAGGTAAGGCACCCCCTTGCACCCATCAAACCCTGGCTTACCTTCCATTGTCTCCTGTCCCAGAGTGGGCGGCTGGGAGTCCTCTGTGCGGAAGTAGGGAGTGTGCGTGGGACTGACAGCACCACTGACATGCTGTGGACTGGAGTTGCTGCTGCTGTCCACTTTGTTATTGAGCTGGTAGGCATCCGACAAGAAGCTCTGGTTGCTGTTGTCATCTGTTGAGTAAAATGAATTAGCGAAAAGGAATGAAACAGGTAACTGGGAAGGTTCATCAAACATAATTTTTCAGCAGAAGGGTCACCAGATCCACCATTAACGCACAGTTTTAAGTGGTTTTGCAGTGACATTTAAAAAAGCAGTGCATTTACCCTGGAAATCCAGTAAGACCGAGCGAGCGTTCTCCAGCACCACGTCTGTAGGAAATCCCTTCAGTTCCCTCACTGCCCCAGCGGAGCCTTTTGTTTTAAATATCTGCCATAAAGAAAGATGGGAAACTAACCTGTTAAGGTGTTCAGAGATCTCCTAGAACATGTTAAGCTCAACTATAGTGCTCACACCTTTTTGGTCTCTGTGACAGGGACCCACTTGAAGATCCTTAAGGATGTGTCCCCTACTGTGACCCATTTCTTCTCCCTAAAAGAAGAAATGGGAGGAAACAGGACAAAACAACTCAACACATTTGCATGAATTCAGTAGATCTAAAGTATGACATACTGAAGTAAGCCTAAGTGCTAAATAACTGACTCAAGAAAAAGAGTGTTGTAATAGTGTAGGGCGGCCTGTGGTGATCGGACCACCAAAAACCCTTTTCTGTCCCATCGTATAGATATAAACACAACTGTAGACTCACGCAAAGATCCAAGAGACCTTCTTAAGAGACTACACCAGATAGTTTCCATCAACACTATACACCTTCATAGGAAAAGGTAAAGCTAGCGGTCCACTGACAAAACAGCAGAGCAATACCACTTGCTGTGTGTAATCAACAGTAATATCATTAATAAAGCAGGTTATGCAGCTGTATCCAGGCTAGCACAGCGTCAGCGACAGCACTTCCAACTAAGTCATTTTATTTCAGGTGTAGAAATTAATTTATTCTCTCAGTTTAATATTTATTCTCCTTGAATTATGTGTGTTTCCTATGCATTTTATTATTTCATTTGCTGTCTGTGGTGGTCTTTGTTTGGTGTTTTGAGTCTCTGTGCATTGAAAAACTATTTTAAAAGATTAAAAACTAGTTAGGGTCGATACTGGTTTAAAAGGTCAGTACTCTTTGGAGTTGAGGTCCCCCCTAGGATCAGGTGGTACTTGGCATGCTCGGGCTAGAAAGTGCAATAACGGGATTTTGCCTAGCTCTTAGTAAATTGTAAGGTATGGCTATGTGCATGCATATGTATGTGTGTGTGTGTGTATGTATGTATGTATGTAAGCTTGTACATTATCATTTATTTATTTTCCATGACAATGACCTTATTTTATTTTAGTGTGTGTGTTTATTAGTTATTTTATTATTATTATTAGTTTTATTTATTTGTTTATTTTTCTTTCTTGCGAGGGTGTTGTATATGTTGTCATGCTTAGATGTGCTCACTGTTTACAATACATTGTAATATAATTGTATTTTCTAAAAGTAATAAAGATTATGAGAAGAAAAACTAGTTAGACCTTGTATGCATGGGTGGTCCAATGGTGGAGCAGCAGTGCCATACAGTCAGGCTGCAAATAGGTCAGCAGACCTGATACATGCTCTACACAGTGTGGGTGAACAGCCAATTTAACAAATAATGCATCTTTATGGTAACTGTTTTCCTGGCCAGGAACTGAACCCAGGTCCTTGCTGCGTCGTGAACCACTGTACCGGCCCACAATTATTTTTATTTATATTATTATTATTATTATCAACATTACTTAGAGGCTCAGAAAAGAGATGTACTGTGGTAAGTTTCTGTATGATGAGCCATTCTACATCTCTATCCTGATTTTGCATTTCTTGGTGGAATTCCCCTCTGAATAGCAGTAAACTGACTGACACGCCTTAAAAGCATGTTAATTCATTTAAGTACTGTTTGTACTGGGGGTCTGCAAGACCCTAGTTAACCGCAGAACCTCTTTTTTAAACCTGAACTCACTGAGGTAAACGTATTTGTATGTGAATTCGGGTTCAACTGTTTACACTGTGAGATATTCATTCAGTGAAACAACCATACACTGCCACCACGGCAAAGTTTCACCACCACGCTCTTACTGCAGCCCCTAAACTGAAACGTGCCATCACCGCTGACATTTGTAAGACACGCCCACATATTTGCATGACGTTCTGAACTCCTGATTGGTCGCCTCTCCGCTGTTGGCCTGTCACTCAGGAGTTGCTCCCGCCCCTCGCTACACTGAAGTTTGTGTTTTCGTGGCTGGCTATCGCTTACAGCAAGAAACTTAACCGTCTCGGGATGTTTCAGCTTACCATCTACGGACCCTTTCGATCGCCGCCATTACTTTTTTGATATCATCCTTCGCGCGGCTTCTGGTCTCGGCTCGTACAGACCGTCCTGACATTTTGGGTTTTATGAGTTTGTCAAGATGTCCCTCTTCTTTTCTTTCCACACTCTTCTGCCTGCCACTCGCTCTCTCCGCGAAGTTCTCAAGTCTCGCGAGACTTTGTGATTCGCTTCGCGATCACTGTCAATTTTTTTTTTTTGTTTTTTCTTCTTCTCCGAATTGAATGCAAATTAAACCGTGTGTAACCTCTCAGTTCTTACTTTTTATATGTGAAGTATAAATAATTTAAAAAGGCACTAAAATGAATAACATTTAATTAGTAAACTTGGACACTTCAAAAGGGAAACAGTTGTCTGAGGGTGAGGTCTTTGTAGTGATGGCACTCCTTTCAAAAACCTTTGGGATAAGTCCGGGTGATACAGCATCAGTACCTGACCTAACAAATAGATTAATGCAATCAAATCATCACAGTCATGTTCCAACATCTACTGATGTCTTCCTAATAGAGTAGAGATGTTTCTCCCTATTATTTAAAAAAAAAAAAAATACTAAAACACATAAACCTTGAAATTTCAAGTCATTCAATAACCAGCGCATGCAGACCGCATAAAACAGCCCATTTTGAATTCATCATTTTTGTGACACATGCTAGGAGGTTTTCCACATACTGACATCTTGTTTTTTGAGCCTGTAACAAACAATATTAAACCCCCAAGATACATCTTAGCTTGCTAACTCACCTGACTAAATAGCAGTCCCCATGTGAGTTAAACATCGATGTAGACTGAAACAGTGAAGTCAAAGGAACTTTACCACTCTACACGCATACAAATAAAGATTTACGAAGGAACACGCTTTATTTTCTTATACCCAAAATGTGCAAAACTGACAACACAGCCCAGCAGCAAAAGGCACAGCCTGATTCAGGCAGCTGATTCAGTCTCAAGACAAGCTGACTGCTCCGTTGGGTTGAATGTCAGCAGCTTTATTAATATAAACACAGCTTGCAGTAACGGGTAAATGACTGAAATGATTTCTTATACCATTCCACTCCACTGAAGGGATGAATATACAACCTCCCCCTCCACTCCATCCTCACTGGGATCCCGTGGCGAGCATAGCAGCACAGTCTTCTTCACGTTGGAACCCAGCCGTGCTATAGCGAGAATATCACAGAGAGGCGACTGTTCATCCATAGACAGGCACAGAGCAATGAAGTGGGAATGAAACCGGAGTGGATCACCTGAGAGAAAACAAAACTGCCATAAACACTCTGTACCAACCATCAATCAATCAATTCAGCTTTTACTGCTCTTCACTTTGTGTGGACATTTTACAGCACAGAAACCAAAAGTCTACTAACAGATAAACACTATATTCACAGCCTGTTCGGTAGCTTTAATACAGTTTAACTACTCAAAGCAAATTTTGGAACTGCAGACTCTCAACAACCATATAGAGGTGTAAATTAGTAGTTATTAATTTTGCAGTGGAGCTATTTGTTTGACACTTGGCGGCGGCTTGAATTTACTTGTGTTTTCTCCACAAAGCTTTTGGCTTCCTATTTGCCAACTTCTTATTAGACTTCTTATAATTTCCACCTTACATTAAGCAGCAGTTACCTTCTGGCCTGTGCTTCGTTTGAGACTGAAATAAGCTTCTTGTTTTCTTCTCTTTCTGGTAACTGGCATATTTGAGCAATGTCAGCACACGGTTCAATCTACCATTCTTTAACCATCATTACTGACATCACTATTTTCCAAAATAGGAGATTGATGTAAGGATGTCTTTGCATGCTCTAGCTCGAGCTCGCTTTATCTGATCACCATCACTTGGCTTATCAACTGTCCAAGGCAGGCCTGTTTTTCCAGTTCTGAGGGCTGAGTTATTTTATTACTTTCATGGTTTTCGATTTGTTGTTTTTATAAAACCACAGAAATGACACAGATTTTATAGCATGAACTCTTAAAAGCATCCTACTGTATTATTAATGCTTTATTATGGAGATTGCACTTGCTGTGGGCAATCAAACATCTGTACCAGCAATGGGTGCACTTTAAAAAGTGGATACTTTTTTCTAAACTTGTATGAATGTAATGATTTATGTAGGCAATGATTGTATGAATATAATGATTTAAAACAGCGGTAATAACAGTCATCCAAATAAAACAAGCATCTCTAAAATGGTACATTAAAAGGAGGCCAAATAAACAGAATTTTATTTTAAGCATTTTTGGGACATTACCAAAAACGGTCATTTGTCAAGAAATCTTCATAGAATCTTCATTTCTGTATTTATCTATTTTGGGATGGTGACCACAACATAATAGAAAGCAAATGATATATGAACATCCACAGACACTGTCAGAGTTTCATTCTGCACCCACCTGGATAGACCAGATAGTCTCCCCCAAACTTTCCTGCTGCAGTCAGGTAGAAACCCTTCCTCCTCAGGTCCCTGTACACCCGGAACCTTGTCTCTGAGCGCTTGTCTCTAGGTAATGGCCAATCAGAAGCCAAGAAGCCGATTTCTTCGGGGCAGTGACTGAAGCCAGCACGGGCGGTGCAGAGCTGGACGGCCATGGCGGAACGGGGGAATGAGAAGCTCTTCTCCAGGGAGCTAAGACGCTCCCTCACTGCCCGCTCTGCATCCTCATTGCCTGAGTGATCTTAGCAACAGGACACAGAGTAGAGTTAACCTCCTACTCAAAGCAGCTGAAAGAGAATTCCCTAGCTTAGCGCTTCTCAACCCTGGTCCTGGAGGAACCCTGATCCGCACACCCAATTAAACTGATCAGCTCATTAACAAGCCTGTTTGATGAAAGGGGTGTGTTAAAGAAGGGAATCCACTAAAATGTGTTGGGCTATGTGGCTCCAGCATCAGGCTTGAGAATCACTGCTCTAGATTACACACTGGGATGAACAGTCCTGGGGAAAACTGAAAAACCTAGAATCATCACAAACACTGGTGTACCTGATGAACATGAAGTTGCTGTCAACCAATGGATGATGACATTGCATGCCTTTACATAGTACTGTTTAATCCTGAAACCTATGGCCAGTGATGAATGAAATGTCATATAGACAGAGACTTAACCATAGAAACAGTGACAAAAATTGAGAAAGGTGGATCCAACAAACAAGAAGTAATATCATTTCTTCTCTTATTTTATTAGCAGTTTTGAGTTTTTAAAGGCGTGGCTCACCTGTAATCTGTAATAATTATCTTATTGGGGTCAACTAGAGTACAAGTTGGCTATTTCTACAATGGCATCAGTACTAGCATATGGAGACTGGAGTCCAAACCTCATTCACCTTTCGTACGCTGGACTAGAGACAGACGTTTTGCTCTTTTAGCTCTCTCTCATTGTGCATGAAAATGCGTCAAGCTTCATGACATCACCTTATAGGTGTATAGAGCAATTACTGATTTCCAATGATGTTGTAAAATATGATGTCGAAATATAAAACAAAGAGTGGACATTTGGTTTTATAACAGCAGTAACTAAACAAAAAGACTGAATCCCTTGATGTTGTGATCAGTGCTAGGTGTACTCTGGATCCTCACCACTCACCCTTCTGTTTCTCATTCATTACTCTCTGCAGTACTGTCTTCTTTTCCTCTAGGGCCAGTTCACACTGCTCATCATAACTGTGCTCTAGTTCAGCCTGGTACGCCTGAACAGCCTTCAGCTGGCTTTCTTCATTTTCCTATGGGAATGAGAAGCATTCAGAACAGCATGAACAGTTTACTCCACTCTACAATAGACAACCACTGACTTTTAGAATGAAGGACGATAGCTAATGTTTTCCAACACACACACACCCAAACTTGTTGGCTCAGCTCAGAAGCTTGAATGTCGCAAGAAACTGGAGACAATGGTGTGTCTTAACCTGAGATTCTCATTATCAGCCACAAGCCTATGCGTTATGCATTATGAAGTCTCTCCAATCCTGCCTTTTGATTTCAGAGCTCACCATACATGTACCCGGTTTGTAACATTATGCATCCTTTTGTGAGCTGTCTCAAACAGCTCCACATGCTTCAGAATCTGTCTCCTCTACTAGTAATAGAAATCATATTGTATCGACCAATATTTCCTAAACGGCATCGGACTGGTGTTTAGGTTTGCACAATATTTCAAACAGATGCTTGATGACGCATTTACTGTATGCTGGAAAAGCACCGTTAACATTTTGGCAAAATGCTGAGTGGCATGCTGCGACATGCTGAAGAACAGTGCTGGTGTTCTGACTCCCCACCAGAATCCAGCTCCCTTTTGCATGCATGCAAATCATTAGGGCACATGTACGCTACAGGTTAAAGTTTTGCTTGCTTGTGTGTTAATAAAGGTTATCCTGTAATTTACCGTAAGCACCAGAACAGGACCTAAGCCAAACACAGTCTTGCCGTGACTCCATAATTTAATGTAACAAACTATAGACATCGAGCTCTCTCCATGGTGTACTGCATCCCATCATGCACTGTGGCCACACCAGTCTGCTTTAGAGAGAATGGTGGAGGGGAACACTGGGGAGCAAAACACAGCCAACTCAGAGTACAAATGTGGGTGCAGTGTTTGTAGTGGTTGCAGTGGGGCTGCTTGTTGAGCTCTTTTGGCACTTAAGTATTTTAGTGATTCATAAAAAACTGCTGTTAATTGATTCTCACGTAATAAAATACATATAATATGTTTAAAGCATAATATGTTTAAAGCATAACCAACAAAAATGTCATCAAAGAATCATTATAGCAAATACATAACTACTTTTCCATCCTCTCCCTTAGCTTTTCCTACAGAACATATGGTGCCACAAATTATTAGGCTTTAATGAGGTCACAGACCGATATATAAAGGTCAAAAGTTATGATAAATGTAAAGGGACAAGGTTTGAGATGTGTTAAAAAATTAATTAAAAAAATTCAGAGTGGTTTGATGTAAAATGGTCCATTCTTCAACCAGAAACTTGTGTAGTCAGGGTTTTCCCAGTGGTGGTGAAGGGAACCAGACATCTGAAGAACTTAATGCCTCAAAGTTCCCTCACAGAAAGCTGCATGGAATCATTAGATATATGCTGCCTCATGTCTAATTCATTGCTTTATGCTTTAATTTATTTTCAAATATATTTGAACCCATTTGTTTTAACCAAAGGTGGATGGATATAAAGGGATGCATCAACATTATATTTGGTGACCCCTGGTTCCCATCACCACCTCTGTAATGAAATTATAGTGCACATGTTTCTGTCCCATGAACCACTTTACGCCAAACTACTCTTAGTAATTATTTACAGATCAAGAACTTAATTATTCAGGGATTGTGAAAAACAGATGGAACTCCTCTTTAACTTGCGATCTCAATATAGCAAGTCGTGGCCATGCATTACTAATAAATAATCCCCAGGTCACCTGAAGGGGCTGCGCATAGTCCTATAGAAAGGTTTAAGCCTTGTAATTAATAGACATCGAAGCCGAATGAATAAATGAATTCACCTGACTGTCTTTATGTCGTACAGCCGTTGCTCTTCCCCTCTCCAGCAGCAGACACGCCTCCTCCTGAAGGAGCTCCAGGGGTCTCCCTAACCGCACATTCTGCCGGGGCTGCCTGGCTAGAGAGCCCACCAGAGTCCCGACCACCCCGTCCTCCTCCCTGGCTCTCTTAATGTCGCCCACCTTCCAGAGGAAAGGCGCGGATCCGCAAAAGCTGATGTGAGCCCGGTGCTCCGTGTCCGCATCCCGGTCACTGTCAATCCGACCACTCTCCTCGTGCTCCTCACTGTTTTCCACAGCCCGTCCGTTCTGCAGCGGTTGGACGCCATGTTGTTCCTCAGAGCAGCTCTCCCAATCCATCACATCACTGCTAACTAGCGTACCTCAGCACTTCTGTATTTTAACCACCCAGGAAAACCGCTTAGGTCCAGACAAAGTTATAAAGCACATCAATCAAATGGAAATCCCAGCCGGTACGTGACGTCAGAACACGATGAGAGCTCGTGCTTTAGGTGAATCTGGAGCACGTGGTCAGCCTGAGCAGCTTCAGCTGCATGTGTGTCCTGTATGTACTCAAAGTGCTGCTGCCGACCTCCAATTTCAGTCTGAAATCAGCGTATGTGTGGGTATAACATGTTGGCTTCTAAGAAAACGCCTAATGAAGACCAAATAGGACGTTTATGTCTTCATTACACAGTCTCAGCGAACAGCCTCCTTCCTTCTTTCCTCCCTCACTTCCCCCCCTTTTGTTTACATCCGCGTCACGGCATCTCACGTGATACTTAACCAGCCAATAGGCTTCAAGCATGCAGCCAATAGCCAATAGGCTTAAAGCAAAGGTCCTCATTTCCGCTTTGGTGGGCGATACTGCTGATTTTCTTTTCGATCCGGTTTCAGCAGCATAAAAAAATTCCCTTTTTCTACATCTTTTTTTCTGTGATTAAAATTTACCCAATTGTCGGTATTTGTACTTTATTCGAATACTATTGTGGAAGATTTGTTATTTAGTCAAATGTTATTAAAATGTTATTAAAATGGATTGCTGATTTAAACTGGTAAAGTGCAGGTGGTGGTTTTAACTGGTCACCCCTGCATGGTCATACTGGTGACTAGCATACCAGCATCCAAAACACAACAAATGTTGGTTCTTCTGGTGACCAGAGGGTATTCCACAAACCAGGATTTTTCTCCGTTTTGCCATTTTACCTTAAGTCAAGCCTGTAAGGAAAAGGACAGTTATCTGACTAACGTAAGAAATCCTGATTTGTGAAATACCCCCAGGCAATGCTGGTCTAAAAACATAACTCTCTATCTTTTCATTTAGACCTTCAAATTACGCAAATGTCAACAGCCAGATCATTCTTTTTGTATAAACAGAAAAACAGACTGCTTTTGTGCTAAGCAGACAAAAACTAGCCACAATGGTTTATACTGCATAGTTTATATTTTCTTTTTTTAAGAAAAGGAAGATAAAAAATGAACTATCGCTGCTTGAAAATAGCAAGGATGGAGATAAAAGGGCAGAAAATCACAAGAAATACATAAAAATATGAGATTTTGATAAATGGTTTCTAAAATGTTAAGATACTGAAGAAGAAAAAAAGGATAGATATTCCATGACACAGCCCAATGAAATATTCCACGCCTGCATTTTAAAATTTCATGCTATTACAGAAACCAGTGGGAATCCTGAAATTAGAACATCCAGCTGAACTAATATTGTAAATTACCCCACCCAGGAGTAACACCAAAGAGAACGTTGAATATATTAATAATTTAAACATATTTAATAATATAAATACTTTTAGCTACCTGAGTGTGGCTACACCTAAACACATTCTGGCTTGAATTCAAGTGTATTTTTGGTTCCTTGGTGCTATGGTTTAACAAGATGTTGAAAGAGTACAGTTTTATAACCATGTGCTACACAGGTATCCAAAACAAATAAGGATTAGAAGAGACCGAGATCATTTACATTTAAAGTCATGAAACCAACATAGACTCAGTTCGTTACAGAACTGAATATGGGTTAATTGACTTCAAACAATAGTGGAACTTGTAACATATGGAGAAAAACACACAGGTATGGATTTTCTGTATACATTTCAAATGCATTTCAAATGTTTTTCTGTCAATTTATTTAATGTACATTAATACTGCTAGAACAAAACCTTATATCTCCAGTTCTGTTTTTTTTTACTGCAATTGTGTAAAAATGTCATGATAAGTGGGCTAAATGAAATGGGCCAAAAATCACTTGGAAAAAAGTCTGGATGCATGAAAAGTAAAGTCTACTGTTCTTCTGTAAAGCTACCATTTTCAAGACACAAGATTTTTAACTAAAAGAGACGTGGCATATGATGAAGGATCTGAACTGGAGACTGATTTAATTACAGAATAGCACCGGGCAGCAGCACGTACTTATGCTAAACATTAGCACTTATAGCTTATAGTCTTTTTAACTTCACTTTTACCAGCTTCTTCAGTAGGAGGACCCTTCGTCTTTCATCTCTCATAAATATTGAACTGCTAAATAAAAACAAATTAGTCAATAATTTAATTATTTAGATGAAAAGAAGAATGGTAGACCGGAAACCGTTTAATTAGTATATTACCCGCGCTGAAATAATTATCGGCAGGCATATTAAGTGACTGTACTTGTCTTTAAATAAAAATAATCTAATTTAGGTTCTAAAATAATGGAGTTATAATAAAACAAACGTCTTCAGTCCGTTTTTCCTTCACCACAAACAGCCGTTATGTCTAAAACGAAAGTCAGCTCACTCGTTTGAAGCAGTGTTCGATGTCTGACTAAATGACGGGCAGGATTAGGTTTCATTAATTCGGATTGTCTTCTTTAATAGCTCCTCCATATACATATATATACATATATATACATATATATATATATATATACATATATATATACATATATATACATATATATATATATATACATATATACATACATACATACATATACATATACATACATATATACATATATATATATATATATATACATATATATATATATATATATATATATATATATATATATATATATATATATATATATAGCTAGCTATTTTAAAGGGTTCTCAGCAGGTTATCAGTCATTGAAAAGTACTAAGCACCCTTAATAAAAACTTTTAATAGTCTGTATCTCAGTATTTCTTTAATACCCTTATTAACATATATCGTCGCTGTGCAGAGAAAAACAGGTATCTCCAAAATGGCACCTTTACAGGAGAGGCCAAAAACCTCATTTAATTTGAATGGAAGTCAATGGAACCAGACGTCTTACCAAGCAGTTTTGGGCCATTTCTGTCAGTCCATTCTTCAGGAAATTCACAGCCAGTGTGAACAGCAGCTCATGTGATCCAATGAAGCATAAAAGTAAAAATCAACAAAAATGGAGATACATGTTTTTCTTTGGACAGCGACGATATGTAATCTCAATGAATTCAACTACAACGTTAATATACAATTGATAGAAATTGTGCTGTGTTGCTATTTGTATTTTCTATTTCAATTCACTCACACGGTAATTAAACATCTCACTCTACAACAAGGGGGAAGCAGATGGCCAAACAGCAGCCAGGTTATATAGTAGCCGTTGAGCACAGCCAGTTGAGCAGGCTTCATATTTCTCATGAATTTCATGCTGAACATACAATTCACCTGGAGCTCTGACGTGTTGAAATATGTTCTGTACATTAGGCCTTATCAACGACCACATGTCGGTTCACACCCTGGTTACTGTTTAATGCACGTTTGGGTATGGAACATGCGTACCCCGTGTCCTTGTGCACAATCAGTAAACTGCTACTTGTGGGGTATATAAGGAAGGTCCGAGGACGTCCAAAAGCAGCAGACGCTCCAGTCCAGCACAAACCATGAAGGCTCTCATTCTCCTGGCTCTGTGCGCCGTGGCGTACGCCGCTCCCCTGGACGGTGATGATGACAAGATCGTCGGTGGCTACGAGTGCCGGAAGAACAGCGTGGCTTACCAGGTGTCCCTGAACGCTGGCTACCACTTCTGCGGCGGTTCCCTCATCAGCAGCGAGTGGGTGGTGTCCGCCGCTCACTGCTACAAGTCTCGCATCCAGGTGCGCCTGGGAGAGCACAACATTGCAGTCAGCGAGGGCACCGAGCAGTTCATCAACTCCGCTGTGGTGGTCAGGCACCCTCGCTACAGCAGCACCAACCTGGACAACGACATCATGCTGATCAAGCTGAGTCAACCCGCCACCCTGAACAGCTACGTGAAAACCGTCTCCCTGCCCACCAGCTGCGCCCCCGCCGGCACAACGTGTCTCATCTCAGGCTGGGGAAACACCAGCGGCAGCGGCAGCAACTACCCTGACCGCCTGATGTGCCTGGACGCCCCCATCCTGAGCGACACCTCCTGCAAAAACTCCTACCCTGGCCAGATCTCCTCCAACATGTTCTGCGCTGGCTTCCTGGAGGGAGGCAAGGACTCCTGCCAAGGTGACTCCGGCGGTCCCGTGGTGTGCAACGGCCAGCTGCAGGGCATCGTCTCCTGGGGTTACGGCTGCGCTCAGAGGAACAAGCCCGGCGTCTACGCCAAGGTCTGCAACTACAACGCCTGGATCAGAGACACCATGAATTCCTATTGAATCTTGAACCATAGTATCATGTCTCAATAAAATGGGAGTCAAATTTATGCAGTGCCTCTGTGTTTACTTTGCCCCAGCTCGGTCTATTCTTATTAAACTATATGTATATTGTGCAAAATAAGTTTCTCTAGCAGTAGTAGTGGTGGTCTACTCAAGCAAGAGCCTGCAACAAACAATCTTAGACATAAACGTTATTTTATTTCAATTAAGAATATAAAAAGAAACTTTAAAAAAAAATCACAACAAATTGCAATATATTAAGTCCAAGTCTGACGTACATTTTATGATCTGGATAAGTATACACACGTGTATTCCATCTGTGTTGATCTAGGAGATCTAGATATGGATAAAACTCCTTCATATAGCTAAATTCATAATCATTTACACCTATGCATTCGTATGTTTACCCTCAAAACAAAACCATTCCGCCTGTAAAATTATGCATAAGTATTAAAAAACAAAATGAGTGTGGAAAGTGTGCGGTTTTAGGGCAAGTACACACACAGCTTGGGCGCTCTTTTCAGAACCGTTACCAAATTACAGTTTACATGACGGGAACCGCTCACTGAAGAGCGCAAGTACATCCCTCGCTCGACTTATTTAAACTGTTTATTGATTAACATTGAATAGATCAGCCTACTAAGGTATTGCCTACTGCATATTGTTTGGAGTCCACAAGCACATTTCACATTAGATTTCCCACCATTACAATAAAACCATTGCTGAAGCCAGAGTTGGTTAACCCGCTGTGTATGCCAGAAGCTCCACGGGTAGCAGTAAAGCGGTCGAGGACATCCAGTCTACACTAGCAGGCATCCTGCTTTCAGTGCAGACCTTCATTAGCACCACCTTACTGACCAGGAACTCCAATCATATACCTACGGAAAGAAAGAAAGAGACCAAGAAACCAGTCATCTCTAAATCTCAAACATGACAGCACTAAAACAGCACTGAAATGACAGTCAAACACTGTGAGAATAATTTACAACTTGTGGAACCCTGACTTATTGCAGGTCGATGACTCAAGCAAGTCTTTTACTTAAGTGACTTACAACAGTGAAATCACCAAATATGCTGTACATAGATGCTTTACATCTCATAGATTTGCTTCATACTTCTTTGGGGCAGACCATGGGGTAAAAATCAGGAAACCAGCCTTGTGATCGGAGGGCCACCGGCTTGATTCCCTGAACCCACAGCAACAACTGAAGGGCCCTGGAGCCAGGCCTCTAACCCCGACCACTCTGGCCAAGTGTGCTCACTGCCAGCTAACGCGTGTGTGTGTGTTTCACTTCATGGATGGGTTAAATGTGGAACTCCAAAACACAAAAAGTGGTCCTAAATACTCTAGCCAGAGAATGGTTAGCCTCACCTAAATTCATAGTAACTGATTGTAGTCTCAATGTAAACTGGCTTAGAATTTTGGGCTAGGCTCAGAAATTGTGCAAGTACAGACTTTGTGTGGCTCAAGCTTGAGTAACATGATTTTCAATCTTTGATTTATTTTTTACTGTGCTTCTAGGACACGCCTGCAGTGTTAATAATAATTCCTTGTTAAGCTTTAATCCAAACAAATTTGTCAATATAACTGTTAAAACAAATTTCATGTCAAAAATATCTAAATTTGTGTAAAATGTAAATTCCACACAAGAGCCTACTACAGTATTTGCACTCAGTTAGATTTTTTGTGCATCACTGTAAGAGAAGAAATTCACTTCATCAGAAGAAGCCACATCAGGAGAACTATGGCAGCTGGGACAAATTTTAAAACATTACAGTCTCAAACTGAATGACGGCTGCACAGTTTGCATACCACAAGGCCCTTTGCTGTGTGACATTTGGTTTCTGCAGTATTTGAAATAACTGATGGACTACACTATTAACACTACAACTCAAAGTACCGTTCGTAAAGTACTTCTGAAGCCAAATGACTTTGAGCGTTCGTCATATTTGCATAAAATTATTTTCTTTCAGCATATGAGATTTTTTGTATTGTACAGTACCTAATAACAGTTAACGAAAAAGATGAAAAAGGCACCGTATCAACATTGGAACATACCTCAACCAATCAGATTTTAGAACCTGAACTATCTGTCCATGTTTGGGCCTGTGTCCTTAAAGCTCCTGAGAGTAGCAGATTCATCTCTCATTTATGATGACCTTACTGACAGCAACAGAGTCTAGATCAGCACTCCTACTCTGAAATGCGTTATGAAGAAACCCTGAACTATAAAAAGATAATTTCACCACCTTTATTACAAAATGTTTTGCATTGCTTTGCCTGGGCATTGACAGGAAGCTGATTATACAACACACATCCTGATACATGAGTTACGATGTATTGCAATACTGTATACATGGCAATACATTGTGATTTTTTGTTTTCTTTAAATCTGACTTTGGGAAAATGGCCATAGTATAAAAATACACCACCTTATGGATATGTCTGGTAATGCTAATAATATGGATGGATCAGCGCTTATGCTTCTTAAGTATGTGAGTGGTATAGTCTAATGGCTTGATATGGATAACAACACTGCTATTTAGTGGTGGGGGTGTAAAAAAACGACACAACATAAACCACCGTCTGGTTTTAAACCGCCTTCTTCACAGCTAAACTATTAATTAAACTGATACTGACACCTTACACACCCTAATTACCACTTAACGATGTAGTGACTACAATGTACAATTACTAATTTACTAATGTTAATCTAAGCCTTTTCTGCTACTCACAGGAATGGCCATAGCTCTGAATGACCAACAATCTGGACTTAGGAGCGCTGTAGGGGCAGAGTGTCCATATGCGCATTGAGTTTCATCTCATTCTCTAGGATCTGAACCAGTTGTTGCATGGAAGGAAGGTGGCCCGACTCTAGCTTGGACCAAACCGGCACATCTACAAAAAACACAGGAAAAATGGTCACTTTGCAAAACTGTTCTGGGTATCACAATGAAAATCTTCATATAAATCAACAACAACAACAAAATAAACACATACCATTCAGTGATATTTCGAAGGCGCCAGTAGACATGCACTGGTTTTCAATCATGTTACTGAGGAAGAACACCATCATACAAGCATATATCTACAAGAAAGAGAAACGACTGAACTGAAATTCTGTGCAGCGTCACAAGCAGTAGGCATTTATTTGCATGCAATGCAAAGCGTCAGTCAAACACTATAACGGCCCTCAGCTCTTCACACGCCTATATCAGGATTACCAAGAGAGGCCTAGGGTGATGCAAGCTCCCCACTAGACATTATTAAGAACATCCCAATAGGACCTGCTATGTGGGCTACACAGGAGAAAAAAAAAAAAATACGAGTCCCAACGTGTCCCTAGTCTCCAGTCTCCGAAGGGGGACTGGACTGACGACACACTAAAAACATATGTCACTAATAACACTGATCCGACACAAGAACAAAAACATTGTTTCCTTTTTATTACTCAGAGAGTTTCATAGCTATACCTTATTCTCCTGACCCCAAGCCCAGATTCCAGGGGTTTCCACACCAAAGAGTGCAAACGGGTCTTTTCCCACAATCACGAGGCCAATTATAGCCAGTTTGAATATGGACAGGAAGGAAGCAATGTGTCTGCAAAGAGGAAACAAAGACACACACATTTTAGGAAAACCTTTAAAGCAGACGGCACCTGCTGTACTCAAATACACAAAGAGACCACCCACCTGTATAAAGGCTGGGGCAGGTAGTTCTCCCCTTCTATGCGGATGTCTGGGTACCTCTGGGTAAGAACCCGAGTGTACTCCTCAAACACCCGCTTGTATCCTCAGGATATGCTGCGCACAAAGACACACATGAACCACGTTACGTAGTTGGAGTGAAAGACGAAATCTGATGATCTAAAGACGGTGTGTAACCTAAAGCAGCAAGGAGGAGTTCATCGATTAACAGAGACAAAATCATCCGGAAAGTTTCATTGTGAAACACTTTGGAAACACTGTGTGTGCACTGAGGAGAAACTTTCTAGCTCTTTTCCTTACAGTGGTGGTGATAGGAACCAGAGGCTGTGAGGTCTACAATGCAAATTCAGCCACTTCATTTACTGTCCCTAATGGCCATATACACTTCCTTTAAAGCCCCAGGAAAACTAAACCTGTGTTTCCCACCACTAAAGCCAACCTCGAAGTATCAAAGAGGAAAGAATTTAGACCCCTTCTGCACACAGAGGAATCTGTCTTCTGAATTTACCCAAAGCGCACAGCGAAACACCCACACACACGCAGTAGTGAACACACACAGCAGTTGGGGGTTAGGCACTTCAGTTCTGTGCTTTTGGTTCAGGGCACTGAACCAGAAACCTTCCTGTCCGAGAGCTAGTTCTCCAACCTCCAGCCCATAACTGTCCCCCCTTGACCTGCCAGGTTGATGGTGGTTATAAAACAATAAATATGGAGCAGCCAAGTTTCTCTGGGGGCTGTGTCCTGAATGTCCCACTCACTGTGAACGGAGTATTAAACATGTTTAAGGGCAAAATTCACCTGAAAGTAACTCCCATCTGCGTTTCAGCTATTACAAAGCAACACAGGCATCTAGCAGGGTATTTATAATTATACAGTGTAAAAACTCTCGAGAGATAATAAACACTGGTCTGGTTCCCATCAGCACTGCAGGAACCAATCCAACTCTACAGCACATCAAACCTCTAAGAATGACTGAAATTACATCTTTGACATTTAAATCTGCAGCAATTAAAATCAGTGAATCTCTCTTTAAAGTGCAACTTCTTATCTATTAAAAAAATAAAAACATGCATTCAGCTTATAGGCAAAAAATAATAGTTGTGCCCAGAAGGAACCAACCGACAGTAATCACAACGTGGTGGGTATGTTTTACATCGCGACACATGATGATTCAGTGTGTCATGTTTTTTGTTCAGATGCACATGTGATGTTCTCAAACACGGGCCTTATCGCTGTACCTGACTGACCTAACAGGCACAGCAGTGATGCCCTTCACAAGTCATCCCTTTAGCGCCAGTAACATTGGCAGACGACTACACAACACAGGACTTCATGCACACAGACCGCTGAGACGACTGTCCTGTGCAATGGTCATCTTCAGTAACAGGTCACACTTTTGTCTTGGTGGAGAAGACCAACGAATAAGTGTATGGAGGAACTGGTGTGAGCTCCAAGATGAACGGTTTCTGCCAAGTGTCACACGTCCAAAAGGGTTGGTGTCACTCCACCTTCACCCCTACCGCACAATCTGCAGGAACTGTGTGAGAATATTGAAGCTGCACGGGACGGATTATCACAGGACACCACTAGGAACCTCTACAACTCCATCTGAAGACGTCTGCCAGGTTGCACTAGCATGAGAGACACTACTTCTGCATGTGTAGCTCAATAAGTATAGCTCCTCTCAGTCCAAATTTATCATCATTTATAATAGCATTGCAATGCGACACTTCCTTCTGGCACCTCAGCACTTTCAGCTGTCATTGGTATAAACAGTGCTCTATAAATATAGATTACTATTATTGATTATAACCATTATTATTAAGAATATTCCACTTTAATATTGTTATTATTAATTTTAATACTGAATTATTATTATCGTAGTTCTTAAAAACGATAAGTCACCGCACCCCCAACTGCACTGTGCTGTAACACTCCACACATAAGAAGCTCCGTTCAGTCCCTGTCACTTGTAAACATTGGAGATTCATTAACACTGCTCGAGAGCACTTCAGAAGCCTGTCAGTCCACTGTTGTAGCTCAGTTCCTCTAACTAGAAGCTAACGCTACTGATAAACATCTCACTCAAAACTAGCCGATAACTAAATCTGGCACACAATTTCCCACACGTCTCCCACAAACCGGGATTAGATGTACGACCGTCGAGTAGAAACGGCTCTTATCAACTCGATCACTTCGAGTTTGACCCGTTAGCGGACCTGTTAGCGCGGTTAGCCACACGGCTAACTAGCACAGCTAACTGCGTTGTTCGCTCTTACGCAGCTCTTTGCTTACCAAATCTGGAACTTGAGCAGAGGTCCCGCCATGTACTGCATCTTCAGCTTCTTAACGCTGCCGTTGTCGGCTGTAGCGTGGTACAAGCAGAGCACGGAGAGAAATAGAAGCGCCAAACACCGTTTCCCCATCCTGCTGCTGCTGTGGCGACGACAGGCTGTACTTTCCTGCCGTGCTAAAGCTCCGACAGCTGAGACAGCAGCAGCGCTTCCGCTCCGCTCTCACCGCAACAAACACACTGCTGCCCCCGTGCGGTCAAACCGTGCAATACAGCAGGGTTTCTCAGTCCTGGTCCTGCAGGCGCCCTGCTTTAACACACAACCACTGCCACTGTCGTTAATGAGCTGATGAGTTGAATCAGGTATGTAGGGAGGATGTGCCTCCAGGATCAGGACTGAAAATGAGAAACACTGTAATATACTAAATCATATACAACAACATAGAACTATATATATTAAAACATGAACATATCGAGAGATCGAGATCGAGAGATAGAGAGAGAGAGGGAGCCATAGAGTCATAATTTGGATTTACATGATAGTTTTTATTTATAACCAAAAATTGTTATACCAGAAAAAAGTCAATAAATAAATGTTATGGATGATATCCAAATGTTTTTAGAAATTAGACTCCATGTAGTAAAACAAAGATATATTTTAATAAGATGGGACAACTTGAATAATAACTGGAACACTTACTATTTATAAGACATATTTAAGATATATATAAATATATATAAGATCTTACAAAATCTTATAAAATAAAAGTCTTCGTGTATTTTTTTTTTTTGTACCGCTTTGTTCTCTTTGGATCTGCGATCTGAGATCTACTGGATTCAGTATTTATTTTAAAAGGTCCTCTTTGGTCAAGCAGTAAGAAACATCAGGGTCAGAAGGTCTCTCTGTTGTCTGTGACTGTATGACACCTGGTTTAGTGGCTTCATACTTCTTACGATCATGCATGAACCAGGTTTCATAACTCACAGTGAATAAGAGAATGCTGTTAAAATGCAACCCTGAATAAAAGAGTTCAATAAAAGGTCAAAACTGTATAATTAAATGATGAAGAAAATCAGAGTGGTGTGATATGAAGATGTTCACAGTGGTGGTGACAGGAAACAGACGCTCTAAGAGTTGCTTCTAAAAGCCTGTGGTGACAATTACAACTAGGCCTTCAGCTCAGGCCATTAAAGTGGAAACACCTCAACATTAATGCTAATATCTGCTAGCATCCCTGCCATTGCCCCAGTGCTTGTCGTGTATCTGTTGTGCTTCTTCACATTTCTGGTTTTTGATAGAGAGGATTCACCCTGTTTATGCATGACTGCTGATATAACTCTCTTGTGGCTAACAAGAACGAACAGAAAGCCTTTCCTGCTTATAGCAAACAAAGTGGATGCAGAATATTGAACCCCCCCCTTTAACAATACATGATAATGGGAAGCTACCAATTACATTTAGCACATGGTATTAAGTAGAAGCTACTAGATTCCATTGGGATTTAGCTATAAAGCTAAGCTCTTCCTTTATAGTTATTATAAGTATGTGTTCTCAATGACAACATCCTTTTGGCTCAGCCCCACGTCCACAGTAGAGGGTACTGTAGGACAGGGACGCTCCTCTGGGGGTGAGCAGCACATTTTCCTAGCACACTCCTTTCCACAGCGTAGGCTACAGTACGGCTGTACTGCAGCGTCTACCGTATCTGGCACTGCTGACCCTGCATGTGTCCCGGCAGACTGAGCATCATTGCTGTGAATGGTGACGAACTCGGGCTGCACTGTGCATCGGCTCACGCCAAAACGGTTCAGAACCTCTGTGACAGTCTCCAGGAGTTCAGAACACTCTAGTGCTCCCATCCCTGATGGGCAGTGGATGTGGACAGATGCTACAAGACGCTCCTCAGACAGCTGCCACACGTGAAGCTCGTGAACCGCTAACACACCTGGCACACAACCAATGCTACCTGTTAGCTCCTCCAGCTGCACATGTGCTGGGGCGGCCTGGAGCAGCATTAAGGCATGGTGCTGGAGCGCTGGCAGGACACTGGATATCAGAACCAGGACAGTCGCCAAGGAGAAGACCGGGTCCAGGTATGGGAGCAGACGACAAGCCCAGCGAGGCTGCAGGCAGTCCGCACCAAACAGAAGAAGGGTCAGGCCGTTAGCAAGAACCAGGACAGAACCCAAAAGGCTGTGGATTGCAGTGAAGATGCTCTTCATGCTGCCTCTTGTCTGCCCCTCAGGCCTTCTGCACACCTCACCACACCAGCCTGCACAAAACATTGTTAGTAGTATATGTGTTGATGTGTGTTCAGTATGCAGTAATTGAACCATCCATGCTCTGCCCAACAATTTGTTCTTGTAGCAGCTTTTATTGGGGGGGCAGTCGTGGGCTGGAGGTTAGGGTACCAGTCTTAGGACCGGAGAATGGCCAGTTTAATTCCCTGAACAGACAGTAGCGACTAAAGTGCCCTTAACCTAACCCCCAACTGCTCCCCAGGCACTGTGGACAGGGCTGCCCACCCCTCTAGTGTGTGTTTTCACTAGCATGTGGGTAATGTTTCACTTGTATGGGTATTAAATGAGGAGGACAAATTCCTCTGTGTGGTAACTCAAAACAAAGCCTTAAACTCTCCACTTAGACGTTTCCCACCCCAATCATGGTCTTTTCACCCTCCTCCCATCTGGCAGGTGCTACAGGAGCCTCCGCTCCCGCACCAGCAGACTTAAGAACAGTTTTTATCATGAGGCTGTGTGTCTCATGAACGCTGCACGGACACTTTAACTTACATTGCACTGCCTCTACTGCATCCTTGCACCTTCTGTACTGTTAATGCACTTTATTAATCACCAAGCCTACCGTATACTCGTGTTTACAGACTGTATACTCATGTTTACATACTGTTCTTATATTGTCTCTACCTCAGATGTTATTTTCATTGTGTACATACTGTCTACTTGCACTACTCTTACAGTTCAAACATTCATTGTAAATGCAGCTCTATATATTCATATATATGTATGTAGATATGCTTATAAATGTATATATTTATTACTGCGACTCTTTGGGTAAATAATACTGTACTTGCACTTCTGGTTAGATGCTAACTGCATTTCATTGGCTCTGTACCTGTACTCTGCACAATGACAATAAAGTTGAATCTAATCTAATCTAATATAACTGGAGGAGAGCACTAACTGTTCATTCTGTTTGATTAGCTAACATGTTGGTTCATGGAATTATGAATGGCTGTGGCATCACTGGGGAAAGAACTCTATTGCAGGGTCCCCACTGCAGGGTCCGTCAGCACTTAAGATGGTTCTGGCAAGTAGAAACTGAGGATCCATTGTTTAAACATTGCTAACTAGCTAAGTTAACATCCTATGGCATAAGCTGCTATAGTATGACTGAGGTTAGACTGGGGGATATCTTCCCCATCGTACTTGCCTTATCTACTAGGGGTTTCACCTGGTGAATGTTACTATCCATTTTTTATTTGGGTGTCGAAAGACTTTACCTGCTGTAGAGGGCAGTTAGATTCCATGAAGGAAACCTCTGAATATGAAATCTCTACAGTTACTTCTCCTTACAGCCGAGGAACAAACAAAACAAATAACTCACTCTATACGCATGTTAAAAGCTATTGGCTTGCTATTGGCTAGCCTCTATTCAGCTGTAGAGAGTCGTGAATTGGCAGCAGCATGGATATTTCAATTCAGTGGATATCATCTGTACAGATTTTCTGTAATCACTAAACAAAGCTGCAGGTTACAGATGTCACAGTCTGCATCTGTTTAACATGATAGGATAGTGTGCTGCTAAGGAACCTTCCTCACCAGTGCCACCTACGCAGGCATCGTAGTTATCCTCCTCAATCACTGGGTCTGTCATCTGAAGGTTCTGCTGAGGTTGCTGGAAATCACTGGAGTTCTCCGCATGATTGGACTGTGAGGGAAAGTGAACTGTGGAAGCTGCTGGGGGATCAGAGCATTTTTCGGAGCGCTGCCCTGGATCCAGCACACTGGGCGCTCCAGGGTTACAGAACATCAGTACGCCACCATGAAGAGGAGCTTCTAGGGCTGCAAGATCATGGTAGTCTGTCTCCACTGTTTCTGTAAGAGTGCCCTCATCGAGCTGGCTATTCCTAGCTAGGACAAAAAGAGCACAGATTTTAAAAGTCAGAACTGGAGGTGGCACCAAGCCGATACCTAGTACCGATGCCAGCAGAAAATATCAGATACCTGGTTGTAGTAGGATCCTATGATAGTTAGGAAGCAGCGTCTAGCTACATTATAAACAATGGTGTAATAAGCCTGAACAGGAAGTGCCATTAACAAATTGAGAAAAGCTTAAAAAGTTTTAGCTCAGAGATTTGTCTGGGACTCGGAGCGCCAGGAGTAACAAGGGTGTCTGACATATATCAGTGTTTCTTAACCCACACTGCACTGCCCTCCACATTTCAGAGGATTCCCTAGTTTGACATCCCCAACAGCCCCCACCCACCCTGCAACTCATAAATGAGCTTAATCAGACGCATAGGAACAGGGAAAGCACTATAATGTGCAGGGCAGGATGCCTCAAGGATCATGGCTGAGGAAAAATGGTCTATGTGACAAGTTTAGTCCTACCCATATTCTAATCAAACTGAAGCAGCAGATTGTTTACTCTGGCAGTGAATCAGTTAGAAGCTGAATGAAACATGGCAGACATGTAGACAGTAGTGTAGTCAGCTTTAAGACCACATTAAGTGCAGTGTTTCAAATAAAAAACATCTTTCTAAAGTTTGCTTACTTATGATTACCATCTTATTCTGAGGCGATGAAGAATATTATATACAGCCATAACAGCTGCCAAGGAAACTTAAAAAATATTGTTCACAGAATTTATAAACAGTGTTGTGAGAGCTTTCAACAGCAGGGATAAAGCCAAATCTAGAACAGTTAGAGACTATACACACACACACACACACACACACACACACACACACACACACACACACACACACACACACACACACACACACATTCATACATATATATATATATATATACACACACATGCAAATGACTCTTAACACCCGTCTGCCTGACTGATACAACAATAAAGATGATAAAGCATTACATTTTTTGTCATGTCCATTTTTGAGATAGTTTAAGATGAAGAACATTTGATATGCTTACACCGTTTGCCCTATTTACTGCACACAAACGTCAGTGATGCCTTTTAAAAATTCACCGTCCATGGGCAACTGTGGATTTGCCTCACTACCTGGTCACTAAATGGGAGTCTGAGAAAACATGTTGATGTGTGTACATTTTTATTTACTTCCACTTTAAATGAAGTTGTCTGAGCTGGTAGAGGTTGCAGTTCTTGTTATGCTACGGTTGGTCACATGGTTGTTTTATTGGAACCGATGTTGATTTTCAAGCAAACTGGTTTGTGCACTGTGTTCGCCTAACCTTGTTTGTAGGGTGTGATGTAGTGTATTGCTCACTGCTCATTTATAAAGTATATTTTTATGTTTTATGTACTAATACTATGTACTTCAATACCAGCAAGTACACTTTAAGCACCTTATTGTTTATATATATATATATATATATATACACACATGACAAGTGTAATAATGTCCAGTACATTTTACCTCAGTACTACTTTAGTATGCTTAATATAAGTATACTGGGTAAGTGTATACTCAACTGTTATTGCTGTCCAGAGAAAAACTCCAAAATGACGACTTTACAAGGAAGGCCAAAACCCCCTGAACTTTAATGTAAGTCAATGGAACCAGACATCTTTCCAAACAGTTTTGGGCCATTTCTGTTGGTATTGGTATATGTATATCATCACTGCCAAAACAAAAACATGGATCTCCATTTTTGTCTATTTTGACTTTTATGCCTCATTTGACTCCATGACCTGACATTTACACTGTGTGAAATTTCATTATGAATGGACCAAAAGAAATGGGTCCCAAATTCATTTTGAAAAAAATCTGGTTCCTTTGACATATATTAGAATTGCATTGGGTTTTCTAACATTACATAGGTACTCTAATATGTACTTAAGTTCTCTAAATTAATCTTAGAGGTGTCTCAAAATAGTACAGTATATAGTACAGTATATATATATATATATATATATATATATATATATATATATATATATATATATATATATATATATATACACTTCAATGTACATTATATTTTCTCCTGGGCAATCGTATTCACTGCAGAGGAAATATTGAAGTGAGTGAAAATTGCAAATATAATGTTTTAGCCTGTTTAATTCTGAGGGGTAGAGTGAGGTTGGAAAACGGACATTAAAATAAATTATGATTGTTTCTAGTATACAGAGCCACACAAACTGTATAAGTAATTCAGAGGGATTACGGAATCTTGTCGCTTAAGGTTTCAGTATTAGCTGTATCAGACACCTCCACTTTGCACAGGGACTTGTGTCAAAGAATTTGAAAGGATAACATAAGGCATAATACCTTTATCGTTTGTTGTAGTGACGGCCTTCCTCTGAGGCTTGGTCAGGTCCAGGTTAAGGCCATCAAGTCTGAAACCCATTTCCCTGCCTCCTCTCCAGATCAGGATTAGGCTATTGAATAACAGACTAGCCGCACCTACCACAGTGGCCAGAAGAGGGCGCTTTATGACATGGGGTTGCAGCGTATGGGTAATGATCTCAAGACTGATGGATACACAAAGAGAGCAGAGTAGCAGAGCTGAGACTACAGCTCCAAAGGGCTTCATGCGCAAAGCACTGTACTGATCCTCCTCAGAGATGGCGCTGTCAGGAGCAGAACCAGCGACGGTCTGGTCGTTTTGGGTTGTACTTGGAGATGGCAATGTGGATGCGTCTGGAGTTACTGCAGAGCCATCAGAGGTTGAGGTGGGATGCTGTGGCTCTGGTCCGTCAGGGTCTGAGGAGGTGTAGGGGTTTGCAATCGAGGTCACAGGAGCTCCTGTCAGCATCTCCAACGGGTGCAGGGTTAAGTGAATGAGGACATAGAGGGTATGGAAAGCATCCACTGTGTTAATAAGGGAGTTGCAGAGACGGCCAATAACGATCTCACACAGCAGGAGGGCTGAGGTGACCACCAGCAGGCATCTGTGAGAGCAGCTGCCCCAGAAAGCTGACCTTTCCATTACACCTTTAAGAGCACATTAATACACGTTAATAAGCACAGTGTATTCAACATAAAGACATGAGAGAAATGTTACGGCTTAGAGACAACATAACTACACTTAAACTGATACCTAACTGTGTATGCTTTCGGCAGCACCATGATACGGTACAGATCAGCAATATGGCAAAAACAATATGACATGATGCATTTTTTTTTAATCTGAGAAATTAAAACCCGACAAATGACACATTTCAAAACTCCAAACTATGAATGTCACAATCTAATTAAAGAGGATATTCAAGCTGCATGGGATGGATTGTCGCAGGACACCGTTAGAAGCGTCTACAACTCCATGCTGAGACATTGTATTAGCAAACATGGTGGCCCGACGCCATACTGAGAGACACTACTTCTGTATGTGTAGCTCAATAAATATTACCCATATCAGTCTAAATGTATCATCGCAGTTACCCACCATTGAGTCTGTCTATCAGAAGCGCTGCCTGAGCAGGGCGAGAAGCATCATCAAGGACGCCTCTCACCCTAACCACAAACTTTTTACCCTCCTTCCATCCGGCAGGCGCTACAGGAGCCTTCGCTCCCGCACCAACAGACTCAGGAAGAGCTTCTTCCCTGAGGCTGTGACCCTGCTGAACTCCACACCGTCACTTTAGCCACATATTGGCACTCACTGCACTGTACTATCACTTTTGCACTACTCATTTTGCACATCTTTTTTGAAATTTCATACCTGTACAGTTCTATTTATATTCGCAATTCTGTTCATATTGCACTATTTATACCTGTAGTTATTGCTTACACTGTTACAACTTACTCATCATATGCTGCTCTGTGCAATCTTGCATTTCACTCATTACTGTATATATGTATAGTAAATCATATTCTATTCTATATACCACCCCCTTATCCCACATTCTGTGTACACATACATTCTATATATTTATTCATATACCACCACATGTACAAAAATCTCAATTGTCAGTCATTCTGTTTTTGCACTTTATGTAAATAATAATGTATTTTGCACTTCTGGTTGGATGCTAACTGCATTTCATTGGCTTTGTACCTGTACTCTGCACAATGACAATAAAGTTGAATCTAATCTAATCTAATCTAATCTTTATTGTTCCTGGTAACCTTTATCCTCCTTCCCTATAGCACTGTGATCCCACACGTCTTTCTGGGTGCAGCTATTATTCTGTTTAGGTGTGCATTAAGCTATAACCTTTTTCAGAGAGCAGAGGGCTGAAGAGAAACGAAACGCAGCTGTTAATGGTCTGCTCTGCTTTTGGTTTCATTTGTGAGCTTGTTTATCTCAGCTGGGCTTTTCTTTGTCTGCTTTTCAGTTAATCCTTTGGTGTGCCTGTAATACCAATTTTTTAAGGACTTTTCAAGAAACCTTTGATTAATTTTTTAATCTTTTAATTTTGTTCTGTTGGTAATTTTTTTCTAAGTTCATTTGAACTGTGGAGATTACCCAACACATTACACCTCCAGGTTTCAGACAGGATGAAATACCATGTACATGTGTTGGCATGATGCAAAGAATCATTAGCTCCATGCTCCCTATATAGTGTAGGGTGTAGATCATGAAACAGTGACTTCTACATACAACTCATGCATTAGTGTTTCAGTCATATGCCTCCCTGAAGGTCATAATCTTTGTAACATACTAACTTCACTACTCAGGGTGTACTGAGACACAGTCCAAATTACAATAGCTAGGGCATGCTTTACAACAACGCCAATCACAGCAACTACACAGCCTACTCTATAATAACTTGTGGATACAGTCATATATACAGTATAGATGACTGTATCCACAATTTGTTATTATTATTCTTATTCTTATATTAGTTATATTATTACAAGTTATTACAAAGAGGACATGAGTACTACATTGAAGGCCACAGAGTACTATTTTGAGACCACAAGTTATTTTACTAAGGTTACACATTACTATATTAAGGCCACAATTTAATATACTGAGGCCACAAATTCTGTATATTTAGGCCATGAATTAATATATTGAGGCCATATGCTATAATCTAGAAGCCACAAATCAAGGCCAAAACCAAAATGAAGCTAAAACCTTATTTAATTTGTATGCAAGTCAAGGGAACCAGATTTTCCGCTGGTCCACTCATCATGAACTTTCCACATTATGTTTAAATCACGCATAAGTAAAAACTGACAAAAATAGAGATACATGTTTTTCTTAGGACAGGGATGATTTTGAGGCCACAAATGAATATATTAAGGCCATGAACTACTAATACTATGATGTGTTACAACACTGAGGCCACAACTTATTAAATTCATTCATCATCACTTATTCTATATAGCCACTTATTCTCCTGGGTCATGGGGAGGAAGGCAGGAAACACCCTGGACGGGTAGTTATTATAGGGAGTCCTCAAACTAACATACTCCATGTATTACAGGGTGAAGCCAAGAGAGGGAAGCCATAACTTGCTATATAAAAAAAACGTTATTATATATGGGGATTTTACTGTTTTGGAGCCATATTGAGGGCAAATATTATTGTACTGGGGACACAAATGACTATACTGAGGGCAAAAATTAATATACCGATGCCAGAATAATGAGAAACTTAATTCATGGCCACATCTTATGAAAAAAATAACCACCCTGGGGCCTCAGAAGTGTTCACAGACGTGTTTTGGCAATACACTACATGGACAATACAATGTTAAGGCATCACAAATCAGCACTCAGCTCAGCACTGTACAAGAATAGCTTCATTGACTACATCTGAATAGCACAAACTGTATAGCACTACACTAAATCTCACTACAAATGTAATACAAAGTTAGTAGCACAGTTTAATCACTGATTATTAATAAACTATACAGCATATTTACCCATGGAGTCTTCACTGTCTCTTCATTAACACAGGGATGCTGCCCTCGCCTGTCTGTGTGTTGAATCTCAATAAGCTTCCGTTAGAAGTTTGCGAGGATTTCAGAGATGGCTTATTCTCCCACGCCTACCAGTCCAGTCGCCTCCTAATCGCCATCATGTGAGTGAATTCTTCCTCTCTGTCCCTCATCCTCACTCTGAGAGAGAGGCTCCAGAAACGTGCCCGCCTCGGCAGCTCCAAAGCCAAACTGACACTAAACTAACGAGAGCCAAAGCCAGAGCAGAGAGAGGACGGGGCGCTCAGTCTGAGAGGGCTGGGAAAGAAACTAAACTTTTTGGGGATCTTAACAAAACAGGCTTTTAAAGAGGAACAAAAGGACAAAGCTGGACCTTTTTTAAATCCTTTCACCCAAATCTAGAGTTAACACTTTCACGTCCAACAGAAATGCCACAGAGAGAGTTGTGACTGGAGTGATGGACTTTTGTAAATATAGCATGGATGAATGCCTAACGGTGATTCCATTGTGTTGTAGAGCTTTTGTTCGCAATCACATTTCTGTTGTGTTAAACTGTGTTAATGCAGAGTTCTATTCTTCTTTCTTTATTACTTAACCTTTTTTTTTCATTGTTTCATAGTCTTCATTGTTTAACCAATTGATTTGTTACCCAAATGACTTATGACATACGATGAATAATATTTCATTCCTTTATTTAGTTGTTTACAGCTGCACTCCTCAAGTGTCTTGTTGCCATCCACGGTTGCTGTGTAGCTTGTCTGTTTCTGGTACCATAAATGTACCACACATGTGCAGACTTGAAAAGAAAGAAATCAGAGTAAGGTTGTACACGCACTGAGAAACCCAGTTACTGAGCTAAAAAACAATTCTCTTAATCTGACATTATATCAGATTTCTAGACTGTCTATTTTGCTTACCTGAACATCCAGATAATGGCAGAAATCCAATAGTGATTGTAGTACAAGTGCACAAACACACTCGTGCCTTGGGGCGCATCAGGCCTGTTATTTTGTTAAACATATAATCACTCAGGATGACTTAGTTTATATCTTAGCAATTAAACTAGGGAGTCTAATAAAAAAATATACAGGAAGAAATTGATCTTCATGTAGGCTCAGAAAAATATTGACCAAATGAATGAGAGTGGCGTGTAAGACAGCTGAGAACAATTTATTTCGCACATGTATTTTGGTTTATCTGCATCATAACTGTATCAATAATGTTGCTAGAGTCAAGGACAAAGGGGCTCTAAAGTCCATGAGACTAAAACCCCATGGCTAAAAAGCTGTTTTAAAGTATCTTTAAAAGTACACAGATGTAATCTATTCTGGTAATCATAAAACACCAGTAACAGGAGAATATGTATTTGAAAATATTGATTATTTTTTTATTTTTTCCATTGTTTTCTTCCCAAATTATGCACAGTCCGATCATGAAATGACCCTTTACCTATGTGGGTCTTCTCAGGGATCTGCATGAAACAGCAGAGTAAAAGCCAACACAGTAGATTCTGCTTGACATGACGGAAAAGCTCTTTTCAGTGCTAAACCAACACGGGACCACATTCCACAAGTCCTGGTACACGGGCTTAACAGCAGAAGGGTGCAGACAATGATCACTGACAATATGCTGCCTCTAAAGCCCCATTCAAACACATTTGAGAGGAGTTACTGAAATGTATGTTGAAAAACAATAAGCAGGGTCTAATAAATCTTAAGGCTGGACACTGATACTTCTAGTCACACTAATTTCCCACTTAGATTCTGAGGGAATTTGGCTGAGGGAATTTAGCTGTTACTGAACATTAAGCTGCTATTTTCCCCACCTGCACTGTACACTTTATATATCCATACTGTTTAAACCACATACTTACTGATACTGTGCTTACGCTTTGCACATGTCCTGTACACGTACTGTACTGTACTGTTTGCAGACATTGTTTTTGTCTATTGTCTCTGCACTACACTATTTATATATATTCAACTGCACTGGAGAAGGAGCCTGACCGTGTTTATATATATATATATATATATATATATACACACACACATTATTCAACTGCACTGGAGAAGGAGCCTGACCGTGTTTTGTTATACTGTACAACCCTGTATTGGTATAATGACAATAAAGTTGAATTGAAGTGAAGTGAATTGAATTGAATTGAACTGAATAGAATCCCAGGTGACATTCATTGTTCAGTGAAAAATACTGCTCACCTGAAGAAAACTACATTAGTTTCAAAACTAATGTACTGAAAGTGTCCTAATATAATGGAATGGAATATATATTGCACAAAAAAACAATAATGTGCTTAAAATGTACCTGCTTATATGAAAGTTACACGCCTAGTACGTTAAAATATACTTAATTACCAAAAAAAAAAAAAGATTCAGAACATTCGACCCTACCCAGGCAAAAGATAGGACTGCTGGTTCCTACCCAGAACGTGACTCAGAAGGTACATCCACACACTGTTTGAAGAGGCCAAGTTAAAGCAGGAAATACCTCCAAAGTCTCATTCCCACCAATAAAATGCTTCAACGGCTTTATAACCACCAAGCAAGTCAAAATCGCACCAACAAAATGATTCAAATCATTAATTACATTGAAAACATTGCCAAGAAAGTAATGGTTGGTGCAGAAGATTAATCCCCACCAGGAATATTAGTCAGACGGTTCATCCCAACCAAGAGAAAAATTCATAAGGCTCATCCCAATCAATAAAATATTCAGCAGGTTCCTCACACAAAGAGTTAGGAGATTTATCCAGTCCTAAGAAATGTCTCATCATTCATTGCATATGACCAAATTTTTTCCTCACCCATTTTATTCAGGCTGGGACATTTTTGGAAAACAGAACCTGTAGACCTGGCAGCCAAGAGACCAAAGTCTGGAAGGATTTGTTTTTCCCGCACACTGACCGCTTGTTAACAGTTAAGGGTTTTGGTGCCCTTCTCGGCACCGTTTTCATCCGCCCTGCTCAGAATTGCTCTCCATAATCATTAGTGTAGTGTCCAGGAAGACCTTTCAGCATTTCCATGACTAACAGGGACTAACCCTAACCCTAACCACCATCACCGATTCTGTCCCTATGACAGTGTCTTATATGTGATGCAGAGTTTCAAGTTCAGTGTATAGTGATAAGGGGTCTGTTCTTGTTTTTATTTAGAATTCAGCCAATGTCCTGTTAGAAGCAGGTAAGTGAACATTTGACTCTCACATTTGACTCTGACAGGGACAAAGGTCAAGACACATTACATAAGGCAAGCTTATCAGACAAAGAATTGGCCACCCGTGACTGAAATGTACTTAATATTGTGTAATATCAAATAATACTAATAGAGACTGGATTTGGCATGTAGCCTTGGAAGATTCTGGATGTAGGCCACTTCAATGTTCAGAAACTCTTACATCAAAGAGATGCAGCAGATTTGGTGGATGCCCTTCCTGGCACTATACTGAGGAGAGTTTCCTGTAGACTGGGATTTCTGCCACTGCTGGTAGACTTGTATGCTTCTATACACCTGCAGATTCAGCTACTTCCTTCACACTATGGTCTTTGGCACGCTCAAATGAGGTCACCACTTTAAGCCAATCATTAACACTTGCTTTGGAGCTATTTTCCACACATCCTTGTGCAGCACCATCTTCAGGAGCCTGAAGTTACTTCCACCTTAAACACGCAAGATTTTATATGTGCTGGTTTCCGTCAAAGTCCACATCTCCTTTCATGGAGTAGGGTGGTGATCTCTCCACATGCACTTTTCCAAGCCTAGTCCTTGTCTTAACAAACACTTGAAACTACCCTGTGAAGATACCTCCATAATAGGAACGTGTCTTTGTGGAGCAGAAAGAACTCGGAGCACCACAATGCAATATGATGGCCTCATTTGGCCACACATTTGTATTGCATTTTCCCAACATAACGTCATATGTCTTTAGTGTTCTAATGGAAAAATGCGCTCCAGTAAACATCTTTAATATCCGTTTATCAAATAGAGATTAACATTATAGGCTGAGGGGGCTGCACAATCCTTTCCCTATGAGGTCTCCCCACTGTTACATAAGAGAGAGACTGAACAGGGATTACTTGGAAATTCCTTCATAGCAGAATCGTAAGCACTGGGGGCAAACTCAAATACCTTGTGTCTCAGCAGGACCTGATATGAGGACCCATTTGAAAGGGACCTCTGGAACCAGGGCTTACTGACATTTCATCATGTTCGCACAGTAAAGCAGGAACCAACCAGAAACCAGACAAAACCAACATCCCAGCAAACAGCGACTCTTCAGGCTTCTCTTCAGATTCAAACAGTAGCTTGACCAGGAATAAAATTATTGACCTTTTATTAGCTCAAATCTACACCAATTTGTTCTATTACTCCAAATGTAGTTCATCATACAAGTGGAGCTATGAGGCTAAATTAGCTATCATATAATGTAAATGTATAGCTTCCTGCATCTCTTGGAACTGTTCTTAGAGTCGTACATTTCCAGTGCCTTAAATTTCCTGGCTCCTATATATCCTGAGCCTTCTGTTCGTAGGGTCTTGCATTTTTAGGCTCTTGGGTTCCCAAGGCCGATAATTCCAGAACTCTGTGTTGCCTGGCCCCTACATTTACAGGCCTTCAGGACTTCTGTTTCTAAACCACCGCTTTCCCAGGGTCCTACTTTTTCAGGATTCTATGTTTGCAGGGTCTAACATTCCCAGGGTCCTACATTTTTAAGGATTTTCAAGGAAACATGGGAACATGGGCTCAAAGGATAGAGCACCCTGAGAACATAGAGATGTTCCAAAATTGCAGAGAAGAAACATAGGGCCCTGGGAAGATGGGGCTGTTTTATCAGACATTTCAATAAGCAAATAAAGGGCTGCTAGGAAGACAGGATCACAGGAACATCAGGATGACCCACACCATTTTGTCACTTCTTGTAGAAAACAATATGCCAGCAGGGTAAGAAACCACATGGACAACTCTATTAGAGAAAACAAATCAACACGCTTTGTGGCCTGCAGTTTGCATGATGCTAATGCTTCCACTGCATGTAGCTCCAGTAAGATATTCAGTTTACTGTCTATGCTTGGGTTAAGGAAACTGTGTCACGTAAATTTACAGCAGAGTTATTGCTTACATATCTAGGAGGGTCGATACACCACATGTTCTTCACCACTGTATCCAATATGTCCTGTTAAGTATTCTCCTGCAGTTTGCTAATCTCAAACATATTGCGCCCCTGGGGTGAAGGGGTGTTTGAATTATGCTACAGCATCTCAGACCAGGCCAGTGGGGTCGTTCTGTGTGTAAGCATACCAGGCCACCTACGGCTCAGTTCTCTTTCATCTCAACCCAGAGCCCCACCACCAGGCCCTCTCTTACAGTTTACACTATGAGGTTTCTGAGAATTCCCTCATTTTAAAAAGCAATTAAAGTCTATGTGCTATAGCTGTGAACAGAATGGCTGAATTTGTGTCAGCTGCTCTTACTATGATCCATCTGCACAAATAAGTTTAAAGGGGCTCCCAAATATAGTACTGCACTGTGCAGAAGACGCCATGCACCAAAATGCAGTGGTTCTCAAACTAGCCTACTCAGGGCCTTATAGGACTTTCCGTGGAGACTCTCAGCTTTAGAGGTGATCTTCAGTCAAGAGCATGGCTTAGTCTGTCTGCCTGCATTCATAATTCTTACCAGCCCTCAGACAGTCCATATTTTTGCTCCATCACTAGCCATATGCACCTGGACTAGGTAGAATGTCCTGAGGACCACAGCCTTAATAAATGCATCTAGTTTCAGACAGGTCATCAGGTCGTCAGTGAGCTAAGGAGTTAGGAGGAATGGTAATATAGACTGTTCCAAATGCATTCAGTGACATACTTAGTTATACAGTATAGATGAAATGCACATACCTTTAAATACACATAGCATACATCTTGATAGTGCAGAAAGCTGAGCAGAATTACCAGAATTTCTTAATAAATTCAGCTGTTAAGATGCAAACAAACTCATTCAGAGTGGCGAAAAGCTCCATTCTAGAAAACTTGATCCAGCCAGACATTTCCACACTGCCCATGATGGAAACCAGATGTCTTGGGAGCCTAATGCCTAATCAGGTTGCTTTGTGATATAAGGTTTTAGCCTAAAACACATACATAAGACTATTGTACCATCAACATTACATACTTAAACACTCTGATAATGTGTAGATTCAACTCATGGTTCATTCATTCATTCACTCGTTTATTTATTCATTTTCTGAGCTGCTTTTCCTTCTGGTTCGTGGGGGATGCTGGAGCCTGTCACAGCGCTCGTTGGGCAGTAGGGAAGTAACACCCTGGACAGGCTGCCAGTTCATCACCTGGTTCCCCTCAGCATTACTGTAGCGAAACCAGAGTCAGCTAGTTTCACTACAGTGAATTGATATAAACACTTCAGATGATTTAGTTTATGTGGTAAAGACTGAACGATGAAACACACGTGCAATGATACTGATATAGAATCCATATCTAACGTACACTGTTCCTTGCACTGTTTACACTGTTCGCTACTCTCATAACACAACCCCTCCAGTGATCCCACACGTTTCCTCAGATTTTTCTTGTGTGAAAATGATAATGGTAAAATAATAGTTGATAAATCAGAAATGTTCCTTTGGGTACTACTATTTTTGTTAGAAAGCCTCCCAATGCCTCAGTATGTACCACTATACCATTCAAATGGACTGTGGATGTAATGCAATGGCTTCAGGCAAAAACTTGCTGGAGGTATATGTCAGAGGCAGATGTGCACCACCACCACCACCGCAAACATTTCTGACTCAATTCAGATTCAGTACAACTGCACATGGCATCAAACCAGCCGGAACATCTTGATCATGTTGGTTGGTGGACTATTCTCATTAGTATGTGGGTGGTGGATCATTCTCAGCTTAGCAGTGACACTGACGTGGTGGTGGTGTGTTAGTGTGTGCTGTGTTGGTGTGAGAGGATCAGAGAGAGTGCTGCTGGGGAGTTTGAACACCTCAGTGTCACCGCTGGACTGAGAACAGTCCACCAACCAAAACTACCCAGCCAACAGCGTCCTGTAACCACAGATGAAGGACCATTTGTGGAGCAGCAGATGAGACATCATCTCTGACTGTACATCTACAAGGGGTACCAGCAAGCTAGGAGTGTCTAATAGATTGGACAGTGAGCAGACACAGTGTTTAAACACTCCAGGAGCACCGCTGTGTCTGATCCACTCACACCAGCACCACACACACTAATAGCTACACGATTGCGGACATTCAGTGAGCAGTGATGTCGCAATCCACAACTAATCCTAGGAGTGTCAGTGTCAGCCCCATTGGCAGACGGCTGAACGACACAGGACTACATGCACACAGACCGTTATGATGACTACCCTTAACACCACATCAATGTCACCAAAGGCTGCACGTGTGTTGTGCCAAACTGTCACAGAGTGATTCAGAATGGTAGCGGGTCATCTTCAGTGATGAGTGATGGAGCTTTTGTCTTGGTGGAGATGACCAACGAACCTGTGTTTGGAGGCAGCATTATCAGCGCCAAGATGTGCGGTTTGTTGTCACAAGTTGTCAAGTCCAGAAGGATTGGTGTCACTCCACCTCTACCCCCCCTACCCCACAATCTGCAGAGACTGTGTGAGAATATTCAAGATGCACGGGATGGATTATCACAGGACGGTATTAGGAACCTATACAACTCCATGCCGAGAGGTTTGGTATGTTGGGTTGGCAAACATGGAGGCAAACATCCTTCTGGGTGCAGCGATTCTTGGCGATATGCAGGGGTTGGACAATGAAACTGAAACACCTGCCATTTTAGTGTGGGAGGTCTCATGGCTAAATTGGACCAGCCTGGTGGCCAATCTTCATTAATTGCACATTGCACCAGTAAGAGCAGAGTGTGAAGGTTCAGTTAGCAGGTAAGAGCACAGTTCTGCTCAAAATACTGCAATGCACACAACATTATGGGTGACATACCAGAGTTCAAAAGAGGACAAACTGTTGGTGCACGTCTTGCTGGCGCATCTGTGACCAAGACAACAAGTCTTTGTGTTGTATCAAGAGCCACGGTATCCAGGGTAATGTCAGCATACCACCAAGAAGGACGAACCTCCACCAGCATCACGTAGTGACCTGGCCACTATCCTGCAAGAATGCACCACTGTGCAGGACTTGTATATGTCATTCCCAAGACCAACTGACGCTGTATTGGTCGCAAAAGGAGGCCCTACACCATACTAATAAATGACTGTGGTCTAAAACCAGGTGTTTCAGTTTCATTGTCCAAACCCTGTATATTTTAGCTATCCAATTTACAACACATTATAAATAAGAGATGCTACAAATGCTGTAAACATCACAGACTTGTACTTTCTTGTCATTACATGCATTTATTTGAGAGAGAAACAAACAAACAAACAAAAAAATCTCCATACACATCTCTTTGTGGTTGCCAGCACATTTCTGATTAATTTAACAGGTAATTTAAAAATGACTAAAAATGAAAGCATTACAAACGTTGGGTTGGGGCAGCACAGAACTGTCAGTTATTTTAGGCCAATGACAATCTGGATGTATAGACCAACCTGTCCTAGGGCTTTAGTTTCTCATTCATAGTACACACCCCTAGCAGCCAAAGTGCTAAAGTTGACAGCCAGCAAGGGCGAGCCAGAGACTCTGGAACAGAGTACAGAGTAACATCTCTACCAGAGAGGGCTGAAACAACACGTTCTCGTTATCCCTGGCCACCCCAGAAACATTTTTGGTGCTAACCTCTAGCTCCCCCTGCTGGCTGCAGCTTCACCCGAAAGTAGTGTCTTCTGTATTCAACATTCATTCAGCCTTTTCCACTCTCTCCCCGAAACAGCCTGCATTCACATCCAAAAAACATAAACAAAAAAAACAAACACAGAAACTGCACTTTCCCCAAAGTTCCAGCCCCGAATTTATATATATATATATATAATCAGCTTAACCCCCCAAAAATCCCAGTTACCCCTTAAAAAAATGTATAATTGCTCTTTATATAATCTGAAAATATACACCAAATGGGGGAATCTTTAAAAACCAAATCCCTCAGTAACAACTAATAAAAGACAGAGTGAGGAAAAGAGGAGAGGGAGGAAAAAGAATTACTCAAAACAAAACAGGCTCATTTTCCAATGAAATAAATAGAAATGATTCGTCAAAGCAGCAAAAAAGAACAGGGGGAAAAACGGAAGAGAAGGATGCTTAAAGGCAATGCATTGGAAACCTGTCTTTGGGTGCAAATCATGGTGGCACAAAGAGTGAAACCAGAGGAAGGCAGAAAGAAAGAAAGAGAGAGAGAGAGAGAGAGAGAGAGAGAGAGAAAGAGTGAGAGAGAGTAAGAGAGAGTAAGAGAGAGAGTAAGAAAGAGACAGAGCGAGAGAGAGAGAGAGACTGAGCTACAAACACTTTCGTATTTCTCTTCATGTTTCTTTATATGACAACGATCCACAAATTTCTGCTGGAACAAAGAAAAAATCACAGATAAGCTGAAAACTCAGCAGTTTCTCGCTACAGAACAGCAGGTTGTCCAGCCAATGCAGAATCGAACCTCCACCCCAGATTCCTGAACATTCACCTGGGTTTCCAGAAGGCTTCAGAGACCAAGCCTGGAGAGATCTCTGCTAGTATGTGGTCTTGGTCAACAACGAAAAAAAAAAAACCAAAAACAAAAACAGTCAAGGAGAACGCACGGCTAGCCAGACACCAAGACGGTTCCTGAGCAGGACCATTAGAGACAAACGAAAAGGGAATTACTTTGGCGGGAATTTTTTTGTTTTTTGTCTCCCCCCCTGGAGACAGAACAGTAGGCGACACACACACAAACACACCTGCACACACACTTACAAAGCAGCGTGATTCAACCAGGACCCCCACACCCCTGTCCCCCAAATCAGTCCTGAAAGCCTAAGAGCGAAACTGATTCAATGTCCCGCACAATCAGATCTTGTCTGTTTTTCAGGACCTTTTCCCCACATCTCGGAAATTGGTCCGTCTTCCTGCTACAGTAACTTCTGGAGTACACGCTAGGGGGAGGGCACTGGAGAGCAAAGTGTCGCAGTCGCCGCTCGGCGTTGCTGGAAGAGAAGAGAAGAGAAGAGAAGAGAAGAGAAGAGAAGAGAAGAGAAATAGAACAGAAGAAAAGAGAAGAGAAGGAGAGCGCGTGTGTTGGTTTTTCCGGTGCACGTGTGTCTGTCTTTGGTTTCTGTCTGGCTCCCGTCTTTATTGAATTCCAAGGGAAGGGAATGTAGTGACGGATGACAGGACGACGTCAAATGAACGTTATCCTCTCATCTGAGATGTTAAAAAAAGTACTTAAATATTTGTGTTAAACTGTGTATTCGAACGTAGTGAATCTTCTGTGATGTCTCTGGAGCATCTGGTTCATGATCCTGATGTTTCTTTTTTCCTTGATCTTCGTGTTTGAGTCATCTCGAAGCGTTTGTATTGGACAGAAGGAGCTGTGAGTGGTGTAGCAGGAGGAGGTTGGGAGCAGGAGACTCCAAGGCCCAGTGGCTGCTGCACACAGTCTGGACCCATGTCTCTCTACAAGGGTGGACCCTGCGGAACAAGACCAGATACGGGTTAAGAAGGCAGTTGTGTTAGGTACAGTCACGAGGAATAGTCATGCTGGCTTTCTGAAGAACAGGGTTTGTGCACGGGTCATATTTCATATATTTATGTTTAATTTGTTTCCCCCAGACACAGAAATGTAGATATGTGTGCAGGAATGTGTCCTCTGTCGAGGAGGGGTTAACACTGTTCCTGCTTAAACAATCAACAAACTGTAATTTGATCAGGAGTGCCAAACATTTGCATCCAATACCACACTATCATATTCCAGTCAAAAGCAGACAGTCCTCAGTGTATACACTTCTGATTAAAGTGACATTTTGGGGGAAAGATGAGCGAATTTTAACCTGATGTAAAGAAAAACATTGTTTCTACATTTGCATAGTTGAATAAGGACATTGTGCTGGCAGAAATCAAATGTAGAGGACTTTTATTTTGAAAGTGAACAGAGCGTCCTGCAGTGTTGTGCTTCACACACACAAAAAAAGAGTGCCTTAGAATCTCGTGCTTCACAAACGATAGAGAGCCGAGAGAAGCGGAGAAAAACGCGGAGACGAAGAGAGTGCTAGTGAAGTCTTTGGAGCGTGGTGCAAGAGAGACAGCATCCTGGCACACTGAACTGTAAATAAAAATAAAAAAAAAGACAATAAGCTCCACCTACTGGGCATCTACCGGGATACCACTGGTTTTCAACCTAATTATGAACTCATCCCACTGAGTATGACAAGAAATCACTCAGGAAAGAATACAAAACTGGTTTATTGAGTTGTGCCTAAAACTCCCTGTAGTTGGCCAAGGCTTTTTTCAAGTTACAGCAGAGGTTAGAGCAGTTTTGTCCGTTGACAGTTGAAACAAGTGGTGTAACTTGACAGACACAGTACATATTACAATCTGGTACATAGAACTGACCTACTGAGGTTACTCCAAAATTCCCAACTGTTCTGTTAGGTCTAACAGTCTTGATTAATATCTATGCCCTCACAAATTGTCATTTAACCACGACAACAGCAGCAGCAGCATAAACACCAACACCAACAGCAGCAGCATCAGCATCCTTACCAGCAGTATCAACAGCAAAACAACACCAGCATCAACAACTAACAACAAGCAGCATCATCATCAACAAGCATCATCAACATCAGTATCATCATCAGCATCAGCATCATCAATATCATCAGCAGCATCATCATCATCTACCTACTATGTGGAGAAATCTACCTTTTTCAAAAAAACCAAACTGACAACAACCTTGTCTGATCTTTATATGAGGCCTAGGTTGACTTTCTATTGGCCAGCTTCTTCATCTGATGTTCCACCTTTACTGCTACAGCTTGTACACCCAATAGAATGTACCTGTGGACCCACTTACGGTGAAATGGAAAATTGGTAAATCAAGCTGGTGAATTAGAAAGCACTTCAGAAGTTCAGCTCCCAAACCTTACTACTACTGCAACTACTGTCCAGGGTAGATCAGCAAACACTTCACTTCCTTACTCTCATGACTCCATACCTTAAATCTATCACAGCTCCTGAACAGCAATATCAACTCCTAAACAATATGCCTGCAGTTTAAGGGATCAGATCAGGGCACATCATCTTCAAAAGACTTTTTACCGTAGCTACAGCACTAAGGTGTGTCTCGGCTTGTATCCAGACTGGCCTCTAGAAGAAGCTCTTCCAGATCCTGTCCACAGCTCAGCTCCGCTGTCACGCTCACTGTGAAAACACAGAAAGTATGAGCATAAAAGGACAGGCTTTAAAGAATTAGCCATGATAATCCCCATCGTTCTGATAATCCTGCTGGAACTCACTGTGTTCCATGACGCAGCAGGCAGCTTTGGGCGTCTCCGGGTCCAGCAGGTGGAAGGCGAACTCAGGCTTGAGGCCGTTGGGCAGGGCGGATGTCTCTGTGCTAATGCACTCCACTTCCTCTGTGGAGCTTTCATCCGGAGAATCGGCTGAATCCTCCGTCCCTGCAGAGGTGATACGGTCCTGCTCCACTGGGGGGCATTCAAGCGCTAATCTCTCTGCGACAGGCTGAGAGGGAGTCGATGAAAGACTGTTTGCTGTAACTGTCTGTAGCTCCTCTCTGGACACATTCTGTTCCAGTGAAGCCGTCGTGTCCATTTTAGAATCAGCTATCTGACCCGTTTGTGCGTCTTTATGCGGATTCTCTCCGTGAGGCTCACTTTCTGCTGCTGGCTCTAGTATTTGTGTCACTTTCTGGGAAACCAGTGTCTCCAAATTTGCGTCATTGGACTCTTTAGGGAGTTCACTATTTGTTATTGGCTGCTGCTTAGTAGGATCTATTAACCGCTCAACCAAAGAAGAAGAAACACTGTTCTCCGGGAGCCCCTCAGCGAGAGGTTCCTGCATGGCTCCTGGTGTTGAAGTCTGCTGGCTTTGAGTATCATTCTCTGTGTGTATTTCTGCTGTGTCCTCAGTAGCCGCCACAGTCTTGTGCTGGTCCTGCTGGGTGGTGGCCAACTTCATACTGCTGACTGTAGAAGACTGCTGCTCTGTGGTGGCTGGTAGTAACGCCTCTTGCTGCTGTACAGTATGTGAATGAGGTACAGGTGTCTGCTGAGGCTGGGA